>OY735206.1:61855704-61953204 GCA_963457665.1 Thysanoteuthis rhombus
AACAGACGCTTCTAAAATTTCAATTACAGGTTTAATGCCCACAAAATTTGAGGGATGACTCAATATTATTCTTTTTTTTCTCAAAGATGAATAGTTGTAAACCATTATTCTCTATTTTCCAATGCTATTTCCCTTTAGCTTTCTTTCTTCTGGTGTTTTCTCAGGTTAAAATTCCTACCAATTGATTTTTGCCTGCTTTCAATCAAACCTCTGTTATCCTTGGGAATGTGTCAGTTTTTGAGATTTTTATGTTCTGGGTGTGGTCAGGTTTCTCTAACAGATTTAGCTAGAATGCTGAAGTGGTCCCTTCCTTTTTGTCAGAAATACGACTATTCAAAATCAGTTTTCAAAAACATGGAACTCTATTGAAACATAAATACAAAAGAACTCACCCTCAACCGAGAAAAAAAATTCTGGCTTCACAACAGAAGTAAGCAAGGTACTTCAAAGCCAAACTTCCATGCGATGGACAGAAAGTAAGAGTACAGTTCCGATTTATTGTTTCAAGGTAAATAAAACCTAACTCCATCAAACATTTTTTTTTTTAAATGACAGTTTCACATAAATAACAAATGTCTTTTTACTTGAAGGCATCAGCTATTTCCTCCAAAAATTATCTGATTACTTTTAGGATTTCAATTGGGGCCCAACAACCTTTTTTGTAAACCTCTGTAGATCATTTGATTTCATGTGTTCTTATATTCAAGGTTTTCTCTCCCGGGTAACACTGGGTATCCCAGCTAGTATATATATCACACCTATATCACTCATATATCACCACCCTCAATCTATCTATCATCCTACACTCACACATACATATATACATACACACACACACATGTATATATATATATATATATATATATATATATATATATATATATACATACGCAAAAGTAAATTTGTATCACGTGTCAACACCCAGATTGTTTGAACAAAAATATAATTGAATCTGAAAAAGTAATTACTTACCAGTAAAAGGTATTAATTAATCAGTCAGTAAAATTTGATGCAAAGGTCAACTAAAGTTTAGTTATCCCTGTTCATGCTTGATTATACCTTTTTTTTAGTAAACAATAGTTAGACTACAAGGCCTACATAGCTATCACTACAGCCTGTGAATATCACTATGTATAAAAGCCATTGTATGTTGCTTTGTAACACACTAAACATATCACTCTGTTTTTGTTCATATCCAACACTGTAGACCAGAAACATTTTTCATGTTTTACATACATAACCTAAAAATATATCCACACGAAATAGTATAATTTATAAATTGCCCATCTCAACTAGGTAGTTACAAAAAACATTACAAATTGTAGCAATGATCACATACATTTTATGACAATCTTAAAATGTACGGCAATAATCTGAATATCTTCTACAAAATTTCAACTTTGGTCTTAATTGCAAAAAATTAGCGAAATTTTCACCATAAAAAAAAACAATTACTTCTATGTGCTCAAAGCAGAGGTCTTTTTATGTCGATTTTTATCATTGAAAAATTGCTTCAATTAAACCAAAATCGATGTCTGTCATCAAATAGAGATCAGAAATTTAGTTAAAGTTAATGATTACTTCACCGGATTCTGAAAAAATATTACTTACTTTTTACTTAAGATATAGTGAAAAATACATTTGTTCACAGCAGGTGGTTGTTACCTATCAACTCAGTTCATAGGATAAGTAGATATTGAGTCAGTTTTCATACCTATATGTGAAGAAAGCCCACTTAAATTTTATGAGTCTCATGGATATGGTTGCCCAGAAATGATAAAACGTGATATAACTCACAATGTGAAAAGTATATTCCCAACATTTAAACACCATCATACAATGGGCAACACTCCTGTTAAAGAAATAATTGACAGCCTCTGATTGTTATCTATAAATGATTAAAACGTTCCACAAATATTCTTTTGTGTGTGATGACATAGTTGACAGACACCATAGTACTTTGGTTTAAAGTTTAAAGTTTAAGTTAGTCTAAAGTTAGTACTTTAGTTTAAAGTTTACTTCATCTAAATGTTTTCCAACACAATTTCAACTAAAATTCATAGAGATGATTTTTATGATGATATTAAATTCCCTATGATGGCATACATGAAATATAGTGGCTTGATTCCATGAACAAAGATGCAGGAGGTTTTTCCACCTCTTCACAAGACATAAGTATGTGAATAGCCCAAAGGTTAGCACAATAGAGTTTTAAAGTGAGGTGCAGTGTAGAAAATATCACATGCATAGTGGAAAATACATACATATAAGATTGAAAATGCTAACGTAAATACGGGCTTGAAATACTCACACTCACCTATATATCATTATAAGCATAGATATATGCATACACACACACACACGTTCATGCACATACATACACATGCCTCATGAGAAACTAAATTTGGCCAAGTAAATTATCTATCGATGCATAGGTCCACCCATGCTGATCATTAAAATACGTATAAGCCAAAAAATAAAAAAATAAAAATAAGCTCAGTATCCATTTATCAAGAGTATCGCTCATAAATAAATACACCCTTTCACTTTTTAAAAATAGAAAGTTAATTTTCTTCTGAACCAAACACAGAAGGACCTTATCAGATCTAGTGGAACATTGCATAATCAAAACAATATTTGTTTTTGATTGTGCAATGTTATATATCTACGTGGACACATGTATGAGTATATAGATTCAGTGTCACCTATGAGTAAATTTTGGTCATAAGTAATACCTGATAATATTCAATTTTATTGTTGGGTGACACTGAATCTATGACCTCATATGTGTGTACACATAGATATAAGCCCTGTGCCAGACTAAACTAACCTAGGTATCTATCTACACATACATACATACATACAAACATACACACACACACATATATATGTGCGTGTGTATGTACGCTCCCCTATTCAGGGCTGAGCACTCTTTAAGTAACTCGTTCATTATAAACTTATGCAATGCTCTTCCAACATAGGAATAGAGCACTCTGGTGGATGGGGAATATATGCATGAATAAATATATCACTTAAATTCAACCTTACTGACCATCCAGTTCCGTGGGGCAAAGGTAAGATGCCAACCTCTGGGTCTGAATCGAAGGTTTCAATCCTACTTCGTGGTACTGGGTGGGATAATATATATATATATATATATATATATATATATATATATATATGTGTATATGTAAGCCCTGTGCCAGACTAAGCTAACCTTAGTATCTATCTATACATACATACATACACACATGTACACATTTATATATGTAGAAGTCCTGTGGCAGACTAAACCAAACTTGGTAACTAATTATATATATATATATATATATATATATATATAAGCCCTGAGCCAGACTAAAGTAAGCTTTATAGATCATTCATTCATCTATACATAGACATGTGTGCATGCAAATACACACACACTCACATGTATAAGCCCTGTTGCAAACAAAATTAAGTTTAGTCTAAGGACATGTGAGAACGGCATTCCCTTCATTTTGGACGGGGAACAGTATTCTCTCAACATATTTCTAAAATTCTCTTCTGTTTATCAGTTTGTACACCCAAATTATCCAAAAGTGCATTGTAGCTATATACATATTGAATCAAGGTAACTTGAAACAAATTTTTTAAAAAGTGCTTATACATTTAAAAAGAAAAAAAAGCAATTGCATTCATGCACTATTTTTTTGGTACTACTTCACTGAAAATAACTATAAAAGCTTACTTTTCTTCCTTTCGATAATTTAAGCTCATGTTTACTGTATCATTATCTACTAAAACCAGACACAAGGACATAGTCAAAAGCTCCAGAGAGAATTTTCTCCTCCTCTGAAGAGACCAAATGAAGGAATACTCTTGGTGAAGAGACTGTTTCCTCCAAATCGATCAATGCTTTCAAAAATAACTTAATGAAAGATATCAGAAACGAAGTACGACTATAAATTTCAAATCCTACCCTGTCTGCCTGGCTAGGCAACATTGTTCGGTGGACCACATATGGTTTCATGAGACTATCCAACTGTTATTAAAAACCTATTTGAGGGTATTATCACCACTGAAATTGCTAAAGAGTTTTATATAAATGAACTCATTTGAAAATTGCTTGGCAAGAATACTATCAGAAAACGACAGAAAGTAATCAATCAAGATTTTGTGTGATTCAATTCAGAAGACGTAAGAGAAGATTAATTTCTACCCAGGGACTATGCGTTCTCTCTATAAAGACTATTATTTTGCACACCTTAAAGAATTACTTCTATAAAGAAATCTGGTTGTAATAGGTGTCCAAGTAGTCAATAAAAAGTTTAACTGTATGATTTAGAAAAGCTAGATGTCTATATGTATAAGTATGCACATAAATATACATTTGTCATCATTCAAGCATTTTAGAATAGTAAAAATATTCTATCACTATCAGATTTCAGATATAACTCATGGGATAACCTGATGCATATACATATATATGTGTGTGTGTATATGGTAACTTGACATGAACAGACTGACCAGCAAATTTATTAAGTGTCCATGTTTTATAATGGTGTTTGGGTTTCAGGCTCCTTATTAAGATACTGCCAAACTAGCATAAGCACTGAGAGAAAGAGAAATTTACTTACACAGATTCCCTATAACAAAGGGAAAGTAAGGGCCTAGTTCACTATCATAGTTACATTGTGAATGGAACCTTGCCCTTAACACCTTTTTAAAAGAATTTCTTAAAACTGACAAATTTCCCAAAGGTTTGAGGGTCTAATGGATCAAAAGTACATACAATAAGAAGGAAAGAATAAATTTGAATTTTCTACATTGGAATTTGAATTTAGTCTACTGATTCCATTCACAGGGCTTCTAACCACTGAGCTATTGACACTTCCACTGCAATTCTTAAAAATGAATGAATTTTCAAATAAAAGCATACAAATAATGGTGACCAGTTTTTGCCTATCTAGATACCTTACATAGATTTTACTAGCCTTCATATTGAGACCATTCGATGAATAAAACCTATTTTTTGAGAACACCTTCTTTGTGCTTTGTGAGAGCATGTCTTCACATGCTGAACCTGAAATATTTCCCTATTATTGTCTCCCAACAGTTCCAACATCTTTTATTGTTTGGCATATGACAAGTTAACATGACTGAAGTTTTGTTCATGAAGCCAAGAATGTGAAAAGACATCTATTATATTCAATCATGTGTGAACGGTCCTTTGAATCGAGTGTATTATAAGTTGTTATTTTGAAAACAGAAGCTTGTGCACACATTTGATCAAAATGAAAGACCTTCACACAGCATTACCTTTAATCTCTCTACTCCATCTACAATGACAAAACAATATAAAAAATGTCAAGAGATGAAACAGAGAGCAGGAAAGGTTGTACACAATAACAATGCTAACAGATAGAGAGCACAGCTTGCTAACTCTCAAGTTTGCTGCACTAAATGTTCTTTATAAAGATCAGAATATATATAAATGTATATATGCCTCTTAATATTCTAGTCTAGATGTACTAATTAGTCTCTAGTCTTTTTTTTTTACCACATTGTCTACTTTACGCACACATACAAATACATTGAAAAAAGGTTTTTTGGTGTTCAGTGTTTAAATCTGTTGAGCTTTCTAGAATATATATATATATATATATATACATATATATATAGAGAGAGAGAGAGAGAGAGAGAGAGAGAGAGAAAGAGAGAGAGAAAGAGAGAGAGTCTGGAAAGGTTTACAGTTTTAAACACTGAAAATTAAGAAAACTTTTTCAAAATGTTTTTTTTCAATATATGTGTGTGTGTGTGTGTGTGTGTGAAGCAGACAATGTGGAAAGGAAAAAACTAAAGACTAATCAGTGCGTCTCAAATTCTTTATCAAAATGTAATTGTTTACATTTCACCCAAGAAAATAGCAGGCTTCTTCAAGAGCATCAGAATGAATAACTGTTCTTTCACTCTGTTGCTCTTATAGAAACTTACTATTTCCCTGGGGCAAAACATAAACAATTACATTCCGATAAAGAGTTTGAGATGTATTAATTGGTATCTAGTCTTTTTCTTTCCACATTGTCAACTTTCTACAACATTCTGTCAGAAATGTTTTTATTTATATTCATATCTTAAACTTGCTCTTAAATCCAATGAGGGACAAGTTTTTAGTTCATTCTAAAGATTTTGAATCTGGAAGAAAAAAGATATCAATAACCCAACTCAATAAGATTTTGTGAAAGATATTTTTCTCTCTTGATTTTTAAGGTTTGTGTGCAACACGTCAACTCATACTCTAAATAACACAAACATATTTATCTATAAATATACATACTTGCCCATATATGTTATATATATATATATATATATATATATATATATATATATATATATGTGTGTGTGTGTATTTATGATGTTGGTTTATGATCCCTATAACAACCCAAAGTTATTCTATTGTTCTCTAGCAAGTCATGTTTTTCTTCATGTATAAGACATTCCTTGGGGTCAGATTACCCCAAACATTACTAATCTAGAATCCTTAAAATCTGTTACTAGAAATAAACACTGCAAATGATAAATGCCTGAGCTGAATTAATGGACTCCCACTCCAGGGTTGACTGACCAACAGAGTAGACCAGGGATTTCCTTGTTAGAGTGCAGTGTGCTGTGTCACTGGCCACTACATTATGTTCACTGTACAGAGCTGATAACAACAGACTTGTCACCACATGAATAATGACCTCAGGAGGTATCCAGGCTGAATTAATGCGTACTCTGATAATTCTACTTCACAATTTATTGAATTTGAGACCTAGTCAAAATTTTTCATTTAAGATTTATAAATGAATTCAGCTTATTAACTTTTACAAAAACTGAAATTTCTATTCAATAAATAAGCTTATAAAAATGAGCTTATGATTATATTATTAATAGTACTCAATATCTATGCTGACAATGAACAGTATGATTTTCTCGGTTTATTGTCTGTAACATTTGACTTTTCCACTCCGGGGTAAATATTTTGCTGATAGAAATACCTCCTCACCATTTTAAACTACGCACACTTCCTGGTAAATGAATTCAGTATTTTTTTCCTATAAAAAAACCCCAAAACATCTCAATCCATCAACAAGTAAATCATGTGAAAAAAAAGCAAAACATTTTTTTTCTGGATGTATGTCATATAGCAATAATCAGCGAGCTAATCTTTTGTTAGTCGGATCAATCCTTATTGGATCTTTCACTATTGATGGTTTGATACCAAATCAAGCAAAGTTGAAAAATCATGAAGAAGAAAAATAAATAAACACGTCTTGTTAATCAATCAAAAGTAATTGTTGTGTGACCAGCATCCTTTGGCAGCATTCTGTGTTCAGGGCAATCAATTAAAAGATTGCCTTTGATCACTGAAAATAGTCCAAGTTTTCAAAAAACAGCATGAATGCTGCCAGGCACAAACTAAGGGACCGATTTGACATAAACTTACATTGTAAATTGAATCTCTCCTTAAAACCCTATTTGGGGGGAAGAAAGCAAATTAGAAATATTGGCTAGAAGATTGTATTGATAAACATGAATAATCAAATAATCACATTTAGTGTTTCAATAGTTGCAAATGTTAAGCTTTTGAGTTAAATTAGTTGAAATTTGTCTAATAAAATTCATGAACCTTTTCAGTTAGTCCGATACCAACTCATGCTAAGCTAATATACTTATACAATGAACAGTATGACCTTTTCATTTTTCTGTCCATAATACTGGACTCTTCCAAATAGGGATGAAATTTTGCCAATAAAAATATCTTTTACCCACTATTTCAAACTATTTCTTCTCATCTGAAACAAATTCACAACATCTTTTTTTTAAATTGTTCCATAGAAATTCAAATACCTCCATGAAATCTTCTAGAGGTATTAACCAGTATTAAATGTATTAAAAGTAAATATCATGAGATTTTTCATTTATGCAAGCTTTCTTCAAAGGGTTATGTACAAAGTATTCAAAGAAAAATGAGAAAATCAATAAAAAAAATGTGAGAATGTTTGAAAACTATTATTTAAAAGTTTTTAAAAAAAAAAGGTATTAGTATTGCTACTTTATCTCAAAACAAATATTTAAACATGGATAAGTGATCAAACTAATGCAATGTCAAAGGGGTATTTACCATCATTCAGTGTCTTCACCATTAATTACCTAAGGACAGCACTCTGTTGTTCAATGAAGCTGCTACTCCAGGGACTTTGTGCAGCTGGGGTTTTCACATGAATATTCCTATTCTGACATGTCTCAAAAGTCTCGATTGTTGAATTCTCTTCCATTGTCAGAAAACTTTTTGGGGTACCAAAGTATGTAATCCAGTGCTTAAAAACTGTGCCAATTATTGTGGTGCTCCCCTTTTTCAGGATCCTTAGAGCCACACTGTACTTGGTTGGATGGTCGACCATGAATAGAATTTTATGTCCTTCAATATCTTTTAAATCCATATTAACAGTTTCATTAGAAATGGTTGCCAGCAAGAGTCCCACCATAGGTCTAGGATTTGCCTTTTTGTATTTCTGGCATATATCACAAGTGGGAGTGAACTCTTCCAGCATCTTGAGAAACTCAATGTCTTTTATACCAGAATTCTTTGCTACAGTGTACTTTTTGTTACCACTTGGATGGCTGGACTGCCAGGATGGATTTACTGCTCATTTCAATGATTTCTTAGAGGATTTCTCTTCGATTGCCTTAATGAACAAAATCTCAGAACATCAGTAGGCAACAGCTTGGTTATAGATGCTTAATAATGACCCCTAGAGTCAGCGTTCAGCTTCAACTTCCAAGATGTAAAAGTATCCTTTTTGAAATTCAGCAATGCTCAAGCCTAAAGGTCCTTTAGTCTTTTTGTACAACCATCTTTTTGCATACATCAGGGAGAGTGTCAACAAAACACTCTACTGTGGCGATAGTCCCTGAGTCAAAGACCTTTGAACAAATAGTCTCACTTCTAATGGTCTTGAACATTGCTCATACTTGTCATAGGAGATGAATCCAGCTTGATCTGAGACTTTCTTAGTTTGTCTAGTTTCTAATAAAGCTTTTCTAGTCCATCTTTGTTTAAGTCTGCTGGATCCATTTCTGAAATTGCTTCACCTATTAGGGTGAGAAATACTGTTGGAGTCCCCTTCAGCTTATCAATGGTGCAGAAGACCATTTTTCTCAAGGCTTCATATTCCTTTGGCACAAGTGGAGGTGGGGTTAATTCACAGTCCACTGATTTTTACACATCCATCGGTCTATTACAACTGCTTCTCCTTTAAAGCAGGAAGTTAATATACCAATGATGGTTACTTGAGGTTAGCCATGATTGGCCAATAACCCAGCACCACATTTGCTGTATTAATTTGTCACCAGTGCCATCTATCTTAAACAACTCTAAACAGTCAATTATTGAAAGGGATACCTCATTAAGACTCATCTTAGAAAGAACATAAATTAGTCAACAGAAAACATTATTCATTTACTTACAATACCAAGTTAACATACAAGGAAAATAATTGAACAAACATTGCATATCAGAAGCATTTTTGGTTACACATATGTTAGGATCAATATAAGGTAAAATATCTCAACAGTTATTCTATCAATTTTATTTCGGTTCTGCAAGAGAATCCAAAATATTTAAAATTTACTGAAAAAACTTTTTCAAAAAACACCTTTACAGAAGAATTCTGCCTCATCTCATCGTTCATCCCTTTCACTCAGGTATTCCTCACTTTTCAAAAGTTTGCTTTTTCACATAAATGATTTTTTCATCATTAAGTTGATTAATTGACATACTAACACACACACACACATGTATATACATATACACACACACACATTTTTACTTAAATATAATAATGTACCTAACACATCTTTTCAAACTGTTAACAGACCTCTCTTCATCAATACAAAGAAAACTATTTAATTTGCAAAATATATAATCATTAATCAACTATCAAAAATCATTTTTTTCTAATTCGCAATCAAGAGGCTTATCTCTTGGGGATGCAAAATGGACATTTGCAAAAGATTTTTTTTTTTTAATATAAGCAAGGAAAATCTTATTAAAAAAACAAACTAACAAGAAAAATCAAAGAAAATAGTTTGTGACATCATTTATTAATCTGATCATAGAAAAAAAAAGAGAGAGTAGACAAAAGAATGAAAACAAGAAAAATCAAAGTTAATAGGTTGTGAAATCATTTATTTATCTGATCATAGAAGAAAAAGAGAGAGACAGACAGACAAAAAAAACAAAAAAAAAACAATAAAAAAAGTCATTGGGACAACCAGCAGGCGAAAGGGAAGACATCACAAGATTCACTGGAAAACTTCATGAGAAAATGAAGAGAGAAAAAAAAAATCACCATTTTCCATATTGTAAAAAGCCCTCTTTATTATTTCTAATATTTTCAGATATTTTTCAAAGCTGTAGAAGACAAAACTCCAGAGTGCCTGAAAAGTAGCTTTTCATTTTAGATTTTTTATATAAAATATTAAAAATTTATAATTTATTTATAATAGTATTTACACAATTTATAATCATAATTTTCATGTGAATTAAAATTACAGTGTTCATAAATAAATTCAATTTTTAAATTTTACATAAAAATTTAAAAATAAAGAGCTACTTTTTAGGTCATATGAACAAAATATATCAAAATGAACAATTTTCTTCTTAATATTCATATCTTAATATAGGTAATATTCATTGTGTAATAATTTGTCATTAGACAAGAGAACTTTTCAATGATTTTCACTTTTGAGGGTGGGGTGGGGTGGGGGAATTTGTAGATGAAGCATTTTCAGTATTATTTTCATTACTAACTCTACTTTGTCTTATCATTGTTGCTTTTTAACCCAACACTCTATTTGATATATTCTTTGAGCATTGCAGAAAACAGTATTCAATGAGAAAATGAAGAAGTTGGCTCTGATGAACTTTGAACTTGCATCTCACGCCTGAAGAGTCTACGATGACCACTTCAGCCATAGATGCTTTGATGGTTGAGCAGAGTGCTATTCTAGTCCTTCTAACGCCCCTAACTTCAAATTTTTTTGTGTCATTGCTGCTTTCCTACCTTGTGGAATCATTTTTTATCTTTATATTTTTAGATGAAATATTTTCACTTTTATTCGCATTATAAACTTCAAGTTATCTTATTACTGTGGCTTTTTATCACAAGTTACCACACATTTTTTTCCAATTTAGTTCTATTTGCTCTAGCAGTTGGAGAGTTTATTGACTCATAGTGTTATGATAAAACGTGACACTAATTAGATGAAGTAAAGGTAGTAATAAAAATGAGAATAGGTTCATTTTTGTTTAACACTTTTTTGTGTGCAATGAGGAGAGTAAAATCCCTGAATACTACTTGAGTAAAAAATGTTTTTGTATGAGATCCTTCATCTGGTGGAGAGGAATCATAGATCAATATAAATGAATAGAAATCCAAAAGTCTGAGAATATCAAAGAAGAGATTCTCAATTAATACTTATGTTGTCTAAATTCAAAAATTCATAAATCTAAACAGATGGTTCCTGCCAGATGACACTTTCAAAATCCAAATGAAAACACCTGAAAACCCACAAATCAAAATTTAAAAGAAGTACTATTGTCTCCTTCTGATAGTCATATACTTGTCAAACATTATTATCAATAACATTCATACTCAGAAAACAACCCAAAATATATAATGTGGAATATTTATGGAACAAAAATTTCAGAAACAATAAAAGCAGCCAATCTGCAAAAGGGTACATTGCACAAAATATTCTAGAACACAAGGACAAGAGCATGATGGGAAACGTTAGTCACCTGATTAGCATATGAGAAGAATTATAGTTTCTATCATAGGACTGAATATCTTCAAATTAAGTAATAAATGATAAATAACACCAGAAACATTACACATAGTTGTTAAGGAAAGATGGCTAAAGAGAGAGAAGTTATTTGGTGAGTAATGGAGAAATCATCAAAGTTTCTTTTGCTCGTTTAAATCCACCTGCTTCCCTTTGTGTTTTCCATACCAGGTAGCGTTTTTGTTACTATGGTTTCTAATAATCACAGCTCCATGCTTTCTGCATACAGTTTGAAGGTGAAGGCAGATGAGAATTCATATGACATACTTGCAGAATATTTGTACATGCAAGTATACATTTTCACAAAGAGAAAATAAAATGTATGCTTGCTTTTAAAGGACACTGCATTGATTTTCACAACAGAAATACAGGGAAAAAAGAACTTTATGCTGTAGTGATTATTCTTAAGAGAAAAGAAAAAAAAAAGATTGATAAATCTTTCAAGACTTACAGGATATTTTTAGTTTGAAAGGAAATTATAGGATTTTTTTAGGCAGTATATTAGAAAATATAAAACACAATGTGTATCTATCTCTCTTTCTCTTCCTATATATATATATATATATATATATATATATATATATATATATATATATATATACGTACATACTCATATATGTTTGTTTGTAACACCTTTCAAAAAATGTCCAGATATTACACTCTGATCCTTGGCTATACCAAAAGCATTACAAGATGAAAGAACCCTGACACAACCAAGCAACAGATATGTTTTATAATTAATAGTACTAACAGAAATAAAGTTTGTTCTGGTGAAGTTTTTAATCTTTATCATTTCCTGCCTTGGTCCAGAAATCTAGACAACAAAACCAAGAATTGTGACAAACATGACCACATCTGAGAAATAAAGAGGTAGCATGAACAAGGGCCAATGTTAAAATATTGCCTCCATCTGACTTCATTGCCATTTACTCTATATTTTACATATTAGATCTGATCCAGTTGGACTAGAATTGAGATCAATCTATGAATAATTTGGATTATCATGTTCATCATTGTTCTGATCACAATGCTTGAGTCAGTAAATTCTGCAACCTTCTGTTGGCAAAAATGCAATTAAAACAATGATGAAGGGTCTAGATCAAACATTATTTATTACTATTTATGACGCTTGCTGGAGATCCAATGTCACAAATACATGCTGACAGACCCTTCTCTATTGGTCCCTATTTATTGCCTGTTTCCTGATTTAAAAGAGTTGCATGTTAAGATGGCCCAGTTTCTGAATAATGGTGTCCAGCCACATCAGACTGGTTGGCCTCTGAGACATCTCCTCCCAAGCTCTTCGGATTCAGATTAAAGACAACCTTTGCAGGATAACCAGACTCCTTCTTTATTAGGTTTCCATACCATTTTAGCATTAACTGAGTGATCAATGCTGAAGCAGCGGCCTGTTTGCTTCATAGGCACATGGCATCATTCCTTACAAACTGAAACAATTCAATACAGAGGAAGATCCGCACGCAATGCATGTCAAATATATCTATTCCTCTGACGTCCTGTTGCTTCATTAACCAGGCCATACTACCATTTGAGAGAAAAGACAGAACAAGAGAGTTACACGTGTGTAGCTTTGTCTTCAGGGATATGCTCCTTCTGTACTATGGGAAGCCATTTAATTTTTTTTGTGGCTGCTGCAGCTTTAATGATCCAACAGAATATTTCATGATCCTAGACCAAACATGAATGCAATGATACCTCATCTTGAAAATTTGGATAGAACAGAGATTTTCCCCTCCAATTTTTTGCTATTTCGATGTGATTAAATTATTCAAAAGTATTGTTGATTATTTTCAACATAGTTCATGTCTATGCATCTAGAGCAAAAGAACATATTTCACCAACAATATATGATCGTTCCAGAATTGAATAATTTAAGGGACTGAGAAGCATGATTGCTACTGATCTATTTAAGATATTAATTCTTTAAACAGACACCTTAAATCTTCGATGTTGGAATAACAATCTAGTAGTGATATTATCTAGATATTTTTTTTTTTTTTAATAGATGAAGCATTATTAACTATCATTAGAGTCTCGTCCAGAGCTTATTCTTTATTTTTGATCAAGTCTCTTTACTCACTGCCGGAGTGTGATGGCCTGAGTAGATACAATAAAAAGCAACTAAGATTAAGATGAAAGAAATACTATTCAATAACAGTTGACAATGCTTCATCTAATCAAAAAAATAAAGATAACATTACTACTACTAATACAACTAGTGCATGTAAAATAAAAAACAAACACGGTACCAAGCAATCGGGGGAAATGAAGATTAGTTATAAGGGTTAGATTCGATCTTCTGTCAGCATGAGAATTATGGTAGCTCAATTGGTTGAGCAATTGGTGGAAAAAGGTAGGTTACCTGAGGTGAAAGAGATGGGAGTTTGAGTCTCACCTAGAGCTTGTGATGAAAGGGAACAAAAATCAAGATGAAAGAAATACTAATCAAAAAATTAATAATGGTCAAGTACCTAGTTCTTGATCATAAATCTTATACTTCATACCACCGAGTAGGTTTTCCTAAATTTGAGTCTAAAGATGACTTAACTAACTTTTATAAGCCCACAGTATGTACACACACAAATGAGGAGCAGGGTGATCTAAAAATATTGTCAGACCTGGGATTAGAGCTAGTGTTAATTTCAAATCTGGAATCAGATGCTAGAGTTATATAGCACTCAGGTAAGGCATGCATCTCAAAACTTTCACTCATATGTGCACAACATGAAAGTTTCAAAGGCAACTTCTTGTGCCCATACAAGCACAACATAGAAACATCACTGATGGCCACAAGCAGGTTGTTCAACTCCCCTCAAAAGAGAGACTATCATGTAGGAAACAACAGATAAACCAATATAAATATTTCTATCAAAAACAAATGAAAGGAATTGGCAGCTAACATAAATAAAACGATGGGGGGGGGGAACAGATAAAGGACGCACACACGTGCATGCGTGTGTGTGTGTGTAATTTGTTTCACTTTTATGCAGGGCCATTTCTTACAAAATTAGTTTTGCACTTACAGCTCTCAGAATCAATGTTGCTAGATTTGTGTATAATTTGGATATTTCTCTCCAAAATGCAAATAATAAATGTACACCTTTTCTATAGCTGAAAAAAGATCAGACACAACACTGACTTCAAATAAAGTACAAAAAAAAAAGGCCAAGAAAAAGCGATCTTTCACTTTCATCACTCCACATAAGGAAGAGGCAATTTTGGTCTTCGTAGGAAGTTTGATTGATGAGTTTCAACCAACCTGGGTTTAACCTTAAACCTTTTGGTCCAAGGCTTTAAACATTTACATCAAAGAACATAGCAGTATCAACAGAATTGTGATAAAAAGGCTAGATATATAAGCCTGGGTAGCTCACAGCAAAGCTTTCTTACATTATGATGTCACATGCATTCACAAACTGAAATAGCAGCATCACTTGGGTACATCTGAGATATTAACTATTTGATAATAATATGAATAAAAACAGTAATGGATATTGACACTACTTGGGTAGTGCTGATTTTTGAAGAATAAGTTTGACTTTGGTTTGAAGGGAGTTACAGATATCAACTGTTTGCACAAGAGATTGAACCAAGGACCTTATAGCCTCTAACTTACTGGATATGATTGGATAACAAATAATTGTAGATCTTCCAAATACAGAACAGTTCAAAGTTATGAAAATCTTTCTTTTTTTACTGGATTTTGAAACCTCATTTAACTGGTAGTGATATCTGAACCATGGATGATGTAACTTCTAGTTCAAGATTATTCATTGAACTTTCACTTGGGACAGAATGTAGTTAGCTATTACTTAAAAACAAAAATGAACAATTGCAGGCAAGAACAATACAGTATTTCTTAATATGGTCTGAATACAATAAAAGGTCAGTGGGTGACCCACAATCATCTTACAGAGGATTCAATAAATCTTAAATCAGCAGCACTCGATTTCATTTCCATAGAATTTCTATTCTTCAAGTTTTGCATTGTAAGAACAAATTATTTTAACAGTGGTAGGAGATTCCAAATTTAGTTTGGGCACTCAAATCTCTTCTCCTCCTCCTCCTTGGTGTTGTCAACAAAATGTTTTGGTAAATCCATTCTTCAGGTGTATAATTCAAAAAAAAGAGGCAAACTTTAATCTTTCTCCAGAAAATAATCTGGCTTGCCTTTTTTTTGTAGTGCTGAAGAATGGATTGGCCAAAATGTTGAGTTGACACCGTCAAGCATGGGTGGAAGAGATTCAACTGTCTGAATAAAAAAGAATATTAGTGACTATTCTCAAAGTTACAGACAGTGGTAGGAGATATTGAAAACAAAGTTTAAGAAAATAGGTTAAATTGTCAGATTTTGGATTAGTGAATAACATGCTAGGCTTTTCACTGGAATGCACACAATTTTTTTCATAAATTGCGAAACATTTTGGGAACAGCACACACATACGATGACAGATTTCTTGAATATGGCAAAGTATAACATGAAATCACTGTTATTTTTAAACTTTTATGACTACTTTTTACCTTCATCTTGATTTTATTAGTTACTTTTTATCACAACTTTTTGCTCAGGACAATTACCTTCCAACATTGAGAAAGTAGCGTTGATCAGAGGGTAATCAGCCTGAGCAAAAAGTTGCAATAAAAAGCAACTAATAAAACCAAGATGAAGGTGAGAAGTTGTCATAAAATTTTTTTAAAATAATGATTTATAATACTTTATCTACTTGTATAGACGTGATGAACACACATCATGTTCCAAAATGATCTTACCAAAAAAAAAAAAAAAAAAAATTCAATTTAAGGAGATTGAAATTTGGAAAACTCTAAATATATTCTACAGTGGCAACTGCAAAATGCAATTAACAAACCATAGTCGTTACTTTTTATAAGTTATCTTTTCATCTTTCATTTCTCAACAATATAATTTTATATCAAAAGAATAATAAAGACTGATTTCACTATCCTTGATTATTCTCACTATGTACATTACTATTTATGTACAGAATACAAACCAATAGCAAAAAGTTGACAGTGTTGAGACACAAAACCTCAAATAAGCATCCAAAGGTTGACTTGTACTTTACTCAGGCTGCTTCATTAACCAGGCTATATTTCTGACATTATTAACAATTTACCAACATTTCAGAGGTCAGTCACAGGTCTTTACAAGGTAAATAAACTTCATACTTAACCATGTTCTATAAATCATTAATGCACAAGACATTTCATCAAATTATACCATTCATCTACATTGGAATCATGATTTAAATAATTGTTAATGTCTAAATTTTTTATAACAGTTTGTAAAGTAATCATTAGCACCTGAAGAAAATCAGATCATCAAATTGAAAATTTATGGTTAATAAGATTAAGAGAAATAAAGCAGTCCAAATCAAGTTACTGAATATGAGGTTTTTTGACATGTTATCAGGTTATACAGTAGCATTAATAGCTCAACATCAAACAAGACATTTGGGATTTCATTTTTCAAAACTATAGCTAGACACAAAGGAATATATTGTTTCCCATGAACTCATGAATAGATTGGAACTTTTTTGAATATCAAAAATAAATTAGAAGTCAAACAAGTAGATAATTTCAAATGAGATTTTTTTAATTCTGGAGTCTCAATAATTATACTTTATGAGTAATTTAAATATTTAAAGATTGATCTTATGCCTCAGTTTGGAAAAATTTCCAGGTGATTGAGAAAATTGAAAATAGAACCTTGGAGTGTAGTTTCATGTAGTCATACAAATCTGCAACCTTAGTGAGACATTATCAATAAATATTTTCAAGATAGCCTTTTGAAAACTAATAAAATTTCTGATTCCCCAAAATTGCAGCAAATTTATAATCAATAAAACAGAAGAGATGGAGAGGAAAATCTCTACCAAAAACCAGATTAAAGGAAAAATTGGCCCCTAAAGTATAGGGTTGAGCCAGCAATTGATACTTTTTAATGAAAGTACATATGTACAGGCATAGAAAATAAACAATACAGCAATAAACAGAAAAAATCCCAATACATAATTTTAAAAGCTTGGCCCCCAATGGATTAAATATTCTACAAATAGAAAATGAAATGATATTAAAAAAAGAAATCAATCTAATTTATTGTTAATATACCATGTAAGTATTGCAGATTATAAAAATACCAACTGACAAAAACAGGTAAAGGTTCTTTATCTTTTTTATTAACATTTTTTCTTTTCCTAGTTAAGCTTATGGTAATAAGCCAAATCAGCTCTGCACTTGGGATATGAACCTTTAACTTCTCAGTCTTCAGTTTCCTCCATTTGAGCCAAACCCATAAGTGTTCCACATAATTTAGAGTAGTTTTATACTCTGAATATTGGTGCTTCACTTTTTAAGTGAAAGTCAACTAACAAGCCCAAAAGGTAAGGACTTTCACACTAACAACAAGACTAGAGCAAAGACGACTTACTTTTATACTTGCCCTAATATCTAAATTACTGACCTTTTATGCATACAATGCAAAAGATGACTAGTTTTTTCTTTAAGAAAAAAATATGAGTCACTTCATACAAAATGAGAAAAAAATCTTTAGGATTAAAAAGAAAGAGGAAAAATGTTTATATAATAAAAATAAACAGCAAAATGTTTTTTTTTAAATAACCCTTGAATATCAAACATATTCCAGGTTCCTCACATTATAGGTACCACACACAGAAGATCAAACTGACTCATTGTTGCAGTTACAGACTAAATGAAAGCTTGGAAATACAGTCACTTCGCAACAACTTGATTTTTCTTCACTGTATATACATTCATTGCATGTATAAACAGAGGCCACTTGTGGGATTTAAACCTATAATCAAACTTCAGACTCCTTAATCCAGTCTATCTTTAATGTAGAAGATAGTTTCATCAATGTAGCCACAGCAACCACATGCCCAAACCACACAGATTTAACCCATTGTACTCTCAGAGCCCAGTTTGACTCTTCCAGTAATAAAATTGTGTATATCTTTGGTATTTTCATAACTAATTTTATCATGAATTTTTATTCAAGCATGGAAATAAAGTCACTTGACAATGGGCTAATGGTACCAAAGGTTTTATGAATATGTGATAGTCAACCAAGGTGAACATTGAGAGTAGATTTGCCCACACTGAGATTTCTGCTCTTACGACCAAAACATCAATTTAACTGAAGAGCTACAAAACCCATCTTATGACTTCATAATAAGTTGACACAAAGTGTAAAATACTTCCATGCTTATGCCACTGATTGAAATTCAAGAGAATGAAAATTATATTAAAGACTTGGGAACAAGTGAAAGACCAAATTGACTGCAGTTAAATTTTTTTTCATTGGTTTCTTTGGTTTGTAATCGATGTTCCCAGCCACAAGAGAAATAAATTTAATCATCACAAGGTGATAACTAAAGTTCCAATTTAGAGAGAGAAGAAGAATTGTAAAAGGAAGGATGTAAAATAATCAAAAGGAAGAAAACTAATGGAAGCATGAAAGAAAATATAAAGTAACAAAAAAGAAAATTTGAGGGAAGGAAAGGGAAGAGAAAAGTAAAAAGAGATTAATGAAAAAGAAATAAGGAAAAACAAAAAAAAAAAAAAACCGAATTATAGAAGAAAAGGGACAGAGAGAAAAGAGATAAACTGAAACGTCAGCCAAATCAATTTTTTAACAGCTCAAAAAGGTAATAGAAGAGGTAGGGAGGGAGGGGGGAGTTTATACAATATCGATTCCCCAAAGCCAAAAGATATTTTACAACAGAAAAAGACACATGCACACACGTTTATCCATTTACATGTATGTCCCACACAAACACATCACCCAGTGGTAAAGTGATGTGGCCTTAGCCCTTTCTTAACCTCCACTCACCACTTACAGCAAATATTCTTTCTCCTTTGATTGTGTCATTGATTGATTGTTTGTTTGATTGATTGATGCTCGCTTAAATCTCTCACATTGCAGTTATCTTTAACAGTTCAATAGGCACAGCTCGATCATAATGAAATATATAATCACTAGGAGGCATCATCGATTCAAAATGGAGTTCTTGAACACCTACAAAGAAAATAAATAAATAAATAAATAAATACATCCTGAAAGCAAAACAGTAAAATCTTTCCTTGCTATCATATCTTAATTGAGCAATAAGATCACAGTTAATTTATTTCCTGTCTGTACATGAGCTTAGGCTGGGGGCAAACTAATTTTCTTTATAGTCTTGGAATACCAATTTAAAGTTGTTTTCCTCATACTTCATGGAACAGAGCTCAGATATTAAACTTCAATTTTGAAAAGACTAATTACTAGAAAGAGTAGCTTAGATCATTATATCAATGTACTTATGTAAGAGCTGAACTAAAGTTACACACACACACACACACACACACACAATCTCTCTCTCTCTATATATATATATATATTATAAACTTAGAAACAACTGCACCCTGGGGTCCAAAAACTTGTCTATAAGGGTAACTGGAGCTAGGGATTAACATAGGATAGGTTGCTCTCAAAAAACTATATCCTGCCAGACTGCAAAATGCTATGTAATACTGCATAAACCGGTATGATCATAATTTTTATAAGCCATCATAAAAACATTCATTTATTTCTATAAAAAATGAAGCTGCAATGGCTCAGTGATAAAGAGCCATAAAAATACGATTGGTGAACAGAGTTTAAATTTAATTTTTCAGGCTTTGAATTCATTACACCTTCAAACCTTCAGAAATTTCCAAGAAAGATTTTGATAGGTGGAGGGGGGGTTCTATTTACAATGTAATGCTGACAGGAAGAGGTTATCATGTATTTCCGATACAATTCAATATTCATGTAGCCACAGTCGGCTAAATAATTCCCAAGTTGAAGCAACGTGGCACTAAAGTAGATTGTCTACAGGGGCTCCTCGTAAAATTTCTCAGTATTCTGCCTTGATGATCCTCGATCCAGCTTTGCATTATTAAGAGAAAATTGGTTGAAGATTAAAAGGCTGAAGGAACAGCTGTCCTGCATCAGATAACTAGCTCCAATGTGCTCCAGCAAGAACTGTGGTTCCGCAGATTTGGTACGGTTCTACCATTAACGAAAAACAACATCAGGGCACAGCTGAACTTTGCCAAGGAACATTTTACTAAAGACAATGAATATTTTAGCAGTATACTTTGGTCAGATAAGTCGAGTTATTTGGTCTCAATTTTAATGTTTGAAAAAAGCTACCCTGCAAACTGAAGAACACATTGAAACATTGTGGTGAAGAGAGGTTTCAATATTTTTCCGATGTCTGTACAAGTCTGGTGACCAGCTACAAGAAATGTCTAGAAGCTATCATTCTGAATAGAAGCTACATAACTAAATATTAATGTAATTTTTTGAAGGGGTTGAATACATTTTTACTGTTCAATAAATGATATTATTGAGTTTGGATTTTCATTTGTTGAAATCTCACAATTTTTGGCTGTATTATTATCATTAGAGTTGGAAAATTTTCGAAAATATCTGACTTCTAGAAATACAGCTAAATAAAACTATTATAAATAAACTACATAGAGCTTTTATAAATTTTAAAACCATGCCACATGACTGAACCCATTATAATACTCACCTAAAGTGAATAGAAACTGGTCCCTTGTGTCCTCAAGGCGTACAGTTGATGCTATGTACGCTACTGGTTTTTGACCATTCTCCAAGGTCAAAGATAACAAGGTTTTCAATACTAATACCAAGGATGGAATGATAGTGGTATCGTATACAACATCTGCAAAAGATTAAGAAAAATACAAGATTTATGTTATGAAATCTTCTAGATAAAAGGCTTTTCTACTTTCTATAAACAGACTAGATATCTTAGTCTTTGTAGATGAATGATAAGTGCCTAATGAATCTATATGTTGCTTGAACTTGCAAACAATATAAAGTGGAGTGCTATTTTTCTTTGATTCAATGTATCATGCCAAAGATGGTAAAACCTCTCATGAACAACATTAGAGAAACTGATGAGCAACATGTTATTAATGAATATGAATGTAATTGCAATGAACAGTTTGTTAAATATCTAGTAAGTACTTAGACTGTACCCACATCATGAAATAAAATCCTCAATATTTTGAAAAAGAATCACTGATAATCAGGTACTACAATTTGAACATGTCACACGAAACTAAGTACAGTGATACTTGAATAAATGTACTCTATAACCTCATATCATCTGCTACTTTTAGGAACTCAAGTTAGATGCAGATTTTATGATTTAAGTAAAAGTAACTACAATGATATCTCACGATGCTACCATAGCTGATCAATATTTTTGGATGATTTGATATGTTAAAGTTGATTTTTATCAAGCAATTTTTACATTACAGCAACAACGTACAGAACGTTTTGTGATTTAGTTGAACACTGTTGATTTCCATGTAGAAGAGTAACTTTACTATATAAATGTATTTATCATACGTGTATGAATATAATTGGTTGACCAGTTATGGCTACGAAGTAGATCAACTGATTGAATCATTTTACACTCAAAATCACTGAATCAAACTGAAGGGATTTTATATAATGAATAGAAATATGAAATTTCCAGTGTCAAGAAAGATAAATTATCCAGTACATTTACAAGTAATTCATTGACTACAAACCACCTTTCATATAATGTTACCCAGAATAAAAAAGGTTTGATGTAAATGTGAATACTTGATACAAGTATTTTCTTGTAATAAATATCTATTCAGGCTATAGAGTATCATTTACATTTCTTCTTAATTATAAAATACAGGTGCAATTACACAAGAATATCAATTCATTTTCAACATTTTTAACACATGCGCATGTGACATGCATTCTTCCCCATAAATTTCATTTAGCATAAAAAAGATCCAGCAACCATTCTGTTCATTTTCACCAAAAATTTTCAATTGATGTTGATCGATTTTTTAACTGATTCCAGATACAGGGGAAAACCTGTATTTCAGACCACTAAGTCAGTGATTTATTCATTTTCAAACTATGAACCATAGCAGGCAAGTCTGAACTGATCTCAGTTATTTATCTTCCTCGAAGATATCCAAAATCGATAAAAGTTATGTGACCTGAGAGTGTGAGAAGGCATTAACAATATAGAAAAAAACGCAGTGCCCACTTTGAATGGTGGTGATTGCCAGTATTATTTTTGTACTAATGCTCTTGAAGACATCAAATAATCACTGATCTGTCCTATTGCCAGTCATCTCAACAATAGCCTCGACATCAGTATGCCATGAAAAAAAACCGAAAGATGAGCAAGTACAAGGGTAATCTACTATCCCATAATTACCTACACAAGCAGAGACACCAAAATACCTACAATATCTATTGTCAGCCTTGAGAGATGAAGAACTTCGATATGATCTAAGGGAGTTAACTCGTTTTCATAGAGAGCACTTTTGTAGATTAATTGTGCTACTCAATGAAGCAGATTTCCTGCCCTAAAAAAAAAAAAGAAAAGAAAAAAAGTCGATCATAATGAATAATAAAGATGATACATTGGATATACCTGCAGCAATGATCACTTCTGGACAGTAGGAACTCAGCAAATTGTCATCATATGACTCCCAGTCCAATTTAGCAATGCTAATCTTATCACACTTTTTCAGCGTGGCAATGTGAGTAACTGAATCTTTCTTCCATAGCTTGGAATGCAGCTCAAAGTCTGCCAGCTCATTGACGAGTTCCTTGTGGATGGCTTCCTCCTCACTACCTGGTGGGGTTGTCGGAGACATACAGATTTCAATAATGTCTGTCATGTCATTTGAGGGATTGTTGTCTGCACTGAGACTCAGCTGACGACGGATTTTCCGCATGATCTTTTCATCGTTATGATTGTTGGAGTTGACAGGTGACAACTGAATATCTTCTTGTGTGATGTTCTGGGTGTCATTGTTCTGATTGTTTGAAATGAAGTTCAGCTCGATGTTCTTAGACAGTAGGTACAGCACCTGAGGATGGCAATCAGTAAAGCAGAAGTGCGCTGGGAGACAGTGCTTGCAGATGACGATCCCTGTCAAGCCAAGACCACTACCCAATTCCAAAATTTTTCTAAAAAAGACAAAAAAAACAAAAAAAAGAATTAAATGAAATTAGCTAAAGTCTGGTTCTGAAAATTCAGGGAAGTGGATTTTTATAATTTGCCCTGTATAAACTATAAAAATAGATTTTTTAAAAATTCCCAAGTGTGTAATAATTTCAGCACAGAAATAATAATTAATCGTAATTCTGTAACTGAACAGATTTACGACACTAGCAGTGCAATGTGCAAATATATCTTGTTTTTGCAACACAGTCAAATTCCATTTTGAGGGGTACTCCCCATGTATATATTGAAAACGGTGACAATACATAATCTTACTATTAGTAGACTGCAGTATTTTTAAAGAAAATTTACAACTTTTAACGATACAGAATACTTGGGATGTTCCTCAATAGTAACACAACAGTAATTATAGAATGTGAAAGTTTTATATTAAGCAGGGAACAAAGCAATTTTCATCACTCCTGGCCATACTAAAAGGCATTGGAAAATTCAGATTTTGCAAAAAAATAAATTCAAGTGTGAAAAAGACGATACATAAATAGTTTAGCTCTCCAAGTAAAAGCTTTTTTTTTTTCTTGAAACCCTTTCGAAGACTACTGGGAGATATATATCCCAAAATTTCTGTGACTGATGGGATATACATGTTCGGAAGATCTTTTTAGATGAGTTAAATTCCTTCTCAGGGCAAAAACATGTTTTTACACTGTTTTCTTAATAAATAAAAGCTCTATTGCAGGAAATGATAAGACATTTTTTTAAGAAGCTGAGCAGTAAAATGCAAAAAGATTTATTTTTCAGTTACTTACTTATTCTGAAATACATCAATATTTTCTATTGCCCATTCAGCTAAATGCTGAGCAGCCTGAAATTGTAAAAAAAGACAACTAAAGGAGGTGAAAAAAAAAAAATAAATGCATTAAAGGTCAAAATGTAGTTGTCACAATTATCTCATTTATGAACCCTTTAGTAAAGTAAAATAAATCAACACTTTAATAATGTAAGATAAGAAAGGAAACCCACAAATATATATGTCTGGGATATTAGAATAATGAAGTGAGAATTAAAAAAAAGCTGAAAGATTCATGTAGGTAAAGAAATAATATTTTTGAATGATTAAATGTGTCTATAGAATGAAAAATATGGCATGGATGTTAAAAAAACATTAATAGAGGAATATAATGGTCTAGCTAGAAGGATAATAGTATTTATATAGTGGTACTTGATATCATTAGCCCAAAATGGCTATTTGTTATAATTTTATCCTTAATCATTTCTGACACTTGCTCTCAAAGTTTGCATCAACGTAAAGAAAATAAATGATACAAGAAAGTTATCTTGAGTTATCAGATGCTAAGTAACAGGAAGAGAGAGAGAGAGAAGTGAAACATATAACCAATATTAGATTTCCCTTATTAGTTTTATAGTAGGCAATAATGATAAAATTACAACACTAACAGAAACTAAAGCAAGTTTGTCTGATATTGGCTATGGACAGCTAGATCTCCTGGGTGAAGAAGTTACTGAAGGTGAGACCAAGTTCAAAATCACTGTTAGTAAAAACACCTCCTTCTCTATTCACAGAGCACTTAACCTCATCAAAAATAAGTTACTTTTTTAGAACTATTCTTAGGGACCCATGTAACAAGACTTTCCTGATTGTTTTATTTGAAAAATTGGTGAAAAAAAAATCAACACATCATTTAAAACTGCCACGTTAGCTTTTAAACAAAATATATAGATTGGTAAAAAAAATGCTTCCCACCAATCAACTGCTTAATTCAAATGAAAAAAAAATTTAATGGTCAAAATTAAAATTGATTTTAAAATGTAAACAACTTCAAATTTCCATCATTCCTAATTAACAAGGTTGATTTAATTATTGTTCCACAATGCTCTCTTCTGTGAGATAAATTTTATGCAATGTGTTTTGTTAGACAGGCATTCATTTTGGTTTGATTTTCATTTTGAGCCCTACTATATGTTGGTCGGGAAGTAAATTGATAAAAAAGAGAGATCAGATAAGTGGGTGAGTGAATTGACAGGTAAGATCTTGCATATACACAGGCCTCACTCTCGGTAATTAGATTAACAGGTAAATAGGAGTGGTAGGTTAGGTAAACATAACAGGTTTTAGAAGAAGCTTTCATTATCATCATCAGCCTTTTAGCATCCGTTGTTGGACATAGACCTTCTCAAAGATTTGGCAGACCTCTCTATCATGGGCATGGAGGAGCAAGTACTTTCTGAATTTATCTAGATTGTCAAGTCATCTTACTTTTTGTCGGCCACTATTTCGCATATGATCTTTGGGGATCCACGTTGTGAGTCATGATGTCCAGCGATTGCCTGCCATTTTTGTAACATGTCTAACCCATTGCTATTAGAGTTTTTCTAATCGTTTCTATGATAAATTGGATTCCTGTCTTTTCTCTAATATACTGCATTGTCTTATGATCTCTCCATCTGATGTTGAGCATAATTCTCTAGGGTGCATGTAGTATGGTTCTGAGTTTGAGGATTAATCTTTTGGTTAGGTTCCATATTTCTGCTCCATAGGTGACTATCAGGGGGATGCAATGGTCGTAGACCCTTCTTTTCAATAAATTTAATGAGGACATTGTTACGCAACTTTCATTAATAAAAAGATTTTCTAAATATCTTATATTCCTAAAACACCATAAATGTATATCAATTTTTTCTACGTTCATTTGTCTTCCTCTATGAAAATCTTATTTCATTCAAAGTTAGCAAATTGTGAGCATGTGTGCTGAGAATTTAATGTGTAGTTCAAACTCTGGCTTACTTGCCAAGTGCTCAGTCCAGTTGTTCCTTGTGCCACCAGGTGTACAGATTCCTGAAGACTCACTGTTTTTGAGAATGGCTGAAATATAAATACATATAGGCATAATTTAAATCACATTATATTATACAAATGATTGAGAAAAGTTCACATTTCCAATTTTAGCCTGTTGTACCAGAAATTATGTTATGTAAATTACCTAATATTGGGAAGGACGGGTGGCCTAACCAGATGTACCAGAATTTGTATCTGGTGAGATATCCACGCCAGATCTATATAACAAAGGATATCCGATTTGATCACAATTTTATTAATAAATAACTTCTAATGAACTCTAACTAAAATGCCTGAAAGATTTAAATCGACCAATTGATTCAGTTGAATAAACTTTCTCTCAGTTTCTAAGCTTTCTTGACCGCTGGTCGAGTTGAAAAAATGAGATCTTTTATTACATTTCCATACTTTTTTTTAATAATCAAGTAAATCATTATCAGGAGTGGACTGAGTGGAAATGAACACCCTAATAGATTTCTCGTTGTAAAAACTTCAAAGATGATAATGTTCATGTATCCTGTCAAAGTTTGTTTACCTGTGGGAGAACAGGAGAGATAAAACAATGAGATCAAAGTCATCATTTCAAATCACATTAAAAATGGACTATATCTGTATCTTGTTTAGGTTTTATTTTGTTTAATTATATATATTATAATGATAATTAGGGGTAATTTTTAGTTATACAAGTTCATAAAACAGGTAGCTCAAAGCATCAGCACTACTTTGTCCTTTGTTTTTTATTACATAATCAAATTAAATTAAATTACTTTGTTTCTTCTTTGACTGAAAAAAAGTTTTTTTTTTCTGTACTATGTTGTTTTAATTACCTTTTGAGGGGGTATCCATTCATTTTCTATACTCGTTATGTCTTTTTTTTTCCTTACATAATATGATAAAATAAAATAATTTTTTTTCTCTAAAATGAATTATATGATTAAAATAAATTACTTAGTTTCTTCTTCGGCAGAAAATATTTTTATGCAATAATTGTTCGTTTGATTGTTTCAACTATCTTTATTGAAGCAACTTTCATGGAGATTTTCAACCCTCTTTTAAAACATATTCTAGAATGGTGGAAAAATGACAAGGATTGTCTGCACCACCTTCCACTGAGTACTCAGAGAGGCTTTTCTCACCATTTGGCAACATATAAAGAGAAAAGAAACTGTTTATTGACAATAACGAGTGAAAAGTTGATTTTTATTCATTATAATGCAAAAAGCAAGATCCAATCAAATGTTTAATGATTAAACAGAATTTAAAAAAATAATTTTGACAGTGTTTATTCCATTTTGTTTATAATGAATTTTTGAACTAAATATAATATCTCACAGTAGGACTCCTTAGGTTGACTTTACTAACCTAATATTTTCCTGCTTTAGATACACTACACATCAAATGAACTTAAATGGACTGCGTCATTTTAACACTGAGAATTTCCTTTATCATTTCACCATGAAACTGATTAACAGAGCATTATATACTCTAAAACCAAGCGTTACATAGCACACCATTTGTAGTTCTGAAATCTGTAGTTATAGTTCCATAATGCATAAATCTTTTTCTGTTACACATTATTATTATCATTATTGATTAGCATGTTGTAAAAATAGGTATTATCTAAGGTAAGCCCATCTGTAGTTTTATATCTTTAGTATAAATAATTCATTTGAGACTTTTACATAAAAGATTAAGTCAACATCATAATTATTGTTTGGATGGATATACGGTAAAATCCAGATCTGGTACATCACTAAGCCTTATGGTTGGCAGCATAGAAAATGGAATTATCAAATTGAGTTCAAACTCCAGTAGACAGAGTCTGTGTTCACTTTGCAGTAATGTCTTTCTCTTCTTCTACCTCCAACAATGGTTAAATAGTAGGGCAGACAGGGCTCTTCAGCCTCGTTTGGCAACCAGTCTCGGAGATGGACAACTATGAATTCAAACTGGGAAAGTTCAATGCCTCATCCAGCATCATGAAGAGCTAGCAACAGAGAGTAAGGAACATGTTCCTGAAACGGACAGTCAATGGGGCTCAGGTGAAATAAGCCATAAGTAGATCATTATATATTGCTCAAATGAAATGGAATAGAATAAGAATGGATGATGGAATAACATGAACACCATCTTCATCTTCCTAAAACACCTTGAGTTCAAATGGAAGGTAAAAAAAATAAAAAAATTAAAAAAAATTATATGAATTTGAAATAAGATGTAAGGTTCAGGAGAAGAAAGCCATTTAACAAATATAGATTCTTAAACAACAATAAAATTCAAAGAGTAGATACTATTTTACTTACCAGAGAGTAAGTCTTGTAACATAGTGTGTCATCTTCCTCTTCCTTCTGACTGAGTATATCGGTATAAGCCTCATAGACTTCATCACAGATTTCAGCATCACAAGATTCAAGCTAAAAGTCAAGAGAAATCAGTCATTATATGATCCAAGATGAGATATTTTCAACAAAAATTTGCTACAAGTCAAACTGAGCAGCTACAGGTCAAGAAAACAGCATCATGACCACAACAAATTAGAACGCTAAAGTTCTTGATGTCAGTTTGAATGAAAATTCATGTGGGAGACAAAAAGTTTATAATTTACTTTAGATCACTAACATTTTAAAAAAGAAAATCATTCTTTCTAATTCTGGGCAGTGGACTGATAATGACAATTAACTTAATTAGCATTACAGATTATAAATAGGAACTATGGAAATAAAAATTAAGAAATCAATTGTGTATTATTTATTTTTAACCAATACAAAGAACTTTGTTGAAATTCAAGCAGTTGCAAACCAGGAATAAATGATGGAAAAAAAGTTTTGAAAAATTTAAATACATGTTACTTAAACAGGGAAAGCACTTCTAAGACAGAACTTATTGGCTAATACATGAGTAAGTTTGAATTTCACCTCTTGATGTTTTATTGGTAGTATTTAAATTTATCCACATGTATAATAATAAGTAATGTGTCCCGCAAAGGGACATAACTGAAATAGTAAAATAGAATTTCATTCATGTTCTGTTGACGTAATAAAAATGCTGAATTTAAAAAATAATGTACACTAATTTTGAGCCTTTTGTTTATTTAATCGTGCCTTTTCTCCATTAAAACAATGAGGTCTATCGACCTAATATTCTGCATGTAGACTGATGGAAAGGTCAGCTTAGCGTGGAGTTGACCTCTGAGGTAATCTGAGGTCATAAAAGGTCACTTCTGGTCATTTATAGCCAATTTTCAGAGTTGAAAGTCACAATTTTATACCAAGGTTGCTGAAATTGAGCATATGGGTACATATTCTTGAGTGTGGTTGACCTTGGAGGTCATTTCTATTCAATTTTCTATGTTTTTGGCAATAATTTTCCTCATATGAAACTTAGGAGTAAAATCTTCTCTTGGCAGAAGTTATCAGCAATGCGATATTGACCTCAGATGTCATTTGAATTTGTGTAAGGTTATTTTTTCTCATTTTTAGCCAATATTTCAAATTGTTAACCACAATTTTGCACCTATGAAATTAAAATTTGGCATAGAGGTAAATTCTTTCATGGCCAAAATATCAAGAAATGTAATTTTGATACTGAGGTAGTTTGAGGTCAACAAGTGGCATTCCTGGTCTTTTCTAGCAAATTTTCTAAATTGTTAGCCACAATATTGCATCTAAGATGCAGAAATCTTGCATGGTCACTACAGATCACCAGAGTTTATTCTGTAAATAGTAACAAGACTTAAGGACAATCTTTCAAGATCACTGGCCTTTACTAAATTTCTGTGCTTTTTCCATGAACAGCTCTATATTTGTATTTCTAGGGTTGGATCTTTAATCAACCTTTTCATACTGGCACCCAATGGGAGAAATATTTATGTAATGTACTTTAAGGCCCTTGTCAAACTCAGCGACAATATAATTTGTTCTTTTTTGTGCATGAGAATATCTCTCCCGTAACAGCTACTTTTCATGTTTACATCGTGTAAATAATCGCTTTTTTTGTTTGCTGTGTTGTGAAAGAAGGAATACATCAAAGAATATATTATGCCTGTTTGGTTATATTTCAAGTTATTTTTCCCTGGGCAACGCCTGGTATCTCTGATAGTATATATATATATATATATTTATAGGATCCACACAAATAATAATAAGCGATGTTCAGATGTCTTCTCTCATGTTGAAGAGCATAACTGATGTAGTAAGATGAAATTTTATTAATGTAACTGATGTTAATAGAATTGCATGGGTAAACTAATAATCTATAAAAAATATATAAAAATAGTACAGTTAAGTCTATTGCCAAAATCATAAGTGCTCTTGTAATTTAATTCTTGGAGTTTTGAGCCCTACACCTTGCTGTAGCTCAAATTGAGAAATCTTTTCAACAAGAAAGGAAGGAAAGAAAGAATAAAAACCACAACTTACCTTATGCACAAAGTGTTTTAAGAAGCTTCTCTGGTAGCTTAGAGATGGTGGGTACTTTTCACACAGAGGACTTGTGACTGTAGCAGTCAGAACTTTCCGTTGAGCCTCAGGCCCTACTTCAGATCCTTCAAATTGATAATTCTGAAAAAACAATGAAGAAAACATGAAAAACACATCCATATAGGCTAAGATCAGTTAGTTTTGATAAGTAAAAAAATCTATCAGATGGATAATTTATTTCATGTTTAACCAGTGTTATTTCCTATGAGAAACATCCTTAGATTTAGTTCATACTCAACTAATAGTTACCAGGGAAATTGTGAGCTGAGGTGCCAACCTTCCAAGTGGGAGAACTCACCTGCTAAAGAAATCTGAATTTGAATCTTGATTTTTTTAAAAACCTGGGTTCAATCCCTGGCTACAAGCACCAGTAGAAAATATACAACTACTTGAACCACAATAGCAGGCCCACATTCTCAACTCATTTTATACAACATAAATCAAATTTTAAAATTGCAATTTATTTTTTTGCCACAAAACTATGATAGTTATATCATAACTATTTGGGGAATCTTATTACTGATAAAAAGAAAAATGATTCTCTCATATCAGCCTTTATTTGAACATTTTTAAAAAGTATAAAAATTACTGATTTTTTGATATACAAAATGTATATTTTACTATCAATTGAAACATTAACTTGTAATAAATCATAAAAATATAAGATACTCAAGATTCAATATTTGTTTTTTTTAGGAAATCGATAACGCGATCAAGAGAATAGAGAAGATGTTAATACAATAAAAATAGTTTTTCTGTTAGTTTGTTAGTATGTATGTTACCGTAATCCAGCAAAAACAGTACCTGGTAGGCAGAGTTTTTTTTTAGCGCTTCACTCTCCAAGTGTTCTAATTCAAAGAATAAAACAAATCCAGGTGATTTTCAACTTTGCAAATAATTATATTATTAATTTGATATAAAGGAAGTGATTTGACATCAAGCTTGATGATCAGTGGAAGAGGCCTCCAAGCTAGTATAAGAATGAGGATAGGATTCCAGGACACCATCAGAGAGGAGCAACCATCAAAGTAGTAGTTTGTTTTCTGAGAAAACATTGTAAAATCAACAAATATAAAACACTTGCAGCCTGATTCCTGTAAATATGCATTATCAAAAAAAATTGCTTTTCGGCTGTATCAAGTTTGATTGATGAGAAACTTGCCCAGATCTTTTGGTGAACCATTCTCATCTTCCTGCCCCAGCTACAACCACCAAAATGGTTAAAAACGAAATAAAAGACAGTAATTGTTATAATTCCCTATTACTGGGTATTGCTAAGAAGTCCTTTGCTCAAAAGTGTGTCACTAATAGTAGGTTACTAGAAATTGAAGCAACTACACAGATAGATATGGACATAAGGATGGTGGATGCAAAATTGAACTTATGGTTTTTGTTTAAAAAGTTCAATCATCCACTGCCTTTTTTTTATAAGTTATATATTTTACTTCTTCCAAAAACTTTTTTTTTTCCTTACCTGCAAGTAGAATGTTCCAATAAAAAGACCTTTCTTAAGCCTAAATAGTGTAAAGCGAAGGAACCATCACCATTTATTTAAATAGGAAACATTTTTGTGCGTACCCAGATTTAAAGAAATGGTGACGATGGTATATTGGAGTGAGCCGATAGCGTTCGGGGTTGTGGGAAGTACAGGAAATTTGGGTACCGTGAACGGTAGAGGAGAGGGTGCGTGCTGCTTCTATGAACGCTATTACCTTTTTACGCTGGTTTTGTTTTTTGTTTTTATTTTCGCAAGAGCGAATAAGTGACGTGAAGCAAACATTCGTAAAGCAAGGGAGGTCTGCAATACAATGATAGACATGATTGTGTAACATGTTTCTAAGAACCCAACCTATCTCAGGCAGTAAATTCAGTCCTTAGTCTGGATAATTTGATTGAATGAAAACATTTCAAATAGTAGATAGACGGATGGTTTGAGAAAAAAAATGTAATGAGATTTTATAATGTGGAAATTTCTTTCTGCTCTAACAAAACATGTAATGGATTGTTATTTATTTACTATAAATTTCAACAAAAATCCATTTTGATGCATTTTTTTCCGAGAAATATGTCATTGTTAAAATTGGGTAGCGATTCTTCTTTTGTTTTTAATGGCTAAACTTTTAAACACAAAACATCAACCTTTAGTTTTTTTTATTGATCGATTTCATTATATGTGACTGATATAACATTTTGGCAGCATTTCGAATAGCTGTCAAAGACAATACCGGTGTCCTGATCATTGCATTATAATCTAATTCTATCTGAAATCTTTTTCAAACAACAAATTACGGAACAAATACACGAAGTGACCCCCCTCTTTAAGACCATTTCATGACTAATTGAACGAAGCGAATTCCATGTCGAAAGAGACCGGACAACCATTTGAAAAATCAGACTTGGAAAAGAACCTCCCCGTTTTATTTAGATATAGAATCTTCATGATAACAAATCGAAAGAAAAATCTAAAACAATCTAGTCTTTTTGGTCGGATAAAGAAAGTAGTAGTAGCCATCCTAGTAAACAAGACAAAGTAATCATATGGATGTTGTTGTTGGTGTTGTTGTGGTGGTGGTGGTAAGAGAGGACATTTTATGTAGTAGCCAAGAGAGTCATTGCAATCAAATATTGGGTCTAAATTTAGGATTTGTTTTAAATTAACAACTTACGCCCCATTTCATCCTCCGTATAGGCACCATCTCAAAGAACTGAGTTGCAGTCTCCTCTAGAAGTTTATCTTCTAAGGAACTGCCACTCACGGACGCCGCCATCTTTTTCGTCTTAGGTGTGATCTCACTTTCAATTGGTCAGATTATTGAGCCTGCCTTTCGCTCAACCAATCACCGACCTCGGCTCAAATGCTAGCTTTTATCACTCAATCCGGCGGCGCCGTGAAAGCAACACTCTTAAGTGATATTTTTTAAAAATTATAATGTAAGTTTTTCCCTTGGCTTTTAGCAAATTTTTTTTCATTAATCAGTGTGTATTAGTTATTGTTTTTTAACAGTTAAACTGTACTGATGTTGTATTTCAGGTGTAGACTAGTGGCAACATGAGTTTATAATTCGACACTAAAATCTAGCCTGTGTAAAAAGTCCCTATTCGATATGGTTGGTCGTTTATCACGTACAACACGTGAAGACGAAACCGGCTTTTTTGATATTCAAATGTCGTATTCAAATAAGATTTTAAAAATGTTCATCATTTACTGTGATGTAGATTATTGCTTATACCTCATATATACTAGTATATCTGTCTGATTTAGGTCTGTATTTTAGTATGTTTCGCTTTGTTCCAACTAGTTTGTGGTCCCTTTCCTCCAAAGGTCGATACACAAAATAGAATAAGAACCTCATACTTAACACGAATTTTTACAATAATCCTATTTTCATTGTTTTTTGTTTTTTTTTAGACTTTTGATTCTTTTTTTTTTTTTTTTTGATGATTCGAACAAATATTCTGATTGATAATCCATCCCACTTGATTTTGTTTTTAAAGACTTAGTTTGTTTTATATCAAAACTTGTGTCTTGAGGACTGCTGAGAGACCTCATATTGTTAATTCAGTTGAATCTTGTTAATATTAAATTTATCTTCATTTGGTAGGAAAAAAAATTATCTATACGAAAAATATTGTTTGGTTCTGTAAGTTTCATTCCAATCTGTTCAGGATTGACATCTTGAGTAACTGCATTTTTTTTTTTTTAGAGTGGAGCCATTTTCCCCTCTAATTCGCTTAGTTCTGTATTTTTGATAAATAAGAAAAAGAATTCAAAGAAAACCCCGTTGAAAAATTGGAGAAGCTAATTTCTGAACATATCTTGTGTGAAACAAATTTTATCTTTTTTTTTCTTAAAGATAATGTATTAATTCTCTCCGAAAAGCTATAATGGTTAAAAAAGAAAGAAGCTAAAATTTATTTCTCTCATTTTTTCAATAAATCCTAAATTATTTTGTTCCGTATATTTATCACAAATTTTACAAGCACATTTTTTTATGTTGAGGGAATGGAAAGATAGTAACTCCAATTTTCTAGTGGACAAAATTTGGTGGTCTTTACTTGAATTAGACATTGTTCAAGGGAAGCTAGCATTTTTTGAAGTCCTAGAAGTCATGTGATCGTTTCAGTATTTGTTTATTTCTTATACTTGAAAATATTGTTAGGAACAATATTTTTATTATTCTCTCACCTCTAAAATTGCTTCAAAGTAGATATGGATGCACAGAAATCGACCATCTCACTATCTTAAATAAAATGCCATACTGGATTCTAAAATATACCTACCTCATTAAATTTTACCATTTCTTTTAAGAAAATATTTAGAAACCAAACAATGCGATTTCAGAATTATTTGTTTACAGTTGCTTTTTCACCATAGATTTTTAACTGCAACTTTGAACAATTGAGAGAGAGAGAAAATATCAATTGATGTATGAGAATGGATATTTCAAGAAAAGCCAATGTTTTACAAATGTTTGACCATTTTTACAAATATGACATCCGTAAAACTTGTTGGATGTCTCCCCAAGATGAGATCATAAATATGACTTGCTATTATTAGATAATTTCAATGAACAAGTAGGTAGGTAAAGCTGGTATTTCTTTTAACGGCTGCTTTGAAGTTTATTCAGTGGTATCTTCACCACATATTTGCTGACTTCTGAGAGCCAAATATTGAATATCCCCCAAACAAATTCAAACAACAATATTAGTCCTAAATATTCCCTAATTGGTTTGGTATAGAATGATATTTTCAAGAGGAAACACAACTTCATGAAAAAATGACTTTTAAAGCATTGGTTAAGTATAATTTGTCTGACAAGTGCTGCCAATTTGTCATGTTTTGTATTAAGTCACATTCATAAAACACTTGTGGAAGAAAGAACATACTAGCCATATGTTTTGAATGTCTTGAAATGTGTGATGAGCTATGCATTCTTACTATACCATACAAATCTACAGAAAAAAGACATTAGATGTGACAGAATCGTCTCTGTGAACTCATATCAATCATAATATTCATCATTCTTTTGATCGTTGGTTTTCAAACTTTTAGAATCATAAACTGAACACGTTCTCACTGCTTGCCCTACAATTTTTATTATGACAAGTTACACAACTCATAAGATGTATTAACCATTTAATTTTTGTGTCCTTATGGACATATTATGGACATTCATATACATAATAATACATAACATTTCTTCATGCTGGATTTAATCCACTATGTAGATATGTTTTCTGATAGTTTTTCTTCCAGTTTGATTAATGTGTATTTACATAGTAATCTTTTATCAATGATTTTAAGAAAATTGACTTTGATTCCCATGGATTATTCTTGAAATACGGTTATATTAAACATGATTTTCCACTGGGTACGTGATGAATTTTCATCTCAACATGCATGTTAGAAAAAATGTTTCATCCTACCATGTTACTTGATTTTTTCTGATTATTAATGTGAATATTGATTTGAATAAGTTTATATTTATTGCATGTATTTTGATAAATTTTGTCTCTTTAAAGTATTTCAGTTATTCAAAGTGTTTTTGAGCTTGTAAATATTTCACCTTCAAGTAGCATAGAGTTTTATATCATCAGACTTGCAAATTGTCATTTAATATTGGTTCCTGGTTTGAATCCATTTTTATTATCTATTTTAACTTTATTTTTTATGACTTGGTGACCAGAGGATAGCTTAGTCTTCATATCAAATGTATCAATCATTTCAAATTACAAATATTTGATCATCATATTTGATCCAGCTGTTAAGGATCGTATAAGAATCATGCTAAATGTGACTAGAATATGAAAGTTGTAGCCAATGAACCATGATATATAGAGATCAATATAAGATGGGACTTTTGATATGAATCATGCTTCCCCTTTCAATCCAGCTGTGCAAAATATGACAAAATCATAGAAGTTATAGCCAATGAACCATGATATATGAAGATCAATATTAGTTAAGTTTGTAATCTATTCCCTTGACTACTTAGGCTCTCTTGCCCTTGTCCCATGAAAGTGCTCCCACAGAGGCAATGATGTTGTATGCTGTGAATGTGATTATAACGAATTTGAAAACTTTCTTAGCCTTTATGCAAACAAGGAAGCTCCTGGCCTTGAGAATTCTGGGTTTGAACACATGACAAAAAGAACATCATTTGTACATCTGGCAATGGAATTGTCCTTTAATGATGGAAACACCTGATGGGCTGTTCCCCCCTGTTATCAGACTGATTTAGGGGTTTGGAGGAACTGCTGATATATCTCTGTCCATGATATATATACTAAACTTAGTATTTTAAAAAGCAAAGGCTTACTGGTATTACATGCACTAATGGAGTGTGATTTTGTGTCCGTCTTCAATAGAAGAAGGAAGAAATCAGTATGGTAACCCTGGGAGATGTATGTTCCACTTACAGATGCATTCCTAGCACTCTCTGAAATACCAAATGATGTCAGGCTGTGCTGCATGAAATTGAAAGATTTGTTATCATAGAATGTGTTCATTGAGTAAAGAGAATGGAGCTTAGGAAAAGGTTATTTGGCCATGGATCATGTGTCATTGAAAATGTTTCACCAACTCGAGCAGCATTTGTGCTGCACATCAAACATGCTGGATGTGTATGTTGCCAAAGTCTTACTGCCCAGCCAGTCCTCCCTCTACCCATCCAACTGGGGCTGGGCATACCGTCTCAACATGGCAACCATATTGGACCAACCTCCCTAAAGCATTAAAACCTTGCAACAAATTAATCCAGTCAGGCTGCAAGAGGTCACTGTAAGTGCAAAGATACTCAATTACAGTGCACTGAATGTAAACATGACAAAATGAAAATGCAAAGATTTGATAAAATCAAATTGTTTGTCTGATAACTTGACTCCTCTTATTGATCTCGGCATACTTTAAAATGGTTTACTCCCAAATTTGATGCTTTTTGTCACAACTAGCATGATTTTTCTCTCAACAGCTGGACTAATAATCATGGAATACCTATTGTCTAGGCTGCTATACTTATGTTTCAAGTCCATATTTTATGGTATTTTTATTTCGCACATCTATAAACTTGAAGTAATAAGCTTATTTTACTCATTATTGAGAAGTGATTCATTTCGAGAGTAGTATAAAAATAGAAGTTCTCACAAGACTTTATTTGATTTGGGGTATTTCTTATAATTGGTTTGTATTGAGATGCCCATGTATTCACTTCATCAATCTAGAAAAGCAAACTTTGTATTGGTTATCTTCTTTTTAGGGGAAGTAATCATAGAATACTAATGGGTAACTGTCAATTCAACTTATAGATTTTTTTTTTCTTTATTGAATTTAAAACAGCCTTTACTTATTTCTCGTTTTATTACATTGGCAGAATGAAAAAATAGATTTCTTGCTGTGTCAGTTGAGTATTGGTTCAATTTTTTGTTTGCAGGGCAAGAGGCACACCAGTCCGTGAAAAGAAGAAGGCCAGCAGTGGGAGTGCCGGAGGGGGTGGGGGCGGTGGAGGAGGCGGCGGCGGTGGTGGCACCGGTGGTGGCACTGCAGTGATAGGGACAACAGAACGTGGCAGAGACAAGAAACGTCGAAGTGTCTCTTCTAGTAGCACCAGTAGTAGTGGAAGCTCTGGAAGCTCAAGGTAGTTTTTTTTTAATTTCTATCAATTATGATACTCATCAAACATTTTTGATCTTTGGTTTTCAAACTTTTTTTTCATATTGTTGGAATTATCACCATCTTAGCTTTATAAACTGAACCTGTTTTCACAACTTGCCCTACATTTTTCATCATGAAAAGTTACACAATTCATTGAAGATTAAATTATGATTTTCAAATTAACAAAATTGATTACTTTTTGGACAAGGTCACTAGTGTAAAAGTTGATAAACAACTGACCAATTCATTAAAAGCTGTATCCAAGTTTGGATTGTCTTTTTTCTGGGATCCACCGAAATTTCCTTCTGTCACTTTTTTTTCTCTCCATTGCGTAACTACTGAGTAGAGAAACATCAAGGAATATAAAAACCTGTTTTAACACATTGGGTATCAGCCTATAAAAATGGTTTCTACACTTTAGACAGTATTGATTTACTGCCTAGCCAAAAGAGAATCTGTTATTGAAATCAGGTCTTCTAAGATTTCTAAATATTGGGTTAAGGATACAATAGTTGACGGAAGTTCTGTGACCAAATTCTAGACATGTCAGCAGCACTGTAAAACAAATATGTCTACCTTCTTGCCCAAGTGTCTACAATCTGATAATACTTTATGAATTTGATAAGTTTTTAAATAATTATTTTGCTATACTATTTGATGTCACACTTGGTAAGTTCTGCTCTGATTGAAATCTGGAGAGAATTTGTAAAAAAATTAGATTTTTTAACTTTTCATTAGAAGTCAATTACTTTTTTCTTTTTCTGTTGAAATAAATGAAATGGATTCAGAAGGAATTAAGTAAATCAATCTTTTATTTTTATTTTGATTTGAAAAAGATTTCTTTTTACCTTGATATTGAAATGTTCAAGTGTCCAGGTCAGAAGAATTGTTATAAATCTGGATTAAATTGATGAAACCCAGCCACCGTTTGTGTTGATCTTTCAGAGACTTTCACTTTTGACCATCAGTCAAGATTATAATCTCATCTGAAAAGATTTCTATCATTTCTCTTTTCAGTGGCAGCAGTAGTACATCTCGTAGCCGATCCCGATCATCATCCTCATCAACCAGTGGTAGTAGTTCATCTGGAAGTAGCAGCAGCACATCCAGTAGCAGCAGTGTCAGCAGCTCTCGTTCATCAAGCTCTTCTTCCAGTCGATCTTCACACAGTCGTTCTTCTGCAGTGGGGCGTGGAGCCAGCAGTAGACATAAGTCTGTGTAAGTGTACCATCTTTTTGAATATTCATACATTTAGATGGTAAATTGTAGCGTCAATTTGAAAAGTCAAACAGTAAAAAGCCTCTGAAGTTTATTTCTAATTCTATTGATGCTAATAAATGGAAATGGTGAAATCGTATACTCTGTATCCGTAATTTTCCAAATTGTAAACACTTTTCAATGATTAAATTTTCTTTGGAACACCTTCATAAAACAATTTCCCCTTCCATACACACACAAACACACACACACACATGGATTTGGGCCTTGTTTATGGAATTATCTGAATGTTCATAAGCCCAAATAGAAAATAAATACTCAAATGGAAAAGTGAGAATGTAGGTTACCATTGTGTTAGAGCATCGGTAATGTTCTAGAAAAATTCAATGTCTGGCTCTGCATAACAAATTTTGTAAGTTTTTGTTTGTAATATAAAGTTTTTATGCTATAAGAGATTACATAGGTTATTATATTTATTGACATTATTTGAGTTTGTAAGCAGTTGATAATTTCTGCTGATTTGTCTATTTCAGATCACCCCGGAGGAAAAAGCAGAGAAGTCCCACTCCCAAAACTGCAAAAGTCCATATTGGTAAATTGACTCGCAATGTTACTAAAGAACACATCACAGAGATTTTCTCTGTTTATGGTGGCATCAGGCACATAGAAATGCCAACAGATAGAACTCATCCCAACTTTTCCAGAGGTTTTGCTTATGTTGAATATGAGAATTCAGCAGAAGCTGAAAAAGCTATAAAATATATGGATGGAGGTATGTGGTCTTGCTTTTCTAGTATCATTATTTCATTTCTCTGAAATTCATTTTCAGCTTGTACTTTTTGTATATTTTTAACCACACATTGATGTTAATAGTTGTGTAATGGTAAGTCTAGAAAGAATCCTTCCATGGATAATAATGCTAACTTATTCAGTTGGACATACATCAATTACACAGTGTGCTTGTGAATTTCTGCAAGAATCATAATTTAATTGAGATTTTAAGTGATTACCTACCAAATTCATTTATTTTGATGTGTTAACAAATGTATATGTATCATTGTTCTTGACTTATACCCTTATTGAGGGTGTTACTGGCTTATGTACATACAAGCATTTGTTAGTAAGAAGCGACTACTCTACCACTGGGCTGCAGTGATCAGTTATATAAACAAATGATTAATTGAAATGTGTATGCCTGATATAATTGAGTACATGGTAAATAAGTGAATTGCTTTGTTAATCCAGTTTCAAAACTAAATAATTACCACAAATTCAGTATGATGAAAGTTGGTGCTTTATGGAATATGTAATTCAGGACCAATTGTGATTTTTTAAATTGCCAAAACTGTCTGTTTCAATTTATTTTTGTGCAGTGAGCATTAGAAATACATTTATTTGATATAGGCCACATTCCTTCTTTGTAATTGTAAAAGTTGTAAAAAAAAAAATAATAATTGCGCTTTTAATGTGAGCATTTGACAATGGTCTGGGTAGATATTGTCAACTCCTGTTGATACAAGTATAAAAACCCATTGCACTTATTTGATACATTTGTTTACTTCAATTAAATTAGATGAGAATTAATGGTCATTTTCCTCATTTATGGTTCTATCAGCTTTATATCTACAATTTTTATTGTGTATATCTTTTCTTGCTTTTGTTTTATTTTTAGAAAAATATATAGAAATTTATATCCCAATTAGAAAGCAAAAGTAAAGAAACAAATAGCTATCCTTGATATAACATGTCTAAGAGTTAAGTCCAATGTCTAAATTTTCAACTTCCATGGTACCATTGATATCATAATACAGGTTTTCCTTGCTATCTGAAAGTAGAGCATTGCTATGAAAAACATGAAGTGAAAAAGCAATTACCATCAATTCATGTGGGAATGATTTTTGAAAAAATGTTGATGGTATATTGAAGGTTGTGGTGCAAAGCAAATGCTGAACACTATTTTTTAAAAAATTTCTATAAAAAGCAAAAATGTGGTCTGGAGGGGTACCTGTATCCATTTTTAATATTAATTTATTACGTTGATTACTTTCCTTTGGCTTCAGAACAGAAGGTTTATGGTAATTTAAGTATTGGCCTCTTGGTTAGAGAACAAAAGTTATACATATTGCCAAACAGACCAATGCATCACAATCCACTTGCTTCATGAATTCAAAAGGAAGTTTCAGCATGAAAGGGAAATCATGATACAGGAATATTTTGAATTGTGCAGTTTTGATTAGTGTGTATTATGATGTAGTACAGTTGAAGTATTGCTGTGCAAATGAATGAAACCAAGTGTAAACTGAAGAAAAAGTATCAAAAATGCAATAAGTATAAGAGTACAGAAAATTTAGGAATGAACTGACCATACTATCCAAGGTGTTCCAATATCTAACTTTTTAGATTACTACCTTTTCAGAAAATGAAATTTCCTTTTAATTTTTAGGTTTTCTGCTGAGCAAAATTTGTGCTAGTCTTGCTTGCAACTTTATTTTCCGATGTTGATTATTTTCAGCACAAATTGATGGTCAGGAGATCACAGCTGCTGCTGTATTGGCCCCACGACCTACCCGAGTGATACCTCGCCGTAGTCCACTCCGCAGACCCCCTCCTAGATGGCGGGCATCTCCACCCAGATTCAGAGACAGACGCCGGTTAGTAATCTCCTAACTACGACTTTTTTTTTTTTTTTCACCATTATATGTATTGGGCTGAAGTTTGGTATGATAACCTTCTTACTCACGGTGAATGTCAAACAGTATGATGCTTATGTGCCTGTACAACATTTGGATTTAACTGTTTGTTTGTTTACTTCTATTTTTTTTAGAATTAATTCCTATTTATCAAAAATCAGTTTGTGTAATAGTTTGTATAACTTATTTACTCAGCTTAGCTTAATTTTGACACCAAGACCTGAGCATGAGACACTTTTTGAAATCAGTTTGCTAACCATTACACCACAGCAAGGTGCTTACAGACTGAATAAACTTATCAAATAGGAAAATTTGCTCTGCTCGAAATAATTGAATTTTATCTTTCTTCAAACAATTGATTTTCTATTTTCTCTTGAAAGAAATCTTATCAGAAAATTTCAATAATACAGTAGTAAGGAATTCCTAATGACAATCAGACAACTTATGTCAGTAGCAACAATAATAAAAAAAAAATGAACAAAATTGTCATTTCAACTGCAAAATTTATTTACTGCTTTAAAATGCAGAATTAAGAAATTGATCCTATTTAATATTCATTTTTTATGATAAAATGCATTTGCATAAAGTTATATTCTTTGAAGCATTTCCACGTAATGATGACATTTGAGATGTATTTCATATTGAGGATAAGTGAGCTCAATGTGTATGTACAAAATTACACACGCACCAAAGTTGTAACGGGAGTTCAGTTTTTAAAACCAGCGAACAATTATTTTTTCTTTTTTTTTTGCAGATCACCTCCTCCTCCTCCAAGGCGACGTTCTCCACCTAGACGGCGTACCCGGTCACGGTCACCTGGACGTAGACGGCGATACAGTCGTTCTAGCTCTAGTTCCTCAAGATAAAAAAATCACAAAAAAGCCAACAAAGTGTACATCTCTTGAAACAGCCATTGTGCCAGAATAGACCTGAACTATTCCGATGAGCAATTCATTTGTGAGAAAATGTTTTCTTCCATCAATATGTGTTGAAGAAGAGTAGACAAAAGCTACTACAAGAAAGATGGAAGAACAAAAACCAAAAACATCAGCAAGAAATATTGGAAGGGATTGGGTTTCTAAATAACTAAATAAAACAGTAAATAACTTGGTATCAATTTTGCAGAAGTACTTTTTTGGCATTAAAAAAAAAGCTAGCCCATTGGTTGTATTGGAGTCAATTCCAATTCCCTTTTTATCAGGGCGAGTACCCATTTGATATTTTAATTATTCCTTCATTATAAAAATCCATTTCATGATTTCACTTTTCTCTCCATTTCTTTATTACTTCTTTTTTTTTTCATTGCTATTTTATTTAGATTCTTGGTCAAATTTCATATGCACATAAGAATTCATTAAGTATTGAATTAAGTTTTTTGAAATATCATTTCAAACTGCATCTTCAGGTGTAATATTTTATTTTTGCTATAAATTCAATTAATGAATTAGTGTCTTATCTCCCTTTTCTGAGTGAATGGCTGAATAATCCTATTGTAAGAAGTTTCTTTAATCAACTTTTTTTTCTAAAGTGTTGCAAACAGTGACGATGAAGTCAAAGTCATTTTTCTCATGAGAATCCAGAAGACTAATTTTTTTTAATATATTTTCATGTGCTGTCCTAGACCATCTTTCAAAGAGCTAAATGTACTGTTACTGCCTCTTATAGGAGTAACTATTGAGTTATCCAGTAAGATGTTTCGTGTTCAGCTGACATGGATTCTATCAATGCAATACTTTCTTCTTCCTTTTTTTTCCTTTATAGATGATGAGACGTAATGATTGTATATTAGTTAATTTGGACCAATTTCCTTGTATTTGTTGTTGTTTGACAACCCCCCCCCCCAGAAAAACACATACAATCACACTTTGGTGTTGACATACTCTTATGCCATCCTCCAGTATCTGGTGTATTTTGAATTGTCAAACCTGACTCTTAAGAGGTATGCACTTTTCCTCCAATACTCATATCCATTGACTCTCTCTACAAGCTCTTACTCTTAGAACTGACCACCTCGATTCACACATTGAACTAAGCAAAAGTCACCAGCACTCCAGTTGGTGGGGGGGAGCATGTTCGAAGAGAAACCTTAGGTAGGGATGTTGGAAACCTCAAATTCATTGTTAGTTTTTGTTTTTATCTGTAGTTCCCATCTGCTCTTGATATATATGTTGGGCATGTTTATTGGATGATAGCATGTGTTGTAGTTCCTTCTATTGTCTTATTTTCCCATGTTGTTCTTTGTCTATTATTTTGACTTATTCTTTTGGTTAGTGTGGCTCTCTCTCTCCATACATGATTTGAAAATTTTCTCCACGTAATGCAACTTGGTACTCACTTTTGTACTCAAATTGCCAAACAAGTACAGACCTGGTGTGATAGAACTTTTCTATTTATCTACATTCCTCTTTCAAAAACTGGCACAAAAATCCAACCCCTGATATTTCTCTGCCTATGCATAGCTCTAAAGCTAATTTTAACTGGCTTGACTTTCTAAGCACTGGTAAATACCAGAAAGAAGTGGGCAATTGAAGGAGGAGCATGAAGAGAATCCATCATAATTGATGGAATAAAACCACTATGGAAGGCACTACCCTAACATGAAAAATCATTCCTAACCCAAATAATGCTGGACAGAACCAGAATCAAAAAGAATTTTACTATCAAGAATTTGAAAGTCACGGCATGCTTTATACAAAAACTCCAAAAATGGGATACTACAATCCATTAAAGTAATCATCAATAGCCAAGTACCTCCGAGGAGGTAGTGCTAAATAAAGGTTTCAACCTTGCAACTATCAAACGATGCCTGGTAGGGATTTAGAAATGAAAAACTTGTTGAGGATGGCAACTATTGCGAATTAAACAATTCAACTAATGGAAAACAAGTCGCATATCTTAAACAACAAGAGATTACTTCAACGATTAATAATGGTAAATTTATTCAGCCAGGTGACAGGTAAGTCTACTGGAAAGAATTCAAGACATTCCTATTCAGTTTACCCAGATGATGGTCATCAGTGGTTCAAGAAAAACTAGATGTGTAAGTACTGTGGGACCAAGTAAACTTTACAAGACCCTTGATAGTTTACTATGAAAAGAAACAAAATGGAGAACCTCCTTTGCGAGAAAACATAGCCACTAACTATATGACATTCTGTGCAATTGTAGCAGGGACTATGAAGATGTAATAGCTTACACCTAAAAATAAGATTTTAAAATTGGCGAGCTGTACACTAGTGAAACTTTAAAACCAGGTAAGACTGACTGTGTGGAGAGAGAGAGACATCAACTATAATTGAAGAAGTCAAAATAATTCAAGTCTTTTTCTCCTGAGAAATACTTATAAGAATAAAATTTAAAGGAATGAGTAAATGCTATGCCCAAATAATCCAATGAGCAGGTCCATCAATAGTATGTATAAATCATTGATTTTAAAAAGAAATAATGAATTTGAAATTCGAAAAATAACTTGATGTGTGTGAGAACATGATCTGAAAACTTGAGTATGCTGGTTGAATACATCTAGCTCACTGGAAGGTAACAGATTCCATGTTGTCAGGAGGATAATTCCAAAATCATGCTGTGAAAGACAATGGACATGATGCGTATAGGAGGTGAAGTGCATTTCCCAAGACACTACAAAATATAACTGAATCCTGAAGAACACCAGGGTACATGGGCCTAAATCTGATAAATAAGGGAAATAGTTGAAATGAAAATATACTTTCACAATATTACAAAATATACCTCTCAACAAATGGAATTAGCTTTTCGCATGCTGGCCTACATTAATAATCAGTTTTGAATGGGAAAAGACATGTTAGATGGCATTGGGAGTGTTTTTTAATGAACCTCATTCAAAAAGATCTCTTGATAGTACTGTGATATTTGTGCATTTAAAAAAATGTGTCAAAATTAACTTTGTTTATTTTAACATTGGGTATGAACAACAGTAAGTAACATTTTTATCTTGTGCTTTCATAAGGAAAAGAAAAATGCAATTTGTATTTGTGCTGTTTGACTGGTAGATCAGTTGGAGTTGACTGATTTTTTTTTCAAATAATGCCTTGATTTGATCAATATTATACAATACAAAAGATAGTCACTCCAAATATCAAAATTGGGTTTTGAAAATCAGTTGCACCAGATTGATTATGTTAGTTACTTTAATGTGCAGTTTCTATATAAGTAGAAAAAAAAAAACTTTTATGTTTGATTCAGTAATTCATTGTAACAAAAATGTTCCATTCTTGAAACAAATTGCAATGAATGGTGGAATACTAGACCATGGGGCAATTGATGACTAATATGAAAGGCCGCTTCTCATCCAAAGATAATGATGCTGTGAATGTGGTGACATAGAAAGAAGGTCATCGATTATGAGGTACCAGATAAGCAAACTTGATTTGAACAAATCCTGCTCCCTATTGGACCAACTGAAGGCAGCAATTGATGCAAAGTATTCAAAATTAGTTCTGAGAGATGATATGATATTCCATCAGGATAATTGCTTTGGTGACTGAACAGACTGTTACAGCATGGATGGAAAGTTTTCACTTATCTGCTCAATTCACCTTTGGATTACCATTTATCCTGGTTTTTAGAGAATTTAATTTTTTAAATTCTCTCTTATGTAAGGGAATCCTTATTATATTAGGCTCAAGTACTTTCTCTGTTTGCTTCCTCTGAGTGTCCGTGTTATCATTTACTGTCTGCTGCTGAAACAAAAGGGAAGAAATCTACCAAAACAAAAGCTGAGTTGATTTACACTAACATTATTTATTGTGTGGATGGTGGGGTCAGGAAAATGAACATTTTGTCCTGCAGTGTTATGCATTCATGTTTTGTTAACTATTTATGCTTAGAATCTAAATTAAACTCTTTAAAATTAGAAAAAAAAGTCTAAAAATTGAAACTCTTCCAAGTCCATTGGGTAAAAATTCCCATCAACAAAAGTAATGTTTTTTATTTTTTTTTTTTAAATGAAATATTGTTAAAATTATACATAAAATTAAAATATATCAATATCATTAGGCTCAATTTTTTTTGGGGGGGGGATATGTAATATAAATGTTTTGCAACAATAAATCTAGATTCAAAAGTGAAAATCTCATGATGCTAGCTAAATAACCCATTCATAGAACTGGTATCCATGAACAAATCAAGGTGATTTTGTTGATATATTAATATTTAGTTATATTATCATCATCAGAACAAGAGTAGCAAAATCATCTAAGATTCTTCCATGTCATAATCCAATACAAGAGAAAATCGTTCTCCTTCATAGTACCAGACCCCTCTAATTTCGTTTGTCATGAATAAAGGGAAGCTACTCTCAAGGCTGTTCGAGAGAAGGATTATGTGTTTTTTTTTTAGATATTTTATCCATTTTTTTTTCTTGTTTTTGCTAGTCCAAATATTTCTTTTAGAAAAAAAGAAAAACAAATTTTCATTAATAATAATGTAGAAACAGACAGTTTTGATTTAATGTTTGTTTTTTTTTTGTTTTTGTAAATTCCACGGACAAAACATCAAGGCTTTGGGGAAAAAAAGGCAGCTGAAAGCATAATTAAACATTCAACTTAAGAGAACAACAGTAATAAAAAAATTGATAAGAGCTGCACTGTATGCAGATTGTATCTAGAATAACTTTTTAAAAATTGAAAGAGTCAAACAAAATCTCTGGCCTTCCATACTAACAAAAGGCTTCACTTGGGGGAAAAACAAAAAAAACAACTACTTCTAGCATATTCTTTTTTTTAAGAGAAAGAATAGAACGAGAATTTCCCCAAAATAACCAAATTTTGAAAAAAAAACTTTCTGATTTTTTTTTTCCTCTTTAAAATCTCTATAAAAAATATTTGGATTCTAAGATTTTTTTTTTCTTTACAGAAAATAGCCCTAAAATAAATAAGACGATAAATTGTTTTTGCAGGTCAAAAGTGGAAATTTTTCAAATGTTGAAGTTTTGTTCACATTATAATCACAACACATGCTATTTACATTTTTAAGATGTTCACAGATAATTTTCATCTCATATTTTTTGCCAATTTTTCTCACTAATGACACCAAGATTCTGAAGATGAAATTAAGTCTTATATTGACTTTTTTTGTAAGCTGTCGATTTTCCTGTAAATGTGTTGCAATATCTGCAAAATCTGCATAGATGCCTAAATTCTTATGGTCTCCATTTCTTGTTTATTTCTCAATAGTCAGTTTGTGTCTGATTGTGTGCAGTTTCATAATTGTCCAGCAGAATTAGAAGGTTAAGGGAAAAAGTTATTCATATGATTTCAATTTCGTAACAATCCTTCAAAATTCAAGGGACTACTGTACACAAAGAATGATGTGAATAAAGATTCAGCAGCAGCATTTTAGCATCAGTCATTGGACATTAACCTTCAACAGACCTCTCACAAAGCAGATACTTTCTTATGTCATCTAGTTCAACACCCCAGCTTATTTTTTTAGCCCATTGCCATTTGAGTTTTCCAGTGATTTCTCTAATATCTCTGACTCCTGTTTCTTATGATCTTTCCATGTGATGTTAAGCATGAACCACTCCTGTGCACATTGGCCTTCAAACTGGGAACCATATCATCTTTTGGCCAGGTTCCTTGTTTCAGCTCCTTGTGTGATTATTGGGAATAAAGACTGAATTATATATACATTACCATAAAAACCATGTTCTCTTGCATTGTAGAAAATATTCATTATCTACATAGGTAATAGGGAAGTTAGTTTTGGGAGATCCTAACTTATTTAGATTAATGTGGAACTAACAATTAAATTTATTGGATTTTTCCATTTATCAAATCACCCCTGATACACTTACTAAATGTACAGCATATACAGGATCCAAACAGTTTTATTGTATACTAGCAGAGGTACCTGTCATTGCTCTGGAAAGAAAGATGAGACAAAAAATGTTTTGATACAATTTTGAAACATATTTTCAGAAAGATTTTATGGACACAGAAATATGGACAAGATACAAACAAAACATTAAATATAGAAAAATTCTGATTTGTTTCTGAGCCTCTTTATACACTATATTTCTTCTATCTTTTGCAAATATGTAGTTCTTTTTCACAATTTACTCTTGAATGTCCAACATATAGCTGTGAAAGACATGAATCTACTGGGTCCATCCCTAAAAACTTTGAGGGACTGGCCTTGAGCTTTGCTGATGGACATAATAAAGCTAAGACTTACAGGGAACTGAAGTCTTTAATCTGGAAGGGAAGGTCTGATACCATCACAGAGCTTTGGTGGATCAAGATTTCTGAGAAGTATAACCAGGGTACCAGGTTTTTAGATTGAGATTATAAAGAGGATACACATGGTAGTTGAAGTGAATTTAGGAACTCAACTGGATATTGTACAAGTTCATCTTCATTTTAAGCAGAATCAATTGAGTGACAGTTTGAAGAGGTTCCTGGAATCTATTGGAGAAGCCTCATGTTGATCTAATCCACATTTTTTGACCCAGAATAGCTCTTTCACGTAGCGAAGACAAATTTTTGAAGTTGATTGGATCCCAGGAAATTCTCTCACATTGAGTTTAATATAGTTGCCAATCATACTTCAGATCACCTCACACCTACAATACAAACATATATATCCGATGATCTCTACGAGGAAATTCCCACTTATAGTACTATGAGATCAAATTCTGTACAAAGAATAAAAATAAATCCCTTTCAACATCTTTTGAGCAAATTATTTGTGAATAATTTTCAACTTGGACAACTACAGCTCATCTTATGCCACCATGTTGCATACGAGAATTTCAATCATCTCTACTTCTGCTGATGTATTGTTTTTGATCATAATCATGACATTTAAGATGGAGGATGTTTTTTTTTCAAGCTCATCTGTCGCATTAAGCCCAAACTATCGATTTGAATGAACTAAAAAAAAATGGAAATTTTAAAATTTTGTATGAAAGATCATTACTTAAAATTCACATAACATCACAAATGCTTTAAGACTGAAAAACTTTCTATATTGATAAAAATTTATCTAGTTCCAGCAATATCTTTAATATGCAAAGCTGTAAGCTTTCCAGACTATATACACACACACACACAAAATTTTCTATTATCAATCCGTGGGCACAATTCAATGCATTTTGATGGGGGCCAGCCATCTTTTTCAGAGAAAAATGTTAGTGGTGGTTTCATGGAGAAAAATATGCTGTTTACATTTCGATTTTGAAGAGGAGAATGTAACACCTATCTCTTGAGTTTTTCACTTCACCTTCTGATTGTCATATTCATCTACATTCTGTTGGATCACTTCATATCCACATTACAATCATACATGAATATATATATACACATATATATTAAAAAAAAAAAAATGGATACATGATGCAACTGAATGATCATAAATTGCGTTATATCATATTGAAACTCCTACTTGAAATAATCTCCTGTCATTATGCAATAAATATATCTTTTGGTTTAGACAACATAAAAAGAATAAACACCAAGAGAAAATGGGGCTGCTGCAGGAATCGAACCAGTGACCAATAGGGTTGCCACTCCAACATAGCATTGCTCTTACCATTGAGTTAAATTAAGTATATAGAGTTTCAATATAATACAATGCAATTTATGATAAATCTTTAGGATCATATATCTATTTCTTAATACATAATTGTCGGGTTGAAACAAAACAAATACAGCACATATAGACAGAAAATAAATGAGATAAGAATTTGGAGTGAAACTAGTTACTTGAACTTCTGCATTACTGGTGGCTGTTAAGCTCAATGGTAAGAGCTATATAATATAATGCAACTTATAATCATATAAACATACTGTGTATACACACAAACATATGTACATATAGATATATACACACTTACATTTATACAAACTCACACACACACACACATATATATATATCACACACATATACACACACAAAGTACTCCAAGCTGGCAGCTATCTGGATTTAAAAAAAAAAAAAAAAAAAAAAAAAAACATCCGGCAAGGCTATTTTGGCACTGTTGCTCAAGTCTCCGTATGGTTGACTAACATTTGTGTTATGCATGCCATAATAAAGAGTTCCAATTCTTAATCTGTTAGCGTCACATTCGTTATTGTTTCAACTAATATGAATTTAACAGTGAATTTTCAATTTAGTGTGTATACAGTGGCCAAACCACGCAGTGACAGATTTTCCAAGAGTATGCTAAACATAAACAGCCGGGAAAACTTCCTATTTTATTTATACTTAAATGTATGGGGGAAGCTAGTAGACAAATCAAAACACTTTAGTTTTTTTTATAAAATTCAAGCAAGTACACTCTAGATATTAAAAATGAAAAAAAATCTGAAGTAAAAACTTAGAATGTCTGGAAATTTCAGATCAAACATAATAATAAACTTAATTCTGGTATAGAAATGTAGTGCAAAAAGTGCTCTATCCATGGCATTTGTTTTGTTGCAGTATGACGAGTCAGGAGCTTTCTCTGCGGGTCGACATGCAGGCAGTATTCGCTTGTGTCCACCATAACAACTTGATTTTAAAAAAGAAAAAGACAAATGAAGAAAATTGGCAGTCAAACTGTTGGGATTTTTCCATTAACATTTCTTTAATTTCTTTAATATGTATGTACGTGTAATATTGTGGTTAGCATGTGTGTGTGTGTGTGTGTAATTTCAAATGTGTATACATACAAAAATAATCGATTACTTAGAAACCAGTGTAAATTAGTAGACATAACTATGGAGAGACATGCGACCGACCAATCACAGTTAAAAACAGTCACACAGCAAAGTTTCAACATTTTAATTTTGTTTTTCTGTCCTTTTCTTTCTTTTTCTTTAAAGCTTTCATCTCGAAACTGTCAGATTTCTTTATGTATATTTTCTTTTTTATTTTATTTTTAGAAAAGAAAAATGAGAAAGTAAAGATTTAAAAAAAAAAGCAAATCTCCCCACCCATTCCCCCAAAACAAAGAAACAAAGTGTAATCATAATAATAGTATTATTATTGTTGTTGGTGGTAGTAGTAGTAGTAGTTGAGTACTCAACCTCTTAAGACGTTCAGTCGAGGAAAAAGAAAAAGCAGAGGAACAGTTGGAGGGGAAAAGAGTCACTTGGAAATAAAGAGAAACTAGAAACAAAAAAATAAAAAAAAGTAAAAATGAGCCATGGTGTGTCGTAGAGAAAAGAGCCAAAAGAAATATGTATGTCTGGAGGAGCATAATAAAAAAAAAAATAAATAAAAAAAATGAAAGAAGCAATATATATGGCAGAGACTGAGGAAGAAATAATTTTTAGAAGAGGATGAAGAAAGAAAAAAAAAAAAAAGAAGAAGATATCTATAAAAGAAAAAAAAATAAATAGAAAAAAAGACACAAAAAAATAACTAGAAAAGAAAGACCGAGAGTTGTAAAGGAGGTTGAAAGTAAACATTGAAGGTTTATAATGATATAGTATAAAATAAAAAAGATTAGATTAAAAAGAATTAAATTTTTAAAAAAAAGATATGTGAAGGTGGTGGTGAAAAATGGGTGAGCTTATGGGAGCAAAGGGGATAAGGGAGCTATAATTGTAGAATTTTTAGCTGGAAATGGGCCAAAGTTTTTAGCACCCCAACTTATTTTTTAGAAAAAAAAAAAAAAAAAAGAAGGAAAGAATAAGTTAAGAATGTAGAACAAGAAAGGAATAAAGGGGAGTAGGAAGAGTGAATAATGGAAGAAGATAAAGAAAATTGCCCCGTCTCTACAACCCTCTGCACTCTGTCCTTCCTCTGCTACCATCATTATCGTTGTTAGTATCAAGAGGTCAGCAATATCTGGCCTCGTCCAGTCCATTCCAAGAAAAAGGGCCTTAGCTTGGCCTACAATGTGCATGCTGGTCACTACGGCTGTTGGAAGCAGCTCCTCCTTCCTGATCATCTTCATCTTCCATGTCCAGCACACCTGTGATTCGGTATCCCATGTTCATCAGCATCACCTCAAGGGGGTCAGCGTTCATCCTCCGTTGATTAGCAAGGGCTGCATCATCAGAGTTATCAATCTCCCTCTCATTCTTTGAGCCATCCTGAAATAGAAGAATAAAAACACACTTGAAAATCAACAAGTAAAACAGTTATTCAGGTGTTACCATATTGCAAGGTCTTTAATAAAAATGATAATATTATTATTATCATCATTATCTGTACCCATGGAAATTCCAAATAATGACAACTATGATTATCAATCATCTCATGCCTCTGTGCTTCTCTCACCCTATGCCTGCATCTCCTCATTCTCTTTGTTATTCCTTCTGATCTTAACAGTCCATAATCTTATGTAAATGTTACACAAAGATGGATTAAATTCACATGCCATAATTTTCCTAGCCTCTCAGTAAAATAACCATAAAGCTATTCCCATGCAGTAGGACCTCATCATTCTCAGTCCAATTTTATTACTTATTTCATCTGAAATATTATTCATTTTGTTACTAAACTAAAATATTCCTTATTTCACTGAGAAAGGAACAGGAAAGAACATCTTATGTAGTTTACTGAAGGGGTAAGAAGAGAAAAGAGAGTTAGTTTAATAATAGGGTAGGAAAAGAGGGGAGAGAGAGGAAAGTTAGGTATTTTACTGAGGGAGTTGGAACGTTTTTGCATATGAAACTAATGTTTGCATAACATTTAAATAAAATGAAATGAAGCTGCAAGCAAAGATTGGAAGGGGTAAGGGAGAGATACAGGTATTGAGTTATAGAAGAGCAGAAGCATAAGAGAATAGATTATTCTACTTGTCAACACCTGTGGAATTTTCATGGGTCTAGCTAGTTCTTTATAATTTCATTATGTCTAAAAATGGAGATTTCTTCAGCTTACAATTATGGTACCTGATAAAAATTATAGGCCAAAGTTCTTAAAAATATTTGATTAAAAAAAAAATTTTTAATTAATTTTCAACTTGATAAGTATATAATTCAATATAACTGCACTTATTTCCCTCTTTCTTTCTTAATTGATTAAGGTTTTTATCTATTTATAGTAACAAAAAGAAGTAATATCTTAAACTATATAATTGACGTGTTTTCTGTAAAAAAAAATTTGGAAAATTTTCCAACTACAAATTATCATGCCACTTAACAACTTTTCATGCCATCAATTTTCTGAAAATCTTCCGATTTTATGCATGAATGCTTGAATTTGAGATACGAGAGAAAAAAAATGTCAAGTTTGAGTTTCTCAAACACATCAGACAAATATCTTAGAAACTTCCAATGATCTTACAGTTTTCAAAATAAGCAAAGCAAAAGGAAAGTCTAACTTGACCTTTGTTCCCTTTCATGCATTTGTTGTTGATTTTTGACAGTGTTGACTGCACTTGATCAAACATTAAAACCAAGTATTTATTTAAATCAATATGTAGCATTTAATATTCACTTCCATTATTAACATTCATTATCATGGTTACAGCAGATAATAATGTCTAATCGAAATTTTGTTTTTTTCATTATTTCTCATTTCCATTCATTTATGCACCATTTTTCACATTGAACGAGCATTTGTTAAACTTTACAATTTACAATCAGGACCATCATCCCTACATTGTGCTAGAGAAGGCTTTAACCATCTTGCTTTTCACAGACACTTTGTCCTTTCTGCATCTGTAGCTGATTTTAACAATAGTTGATAGGTATGAGCTCATGGAACGAAAGAATGCCTGATGGTTTATTATTCATTATAATTATTACAAGATTTAAATTTACATTTCCTTTCCCCCACCTCTTGCTTTCTAAATAAAATAAGAAATATTTTAAATATCTCATTCAAAAAAAATATGCGAAGAAGCCTAGTAATATTACTACTTTTTACCTTCATCTTGATTTATTAGTCACTTTTTATTGCAACTTTAAACTCTACGACAGTGAATAAACAGTGTTGGTCAGAAAATAAAGAATAAGTCTTAGAGGATATGGGTTCAAATCTCACCTAAGGGAGCATAGTCAATGTGGGTATTGCTTTTTTTTTTTTTTTTTTCAATTTTAATCTTCAAATCATTTCTAATTCAATCATTGAGTTGAAATAAAAATGTATGATAGCCAAAACTTAGAAACATCAAATGAAACATTACGCCTCCATTCTTCGATACATTACAATAAGTATTTTCCAATTTTTAGACAAAGGGATCACAGAAAAACATGGAAGCAATTATCATCTCAGTCTATGTACTTCAATACATACATTAAATATATAAACAATTTGCAATAACTGGTATAGTAGACTTAACAAGTATACAAAAGTAGTGTTTGCTAAAAGTGTGGGCTTATGTGCAGGTGAGCACGTTTATTGGAATGTGAATTTGGGAGTTAATTCCCTTCTCTCAGAGTATTTGCTTGGAAGAAACTGTTGAAGTACCTGACTGGACGTATTGGTGCAACTCACAAAAGCCGTAGTCACTAGACTATTGTAGATCCAAAATGAATTTAAATAGAAACACTATAATGCAGTCACTTGCAGGTTTAAATACATCCAATGGATTATCTAACAGGTATGTTTTTCTTTCAAGTGTATGTATGGCTGAAAAAAAAGCAACTAAAATGTCTGAGTGTGTGTCTTGGCTCACCTGAACAAAGTACAAGTTCCTTGCTACTCAGATGTTCGGAAATAAAAAACAGCCGAATATCACAGGATACACTTCGTTTTATATTGGTTACCCAGAAGTATTTTCTTTAGAATCATTTTTCATTCCTTCGTTTTAAATAGCCATGTTCTATGGGAATAGGAATGCTTTGTTCTGTGGGAATAGGAAAGTCGATCTTGCAGGCAAATGTTTCATATTTATATTATCTATGATCAAAAATCTGCAATAACCAACAAGTTGTAACTAGACCTTGTGTTTTAGTGCTTTTGAACATTACTTGATCAACAGTAAGTGAATTGATTTTTCAACCAAGTCCTGAAAGTTGACTCTACAAGTATATTTTGACTTAACCATCAGTGACAGACAAGGTAGAACATACTACGTGAAGGCCTAGAGCCTTGTTGTAAAAATATGAGAGCATAACAAAGCATGTTTTAAAAGGACTAAATTGCTAAGAACAAAAACTAAAATAGAAAAGAGAGGAATAATAGAATTGCAAGAGCTTTATATGAACTTCTGAGGATCAACTTGTTAATCAATCATCTACTGTATCTAAGGCACAGATAATTTCAATGCAGTCACAGTTGGAGTCGTAGAAGTCTTCAGCCTGGCCTGGATACTGTGGTGGTGGGTCGTTTTGGAGTCCCAGAGGTGCCACTGTTGGCTGGTAGAACTGCAAGAACAGATACACTGTTGTCTGAAGCGCCAACATAGGATGGTACTGTGCAGAGAATGTGCTGTTCAGGTTGGAATGGTCTGATTGCATAAGGCAAATTTTGGAAGTACAACTTGAGCAGATTTGAAGGATAAGAATGGGAGAAAAATAATCACATTTGGGCTGAATATAGAGTGCAAAGGATTTTACTAGTTTCTGTACCTAAAAATCTCAATCATTGTGAGAAAAAAAATTACAAGGTACAGAATTACTACTACAAGAATCTGTGTGCACGTGCATACATAAAAGGTTGTTCTTCAAGATGTTTAGACTATTTCAGCCAAGCTCTAATACAAAATTCACGTATCAGCCAATTTTGCTTTTATAAAGAATCTTACTAATACAGAGGAAGCTGTTTATTATAATCAATGATAATGTTATCAAAGGATAATTGATATCAAAATCCACATTTCAGCTCCATAAGTGACTATTGGTAAGATACATTGGTTACAGACTCTTCTCTTTGAAATGAATAGGATCTTGTTCTTGAAGGTTGAGCTTGCTTTGCCAAGAGCTCGACAATGTAGGATGATTTTTTCTTTGATTTAATGGATGTAAATTGTCCAAATTTTTGTATCCTTTGCTTGATGCTATTAGTCAGTTATTGTTACATGAAAGACCCTTTGTGAAGTGATTCCAATAAGCAACCTTCTCTGTATTATATTCCTCCAAGATCAGATCACTCAGTCAAGCATTTAAGGTTCAAACTTTACTGGGGGTGGGGGGTCATACTTCACTTCATGGAGGAGATCCAATCTTCCTAAAACTTTTTTGGTGAATTTTGATGATACACCAAGTTTGAAATCAGTCCAGACATTTTTTTTCTAAGTTTAAGAAAAAGTAGTATGGACACATTTGTACATTTATTCTACCATAGCAGATATAACAAATAGTGAAACTGTTTAGAATAGAGTGTTTCTGTCATCATGAAAAATAGACATTGTATCATAATTTAGGTCTCAGATTTGGAGCAAGATGATATAATTATCAGAAAAAACTGGACCCACACAAACTCCTCAAGTGTTAACAATTGAAATAATCCATTATCACATGCTTTCATTCTTTTTTCACTCCATGCCTGTATCTTCTCTCTTTTATCCCTTCCAATCTTCATAGCCCATCCATCATTTTATCAGATACTGTACAAACATGGATTAGTTTCATAGGCAGAGATTTTGCTACCTCCTCAGTAACTTTCTCACCACCCCCACTACAACTCCTATCCTCTTATTAAACTACTTGTCTTTTCTGCCCTCTTATGAATCTTCCTTTCCTCCCCACTCTTCCTACCTCCTCATTAAACTTTTTTCCTTTCTCTCCCTATCCCTCCAGTAAACTATAACTTTTTGTACCTTATTAAACTACCTAAACTTCCACTGTCTACACCTTCAGTAAACTACCTAACCTCCTTTTATCTCCTCTGTCTTTCTACCTAATAAGTTCATAGTAATAAAATGATATTTCTAATAAAATAAGTAACACTTATTCTTAAAAGATATTCTGGTTTGCTGAATCGAATCTCAATGGATTTTTACACACTATTAATTTCATAAATGTAACAAATACAAAGACACAAGCTAAAACCATCTTGATGTCTTTTATCTGCTTCATTCAAATCTCAGTGTTTCAAAATTCTCTCTCCTGATTGGTCACTCTTTCGTCTGGCTGAGACAAGCAGAATAATAGTATTATGCTGATGACTTGTGAAATGAGAAATTTACCAAACATCCAAGATAATATTTACAGCTCATTTCAAATGTTTTCCAAATTTAATTGAATCATTGCAGCCAAGTGTGTACTTAAAATATTGGAAAGTGTGTTTGGAGGGTAACATATTAACTGAGAAAATCAAGCTATGCAAATTGGAATTTTGGAGTCTCAACCTGCAAGGCATTCAAAATTTACAAAATATTTAAAATATTGACACTGGCTTAGTGCAACATGAAATTAACATTAAAAAGGCAAGCAGTTTTAATAAACTAATTTAACAAATACGAACATAACTCCCAATTTCTGTTCATAGAGATTATATTAAATTTCTGGTTGTTGGTCCTTTTTAAATGTTTGAGTGGGATAAGAATCGAGATGAAATGATTGAAGCAGTAAGAAAAGAATTTACCTCAGCCCGTGGACTCCACAATCGCACAACAGGATCAATACCACTTGTGGCCAAAAGGCAGTAGCTGGGATGTGGCTGTAAGCAATTGACTATAGATTCATCTCCACGAAGCACCCGCACAATATTGGTAGTACTCTTCTCCCAGATAAAGAATGAACCATCATCAGAGCCAGCCACAATGTACTGTCCATTGCTTGAGAAAGAAAATAAAAGCAAGTTGAGGAAAGAAGTGGAGACAAAAAAAGGGCATTAAGAACACAAAGACAATAAAATATTAGAGGAAAAGAAACATTCGAATCTAAATAATACAATTTATACATGGAAAGGTTTGGAGATCTTGGAATTTAAATTTGTTTAAAAAACATGAAAAGGATTGTATATCTAATTCAATACATTAGTTAAAAATTTGGAGAAAATTAAATTTTAGAAGCAGAAAGAATTACTTTTATGGAGAATAAGGAATTAATCCATTCTTCAAGCCTGGTGTAAAAATGAGGTGCATAATTCATAAGAAAAGAAAGAAAACCCTATTTCTTCAAAAGAATTCATCAAGAACTCTGAAGAGTTTAATTGTACAAACAAAATTTGTAGTAGTGACATATTTAGGTGAAATCATAAAACATTCTGAATAATCTACAGCTTATTATCTATTTTAAGCAGTGTAGGTTAAAACTTTGGTATAACTTACAATTTCAAATAATGAAATACCCATCTATGCAGGTGGATATCAAGTTCAGTATTTTTACTTTTAAATATCAGATAATTATTTTAGTGTGGACCCCCCACCCCAAAAAAAACCCCGAAAAGCATTACCTTCCAAAGAAGTTTGCCTCTTTGATGTCGGTGGTTGTGTTACAATGTCCACAGAATCTCATTTCATAATCAAATGCATCATTACGCCACACTTTCTCTTGTTCAGAAATGGCTGCCACTCTCTTTCGAGAAGATGCCTCACTATCACTCTTGCCTGCCTCAGAATCATCTGGAAGATAAGTTCATGTAAGCATTTATGATGTAGTTGGGGAAACTCTTTGGAAAAGAAAAAAAATTCTGCATCTGTTGAATTTAGGAAAAAAAACAAAAAAAGTTTTGGAACTGAAGTGAGAATTTCTCATAAAATTTTTTTTTGTATGGTACATAATTGAAAAAAAGTAATAAAGAATTGTAGAGGACATAAAATGAGCTTCAATATTCAAATTTGGTAATTTTGAGTTATGTTTACACACCTGTCCATTATTTTCTCATATAGAAATACTTAATAAATTCTATTTCAAACTCATAACATGGAATGAATTTTGGTCACATCAATATCTTTGAATCTTACACATTTACAAATATTCAGTTTTTTTGCAATGGCTAAAGCTTGACAAAAATAATAAAGTTAACAATTAAATTTTATTGTCAACAAAGACGTTAAATTTTCCTTTATAATTATATGATAATCAGACAAATGGGAGGAAAAAATAAATCACAACCCTATCTCATTTGTTACGCTGAACTGGCAATATTACGTAATTGGTGAAATTTTAGCTTTTCTCATTTAGGAAAAAAAATAAATAAATAAATACTACACAAAATTTGATAATAAAAAAAATGAAACAAAATAAAGAGATCAATCTGAAAAGTGCCTGAATATTATAAGATAAATATGTTTTTTCCGAAGCAAATCATGCAATCTCAATCTTATGACAGGAACAATCTTTTTTTTTTTCTTTTCTCCCCCAAACATACCATGGTCAGTTTTTGAGAACATTGCTGCTTTGATATCTCTGTCAAGGGCTTCACAGGCACTGTTTTTTGCATAGTCCGGAAATTTGGTCTTAAATTGCTGCAGACAGTCATGTGCCTCTTGTGGCCATGACAGTTCATAGAGGCATCGGGCAAGGCGATAGTGTGCCTTTAAATAGTTGAGGTCAAGCTGGAGAGCACTGTGGCAATCTCGCAAGGCAGCATAGAGATCCCCATCCCTGCAATGATATAGTGTATTCATGTACAATTCATTCACTTCTGGACAACAAAGTTTTTACTTGAATGAACACTGAGCAAAGGAGTTTAAAAAATTCTGAGAAATTTGAGACATTAATTTATATACTTGAATTGACATATGAAATCCTTGGCAATATTGATTTTTGAAAGGTAAATCTACGTTTAAATATGAGCATGGAATTGAACTGAAAAATTTACAATGTTCAAGAAATCAAGAGTCAGAGCATTTCTTAAAACTTTGTTAAAGAAAAATTGAAGAAAGAAAAAATAAATCAGTACACGGTTTTATGGCCAACTAACTTCTATATTAAGGTCATTTAGCACTAAGCAAGCTAAGACTGTTTTAATTGGATAATTTTTTTTTATTTTACTTCAATTGTTTTCCAAAACTTCATCAATCCCTGATAGGCTAGCTGGAGGCTTAATAGGTGCTTCACTCGACCCAAGGATAACGCAGGAACTGTATAATATGGAGACATTCAATTCCCTGATGTATTTTACAATTATGGTTATCATTTCCTCACCTGTATCACTTCAGATAACAAGAAAGTGGAAAGGATATCAAAATGATGAAAGGAGAATGGAATAATATCAACAACTGGATTTTTGGAAATGTCTTACCAAACCAATACCAGAGATAATGTGGATATCCTACAACTTGGATTATCTCCCCTTCTGACTAAAATCTTGGTAACCCTGATTGGAAAACCTGAACTTGGAGTTGTTAAATGGTGATTGATACAAAATGATAAGCTATCTTACACAGTATACTTCCATATGGAGTAGTGAATTTTCTTGATTGATGCAGTCAATTTTACAGCAATGGTATAATACTGCATTTTACTAGATTTAAAACCACCGTTCTTGCCTCTGTGGGACTTGCTAAACCTGTCTATTTTTGATTAATAATAAAAACCTCTGCGTATAGTTGAATATCAGCAAGGAAGTATGTAATTTGGTCTAACCAATAACAAAAACAATTTTAGCTTGATCATACGGTTTTATTTTCATATTATAAAGAAATTTGTTTTTTTACCAATTCTGTTGTTTCTTTTTGATTAAAATCATTAAAAACAGGAAATATGAATCGTTGTAGAAAATCAACAAAAAACCAAGTTTTGTTCGAGGTATATGTTTTTCTGTCTGCAATAAACTATAATGTACTACAGATTTGTATAAGTAATTAGTCCCTGTCAAAAATGACAGGATTATGTCAGTTTTTAAATATTTACATAATTCAAATAAATATTAAGGTTCGCATGTAGATAACAGCTGCAAATTATAATTCCTGTGTCCATACAAACTATTTAACAAAGAGCGTTTGAAAGCTCACTTGTAACATCATCTTTACTATCGTTTACAATTTTTTTCAATTGTGATTTAAATTAGTATAACCAAGCATTAATATTACCAGTGGATTCTATTAGTATTTTAATCATATATCATTGGTAAAAAATATATAACAGCAGATGCTTGGTAGAATGGCGTTTTTTTTTTGTTTTTTTTGTAAGGCTCTTTGAAACTCTTAATTCTAGACAGGATCTGAAAGATTTGGGTCTAAGTAACTTGTCTCTCTCACTCTGGCCCAAATCTTCTTTGTCTACCACACTTTGGGCTAAGGTTGCAAATGTGTAACTTATCTTAGGTATAATCAGTTTTGTCTGTCTTATTTTATAGATATCAATTTGGTATAAGTGCACTTGTATTAAATTAATTTTCTAGTGACCTTCTTAATCATTTATTTGTTGGGAGGAAGGTTCATGCCTCTAATTAGTCAACAATGATTTTTATTGAGTTGGGCATACAGGCCAAAACATTGTAGACAAAGCTGGTTTTTGCCAAAGTGTGATAGATGAGAGTGATGTATCCCAATAATTCATATCCTCTCAACAGATCATGGTTTAGTAATTTGTTTATGAATATACAACTAGAAGTTTTTAAGAGTAAAATATGTTATTTTTTATGCAAAATGCTCAAATACTGAAAACAATCCCCTCTTTTCTCACCGATACTCAAATGAATTCAAATATATTATCTGTTCTTTTTCAGATTTCTTGTACATCAACAACTGACTAAATGCAGTCAAAGTGATCCTGAGATACATACCATTTCCTTTTCATGTAGGCTGCAGCTCTGTTGCCATAAAGAACAGAAGCATGAGGCATCATTGCGATGGCTTGGTTGTATAAGATGATGGCTTTTGTACATTGATTTTTCTCAAAATAACTGTTAGCCTTCCGCTTAAGAGCTTCAACTGGAGGAGAGAGATGTTTTGAATCTCGCTTATGCCTATAAAAGAGAAAGCAAGAATTGCAAAATTTCAAAATATTCAAGTTATTTCTATAACAAAGGGAGTCTAACAATTTTGTGGCGTCTCACTTTTGAATTTCTATGAACAAAGTTAGTGCACTAGAATATTAAAATTATGATGGTTAAAGGGATGTGCGGCATACTGATTTCGGCTAAAGCTGCTTACATTTACTTTGCATTAATTCCCTTGGTAAAAGCATGAAACTTCTCCACCAGCTATGGATAAACAGTAGGACGGTCGGAGCATTTCAGCCATATAAGGCAGTCCAAATGAAACCCAGGTAAAGGAGAAGGGTTGGGTGCTGGGCTAGCAACTCCACCCTATAAAACCTACGTGCTACAGAAATTGCAGTTGCATCACCCCAGTGATCGTCTGCTGATGCGGTCAGGCCACATTTCAGAAGAAACCTACAGGAATGGAAAGAATTGAAAAGAACATAAAAAAGCTCCATTACGTAATGTAAATTAAAAAAAAAAAAACCCTACCTTTTTCCAGTTCTATTTTTATATTTTTCTGACTCGTCTTCTGCTTGTAGTGAGGCTGGCCAAGAAGAAGTGGAGGACGTTGTTGGACAATTTGGTTTGGGCACGAGGGGTGTCCTCACCCCATTAGTACCAGTTCGGTGTGGGAAACTGAAACCATTGCTCGAGAATGCTGCCTCTGTGAGAATACAAAGTTGGTGATGTAAAAAAGGGAGACAGAAGACAACTACAGACACATTGCATTCTATAATACGCAGAGATTACAGATGTCATTAACTTGGTACAGGCAACTCAACAATAAGTCTAATCAATAGTCCAATGCTCTCTCCACAGAATTACCAAAAGATATAAACATAGAGAGAAAGGTAATATAAAGTACAATACTCAAATTTTTTCTTTCATCTACTTAGGGAAGCAATGATAAATGCAAACCGTTTATACCTTTAACAATGCCATTCGTGCTTCCAAGGACCAAGGACATATCAAACTTCTGTGGTTTTCTCTTCTTATTTACATCAAACAGGTATATCTGTTCCCCTCCTAAATTAACTAACAGCTCTGACCCATCTGGACTGTATGTGACATAGGTGGACGCTAGGGTGCGGTATCGCTTCCGGTAATCCAATTGTTTCTGAGGAAGATGACCTACAAGAGAAAAAAAAAATTCAGACTTGAAAATAAATATAAAAATATCTAAACATGAATAATCCACACACTTAAGATTCATGAAGAATACAGAATGAACTGAAAGTACAGTATCTTTCATCCCAAATCCTGAAAATAGAAAAAGATCCAAAATGAAATTTTTTTCCCCATAGATATCATCTGCACACTGAAGCTTGCATTTGGTACATTATTTATTCTTCAGAGTAAACTGACTGAAGACTTAATTTACTTAACTTCAAGTATCTTGAAAAATATCCATGATTAACCGTTATATTTGATATCTACTTTAACACCTACATTTTGTTAGGCAGGTAATTCTTCCAATTCCAATCCCTTCTCTTTAAAAACATTCATTACATTTCAATGTCTACTATGATGGGAAGGGATTTTTTTTTCTTCTTATCAAACTCCTGTCCAAGTTGGAGTTGACCCCTCCTCCCGTAACAAAAACAATCCTCATCAAATTTAGGAGAGTGAACTTTTCACTATCTAACCGGTCACATTAAACCAAACTGATATACAAAATTAACATTTCCCTACTGTGATTTGAAATCACAACCAAGTGATTGCAGGGAAACTCTCTTAACAACTGAGCAAAACAAATTAGTCTTATAAATCAGCAAATTTATTTGTTTATATATGTTTTGCTGATTTGTCAAAATTTACATACCTGAAAAAAAAAAAAAAAAAAAAAAAAAAAAAAAAAATTGGTATATCCTTGCTTTGATTTATTGTAAGAAAGAAAAAAAAAATTAGAACTTTTAGGTGCAACATATACAATACAAAAGTTGCAGTAATCATCTTCTGTTTGAATAGAAGTAGACTGCAGCAGGCTTGTTTTCAATGTCGTTCAATTTGTTTCATGTAAGGTAGACATGCTATCTAGGTGCAACTGATTCGTTTTAAAAAAAATCACATGTCATACATTTTAAAAAAAGAAAAGATATTCTGAAAATATCATTCTATAGTATCCATCAGAGAAGCAAATCCACCTAATCACTGTTATAGTAATATTCTAAAGTTTCCAATTACCAATCAATAGCTATCTTTTTAGTGGATCACATCTACAATCAAAATTTTTTTTTTTTTTTAGAAGATCACCAGTTGAGAAACATTTGATTGTACATAAATTTACATCATTCCCTTTCAACAAATGACTATAACAAAAAAGTTCATGCAAAATAAAATAAGAACTCTATCTGATTCTAGAAGGAATGTGCAAACAGAATGTATAAGAAAGGTAAGCAAATTCAAAGCAAGAAAATATTTGGGATGATCCCATACAACAATATCTATATATTTCTTATGTTTCTTGAATAAGGATATTCTTTTGAGAAAGATGGCATTAATATCTGGGAAAGAATTTTGTTTAATAATTACACATCAGAACAGATGTCCCCTTTCCTATGATAAACTCTAGTTATTGCAAAAACTTGAAAGTTTCCATAGTAGCCGTAGAAGGACTTCATGCAAAATTTGTGCAATCTAATCACCTGTTATATTTTCAAACCTGCATGACTCCACCACAGAGTCTTCTGCTAGGAGGCCTGCCTCCATTCGAAGGCCACCAAGTCTTGCAACCTGGAATCTTTCCCCAATGATAGACAGCATGTTGCATATTTTGTGGATGGTCCCCATCCAGATAATTATGCCCTTAAATTTGCTTCCAAACAATTTCTGCAGCCTTGGCAAACAGAGCATAATCGAAGACAAATACAATTTCTCCAAGATATAGGCATAACAGTAACAACCAACCTTTGGGACTTAATTCAGGTTTTCATCACGGAACAAATGCCTTTCTTTCCTTTTCATATCATAAGTGCTACACAAATACAAAGTTGCCAAAACACAACGTGGCACAAGGTTATAATTTTGCCAACAAAGCATCTTCACACTGCTAACATGTAGATACTGTAGTTAGCTAGCAAGTTATGTAGTTAGCTAAAAAAATAAGGATGAGAGATAGAAAAAATTATTTCATTAGCTAGCAAGCTATATTATGGCACAGAAGGATACAGAGCTACAAACATCAGAAAACAGACTAAAAACTTGATACATAACTTGTGTAGTTATCTAATAGCAAGCTAGACAGGCACATTGGTCATGAGGGTTACCTGAAATGCTTCAGTCATTTCTTCCTCGGGACACAGTCATCTCCCTTGTGGCCATTGTACACTTTATAGAGTGTGCGGTTCTCAAGATAGATTATTGTCACAAGGTTGGATGGCAGCCATTGTCAATATTCTTTGTATGTCAAAGAGCATATCTTTAGGTTTATGGATACAAGTAAAATAGCTTTTACTTTTGCAATTTCTGTGAGATCAAGTAACATTATTACTGGACTATTTCTGGTATAAATGCCAAGTGAAGCACAATTTTGAATTTTCCATTAAAAAAGTAATTAAGTAAAAATGCTGAAGAGGTTATCATATAATAATGTTTACATACAGACTATTAACACCCTGAAATCACTAATGTTTGACCTTCTAAAGTCGGTGTTAGGAGCCTATCATATTCTTGGAAGTAAATTGATGCCTGGGGTCAACTTGGGCAGAAAGAAAATTATAGGATAGGTTAGGCTTACGCCTAAGGTCATATAGCTTTTTTCAGCCTGGCAAAAAATCTTTCTTTTTTTGTACATTAAATATTGTGTGACCTTAAAAAAGGTTTTCAAACAAAGATTCTTTTCATACTGGCATCTAGTGGGAGAAGCACAAATGTTTGGCACCCAGAAGCTGTGTCAAACTAAGGGTTATCATCAGGATACTTTGTTCAGTAAACTACTTTTCCATCTACATAGAGTGTAAATAATCTTTTTCTTCATTTGTTGTTTCATGTAAGAATATATTAGAAGAGCATTTTTTCCAGTGTTTTGTTTGAATTCATTTGTCCCTCCAGACAACACCAGGTAATCCTTGCTAGAAGCCCATAAATCAAGAAATACACACACACAAACGAATAAGATCAAATATGAATAAAGTCACATCATGAAAAAAGACAGTCAAGAAAATGTCATTTAAAAGAACAAAGGCAAAAAAAGTGAATTGTTGGCAATGGAAACAGATTGGAAAATAGAGAGTGCAGAGCATAAGTAGTTACAAGATAAAAGGAGGAAATTAATATATAAAAAGCAGCCTGCAGTCAAACATTAAAAAATCATGCCTGTACACAAAGAAATGCTATTCAATTGAAGATATAAATATCAATGCTGATCTCCCTTTTCTAGAACCACTTTCACTTTTGCCTTTAGCATATAAAAATATATTACCTTAATAAACTTAATATACACTTTTGAAACCATCAATTGTGCTGCAAATATATCTAAAAATAACAGTTTGATTATAAATCATGAAATTATTTCTATTCTCTACACTTTATTAGGAACCATATTTGACTAAAACTTTATTTCATTAGAGAACATTATTACAAGAATTATGCAGCTGACTTCAGAATGTCTTGGAGAGCTATTTGTAATGTGTGTAAGAAGCTAGACACAGTGTGATTATACCACAAAAGCATATCTATTTAGCAAACAAAATAAGAAAAAGAATAGGATTGAAAAATTTACTCTAATTTACTCCTTTGGATCTAGGCCAAAGAATTCAGAAATCGACCTTAAGTGACCAATTTTAAAAAAATCTGTTGACTGTTAATAAGGAAAGAAATCTTTTGATACCAAGAAAAACCAGAATCTGTTTGAGAAATATAAAACCAGGCTTTAAATGTCCAAGAGATCAAAACTTACACAAAAGCTGTTATTTTTTTGTACATTTGTTGTCATCTGTCACACTAAAGCAAACAACTATATGAAATTAATGAAGTTGTACCACGATTTGAATATCCGACCTGCAGGTTGGTAGGAAAGAATTGCATCCATTGAATATGCTTGAATAAACGGTGAAATAAAGTTACAAGTTAGCAACCGACCAAACAAACAGTTAGCATAGCTAAAATGGCCGATTCTAATTACAGGTGTACTCACTTGCTACCTTTTTTTATCGATACCAGTGCGTAGTACAGCCCAAAGCAAAACAGAGGGAAATGAGAGTCAGAAAGGTGTGTTGCACCAATTGAAAAGCTGTAGCCAGCAAAGGTAGTGAAGGTTTCTATCCCTTGGCCATACCTTTTGCTCTACAAACTTGAAAATTGGTATAAGTACTCCACTAAACCCCTTAAAAAAATTATGCTTTCATTAATGCTGATAGTTTCCGGTTAATCTTTTCAACTGTACCAATTTCTACAATCCTAAACATTAAAATTAGGACTATTTCAATATGTATAAAACATTCAATAGACCCCAAAAAAGGGTAGGATTACATATCTCAATATAGGGATACAGCATACAAAACTTGAGGTAACAAGAAAAACAAGAACCAAAAGTTCAATGAGGCATTCACTATAAAATTCAAACACTATCATTGCCAGATCACGTGACGCTGAGAAGGAGAAAATTTTAGGTAAGAAGCATAGTATCGACGGATACTTTTCAATTAAATTTCAAGTAAATCTGACCTAAAACAGCTGTGAAAACCGATTCTAAAACAAAGTTTAAATGCCATTATTGCCAGATCAAATAACCCTGAGTGGAAGATGTGCATAAGTAAGGAGCATCTTATCAAGTGACACCTTGTTACCAAATGTCAAGAAAATCTGACTTAAAACAGCCAGGAAACAATTTCAAGGACAGACTTATCGCACAACTGACAAACAAATAGTTTTATTAGATAGAAATTTCTTTCCTTTGGTACCTAACAACTGAAAAATTGGTCAAATTTTTTACAAGAATATTTTTGAAGCCAGAAAAAAAAAAAAAAAAAAAAAGAATTTTTAAATCAAGTCTGGTAGTCACTAAATAAAAACTGTTTCGAGTTAATTAAAAAGATTGGAAAAAGGGGTGATCAATAAATAAGTTACTTCTTTCACCTTTTGTCAATAAAAAGTACGAATTTGGAAAAGAAACAAAACAAGCATGAGCACTATCGGACACTAACTAAATGACCAATTTAGCATAACGCCCCCCCTCCCACCAATTTTCTCTGTACTAAGGAGTAAATGCATAAATTTTCAGTCCTGTAGCTCCATTGGTGTAGCATGTACAGTCAGCCAGGTAGAATCACTAAAAATCAGAAGAAACCTATGTTTCAATCCTATTCTTTTTCTTATTTCTAAAAACAGAGTAATCTTTATTTTCCTTTTACGGTTCTGAAAGTGTCATGCAAACACTCAAGATTTAGAGTGCTCTTCAATTGAAAGTGCCTTTTACAATGTGACATGTGCAGTACTAGAGAAAAGGAGTCAGGTTGAGATTTAAATTGAAATAAAGGATGAAAAGGAAAAGTCTACAAATGAACAGAGTCGACAGGTATTTTGTGGCAGACAGACAAAAGCTACAACAACCAATAGGAATAACAGCAGAGTTTAAAATTGATTAGGGGGAGGGAGTTTTGTTGTAACCAACAAAACGTCTTTGATTGGAGTTTTGGATTAAAAATATCTCAATCGATTTTTTTAAAAAACATTTTATTTTAATATGTTGATGCTCTAGAAACATTTCCAAGTGTTTTTCACAATTTAGAATGAAATTTTTAAAACAAATTGAATTTACTTAAGTTTTAAAAAAAATAAATAAATGAAAAAGTGAAAATTGCTTGCTTGGCATAGCAAAAATATCATTTTGGGTGCAACTAACTACAATATAGATAGGATGTAGATGCTTATATATATACATATATAAATATGTATTCATTTATAGGTGTTGTCTGCAACTGCATTACCTGCTGTGAAGAACTTAACACAGTCTTTGGGCAAGGGAAACTCCGCACTGTACGCAGACCGCATCAGAGACAGAGTGTCCTCAAATGACCTAGAAGAAGAATGAGAGTCAGGAGATTTATACCTGCTACAAAGTATTGTACACAGCCCGCGTGCAGGCTGTAGTCCTCTTCTTTTAGGCTGGGGTGAATCACAGGGATATCCCATTGTAACCTATCAAGAGAGGAGCGGGAGCTTGTTATCATATTTTGACAAACATTTACAAAATTACATCAAACCTTCACCTTTGAAACAAAGAGGTAAAAAACACACACACACAGTCATATATATATATATATATATATATATATATATATATATACACACACACACATATATATGCACACAGTGTATACAGGTTTCCCTTGATTAATACGATTAATTAATCCTTAGATATTACTGAGTATACAAAAACTATGCCAATAAAATACAAAAACCAATGGTAAAAAATTACAATGAATCAGTAATAAATTATTAGCAACTTAAAATACAGATGGTCCACAATTTATGATAGGCTTAAGAACCAAAAATTAAACTGTAATCAGAATACATCATAGATTTCATTGTTGCAGGAAATGGATTACTACTGTTTTAGTTTTATTTATAGTTCAAAAGAAAATAATTCTACAGTAACTTTGAAGTATTATTTGTTAATTAATCGTAAGTTGGAGATTATCTGTATTTAAATATAGGTACTCTATAAAGTACATAATGTGGAGTGCATTTAAGTAGTTTTAGCAACATTAATTTTGGAGAAAAAGATTATCAGGGGTCATTTGAACAGTTTTAGCCTTTTCTCTTTTCAGCAAAGATTTTGCAATAACAGGCAATTCTCTAGACTATGCTTTGATTGATGTGTGGACCCATATCCATTAATTTTGTTCAATAGACTCTGATTACAAAATATTCAGCCAAGTTCTTTAATCACCTCCTTTGGAACATCCTCTTCATGTTCCATTTGTTCATGCGCCTTTTTGTTCAATTTCAAGACGATCATTGTCACTCATGTCTTTAGTATTTCAATCCAATTGTTCAAACATTTTTTGTATCAACACCTTCAAAACCAAGGTATTCTCCAAAAGCAACTATTTCTTCAACCACATTCATAACCACAAAAATCATTGGTACATTCAGGTGAGACTTTTCCAAACAGCTCTCATGCAGTTTGATATCACTCCTTCCCATGATTTGCGTATATTTTCTATTGCATGTTTAATGTTGAATTTTTTCCAAAATTCATGAAGAGTAACTGCATCTTCTCTTGTTGTAGCCTCAGCTGCTTGTGGGAGAGTTTTTTTCTTAAGAAAATAAGCATTAAAGGAAGCCCTAGCAGCCTGGTCTATAGTTGTAGCAGCAAAGTCATATTTGGCGGTAAAAAGACAATCTGCACATTATCACACATCAAATGAGTTGAGATGGCTAGACCTATTATCAAGAAGCACAAGAGCTTTGAAAGATGAAATATTCATCTTACAAGCTACAACTGCCAGATAGAAATAGGACTTGAACCAGTCCTAAAATATAATTTGGGTGACCCAACCCTATTATTATTTGCCCGCCAAACAACTGGTGAAGATCATTAATAGCATCTTAGGGTTTTATAAACAAGTAATAGCTTCAATTTAAAGCCCCCCCCCCAGCATTGCCTCCAAGCATGACGGTTTCGCAATCTTTTGATTCTTCTTAGCTACTTGGCATTTCTTTCCAATAAAAACCACATTGAAAATTTGTCAGTTCAGCAGGAAATCTGGATCCAGCATCTTTGTTGATACTACTTCTGTCGTTATTTTAACATTTTTCATTTCTGCTCTACATTCGGGGTTTTCAAACATCTCCTCTATCGTTATGAATGTTATATTGTCTACTTCATGTATTCAGGACTTTGGCTTTGATATTATTGGTGCCATTTAGAATTCGCTTTTGATTACAATCTTCCAACAAAATTGTCAAAAAAATTATTTCATACGAAAATATTTTTAAAAACTAAATTTGTTTTCTTCCGATTCACTGAGAAAACCTTTTCGAAGTAAACCAATTGAAGGGAGATAACTTCTATGAGAAAAAAAAACTTGGCCCACGTTAAAATTTCGAAACGGTGTTAATTTCTTTCTGTAAAATGATGATACAAAATAATTTAACAGCGTTAATCAGAACTAGCATAGAACTGCATCAATAAAGGCAAACCTGTATATATGTAAGTAAAAATCTGTATTTAGGCAGCAGTCTTTCATTAATACAAATTTGATTGAGACGATGGACAAGAAATGTTTAAATTTTTTCAACTTTTCGGGTTTACATACAAGAGAATGTGCTTCTGGAACCAATGAATGCAACAACTGTCCAAACATTTGTGATCCAGTACTTATACCCATACTTCTAGCCATTATCAAGATCAGAGAAAACCTGCTGATATTTATTTCTTTATTAAATTTTTGAATATTTTTAAACTCAGCATTATAGAATTTGCATGTTATGATGTCTTACATGAGGTAACATACAAGTGAAATTCTTCAATGGGCTAAATGTATCAACCAGTTGAAATCCAAATTCCCAAATTGAAAAAGATCTCATTTAGTATAGGGTTTCTTAATTGAATGAAAAGGGCTTGAGGAGTCAAAATCTTTTTTTAATTTTACATTCATCATCGACAAGTTTTTTTCTCTGATCCTAATGGCCAGAAGTATGGTCAACGTTTTAGATCACAAATATTTGGACAATATTCACATTGATTGAAACCAGATGAGTGTTCTCTAGTTATTAAACAAGAACAGTTGACTAAAAATAGAAAATTAGGAAAAAAAATTCAATGTCCAAGGTTTGTAATCAAACTTGTGTGAGCATGCGCTATTAATTCAAGATGTCTAAATTCTATTTTAATAATAGATCACATTCTGAAACTCAACTAAGTAGACATTTTTATTGACAAAATATGTTACATAAAAATATGGTCTTAAGATTATCTGAAATCACGATTAAACAAAGCTTAAAAGAGTAAATACGATGGTAACAGTTTAGATTTCAATACCATACAGAGAAAATATGAATTATTGACCTTAAATTGGAGTGAGAGTTCTGTGTCTTCTTGATATTGTCACATTCCAGTGATGTGAATAACATCACTTAAACTACTATATAAACTTGCAAAATGACTACTGAACACTAATGTTTTTATTTAAATTATATTTCACTCAAATGATTGTGAACTAATCTTGTTCTCTTAAAGAAAAGAGAAGTGGGCTCAAAATTTGATCCCCAAGAAATTAGATAACATTACATTTTATTACTCTTCAGGCTGCAGCATAGCTGTCAAAATAGAATCAATTCCAAAACCATCATCATTTCATAAGATTGGGTGATCATCACAGTAAAGTAGATGGATTTCAATTGGGTCACTCAAGAGCTAGCATCCAACAATATAGAGGTTGCAGTCTATGTTACATATTTCCAGCTTATCTTGAAGCACAACACATCTATGAGAAATGTTATCAAATGGTTTGGAATGAATATCTAACACGTACATGATTATGGGAATTGTATAAATTGTAATATTTTCATTCATATTTTCTCCTCAATAAAAAGGCAGACACTTTAATTTTTCTATTTGCTTTGATAACTAAACCTGAAAGTTGATGAAATAATCACTTTTTAAGAAAAAACAATTTTTGTATATTTTTTATGGAGTTTCTATCAAGATGAAACATAAAACCAAGTACATTTCATTATAAATAGCACACTGAAATAAAATGAAGTTGCCAAGGATAAATTATGAGCAATTTTATCACAAAAACTACATTTTCAGATTTGAGTGAAATCATCACTATCAAAAGACATTGTACTGATTATTTTGTAAGAAATTTTTTTTTCAATAACTCTCACCACTCTAAATAATCATAGCTATTATAGCTGACTGTATTTTTGTTTGCTAAATAATTCTAGCAACTCGACTATTATCTTATCGAGACAACAACCTCGAGTTAAGGTTAGGGTCAGTCAAGGAAGGCAAATTTAGGCTGTATTAGGATCTTTAAATTTATTTTTACATCTATATTTACTTAGCAAAAAAAAAAACAGTGTTTTTTTTAATACTTTGAAATATATTAGCTATAATTAATTAGTGTGGTGGGGGACAAACGATAGAAACCTGAAAAATCTCCAAGTTCAGCTTCTATTATTTAGGGAGTTAAAAAAATCCATTCTTTCAACATCAAATCTGGTCTGAATCTCAAACTACTTAAAATTGAATTTTAAACATCTTTGAATGTAAACTTCCTTCAGGGATTTTGTTGCACAAGCATACATTTTTAAGAAGAAAAACTAAACCCTGAATTTTAACAGGCTCAAAAGTTACTAACTCTTAAAAACTAAAACAAAACTGTAAGCAATGGTTTCGCATAACTAATGTTGGAATGACAGCTAAAATAAAAGTGGTACTTTACCTTGTGCCATTATCAATAGGGAATTTAATACTTTTACATGACAGCATCCTCCGGTCATAGACTCGAACATATGGATCGTTGGCACCTACAGCCATTTCATCTGGCCGCAAAGGGTTAATGGCAATGCACTTGGCCTCAGCTTGCAGCCCCATATGTGCATTTAGATTAATGAGCACATTGCGGGGCGTACTATCACAGGCTTCTGGGGTTCGAAGGTCAAATTGCCTGAAGAAACAAAATAACTTCCTTATATAAAAGAGTAATCCAGTAAGTCAAGACACTTCATCATCATGGACGATCAGATATGTTTTAAAATAATAGGTGTTCAATATGCACAGTTTAAAGAACAAAAGATCTATTGGTTTCCAATCTGGAATCCTTAAAAAGGTACAATGGAAATCCTTTTTCGTGACATTTTTTGGGGGCTTAAAATCAAAACAAAAAGAAATTCCAAAGAGCAACTTTTCCTTTGTAACATAGAGAGGGTATCCCTCTGTAACATAGAGAGGGTATCCCTCTGTAACATAGAGAGGGTATCCCTCTGTAACATAGAGAGGGTATCCCTCTGTAACATAGTGAGGGTATCCCTCTGTAACATAGTGAGGGCATCCCTCTGTAACATAGTGAGGGCATCCCTCTGTAACATAGTGAGGGTATCATCCACTATTTTGAATGAGATGTACAAAGATACACTAGAAAGGTTCTCAAATTATGCAATATAATTTTCCATGACATGATGGTTCATTTATTATTCATGCATAAATTCTAATAAAAGGAGTTGACTAAAAACATCTTTGAAATTTTAATTAAAAAATCCTTTTTGAATTATTTAAGAAGTATGGCTTTGAAAATTAAAAAGGCTCAATGTTGAGAAAAACGTCATTTAAAAAGGAAATTGAATCGAAAACAATATGATTTTATCATTTAATTTTTCTTATTAGAAATTTTGAAACTGAAGACTTGGATATTTGTTAATCTTAAAAATAATTTAACATCTGTTTAAAGAATTATCAATCTACTGGGCATTTTTTATTTACACACAAATATATAAAATATGACTGGTAAATGTTTCTGTGCGGATAAGTTATGATTTTTTTTTTCGTTTCATACATTTTATCATTTGAATTATTGTGTATTTTAATATTGAACACATATTTCTAATGTAAATCATATACAGAGATGCCTATAAAGGTATCTTTATGTACAGAAAAATGAAGGAGTGTTTTTCAAAGAAATACAAAAGTGTTTTTAGAAGAAAAGGCTCAAATAAATTCAAAACTTGGATAAAAGAAATTAAAAGGTTACAAAAAAAAAAAAAAAAAATCTTTTTCTTTAACTTCAGGAAAAAATTTATATTTAATATATTAAAAAATGTAAGACTCGAATAATAATGTAAAAATGATGTTTATGGTTCAGACGTAGAATCCACACCCAAAATTGATTCTAGTCAGGTCAGAAGAAAAGTTTTTTCTTGGTCTTGAATAAATATTGAAATCTTCAGTCCTCTAACTCAATTAGTGCAGTCTGAACATATGATACACTACCAGCCAGCTAGCACGACCAACATAAAAACTGAAGAAACCATGTTCAGTCTTAGTTGATGATTTCTAAAAACTTCATGAATCACAAAGTAGTGCACACATTCAAACTCATCAGTTTTTGTATTATAGATATTTTTAGCAAGAGTATTCATTAGTAGATCTAAAATAGAAAGAAGATAGGTGTGTGAGGCGTCTGTCTGAGTCTTACATGATAGTTCCATCTTCTGCAGCACTCCAGAACATAAATGGCACATTTGGCGCTGTGGCTAGTCGCTTGACCCGTCCAGCATGGCAGCCAAAAACATGGGTTGTCTCTTGAATGTTCACATCATGCACACGAATCTTGCAATCAGCTGCTCCACTCACAATAATTGAATCATTCGAATTGGGCAAGAACTGTCAAAAGGAAACAAAATGTAATAAAAGTATGGTTTATATGAAGAGGATGAACATTCACAGCCCTATCAACATTTATCCAAACTTGTCTGATTCAAATGTCTCATAAAAAGCACAAAAGTCTACTTTGTTTACATATTGTAAGTTCGTTTTTTTTTTTCTTGATAAGTCCCTAAAAAGCTTCTTGTTCATTTAAACAGGTTTCAATATTTTGTTTGCCTCTTCTCAATTATAAGCTCAATTTTTCAATCTTTGGATACATTCTTTTGCTTATTTTTATTTCTCAATGTCATTTCTTTATTCTGTTATGTATATTGCATACTTTCTAGAAATAAATAGTTCTTATTACAAATAATTGGCTTTACTAACAACAGCATTTACACTTCAATTCTAATCGTTTTTTTATATTTAGCAGAACATTTGAAAATTCAAAGCTGTTCAAAACTTTATGGTTTGCATCCCTGCAATAGCAATACTGCACCTGAATTTTACTTCTTTCATGGATGGATGTGAAATGTTTTTGTTTTTTTTTGTAAATAAAAGACAAGATAGATATCAAGATAAAAATTATTAAGAATTACCTTCAAGGAAAAAATATTTCCTTGATGTCCCGTCCTGATTGTGGTTAGACGTTTATGTCGGAAAGGATTCCATACAATAATCTGGACATCATCTGATCCACTGGCTAGTAGACTGGAACATTCACAAAAGAAATTTAGAAAAAGCAAAACAACACAAAAGAAAGTCTTTGAAAAAGATTTTGTTCATTATTAGTTTAATAAGCAATGAAAATTTGTGCATCTATAACTCCAAGTTGCAATGTCAAGCTATAAACAAACAAAAATACATTTTCACATAAGTGTCAACAATGTGATAACCGAAGTACCAATAGTAGATGAAACTGTAAGCCATTACTTCAGTTAAAATAGCCTTCACTAAAGACCAAAAGAAACCATTTTTAAAATTTCATCCTTTCAAATTGATCAGGGGAAATCAATTTGAATCCTTTTGTGTCCTTAGCTATTTTGAAAATTAAAAAAAAAAAAAAAAAAAAAAAAATATTACATTTTCTTATCACATGTTTCAAGCATAAATTTAAGAATATTAACATTACTTTAATTCTATGGAATCATTTTTATTTTTAAACAGCTATTCTAAATTTCTCAGAAGTATTTCATTACTCACAACTAGCGGTATGAAAAGGAAAGTTTTTGTTCACAAATTGAGCTAAAGTTAATTGAAAATTTCTGACCAAAGGGCACATACTTTGATCAAAGCAAACTTTTGAAGGTTTTGGTTGCTACTGTATGTGCCAGTATATAAGATATTTGATTAAAAAACAAACAAACAAACAAACAAAAAAAAACATGCAAAAATCACACAGCATCCAATGTGCCAGTATGACTAGGGGTCCAACTATTGAGGCTCGATATGGACATTTATTCTAAAATATCTGATTTTCTTCAAACCCGAAAGTGAAAAAAAAAAAAAAAGACGTATTTGTCTTGAAACTTTGCATTTGAGGAATCTTATGAATATAATTTTTCTTCCTATTTTCTGAGACAATTGGATTTTTCTAGTCCTCTAGTAATGAAATAAAACACATTTGAATATTCATTTCGTAAGCACTAGATAAAAAAAAAATTAATGAAAAAAATAATCCAGATAACTTACGTTCCTTTTTCATTCCATTCTAAACAATTCACACAACCTTGATGACCCTAAAAAGGAAAATAAAAATGACAGGTTGAAAAATAAGGCATTCAAAATCCATGGATCACGAATTAACATTTCTAGAGTAAATATGCAAATGCAGAATATGTTTTACTTGTTCCTTTCTCAGATAGACATTTAATCTAAATAATTAATACTACCTTGTAATTCAAAGACTTTTTTTGGACAATTGAACTCCTTATTCATGTAGTTAATGTGACATTTCAGCCAATCCAGTCTACAGCCCTCTTCAGGTGTACAACACGAACGTAATGGTGGTAAACAAAATTTTTTTCCAATAGCAACATCACTTATGTAGGATTAAAGTTTTTCCTTTTCCTTTGCTAGTTAGGCCAGGATTTCTGTACCTTGTTTCTGATAAAAAGCAGAAGCCAGAGTTGAGAATTGTCTGAAAAAACTCTTTATATTTTAATGATCCTTCTCAAAACTATAGACAGTACTTTGTACTTGTTCAAGAAGAGTTATAACTTGTTTGTATATCTGATATCTAAAATCTGTCATACTTCTGGATATTCTTTCAGCCAAGGATATTTTCATCAAATGCTGATCTTTCAAATAAAACTTCTCAACAAAATTACCAACAAGCAATGGCAAGAATGAAAGAAAAAAATATTAGATTCTTACATTCCTTGGTCCGGTCGATGTAATCAAATCACACATTTCAATTTTAAAACTAGGACAGACATATTAGAATAAAGCCACTAATAATGTAAGATATACATTTCATAAACTAAACTGCTTGAAGCTGATAACACAGCTGATTTTAAACAGATTTCTCTTAAAGGTGAAAATTCCAATTATTTCATGAAAGAAATCATTTTAAAATTCTTTACCGGTCAGGCATCCCTTGAGGGTTGGTTGGACTATGCCTGGGGTCTAATTTTACATTCTTTGTAGTAAAACAATGATGATATAATTATAAAAAGGTGGTTTAGTTTTGTTTCAGCAAAGTTTTCATTTAGTTTCATCAATTCTAATCACAAAAGTTAATCTAGCAAAATTTACCAAGAATACCTACACTTCAACTAATATTCAAAGGCTGCAAATATAATTTAAAAGCTTGCCTGATACAATAGAATAAAACTCCAAAGTCTAATGCTAGTAATATGCTGCAATCAGTCTAAATGCATAGGACTGAAACAGGTATATAATGAATTTTGTATCTTAGACTTGAAAAACTGACTATATACCCATGATTTGCAATTAAATAAGAATGTACAATAGTTATGCTTTCCTGCAAGTGAAAGAGGAATAATAGAAACTGAAGTCATTTCTAGCTATCACAAAATCAAGTATAATTTTGTATAGAGTGAGTCCCAAAAGTCTTTGATACATTTCAAAAAAGTAATTTTAACATACTTATACACCTTACAAAAAGAAAAAAAAAACAAAACAGAATTTTTGACTAAAGATTAAAGAATACAAAAATCAAAAAGATAATGAAACAAAATCGAACATTGAAAAGTTATATAAAAAAACTGAAAACTGTGGTCCGAATTCTATCAATCTTGAAGGTGTATAAAGAGGTTGGAATGAAATTTTTAAAATGAATTTTTGCACCCAGAGCATCTTTTGAAAGATACTATTCCTGAGTCAGTTTAAGCGCCGGGATGTCATATTTAGCTTGGAGAAAAAAAAAAACATAAGTAATGTGTCGCAAAAATTTCAATTTTCAAAAAGTGTGTCACCAACACAAAATGTTAGGAAAGCTCTGGTCAAAAAGGAGGGTAGATAAGCCAAGCATTGTACTCGGAGAAATTTGTTGAAATCAACAAAGTGTTGACAGTTTGGCTGAGGCCAGAACATGGAGTTCAGTGTGGCCTTGTGTCTAAGCTATGCTTAGTAATTTCTATAGAGTATTCACTTCGCATTGGAAAGAACCCTGTAAATTTACACTTTTCATTCGTCCATTTCGCCAATGAATTTAATGTTTCTCTCTCATCTCTTTATGTGTATATATTTTAGACATTTTGATAATTCTTGAGCAGCTTGAACTCCAAAGTTTACAGAGGGATTCAAAACAGTTTGAAGTTGTATATATTCCGATGATAGTTTTACATTCCACTTCTACACACACACTCACACACAATTATATATATATCCTGAAAAAGAGAGAACATTAATGAGCATTTTCTGCTCAAAAAGAACAAATAGGGAAAAATACTACTAATATTTAGGATATCATTTTTTTTTCAATTATGCTGTAACAATATTTTGTCCATGAAACAAGTCATTATTTGCCAAACTCAGATCCTGGTCATTTTGAATTAATTTATTTTCATCATAACCATGTGATTTGGTATGTAGTCATATTAGTTAAACAAGAACAGCATGAAATTTTAGTTCCTATAAGTCTACAATCATATTACAAAGCCAAAATACTCTTCAGAGTTTAGAAATTCATCTGAAAATAAAAATTTGCAAGATGTATTCTCCGTCTTAATAAGGGTTGGAGAAGGGATACCTATGTCGGCTTTTTTAGTTCATCATGTGGAATTTGATTATTTTCTTTTTATCACTTGAAATTACAAGTTTGATATTGAAATCGCTTCCTTACACAGTACAAGATATGAATTTCAGTGATACATAGTTTATATACAAAGTATGGTTAAAATCAACCAAGACATCTCAGAAAATTAGTTTTATATAAGTATATATAAAAAAAAAAAGAAAAAAAAAAGGACAATCTAGTATTACACAAAAAAGCTTTAATCATTTTCCCAACTCAAGAAGCCTTTCTTTTAGCCACCTCTCACATAATATGAGAAGCTTTACTCCCCTAATTTTAGAGGAGTGCACTAAAGCAGCACTTACAGACACTTACCTCGAGCTCTTTCTCTAACCCCAGCCGATGGATCATGTCCTGTGTGACCTGAAACGTCCGTTGGAAACTGATGCTTTGACCATCCTGCAAATAGAATTGAAGATGGTAAATTTTTTTTGTACAATAGAAAAACTAGTGTAGACTGTTAATGGTAATTTGATAACTTCAGCCTAGAAGAATATCCAATTTCTGTTTTTATTATTTAATCAGATTTAACACTCTTCACAAACTGGTGAGAATAAATGAAACCCCTGTTACTGATTCTCAGCTAACCATTTAACTGTCAATAGAGATGTCTTCAGTTTTAGAGCTACTCCAGAAAATGGAGACATAACAGATAGAAAACTTGCATTGTCGCATGCACCCAAGAATTCTACAAGTGACTTTATTCCTCCAGGCAAGGGTTGCAAGACAAAGACACGAGCAGACAGTTTGAAGATTTCCCAGAATTTACTATGGGGAGGTGAAACAATCCATCAAACAGTCAAAACAAAGAAAAAAATAAAAAGGAAAGCATTAAAACCAGATGAAATCATCATAGACCTACTTTAAAAAAGCTGATAAGGGAATCACTAGGAAACTAACTGAACTATTCAATGAAAAGAAAAGAGGAAACCAAAAAGATCTAGATAACTACAGATCAATCAATGCATATACAAACTTTTTACCAAAGTGATCACCAAGACACGAGATGAAAACCAATCTTGGAGTAACTCGACCAATCACTATCTCCATTTGGTAGCATTTGTTGACTTCAAGAAGGCCTTTAACTCAGTGTGAATCCTCGAAGTCATCAACACAATCACAACAAGGGTTATAGACCTTGTATATGTCAGATTTCAGTAACATATCTACAGATCCAGTGACACCTTTATCAGGCTGCATAAAAACTCTGACACCTTCCAGCTTGAAAAAGGATCAGGCCAAGCCCAAACAAACTCTTCACAGCTCGTCTCTGAACAATTTTCTAAAATTTAGTCTGGACAAATAAAGGAGACAAAATAGGTTACTTAGGTATTCAACACCTAAGATTTGCTGATGACAGTCATTGCCAAGAACTTTCATGAACTCCAGGAAATGTTAGATGAATTAAAGGAAGGAAGCAAGAAAGTAGGTCTTTACATGAACTTTGGTAAAACCAATGTCATGAGCAACAAATATGTTGAAGACAAAGACTTAACTACCAGCATTGAAAAAGCACAACTAAAGAAAATACACCACTACATCTACCCTGGACAAAGGATCTTAACAAAATCCGCAAAAGAAGGTTGGCAGCTTTCAGCAAAGCAAGTTCAACATCTAACATTTCATTAATTTTGAAAAAGAAGGGTCTACAACCAATGCATCCTCTTGATAATCACCTACGGAACTGGAACATGGAACCTAACCAAAAGATTGGCTTGTAAACAAAGGACCATGTAACATGAACAGGAAAGGATCATGTTTGATATCACAAGGAGAGATTACAAGACAGCGCAGAAAAAAATAGGAGTCTGAGATGTAATAGAATCTATCAAAAACCCAAATGGCAACAGGCAGGCCAGTTGCAAGAATGGCAAACAACCGCTGGACATCATGACTCATAATAGGTTCAGGAGATATTGGCGCTGCACTGCCTGAGTTAGAGAGAGATCCGCCAAATTTTTGTCTATGTCCAATGCTGGATACTAAAAGGCTGATAATGAGACGAAAGCTTCACAGCAGTCAACAAGCACAAAACTCAGTAGGTAGTTAATGTATTTAATTGAGGGAAAAAAGAAAAAATGCAGAAAAGTTTCAACTGAAAAGAAAATTTTTTTTTCTCTCAGTACCTAATTACTTATATCTCTTTCTTGCCAATAAAAGACCTCTAATAATATTATTTTGACAATGGTGTTGGCAGAGGTACGTAATTGTGCATGGATCCACCAAAAATTTTTACCACTTTTACTGTAACCCATTGCCCACACTTCTACAAAAAGGTCAAATTCATTGAGAACTTTTGGACATGTTGTGTGGACCATCAGTAGCATAAAATTAAATGTACGGGGATGGGGGAAAAAAAATTCCTGGATCCACCCGCAAATTTAACCACTTCTTCCATGTCTCACTGCTCACCTTTCCACAAATTTTCATTGAAATTCACTCAGTACTTTGTCAGCAGAGGTAAAAAAGGAAGTTGCCTATTTTTGATAACAAGTCTCAAATTACAAAATGACTTAAAAATGAATGTTTTAGTGTACAATGAAAAAATTTTACAAACTCCTAAGAATTTAGTATAGAAGTGATATAAAGCCATCTTTTTACTGCTGTTGATTAAAATGTTGAAAAATATAAAACAAGCTTGGCTGTGCTATGGTTAAAGTCCCTTGCTCCATTCAAATCTAAAGGGAGTTATTCCATATCAAATCACCAAGTCACCCTCTCAGGTTTGGCCAGAAAAAAAAAATCAATACCAAACAAGAGAACTTCTCTGTCAAACCTCTGACATTTACAGCTTATTTGATATGGCATGTACAGCTTTGAAATTTTAAGACCAAGGTTAACTTTTTCAGTACAATTCAAAAATGGTCAAGACTAAATGAATCGTATGAACATTTCCTCTAACAAGGCTATGAAAATGGCTGAAAATCCATAACATAAAAAGCTGATGCCCACTTTGAGAGCTACTCACTCAAAACAGTATGCTAGATAAAGCATAAAGAGAGTTTTTTCCTGTCATTTATAACATATTAGGTCATGTGTATGCACTAACCATATTTATTACTGCTATAAGAGTGTCAGAATGAGTGTTTGAAATGTGCTGGATTTTTGGGTGTTCTCTAAATCGTCTATTCTCATGTCCTCATTTGACCATGTCGGCAGTTAACCATCATTTTCAGATTTTTCATGAATTCTTATCTATCTGAAGATGATCTGATGAAAGTTTTGGGCTGTTTCTGAGCTTTTTTGTGGAAAAGTTCTCAGCTTGAGGAACAATGTCAGTTTGCAGCCCAACCCACTTCCCGAAATCTGAGCGATATTTTGTCGCTGTAGCCGGGACGAGTGTTCTTCAATATTTATTGTAAAGTGTTGATTTGCACTTTAAAAAAATTTGTATCCCAGTCTTCACTTATCGATTTGACGGAGAACTTTTCAGCAATAAGAGATCAACTCTTAAAAATCATAACAAAGAAATCCGTTTTGTTTTCTGCCTGTAAATGAAAGGAAGAATTGTAAAAATAGCAGAAAAATTTGAGATGGCCACTGTGTTTGGAATAGGAGCACCTGTGATTTTTTTTTCGCCAGAGAAATCTGAGAGGGTGACCTCAAGAAAGTTCCTAAAATCAGGCAATTTGATATGGAATGACTCAGAAGGTAAACAAGACAGAATTCAGTTCTCCATACAATATTATTCCAAAACAATGTATCACATTTCAATTCCTTTCTTTTTTAGAAATGCAATATTAAAAATATATATATATATATATATATATATATATATATATATAAGTAAAATGAAATAATAAGATAAAACACTTTCAACTTTGAAACAGACAAAATACAAGGAACACAGTTTTAAAATTAATCATTTTTTTCTTGAATCCATCAGTCTTCTAATATAGATATGCGAAAATCTGTTATTGCTTGTTTGGTGAAATAGAATATATTCCATTAATTGTATCGAAGAAATCTAACTTCCTTTTTTGTTATTGTTTGACTTGTCATCATTTTGTGTGTATGTCAATGTTTTATGAATAATGACTCATTAGTTTTAGGTGGGGTTACTCAACGTAAACAAAATCAACTATAGAGTTTGACAACAATGGAAAATCTAGTATTTGGACCAAAATGATAAGTTTATGGCTCAGTTCCTGATGCTCATTTCTTAGTAACTGCTTTTTGCTCCTTGGTTAACATATCTATTTATGTAATGGCTATTATTCTACTTAGAAATGTAATGGCAATAATTGGAAGCAAAAAAAACAAAAAACAAGCGTACTTCAAAATTAAACATCACCAATTGCTGATTTAAAAAATACAAAGAAATAGGTTTAGTCACTAAAGCGTTTAAGGCTGCACTTTTATCTAGTCATTAGAATTCTCACATTTAGTCCTGGTGCTGAAATAGGGCTCCATAGGAATTTTTTAGTTGATTAATGAAACCAGTTGGACATGCTAGAAGTGAAAATAACTTGGGCATATTTTCCAGATCAGTTGCAAATTTTTTTTAGCACTATTGTTCATAATGGTGGATTTTTGCTGTGGTGCCCTAAACAGGAAAAAAATCCTTTTCATCAAATATGAGCATATATATCATTGGAAAAGAAATTTCATACGGAGTAAATTTCATAAAACCACATGCCTCAGAGCAAGTCATTTTGAGCCATTTACAATCAAGGTCATAAACCCATGTTTTAAAATGAAACACCTGTGTGGACTGATAGCTATGACATATGAAAGGTAATTGTTGATGGATCTGCACCCAAATTTAATCACTTCCACCAACAAGACTTTACTGAAAATCATGGAGAACTTTTGGAGATAGTGTGTAGACAGATAGCTACAATGTATGGAGGGTAGGGGTAATTGGGCATGGATCCACTCCTTTCCTAATATATTGCCCATTTTTACACACAATTTAATTGAGAACTTTTGAAGGTATTGTGCGGACAGACGGTAACTGTATAAAAATTTCAGAGCTGAGCATTTTACTTAGTCCTGGCTGTTGTTTCCATCTGTCTGTCCACACAATATCTCTAGAAGTTCTGAATCCTTTGATTTTGGATATATTTAGCTGCCCAAGAGTGTGTAAAGATGGGGGTCTCAGTTGATCCATCAACCATATAAGCGAGGTAGCAGTTATTTAATTTTGAGAATCAATGAAATGAAAAAGAAGCAAAATTTAAGGATAAAATCTAACCTCATTTTAGAGTAACTCATAAAAAATGATGGCGGAATCTTGGTTAAGAAAACAACAATAAAAAAGGAATAAGAGAAGAAAAAAAAAAGAAAAAGTTTGATCATTTGTTGCTGTCTTCATTTCATGCTGTTTTAATTGATCAGCATTATTTGTCCATTTGTATGAACTTCTTGAATTTTTTTCTGGTACATTTCAACTATGTAGGTTGAATCAATGTGAAACTCACTGTGAAGGTTATCTACTCAAATGTTGATGAATATTGCATAGACTTTGCTTTATTTGTGGGACCAGGTGGTTTGCAGCAGAGTGTGAGCGAGCAATTTCCCATGGGGGAATTAGGTCTATGAAATCAGTATGGCTGGATGGTCATGGTTTAGGGGACAAATGTTTGTCTCAGCTAAAAGGCATTGTAGCCTTGTGATAAGTGTTTTTTCCCCCAATGATGCTGTTCAGGACAAAATGGTAGTCCTGTTAAGGCAAGCTTTTACTATGCGTTGTAATATATTGTCTTTTCTTCAAAACAATATTGTATTTTGTTTGTAAATCTTTTTTCTTCATGTCACAAGTAAATGTTGAGACGTGTTTTTCCATGTCACTTATGTAATTGTTGAGATGTGTGCTGATTTTGTGCAATAAACATTTTCCTCATAGATTTATTGACTGCCTTGAAAATAGATCAAAATAAGAGGCTTCATTTCAGTAGATGTGCAGATGTTGAATGGGTTATTCAAGTGTAAGCAAACATGTAGCTTGTATAAGTATGGATAGATCAAGCAAAACATACATATGTAATTAAACTATGGGTCTTATAGCTGATTATGGTCACCTCAGAAGGATGAACACATGTATATGCAGGTGCATTTTTTTTTTTCAGATTTAAGGTTTGGGAAAAATTTTGGCTCAATTTTTTTAGAGAAAAATATTGCATATTTTCCTTTGTTCACAACGGGTGTATGAAGTGAAATACATGATTGTACACTGAATGACAGAAAAGGAACCATTAGTTTTAGCAGGAATTAAATTTGGGATTGGTCAGCCAATTGCATTCTCCCTTACATAGATTTTTGATTCACCTAGCCAATCCCCATACAGTCTAAAAGTTGCAAATGGATAGAGACACACAAAGTGTTCAGATCTCTCCCAGTTATTGATTGGTGAAGCAGCAGGTGTGTAGATTGGAAGGTCAGTGTCCAACTCATTTAAATACTTAGTTAAAGAAAAAAAACCCATCTCAACTTCTGTCTGGTCAAAACCCCTCATTTTCTCCTCTTCAAATATTTCTTTGGTATATGCTGTTTTTGTCTATTTGTTTTCCAAAAGCTGCACTTGTGGCTTCAACGAGCTGTTCAAATCATAACGACTTTTTGATTTTGTGCCACATGCAGATACAATGGGCACATGGTTATACGACATAGTATTATCATTGCTTCCTTTTTTATTCAATCTAGCCCGTAAGACATAAAAACATTTCTAAACTGGCATGCCACCAGAAAAGTTTGTTCCCCCCTCCTGTTTTACAACCACCACTTGTATTCCTTTCTCATAGTGAAGTATGATACGATTAAGTTATGTTTTATTCGTAGATCATATGAAAACTATCTTTATGACATGGGTCTGTTAGACAAGGCTTGATTTTACACATAGTACCATAATAACAAAGTATAAGTAAAACAGGAAAAAACACTGAAGAAAATTACATCAATAGATATTGGGAAATAAGTGACTGAAGTGATGAAATTTTTTTCTCAAAGTTTAGTGTTTAAAGCTATAAAGCTTTCTAGACCATATATATATATATATATATATATATATATATATATATATATATATGTGTGTGTGTGTGTGTGTGTGTGTGTGTGTGTGTGAATGATTGTATTATGGATATGAAGCAATCCAACAGAATGAAGATGAAAATGACAACTGGAAGGTGAAGTGAAAAACTCAAGAGATATTATCATTATTCCGTGGGCACACTTCAATGCATTTCGACGAGGGCCAGCCATTTTTTTTTAGAGAAAAATGTTTGCAGTTTCACAGAGAAAAATATGCTGTTTACATTTTGATGCTGAAGAGGAGAATGTGAAAATTTTTTGTGTGTCTGGTAGGAGCACAAGAGGAGGTGTTTGTATCTGTGTAATGGAGGGTGACATTGGGTTTGAATGACCCTATTCATTTCTACTCCCACCAAACTCCAGAAATTGAATCAAGACCAATCATAGGCTTTTACCTGTGGGCCCCTCAGAATATGTAGCCCCAAATACCCTAATGACAAAGAAGAATACACCAAAAAATCCCTCGCCTCACTCCAATACCCACAACATTTCGCATACCAAGCAAAGAGAAAAGCATACAAGATCTATAAAACAAACAAGACAAAAAAGATAACACCACCACTAGACATATCACATTACCTACCAACACAATTACCATAAACCTCAGCTCCAACCTGAGCAAGATGGGATAACACATTACCCACCAACACAATTACTATAAACCTCAGCTCCAACCTGAGCAAGATGGGATAACACATTACCCACCAACACAATTACTATAAACCTCAGCTCCAACCTGAGCAAGATGGGATAACACATTACCTACCAAAACATCAACAATCATCAAAGACTTAATAAACAAACCACTTAAAAACACCCACCGCTCGAGGCTGGCATCTACGCAATCCCATGTAATCCCGTGACAAATTTCACATTGAAGAGACATCGAGACCTCTCAAAAAAGACTATATGAACACAAGTGAACCCTCAGACTGGATGAGAGGACAAATGCCCTGGTTGAAGACAGGAATATACACAGCTTCAACTTTCAACAAGCCCAAGATCCCAGTGTAATACAGTAACTAAAAGGTATGGACACTTTCAGATGGCAAACCCCCAAAATACTGATTTTAAAACAAAACCACATGGACACAATCCACTGCAATACCAACATACAAGGTACTGGCTAACAACCGACAGTCATTCTGAAAAATGATACAAGCACACATACACCACCCCTTTAATAAAAGCGAAAAAAGTCTTACACATCAAGGAGACTAAATGAAAACAACACACTTACTTCCACCCAGCCAAACACACACCAATACCTATCAATCAATTGCTAGACACCCTCTCCCATCTTAAAATTGAAATAAAAAATCCATCTATCCCTGAGAAATGACCATTTTCACTGCCTCTCTAATCTAAGACAAGCCAAATACCCACAGAGACAAGTTACACATGTCCCCTGACCCCGCCTCTCATAGACCCATCTTATTTCAAACCAAATGTCACCCTCAATAACACAGATAGAAATATCTCCCATCCCACTCTTACCAAATAGAAAAAATTTTCGCATTCTCCTTTCCATCATTGAAATGTAAACAGCATATTTTTCTGTGTGAAACCACTGCAAACATTTGCAAACGGCCGGCTCCCGTCAAGATGCATCGAAGTGCATCCAAGGAATGATAATAAAAAATTTTGAGATGTAACAGCTATCTCCTGAGTTTTTCACTTCACCTTCCAATTGCCATTTTCATCTACATCATATATATATAGATAGATAGCTAAAATGGTTAACTTTTAGATATGCATTAACATCTGATACTACAAAGTACAGTAAAAATGAAACTTATAGAGAGAGGGTATTGACTCACTAAATCCTGGTACAAAGGAACAAATTAAGATGAATGAATTCATTTTTTGATAATGGATGCACTAATTCAAGATATAAACGATCACAACCTGCTCCACTTTTCTACATAGATGTAATTATGGGAAAGGAATTATTGATATCTTATAAGGGTTTGTGAAAACTATGCATCCAGACAAAAGTTAAAATTCTGTCAGTATTCCTCCTCCCCAACAGAGTCTGTTTAAAGTTGGCATGGTGAGACAGAAAAATAAAGATTGTCAGCTAGGATATGTTCTCATAAGTGCAAATGGAATATCCTCATATCATTGTCTCATCTGCCAAAACCTATTTAGTGACCAGTAACTTTTTCCTCCATCTGGTGAAAAAAGTTGGATTACCCAAAGAAATGGGATGAACTAGAAAAAGAATTAAGTTTGGAGAGTTTCCTATAAGACTTCACAATAGTTATTGCTTATTAAATCTTGAATGCCTATGGCCCTTTGACCCTAAATATATTTCCAAATTAAAAAAAAAAAAAGAACAAACTGAAATGATCTGAAGTTTTCCTACTAAAACATCTACCAATTACGTATGATACAAACTCTTCCACCCTGCTCGCATAAGGCCAAGTGGAAGCAACCATTTAACCTACTAAGCTTAGTTTAAATGCAGTGCTGCACAACAAATGCAACTTAGATTGCTTCCCTCGGGCCCTGTCACGAGAAAATTGAATAATGTTTCACCAAACCTGACTGGGTTTGTGATAAACTTAAAAATAATCCTATTGGTAAATGTTTACATTGCTGAATTAATACTGAAAGATAAATCCAGATATTTAACCTCACAATTTAGCTAATTTAGTATTATTTAGTTCCAAGGTTTTAACTGGACAAAATAGAAAATTAACAGAGATGAAACATTCTTATTCAAATTCCATCACCCATGGCTTCATCAAAATTTGCTCACATAAAAAACTCATTTAAAATCAACTAATTTCAAGGTGATATTTCTCAAATGTATCAAGTGCCCTAATGGGCAGGAATAGGTCTCTGGGAAATCCCAAGCAAAAAAATTCATTTTGAATCAGGATGAAGTACCATTTTCCTATCAGTTAGTGTAGTTCTTGTCATAGTCATTAATATCCTAACTATATAAATAAAAATGAAAAAACAACAGTGTACAGAAAGCAACCCCCATCCCCTAAGTACCATGACTTAGCATTCATTACAAATTATACCAAAATCAATTATGACTTCAGTAGTTGATTTAACCTCATACCAGAGTTTCAATAACAGGAGTCTCAACTATAAGATAAAGATTAAGATGAAACCAAACGGTCAGTAACTACCAAAGTTTGAAAATGCTTTAAACATTTTGTGTATCACTAATTGTAAAAAGGTAGAAATTTTCAAAAGTGAAAACTCATTTTACAAATATGGAAAAGTCCACTGGAAAGAAAAAAAAAAATTTATATAAGTATAGAAAAATAAAAAGGGGGTTGCTTGTACAATTTCATCTACCATATAATGCATGTTTTGAAAATTCTCAAATGCTTCACTGTATTGTTTATTATCGGATGTTGTGATTAATATCATCATCTAATAAGATTTGGTAACAATAAATATTTACAATGTTCAGTAATATAACTATAACTAAGTTATGATATTTTGAATACTTACTGGTGATAATGACAATAAACATACAATGAAAGCAACATATAATCAGATCATTATAAACAATATTTGTCCATGACTACTGAAAACTCATCAAGTGAATGCCTTAGTACAATTCACACTTGCTAGTGTGAATCGTACTAATTTTAACCACGAGCAGCAATCACCAAATACTAACAAAAATGGAAATAAGATAGGTGTCGAGGTGTTTGCTGCTCCAAATACAATCAGTGCTAAGATGTAGAACAAAAAAAAATAATAAAACGCCAAAACAGCTGATAATTCTTCTCTGCAAGCTGATGATGACATATCTTCGTGACTTGTTGGTTGTTTTTTGTTGTTGTTGTTTTCACTTACTTACAACTACCATCATTCAACCAATACAAAAATTATGAATAAATTGACTATTAGTATTTACACATATACTAAATCACTATTATCTTAATTTTGTTCCAAGGGTTAAAGACCAAGTGAATATTTAAACTGAAAAGTAAGATTGTTTATTTGTTACAGATTAGTTAAAAAGTAGAAGTAGTAGTAGCAGCTAATTTAGTAGCCTCAACACTTGCAAATATGTCATGAATAAACATTGTAACCGGAAAATATATATTTTGAAGAACAATGTAGACATTATTCAAATGAATGGCAACATTTTATTTCCACTAGTTAGGAAGCACCACGAAAGTAAATTTTTTTGGACATTTTGCTACGGATGGCTAGAGAAGCTATAATTTAGATTGCGGTTAAGTGAGCTTTCGGGATCCACTCTGTAGTGTCATTCACTTCTAACTAAAGCTCACATTTAAAACAAACGTGTGGGAACAATACCCCTTTTTCAGATAGTAAATTTGAAGATATTCAATATCATATTTCATTCGAGTAACTTGTTTATGATTTGTGTAATCTACGAGAAGACTATTTTCAAAGAATGAAAAATTGAAAAAAAAAAAACCCAACAAAAAAACATTTGGTATATGAAAAGAACTAGAAGATCAATAATAGTGTCTCATTTTGAGTAAAGCAACTTAACAAAACCAACCTCAGGTATTATTAGATTTTATTGTTTCCCTGGCCACCCATAGTAAGAAATGTGGATCACTTTTATCCCCACCCTAGTGAGCAGCTCAATGTTGTTAACTGATGATAGCAGTAGTAGCAATATCAATTATTTATACGACATATACTGACGAACAGGTGATAAGGTTAAATGCAAACAAACAGACTCAAGAGTTAATTGGATGCTATAAAATAAAAGATACAAACTTTTTTGAAGAAAGAAAAAAATGCTATGGCAAAGTATTCAAAGTGTTTCTACAGTATGTTTTTTGTTGAATAAAAGCATAAAAACACTGCTTCACTTGTGACACTGAATTGTTTACCTCTACTCAGAATTCGCATCCAAAGAACACAAATAGAAAAATAAAAAAGATAAAACATGATCTTCAGTTTATTTCAAAATGTATACGAATAAAACTGATTCTACAAGTTTGTTTTCTTTTTTTTTTTTCTAAATGTTGAAGCAATCGCTATAAGTGGCAGAGGTGAAACGTGATCTTTATTTTAATGAAGATCAGTCTCAATAATTAGGTACATAAATCTTAGAAACCGCCACAATTATAGGCTAATCAGTGAATCACAAAGTAAATGAAGACAAAAATTGAAGGTAAAAACATTATTATGGCAGTTTTGACAAAAACTTCTAACACAAACAAGCCAACACATTCTAGGGTTGACTTACTTTTTTTAAGCACATCGGTTACGATATAAAGTTTAGGCATACAACTGACATTGTTTGTTATTCCTTAAAATCATTGACAATGTTTACAACGATGAACAATATGAATACGAATAAAATTAAATGTTTGTGACACAAAACGGCGAAATAAAGAAAGACAAAACAAAAATAATACGAATAGGAGGTTTAAGTAATCAACCACCCAAACAATATCGGTTAACTAGTACACAACCTTGAAGAGTAAAAGTAAAATAATGAAGATAAATACAATTTCCCCACATAGAAACTGAGAGGTTAGCAGGTGTTAAGATGAGAAAAAATTAAAAAAAAACGGAATCAACCAAGGACTATTTTGTTTTATAACTAGTGATCAATTTCTAGTTGAAAGAGAAAACAAGACGCTTTTTCCCCATTTATTTCCACTAATGATTAAAAAAATATACATCTATTTAAAAGCAAAGCATATATGACAATAATGAAGTATATAGAATTTCATACGGATAAATAAACTAATACTTACATCAATCTCCCGTTGTAATTTCCTCTTCAGAGTTCCCTGGTTAAACATCATTTTTGACAAGTATGGTCGGGAGAAAAGCGTTCAACTCTTGTTAAAGATTCATGAAGGAAATTGATAAAATAAAGAACTATTTAGTTTTTCGATGAAGGAAGAATTACTACTTTTTTTGAGCAGTTTAAAAAGACTAGAATCCTTTATCTTCTTTTAAAAGTCATCCAGCCTTTTGTTATTTTCGTGGAGTGATGTATGATCACTCAGTAAACAAAACAATATCCCTCATCTAACATTTAGAGCTTATACCTCGATTCGCTTTTCCCCACTTTTAAATGTTACCGTTTAATACAATTTTTTTTTCAATTGATGAAGTAAGTAGGTAGGTAATAATAACGAAAATTTTAAAACAAAGATATTTACAAAATTTTTCAATCAAAGAAAGATCAAAAAGTATTCTGATGATTTTTTAGGAGGGTGGTGCTTCACAGTTCGATTAACTTGGAAAAAAAGTAAGGAATTGGAAAACTGAAGAGACTAGAAGTAAAAGTAAAAAGTGTGAAATCAAACAAATTTGCAAGATCTCTTTTGATTTTTTCGCTGGTTTGCTTTTAAAACAACTTTTTAAAATCCTTCCTTTTCACAACACAGGCAAAACTCTTTCCTTGTACGTTGTAATAAAATAGACAGATTCCGATCTCTTCTTCTCTTCCCTCTGCGGGGAAGAGAGGAGAGATAGGTTTTTGATGAAATTGAATATTTTTCTTCACAATTGGAGTTCGCAAATCTGTTTCTTTCTTTACTTCTTCTGTGGAAAAATGTGGACGGAGTGTTTTTTTGGTGTTTTTCTCAGTTACAGTTATCTAGGCAGAGGTAAGTCCTTTCCAAATTTAAATCCTACGTTCATAATAGTGCATTTCTTTTTTGTGGGCATTTTGAATTAGGCTCAAGTCTTAAAACCTTGCCCGACTCAAATTCCTAAATGAAATCCACGGATCAAGTCAAACTTCTTGCAAGGCTCAAGCGAAAATATCATAAAAAGGTCTCAGTTCAAAGTATCTACAGTCTGCTCCTAAGGTTTCAAAACAATCAGATTTTAACGCTAAGCAATACTTCCCAGAGCCATTGGGAGAGCATTAATCTTTCAATAGAGCCAAAATTAATTCGTGGGTAGTATTTTTTGGTGATGTTGATATTTTCGAGTCCCACTTCTGGGATTGAGACCGGCGAGTATCAGCAGCAGCTGCTTCACTTTCCGGTATGTCGTAATAGCTATCACTAATCGAGCCAGCGAGAAAATAAAGGAGAATTTAGAAATATTTTAGCTTGGATATAAATAAGATAAGAGCATAATTTATTCTAGATTGTTGAAAATTAATCTGTTTTACTAAACTTAGATTTAAAAGTTAAAGTCGCAAGAGCTGGGTAAAAAGTTCAAAACCGGAAGTGGTGTCAGTTTTCAACAATAACAATGGCGGCGTGTAGCAGATTGTTGTTGCAGTGTGATTGGCAAGTAGCACTTAGGTAGGCTTTCTTTTTCAGTCATTTGTTTGAACCTTACAAATTTGTATTTAGATCGGAAACGACCGGTACTGACTTGTTCAAAGGCTCATTATTTTTTCTGAGAGAAGAGTTGATATGACTGATTCTAGCCTTGGTTTAAGTAAAAAAAAGTTAGTAGAGACAAGACTAAGACTTTTTCGTAAACACGACTCGGCTGTATCGTTACTGCAGTTAAATTGATTCGTTTCTTTTTAATTACATTCTCGTTTGTATGCTTAATCTACGTGAATGATCGAATAGCGAGTAGAAGCCAAAAGTTGAAAGTTCGACGAGGCTTTTCCTTTTGAAATAATTATTGGGAGGAAAGATTGAATTCAATTGATTTTATATTTAGGATTTTTGACGAAATAATTTAGAAAAAAAGATTATTCTTCAGATTGGAAATTTAACCTCGTAACTTTGGCGACAGTCACTTTCAAAGTATAGAATCAAAAGAAATTTTTAGGTGTCTTCAAGGCAAACGTAAAAAACACCGATGTGGATTTTTGAATGTGATATTGGAATTTATGTTTTTCAAAATTTATGATTGTTCCGTTTCTGCTAAACTAAACAAGAAAATCAACGACAAGCAAAGCAAGTGCTCAAGATTAGCACAACCTGAATTGGCTACATGCTTCATTACGAAAAAATGTCATTGTTAATGTTGGGTATTTCGTTTAACGACTAATTATTCCGATGTTTTTCGACTTGAATGTTTCCAGTTTTCTCTTTTTAATCTTTTATGCTTAAAATTTTCAATCATTGAACTGAAATTTCTTTAATGTTTTGTAAATGTTAAGGTTTATATTGGGAGTTATTTTAAGGATCAATTGTTCGTCCAACATTGAATAAAAAAAATTGGAGAAATCTTCACCGACGGAAAAAAGTAGGTGACAATTAATAATGCATCATCTTCTATGTAGAAAAAAAAACCAAACAAACATTTATAAAAGAAATAATTTACAATATGTTTAAATATGTAAAATATACCAAGTTATAATCACTGGCAGGAAGAATGAGGCAGGCAGAAAAAAGAAAAGTTTGAAAAGTATTGATGCAAACGCGAAATAGTTCATTTGCTCCAACGCAACAGGATAAGTTCGTTTGAATATTCCTTTTGAATTCTCTACAACCCTTTTTCATAAATATGAAAAATATATTTGTAGATGATGTGTGCGTACATACATACATACACACACACATTTATATATATGTATACATGTACACACATATATATGCGTATTAATATGTGTGTTTGCATATATTTGTGTATGTGCACATATATATATATATATATGTGGGTATGTATGTGTGTATATATTTCTATATGTATTTGTGTATGTGTGAGTGTATATATATATATATATATATATATATATATATATATATGTATATATGTGAACATATATGTGTGTGTATATGTATATATGTGAACATATATGTGTGTGTATATGTATAAATGTGAAAATATATGTGTGTATGTACATATGTGCATATATATGTAAACATGTATGTATGAACATGTATGTGAACATATGTGCATATGTATATATGTTTGTGTGTATATATGTATGCGTGTATGTTTATATATATATATGTGCATGTACATATGAGTATGTATGTGCATGTACATATGAGTATGAATGTGCATGTACATATGAGTATGTATGTGCATGTACATATGAGTATGTATGTGCATGTACATATGAGTATGTATGTGCATGTACATATGAGTATTATGTGATTGTGCATGTACATATGAGTATGTATGTGCATGTACATATGAGTATGTATGTGCATGTACATATGAGTATGTATGTGCATGTACATATGAGTATGTATGTGCATGTACATATGAGTATGTATGTGCATGTACATATGAGTATGTATGTGCATGTACATAGGAGTATGTATGTGCATGTACATAGGAGTGTGTACGTGCATGTACATAGGAGTGTGTACGTGCATGTACATAGGAGTGTGTACGTGCATGCACATAGGAGTATGTACGTGCATGCACATATGAGTATGTACGTGCAT
>OY735206.1:61963204-62218204 GCA_963457665.1 Thysanoteuthis rhombus
TCTCTTGGGAAATTCTGTCACACTAGTAATTTGAAAATTTCTATTTTAGTTTTTTACTGAAAACATTTCATAGTTTCTTCTAAATTACAGTTTCACAAGAGTTTGCTTTTTGAGATTTAGCTGATGATCTTTTTTTATGAATTAATTTTCTTGATTGGATATTATCAGTGTAATAATGATAAATAAATATTGAATATTAATAAATAATAATCTAAATGATTAATAGTAAAAAATAGTAATCTAAATGATAATGAATATTAAAATCGGTGCCAAGCAGTTGGTTTCTAATGAATTGTCTTTATAATTATTGCATTATATTGGATATGAATTGTCCACTCACTGATAATTCATATTGATATATGTAGTTACTTGGTTTTAATGTTGGATTCAATGATGTTCCTACTAATTTTAATGATGGGTTATTCACACATCTTAATGTAGTGGACTCCTCTGGTGATGTAGATAACTGTTTAACACAAGAAATATATGGATACACATTGCTTTTTATATATGTGGGTTTTTAAATAATTAACATTGTTGAATAACTCTACATCACGTCAGGGTACTGTAATGTATGTTTGAGTCATTTTAGGAACATTAAAGATAGATATTTCCCACTTTCATGATTTTACTCATTTTTTTTTCCTCTTCAGAGAAACAGATGGAAAAGCTTGGGTTGCTCTTCAAGATCTTTCCGATGGTGCAGGTAACAGTTATTCTCTTTCATATTTCTAAGCATAAGAATTGAATAAGTTTAAGCTGACTAAAATTCATTTCCATACTAATCACAAGTTTCTAGAGGCATAAGTTTCTTATCAATTTTTAAGAATTTCTTTTTACAAGAAGAAAAATTTGTTTTCATTAAAGAAAGTTAGGATAAAAAATTTTAATCAAATGTCAAATTTTTCCTTGTTCCAGCTAAAATAAAGGCAATAAAGGCCAACTTGTTAGATATTCCAAAGCGTTTTATCAGCTATTAATTTCAGAATTCAATATTACTGATATATGCGACTTGGAAATAATATAGTTAATCTGTAACATTGTTCTTTATTTCCTGTGTATCTACATTGTACTTTCATTGTATTATCCAATGTATAATATTTAAGAGTCAGACTGAATCCTAGAGCATTCAGAGGATTATTTTACACATTAAACTAGTTATTACCTGTGAAAAAACTCATGGATATTTAAGAGATGATTTTTTTTTTCTTAGAAAATAAACCAAATGCACACATACACACATATACAAGAGACGATAATGCAGTTGGTAAAAATATCTGTTCCTGTTTTTGTGCAGTTTGAGCAGTTTCTTCATGTTCTCTTACTTTCTTTAAGACTTAATAGTTCACCATTTCAAAGCTGTTAATAGTGCAAATAAATTTCCATGTCTTTTCAATTTCATCTGCTGTTTTATTCAAAAGCAGACTAAACTTGTTTTAATGAAAGAGTGCATTGTTTTGAATGTTGGTAGGAGATATTCTCATCAGCAATATCAAGTTGAAGAGTCCAGTGCTACAGACAGAGAAACAAATAGAAAAAAATCACACCGTTCACTGTATAAAATATAGATGGTTGATAATTTATCATGTAGTTTCCATGAAATTCAGACTATTAAAAAAAAATTGAAATTGTTCTATGGTTTTGGGTTCTTAAAATAAACATATTAGAAAATGATGTATAGAAATTAAATTGAAAAGTGAATACAGGTAAACATGTACTACCTTAATAAGTTGAACATGAAATGATACCTGTCGTACAAATATATCTCTTCGCTGAAGTCGTTTCTCTCCCCCCACACACTTTTTTAATCAAAATCCATTTTTGGAATGATATTGTTTAATTTTCCTAGGTACATTCTGCAGGTAATAAATATCTTGAACTTTATTATTGCAGCAGTTACATCTATTGGGTAGTCTAAAAGGTTTTTGTGTTTTCCATTTGATGGTATCAAGAGCATTTAGTTTCAACCAACTTCATTCAGAAAGATCGCTTTTGGTTGTATTGTGTCTGCAGTTATATTGGCATACATTTTTTTTTAAAAGTTCTATCAGAAGTGGCCCACTTTTGTTAAGTGATTCTAACGTTGAAGATGGAAGGAAATGAGCAATGTTTTCAGCCTAGCAGACCAGTTAGTTGAGCTTGATAGGGATCAAATCAAGAATTATCAACAGTAACATTGTACAGTGTTGGAGATAGCCAACATTCACAAAATATCCAAATCAACTGTTGAAAATTATTTTCACCAGCTCGGTTGTATCAATTACTTAGTGTGACATCCTCATAAGTTGAGAGAAAAAAAATCATCCTTTAAACAAATTGTGACAGAATGAAAAGTGGATGATCAACTACATGAATTACAAAAGATCATGGGGACAAGTGGAATGAACCATCACTAACCATACCAAAAGCTAGTCGTCATTCGAAATTGGTGATGCTTCATATGTGGTGGGATTGGAAGGAAGTACCCTACTATGAGCTACTTCAGCAGAACCCAATGATTGATTTGAACAAGTACTATTCCCAATTAGACAAATTAGAGGCAGCTATCAATGCAAAGTGTTAAGAATTAGATAAGAAAGGGTGTGTTATTCTAACACTAGGCTACATGTTTCTTTCATTATTAGTCTTTTAACGTCTGTTGTTTGACAAAGACCCTCCCCAGGATTCGCCACACTTCTCTATCCTGGGTATCACGGAGCCAGTACTTTCTGAATTTGTTTAACTCCATGTAGTACTCTGCCAGCATTGGTTACGTATGTGATACCTGAGAATTCATGTTGTGAATTGTGATGTCCATCTGTTGTCTGCCATTCTTGCAATATGGCCAGCTTATTGCTATTTGAGTTTTTCAATAGATTATATGATGTCTCAAACTCCTGTCTTCTCTCTGATGTATTGTGCTGTCTTGTGGTCTCTCCATTTGAGGTTGAGCATAATTCTTTCATGTGTACGTTGCATGGTTCCCAATTTACAGGTCTATCTCTTGGTTAGGTTCCATGTTTCAGCTCTATAAGTGACTTTTGGGAGTATGCATCAGCAAAAATTGTTACTACTTGGCTGGGAAGTTTTCACTCATTTGCCATCTTCACCAGATATTACTCCTTCAGATCAGCATTTATTCTGATCTTTACAAAAGTGTTTAAATAAAAAGAATTCTAATTCCCTTGAAGACTACAGGAGGCACTGGGAACAGTTCTTTGCTTAAAAGGATAAAAAGTTCTGGGAGGATGGAATTACATAGTTGCTAGAAAGCTGGCAGAAGATAGTGGAGGAAAATGATTAATATGTTGTTCAATAAAAGTGAAATAATATATTAGCTTAATAAACCATGTCAACATTTTTGACGACTTGATATATAGCTCTCACATAACTGAGGAGTTTACTTATTTTTATCATTTCTCTCATTCACATTCATGTATTTCAGCAAAGCCGACACTCAGGGGTCAGCTGATAAATCGTGGAATGTCCTCTGCAGGACTTCCTTATGTTGAAGGTAGCAATGGATTCTCTGTTAAAAACATATCTAAGGTAATATTACAAATACATATTTATTAATCCTTTTTTTAATCCTTTGTTTGAACTTGTTTTTGTAACCTGGTGTGCTTTTGTGGTTAATGCCTTTTTATTTTATAATGACCAGAATGGAAAAATATAATAGACCGACACCACTGATTTTCCAGCACTCTTAATTTCAGAACTATGCAAGATGATCCATTTGCCATAGCAACAGATGTAATAATTTTATAATACACCTGATCCATTGATTGTACACATCTTGTATCTTTAAAGCAATCTACCTGCTGAAAAGTTAGATGTAACAAATATAGTTTGTCATTCAATATAAACCATTGTGTGACCAATGTCTTTTGGCAGCATGCCATGTTAAGGGTGAATAATTAAGAAATTGAAAAGGGGGTGATCAATGAATAAGTTATTTCTGTCAACTTTTGTTGGATTAGTAAAAAGTCTAAATTCTAGAAAAACAAGCCTGAACACTGCTAACACAAACGAAGGGACCAATTTAATTAACATTGTTAATTGTTCAAATTTTCAGTCTTCTAACTCCATTGATGCAGCCTGAATGCATGTTACATACATAAGTAACCTGAAAGACAGAATCATTTAAAGCCTGAAGAAATCTGTGTTTGGTTGACTTTATGAATTATATGGCTGAATGTAATAAACCATTATAAATGAGAAAGTTTATCTATATAAATGAAACTGTGACAGAGATATTACAGGTTTTCGTAGGGGTTCATCACCAATGATAAGCTGTTTCATCCACAATTTATACTTGGTGGTGGCTGAGGTTCTTGTCATCCACAGCTTAGCAATTTTGTGCTCATATTCAGCAGCACCTTCATGGTCTATAGACTATTTTTCTCTACACACTTTATGCATGGAGATTCTATGATGTTTCTTAACTTTGAAGTCATCTCCACCGTAATTACTCTCGTGTTCAAAACAAGTTCTTAATGTTACAATGCCACCTGTGGCAACTCCCTAAACTAGTATAAGAGTCCAGAGAAATTGAAGTTCAAATTTGATTTTATCTCTATCAAAACAGGTGCTGGGCCATCAGATGCTGGAGAATCGATGGTATATCTATACTTGTAGTAATGGAATGTGACTCTAAAGGTGATAAAATGTCTATGAAGTGTAAGGTAGTTACTGAAAAGATTTCACAGGCACAAATTTTGTTTGCTTCTTGAACATTACACCTCAGATCATTTGATGATGATAATCAAAAAGTTATATCCATTAGTTTCTACTCCACCTTAACAGTTTTTACTCTAAAATTTTTCTTTCTATAGATTTATTACCCCCCCCCCACCTTAATTTTTAGAAATGAATTATTCCAACGGTAGCAGTAAGTATGACAACTCTTGAAATGTCAAGTCCACTCAGTTCCAAAACAATACAAATTGTAAAATCCAATATTACTTAAATCTGTTTTTCATCATAAAGTTATATACTGAACTTGAGCTCAGTTGAATTGCTGATTTGATGAAAACTCATAATTTCTTTTGTTTCTTATCTCAATTCTCAGATCGTATTTCTGCGGTCTTTAGTAAGAATAACTGTCTGAAAGTTGCAATGAAAAACAGGGATAAGATAAAAGAATTACCAGTTAAAAATGAATGATAATTAAAAGTCTACTGAACTCTTATCTACCAATACCTAAAAGGTAAAAAATTTTTCAATTATGAGCTTTCACCTTTATTTGCTATTAATGACTGAAAATAATTTAGATTCAGTTTTGATTAATGCATCAGAACTGTCAGTAGTTTTATAAAAGCAAATTCTAATTTTTTAATTAAACTTGATAGAGGGTAAATAAACCGAAGTTTATCTTGGAAGCATTATTTACCTGGTAATGCTCAGAAGTATGGAAGTGCAGGTGTTCCCTGTTATAACATGGGTGTTGGAGTCCAAGAAAGTCAACTGCATTATAACCAAGCCGTGATAACTACAGTGTGGGTATGGGTGATTTACAAGGGTGAATAATGAGAAAGATAGTTACATAGTTTATCACCTAAAACTGAGATTCAAACAAATAAACAAATGCATCTTTTCATATTTTTGTTTAATGAACAATAACACCAAAAGAATACCTGAGCCATACTATATCAAGACTCGTACTAATTAAAGTATTGCCATGTACTGAATTTCAGTATTTTAAAACAAAATATTCATATCTATTAGTTAACTCTTTGAACCTTTATTGCCTGCACCTTGAGACACCCTGTGACTGAGCTCCCGAATGGAAAAACTCAAATTAACACATTAAAATATTTTGTTCATTTACAATGTTTCTGTTTAATGCAGTTCATTTTTACAGTTCATTTGCCGGTGTAATTTCTTTATAGGGGATGGGGTAGGAGTTGTGTCACCTTTCATCAAGTGGGCTTCCAATGTAATAGAATAAATGCATAGTCCAAAACATTGTACTTATACGTTCTAGGAGAAATTCTATTTTTATTCACATTTTATGGACGAGTGGGCAATGATAAAAATAAAAATGTTGGAACACTGTTCTTATATCGCGAAATGCACCAAAATGAGAGATGACTGCATGTATTTGTACATCTGAGCACATCTTTTTCTTCATTATTCACATTTCACTAACATGGCCAACATTTTGGCTGTAATTTTTCTTTTTCTTTTTTTTTTTCTTCCCTCATTTGATCGGGCAGCTCAGCCCACAGCTGTTGAGTTTTATTTTGTTTTCTAAGTGATTACGTGGCATTAGCTCCTCACAGACATGAACCACTCATTTCTGTGTTAGAAAGACATATGTTCTCTTGTTAATCCATATTGATGGAAAGCCACCAGTTAATCCTGCAAATGATCCAGATTGTGTAAAATGAACAATTATTGTGTCCTCTTAAAAAAACCGAACTGTTCTGACACTTACAAAGAAAGGCAAAATTACATGTGAGCAGGTGGCAATAAATGGACAGGTATGCTCCCTATCTATTAAGTAGAGGTCAAGAAGAATATTTGCCCTCAAGTTATTTGTTGGGTGTTTATATTCTGCAGATATTATTGGTACTTGTCCATGACCTATTGCTTAGCTGATGGTCATCTCAAATGTACAAGAAGATCAGCTACTGATACTATGATTGTGACAGATGCAGTAGAAATGGAGAGAGGAGAAAAGAAGGTTAGGTAGTTTAATAAGAGAGTAGGAAGGGAGAGGAGAAAAAAGACAGGTAATTTAATTAGAGGATAAGGGAGGGAACTGATGGCTGCTACTGATGCTAAGTGTGACAGACGTGACTCTTATTATGTATATACATAAACTAGCATAGAACCCTTCAAAAAATGACAGGTTTATATGGGTATGGATGAATTATAGAAGTATGTATTGTAGTATAAACATGTTTATTACAAACAAAATGAGAATTGTATTTCTATAACTATGGATTGAAACAGAAAATCGATGAATTTGGGTCATCAGCATAAATGGATTTGTGCTTCCTATTTTCATTTTTTGGGGCTATAGAAACTGTCTGTTGTACATTTTTCTTATGACAGTCAGGGTTGGGGAAGTTCAGTCTATGGTGAGAGGTAAGAACAAACAATAGGTTATTGAGTGAGGAAGGTAAACTTGTTGTGTGTCTTTCTCCTTCCCTTATCTCTCTTTTCTCTTTCATAGCTTTTAAAAATTATAATCATAATTGGTCGGGACCTATACTTTGAAGAACCCTGCTAGTAGACATGTATACACACAGGTGCAACACATCAGCAGTCAGTCACATTTCAATTAGCTTTAAAGAGAGGAAGAGAGTAAAACTTATGATTCCGTTGTGACTCTTTTTCATGAATAGATAAATATACATACAAACCAATTTGGTGACACTGGTATTTATATGTATAGATGATGATTAACACTCCTACTTACCCTAGTTAGAAACTATTTTCCTCCTCTTAATAAATATAGAACCATTTACATTTGGCCTGCAGTTCTATTCTATCTATCAAATTGTATTTGCTAGTATCAATTTAAGTGTTCCGGATGCTTTTCCAGTCAAATTGGAACCTATTCTGTACTTGCTGGTTTGGCTTGGTAATTAGAGCTGAATTTGTTGTACATTGGTACATCATTAAAACTGTAGCCTAATGATGAAAAAAAAACATTCACTTTACATCACAAATACTTATTTTTAACAAAATCTCCTTCCTAGTCAATGCATTCAATTCAGTAGTGAATATTAATTGCATAGATTGAACACTATACAGTGAAAATTTCAGATCCACCCACATATTTCCTCAACCTCAAATTGGTTGTGTTAACTACCAGAAACTTATCTGGAGGAGAAAAACTTCTATATTTTATCTAAAGACTTGGGTCAATTGGATTAAAATTACTGTTCATTTAGTAAAGCGTTTATTTTTGTATTTGTGCACCTGCACAGATCTGATGAGACCTGATAACTCATATGTTCTTCAGAGCTTCTGAACAAAGATAACTTCACAAGATATTTTTTCCAAGTAAACTCATGACTTATATTTGCCTATTAGCTCAAGAGTTTTTACTTCTGCCAGCAAAAATGGGCAAAGATTATGTATTCATCCATTTGTCTGTCTGTTTGTCTATTTTTCCACACAATATATCCAAAGTTCTCAATGAATTTTGATGATTTATTTGTCTTTTCAGATGTAATAACACTTATTCAGTCTAGAGGAAATAATTAACTGTTGAAATGAATCGGAGGTTCAAAGGGATGTATCTGATGAATAATTATTATAAGATTTTTTCATGGCAGTCTGGGATCTGTAACCTGATCGTTCAGTTTTTATAGTGACAATGGTGTTTAGCAGAGGTGTGAGCTCTGAGTGCTTTCTTGTTGATTTTTAATTCAAAATTGAGAGGTCTAAAAGTCTATGGTTTCTGTGGTATTATTATTATTTGATTTGAAATGATAATTTAATCATTTATATCCTTATATACTTCATTCTGGGGTCATCCATATATGAATTTTTATCTAATGACGTTACATCAAAACAACTTTTCACTGGAAGATTTTTTTTTTATCAAAATGAAATCTCATTGACACATTCAACTGAAATGACTATATAAAAACATTTGATGATTTTTCTTTTTTTTAATTTTTGTTATAATGATCAAAAAATTATCTCTCTGTAATTTTTAGTGTATAATTTATGAAACTGGTAGTAGATGTGCCCCAAAATTTTTACCAGAAAATCAGCACCCCATTTTGAGAATGTAATTAAAATTTTGATAAAAATTTTCTCAGGTTTTTTTTTTCTCTCATTTTTGCAAGAAAAAAAACGAGTTTTTTGTTTACACTTTTTACTCTTTCAATTTCTTTTAAAAATCTTCAGTTGATAGAGTTTACTCTTTCAGTCTTTCTCCTGACTCGTGACATGAAGATTTTGATTATAAAATTATCTTTTATACAAATTTGTAACTTTTTTCTCGTAGGTGTCTAGTTCAAGTGAAAATTTTCAGGCATCCCTATGTTACTGTTTTTTAAAAACTGAAATTTTAGATGGAGAATTTATGCTCATATTATCAAAATTATTCTAAAATTTCTATTTCATTTTAATCGCAAATTTAGAGTCTTAATGAAGTATCATTTCGATTATAAGTTGTATCAAAAGTCATTTTGATAAAGAGTCATTTGGATGAAATGTTTCAATGAAACATTGTTCCAGTAAAAGTCATAGTACCAGAGTCCTCGGGATTAGTGTGTCAAACAGGGGTGTTTAAGTATCTAGTACTGGTAACCTCTACCTCAAGGCCAACCGTTTTGGTATAAAATGCTGGGTTATTTTTGAAGTAGTTTGTTTGAAAAAGGTGCACTTTATATGGCCGGATATACAATGATAATGATATGAATAGTCCTTATACTTGATACTCTCTTTCCCTCCTTACTATCATAAAATGCCAAATAAAGACAATGTACAAGATGATTGTAGGGATCAGATTCATAACTCTCTCAAGAACATTATTGTGAAATGTGACAATGACTAAATTATGAATTCAGCTCGTTGATTTCATTTTATGTATTGCTACCACCTGTACCTATTCAAGCTTTGAACAATTATTTGCTCTTTTGTCTACTGCCGTTTCTTGTATTTCTATCTCTTTCTCTTTCTTTATGCAATGCTCTGCCCAATACTATTCTTGCTTTATGCTTTACATTCTTTTTTACTCATTTTTTTTCTATTTTCAGGAATCCCTGCACGTGTGTTACAATGACGAATCTTCAAATCAGTTTGCACCTTCAGAAATGAACTTCCGAAGCGCAGCAGCCACTTTTTCTTCGATTCATGATAAAAAAAAATCTGTTAGTCTGGCTTATTTTTCGTGGTTTGTACATAGTATAATCGTCAACAAATAATTTATTTGCATCATGTGCATATCATAATGTCTTGGATCTATACAGTACATGCCAAATTATTATACAAATACATTTATCCTTTCTTTATTTTGCTATAGTGGAAAAATTCTTAAAATTTTTTTACACAAATATTTGCATAGCATTATTTTGAAATGCCAACAAATATTGAAGTTTAATGTAGAGGTTATCAAGAATACAAAGTATCCTTAAGCAATTCCTCTATTTTTATTGGGCCAAATTATTAAGCACGGATTGAAGAAGATAGTAAGACATTAATTATGTATTGATTAAATCATTAGGTGGCACAGTTAGAAGTTTAGACAACCTATAAAACTCATATGCATGAAATACTGAAGCCTATAAATTAATTTTGAAAACAAAAACTCAAATACAAGTCATTAACCTTGAAATGCAAGATCTATGCCTACCAATCACAGATATTAGTCAATCATCCATGAAAGACTTTGGGGGAAAGTTGATTTTTTTTTTTTTGCTGATCTCATTTTCTAATTAGATTTTAAATTTCAAATTTCTTGAGCTGTAATAGTTTTCACATTTGCCATAAGTCTTCTTCGGTTGCAAACTGATGCTCATCTTCTTACACAATCCTCTTAAGCATGCCCCAGAGATTTTCAATCAGGTTGAGATCTGAAGAAAATGGTGGCCATCCCATCAATTTACAATTTATGAAACCCTTTTTAGTCACATAGTCGACCGTAGCGTGCACAATGTGCAAAGGGACATCGCCTTGTATAAAGGTAAGTTTTGTACATAAGCTGAATGACTTCATAAACCATGGCTGAAAATTGCCCTTCCAAAATGCTTGGTAAGTCATTTTTTTTCTCCATCTGGCACACTCCAAGGTCCAGCCAATCTGAGCAGAATTCTTCTCAGTCGGCGATGTAGACTCATAACAGATGTGAGGTTAATCTTTGTTGTCACCAGAGGTCGTTTTTCCAGCCCTAAACATTCAAAACAAATAGTCTATAGATCAGAATTTTTTCCACACATTATTCTTATGATTGGTTCAAAGATCTCTTACAAACAAAAAGTTTTGTCTGTTTTTCATCATACACTTTTTTATTGACGCTTCATAAAGTGAAGAGTAATGGCAGTGAAAGTACTATTTTATGTTTCACTGTGAAAGGCTTTCATCTCTCCCCTTCCCTATTCTAACCTTAACAAGCTGGCTAAATAAATAGAAATCAGGTCATTTTGTTTGTTTTTTTTATGTAAAGTTGGAAGTAATTACAGATAACACCTCATATTTTAAAGCTAAGATCTCATTATTTTCTTTTTAAGTGCAAATGATACTTAATAAAAAACTGTAATCTATTTCAGGCTGCAATGAAGTTTTCAAAGCATTTAAGTTACAATTTTTTTACTCATGATCTCATTTTTAGGCGTTAACTCTATGATATTGGCAACTATCTGTATTTTATTATTTATTTTTTATTTGATGAAATATTGTAAGCCATTATTATTAATATTTGACTACTCTTTACAGTCATGTTAATCTTTTAGTTATCTTCTATCATTCGTTTTCCCAATAAGGACTGAAAAACATATATTTATGCTTTCAAACTGTTACCTTTGGGAAATTGTTAAGGGAAGGGCTTCTCTACCTTGTAATGCTGAACTAAATCGTTCATTTCTGTCCATAGTACGAACATCCAAAATCATTTTTCAAAAACACAAAAAATGAAATATGACGGACAGAAAGTGAGGAGCCAGTTAAGCATTATATTCATTTGATTAAATATCAAATTAAAAAATTGAAATTCAAAAAATTTTTTTTTCAAATGAAAGCTAATGAGCAGAGGACTTATTTATCAAGTTACAACTGAATTTTTCAGAAATGAATATTATTTTTACTGTTTTCGACTTTTACTGGTGAAATCAATCTTGAACATTTTTTCTCCACTACTCAACACTGCACAATCTACGACACTGAGTAAGCAGCATGGATCAACTGAATAAACTTTCATTGTCAAAGAAATCTTTTCAATTTTTTCTGGTGTGTAAATATATTGAAAATATTTTCCACTGTGCTATGCCAGCTATCCCAGCTGGTGTGTGTGTGTGTAATAAATATATATATATATATATATATATATAATATATATATATATTTATTACACACACACACACAGAATACATTTCAGAACGCACTTATAGATAACTCCTACACACAGTCCATACCCCTTGATATGTAACTTATAACCAACAGCAAAACACTTGCATGCTACAAACTTGACTAACAGAATAACAATTGGACAGAATAAAAACTCCTCCCACCATAGCAACACCCATGAAAACTTCTCCAAATTCAAATCTAAAACATAACCATTCGCCTGAAGAGGCCCAAACATAAATGTGTTTGTGTAGCGAATCTACTTTCTATTATATTTCTAGCTCTACTCCAAACTAACATAACACTTATAGTTTAAAGTTGGATGTATTGAGCACTCTATGAAATAAATCCACCATATATCAGATATAGCTTTATATTATATTATGTTATATTGCAAACCTGATTTGTTATATATATATATATATATATATATATGAATTCATCTTGAAAATCCTCCACCCAAAGTCATCTTTTTGCTTTTGGGGGGTTTGATCCCTTCTTTCCTTTTTAGCTATGCATAAATTGTCTATCTTATAGGAGTTGGGGTGAAATCTCTTACAGAATGGCAGCCATTAATAATATTGAGACCATTCTTAATGAATGGTATCAAATCATATTCTGAGATACTTTTGGAGAGTGGAGGAGCTATCAACATTTCATGACTCATTTGTGTTTTTCAAAAGTAATCTCCTGGCCTTTTTGTTTAGCTTTTTTTCATTATTCCATACAGGAATGATATATACATATATACACACTCTCCTATTTGAAATGATCTCCTGTCATTACACAACATAAATAGTGATACATTAACCCTGCAATGACGGGAGATCATTTCAAATAAGCGTTTCTATATGATATAACACTATTTATAGTCATACTGTTGGATCATATCTACATTTCTTAATACATATGTGTGTGTGTGTGTGTGTGTGAGTGACTGAACAAAAAGGAATGAGACAGTCTCAGGATAAAAGTGTATGGAGACTTTATTTATTAATTCATAAATTAATTAATTAATAAGTTATACATCTATCTGGAGGGGTTCCAGTCTTCAGTAGCATGTGTGTACCTCTTAGGGGTTAAAAGGTTTCCGTAGAAAACAAATGGAAATCAAAAATGAGGATCACTGCAAGGTCATGGTGGTGACTCCGGACTGTATTATGTCTGTCAAATATGTATTGTATAAAAATAAAAAAGACGTCTTTCTGGTTTTAAATTATTTCTTCTCTCAGGTCAGTTATAAATTGGTGTGACTGTTGGCCATTTCTCAGATATACATGGTTATAGGTCTTCGGAGATTTCCCGATGACCTGGTGAAAATGTACAATATTCAATACATCAAAAACATAATGAAAACTTTTTGAACATCATCACTATGTTTTAGCATTACTAAAGATGAAATAGTTTTACTCGTAAGTTATCATGCTGGATAGTTTGACAATGTTCAGCTATTAGTTCACCTTAATAACATTATCAGAATATAATTCATGAGAATATGTAAATCAATTTTCAAAGAGAGGTCTTTTCCTTCTGTATTTGTAATGTTAATAGTGGAGAATTGGTTCCTTTTTCTTTTTTACTGAAAAAAACTCGATGATGAGAAGCATAACTTGGAAACTTTTATAAAATGTCCGACTTAAAACCTTCAACTAAGATGTTGCTTGTGAAAGTCTTTCTTTTCTTTTCTTTTTTAAATTGTATCTTGATGAATGTTTTTGTTTTCTAGGTGACATGTTTAGATGTGTCTAATGGAGGACTTGGTGTATCCTCTTCATCTGATGGGACTTTGAAAGTGTGGCAAACAGATACGGGTGAAGTGCGGGTATGTGATTGTCAATGTACATTACTAGCAGAATGCTTTTCTACTTTTATCTCCTCTTTTTCATGCAATGAAGATGTTTACTTATTCTATTATGGTGCTAAGTAATTTATTTATATAATTACAATAAAAAGTATGTCTGTTCTGGCCATCAGTGTAGTATATGTGCTTTCTGCCTGGGATCAGAGTGTAATACTTGAGCACTCATTGAAAAGTTTTACACTCACTAATATATGGTTCATTTTTGATTTTGGCAAACAATTCCTGGCACCCCATATTATCACTACCCAGCCTCTCCCCCAGTAAATTCAAAGTTCTTGTGAATGTTTTGTGAAATGCATAAGGTGTTGTTGCTGGATGGAAATTACAATGTATTTCTGGATGTTGCCAATATTAAATGCTCTGTGCCCGACAAGAGTTAGAAACTGTACTTGCATTAATGTTATCATATGTTTAACACATTTTTTGTGGCTGCCATCCACAATGCTGTCGTCCAAATGTACGATTACCCCACTAATATATTCATGAGTGGTTTTAATCCATCAATTGGGCTACGCTTGATTGTGAACACTTACATCTAATACTTATGTTCCTGTCATGTAAATGTATAGCATATCTCACTACTGCTAATCTTGCTAATGATTAATCTCAATTGGTACACTGTTCGAATATCTACTTTACAGGCGCGAAATTTCAAGACTACAAATTTTGAGTTGCAAGGTTGTAAAAAAGCTGATACTTATGTTACCTGCTTTCAGTAAAAGTTGTGTTTGTGAATGTGGGCCAGTTTGATATAACCACATGAAAAACTTAGTTGCCATGTAGCTCATAAGTAGGTCCATGGAGGAGCTTTTGTGAATTTAACCACTCGCTGAAGTCACAAAAACAGCCTCTGGAAAAATGGATATGGAAACAACATACAAAAACAGAAGCCGGACCAAGATTTGAAAGAAAAAAACAAAGTCAAAATAGGCAGAAGTAGAAAAATGTTGTATGGAACTTTTCTTCAGCTAAGTATTTGGACAGACTCCCTTATCTACTTCCTCTAGTGCTCAAACAGGTGATTTCGGGGAGTGATAGCTTGTCCATCTCCAACTCCAGCCCCCCCCCTCTCTGACCAGCCAGAAGCGATGTCACTGCTCCAGCATCTCTTCCCCAACTACCTCTACATTCAAATTCTCTGCTGCTACCACTGTGATCCTGGCATCCCTGCTTAAAGATCCAACCAGTGAAAAGAGAGATCTTTATAAGCTGTTTGGTGGTTGGTTAGGCAAGTCAGAACTCTTTATAAGGGAGGCTGTGTTTGGCCATTTGACCCCACGACCAATTCTTGCTAAAACTGATGATCCCCTCTTCTTTGTTTTGCTACACCAGTAGCTCAACCCTAAGTAAGTCATAAAGTATAATACCCCATTAACTAAAAATGCTTGAAGTATCATCTGCCATTTAGTGTTGAGGTGCCTCGATACTTATCTTACCAGGATATAAGAAGCCATGAATCACTTGTTCCCTTCTATCTGAAAATGAAGCCTGACATGTACATATTAGCTGAATTCTGATCTGACTTCAACATAGGATATAATATACTGATGCTGTCATTCAGGGCAATATTGATCTATGATTCATCAAATATACATGTTGATGTAAAGTTGAAAATTATTTCACAATTAGCATTGTAATTTTTTCCATGGATCACTCAGTATACTTTCTTACATATGTACCATAAAAAGAAAACCTTATAAAAACACTTTATTCATGATTTTACTTGGAAGGATTTACAAATACTGAAGTTCAGATGAAAAATGATTTATATAAACTGAATTTATCCTACTTGCAGAAAAGAATCACTCGAACTTGGAATATTTTAGAAAGATTTATCCTCTTTCATTAATGTACCTTTGATAAGGAATTGGGATTTTTTTGTTGTTATTCTTCTTTTTTATGTCTTAACATTAGATTATAAATTTGTTAGATCTGATGATTTTGTCATTTAGTACATATTTGAAAAGTTTTCTTTTTGTCCACTGTTTTTTGTTACAGTTGGCAGATGTATCTACATTTAAAAAAATGTTCAATATTACATTACTAGCATCATTCTTGTCAAAAATCATGGGAATATTCATGTATGGATTGGCACTTTTGCCTATGATCAGAGAATCTGTGCGCTCTGTCTTGAATAAGGGTATCATATTCTGGCTAAGATCAGAGTGTAGTATCTGTATGCTCTGTCTAGGGTCAAAATGTTGCTCCTTGGCACTTCTACCTAGGGCCAGACTGTAGTATCTGTGCGCTCATTAAAAAGTGTTATATTTATTTATGTATAGTGTTTTATATATGTTGATTCATATAGATATATAAATGTCTTACATTCATCACTTTTAGATAGAATTAAGTATGCAGTAAACTTTGCTTGCTAATTCATATTTCATTGCTTATGATGTTTGTATTTATGTAATATTTTCCAGAGAGACTTAATTGATCATGTTGGAGATGTGTACACGTGTCGTTTTTTTCCGTCTGGTATTGTGGTCTTGAGTGGTGGGGCTGATTTAAGACTGAAAGTTTGGTCTGTAGAAACAGGGAAATGTGCTGCAACATTTATTGGACACAAATCTGGTTAGATTGTTTTTTTCATAGTTTCTTACATTTTTCTATCTTTCAAAAAAAGATATTATATTTAGTTGTAATTTTTTACTGCAGAGCTTTGAACTATGTACTTTTCAATTGTCTTAACGGGCACATCTACTCATTACTTGCATCAGATTAAAATTTAAGTGCATTTAAGATCTTTAATGTCTGTTTTAATTTATTCTCAAGATATTTTCCAGTCACTTATATCTTCTATTCAGAAAATTTCTCATTACACTTTCTTAAATTTAATTGTAGTAGAAAAGATTTCAAGTTTGATTCCTTGATGAAGAAATGTTTCATATACTATAAACGAACTTTTACAGACGTGTTGCACTTACAATGATATTGATAAACATTTGTATGTACAATTATTTTACAGCGTTATTGATTTCTTGTGAAACATGCTATGCATATGCCACCAAAATTTGTGTCTGTTATATTCATCTATATATATATATATATATATATATATATATATATATATATATATATATATATATATATATATATATATATATATAAACATGCACTAATACAAGAGTAGGGTCCAAACAACTGAGAAAAAAAGTAACTTCCCTTTTGAAGTCTAATTTAATTTTATTCAATGAAGCACAGTGAATCCTCTAATCCGGCAGATCCTGATATAACAATTTTTGGATTAAGTGGATACTTATATGTTCATGCATTGCACATGTGCGTAATAGATCTGTTTCCAGCATTGCCACCTTAGATATTTTACATCTAAATTGGGATATTTTTGTCGCATGTAGATATTGATTTTGGATATTGGATAACAGTTTAGACATTTTTCAATGAGGTTCAGATATTTTTAGATTTTTTGAATCGGATCATCCATATGTTTTCATCAATTTAAACCATTAATGACTTTGTTACTGAAGACGTATAAATTGCTTTTATTTTCTCATAGAACTCGGCATAGAATTTATATAAATTGTATATAAAAGAAAGGTTATCTTTTCTTTTGTAAATGATAACTGTACTATTTGTAATATTTTATTAAAAATATAATTCTCATTATAGTAAAAATGTTTATGCATAGTTTAAAAAACTTATTCAGTATCAGATATGAAGTTTACACATAATTTTTAAAAAATATTTACAGAAAAACATTTGACAAATTTTGTTTAACTGTTTTAGAAAAGAAACAAGTTTATTTTCAAAATGAATATCACTCTTTTATCAATTTTAAATTTTCCATTTTTTTACCGTTTTGAATTTGTACCAAATGTAGTCAGTTAGTGTTAAAAATGTTCAGTTGGAGATTCGTTTTTATAATCTCACACTTTTCATAGGAGAATATATTTCACTTTGGTTTCAGGTACTTTCACTCCTTTAGACCCTAGAGCCTCCCAGAAATTTGTTAGATTTTAGAAAGTCTTTCAAAGGTTTTACAATATGACTAAAACAACTGAAAGAAAGTGGGCACTTATTATAGATAATTTTCAAAATATCTAGATGTTTTTGGATATTTTTTGCCTCAATTCTGGCTAATTTTTCAGATAATTTTCTGAAACAACTAGACATTTTTGGATTTCTTCTGGTACGATTTTTTGATTTGAGACTTCGAAAGTTAGGAACCCTTCTTTTTTTTCTTTTTTTTTTGACTCAGACATCCTGCTATTATCTGTGATTTCCGATAGTTTACTTAATCAATTGAATAATTTCACAATCCTTACAACTCAAAATGGCATCAACTGATACAGAAGTTAAAAGAAAGCGTGGGAACTTGCATGTGACACAGAAATTGAAGTTAATTGAAAAATTGTCTCTTACTATGGCACATTTTCGGCAGGTCAGAACCTAAGCTGGACACTTTCTTTTTGCAAAATTTACCCACTTGTTTTGTATGATAATTCAATAAATTTGTATTCTTCATTACGTTAAAGCTATTTTTGCATTAAAATATTTCAATTTTAATTTGGAAAGAGTAATAAAAAAAGGTAAAAAAAAAAAATGCTTTTTCCCAGGTAACATTCAATTTAATGGACAACTATCAACCCATATTGGTCAGTGAAATCAAGGGTTTACTGTATTATAAATCATTATTAATTTTCAAGACTACTTTTTAGCTTCAGTTTAATTCTTCAGTGGCTTTTTTATTTTTCTAACCTGAATAAAAGTTATGATGAAACTTGAATTTCATGTTTGCTCTTAGATAGAGAATTTCCATGCATGAGGATATTAGCTTATGTAGATTTTAAAAGCTTTAAATGAGTGAATTATAGAGAGAAAAATTAAATAGATCCATGAACAGAGACAATTTCTTAATTCTTTTATTGTTTTTTTATTGTAACTTTCATTCATGAAAATTAACCACAAAATTGACATTCTCTCTCCTCTGCCCCTCTTCTCTCGTTAAGGAGTCTGTGAAGCGAAGTTTTATTGTAACTTTTATTAAAAGAAAAATGATAAAGCCACTAAGAAATTAAGCTGAAGGTAAAAAGTAGTCATAAAAAGTAATAATAGTGATTTATAATACTTCATGGAATAAAATTAGATCGAAAATATCTTTATTCAATACCCAGTTATGTCATTCAGACCTGGATCCCTTTTGTCAGGAATTGTTTTCATGTATGTCCAACCTCAAAAAAAATCTTAAGAATGAAAGGGTAATAACTTAATATATGATATGTGTGATCATTTTGTTGATCGATGCAGTGGCACAAAATAGTTTTTGTCAACAAAATTCATGTAATGTGTGTAACCCTACTTTTTCCTTATTAGATCGATCCCTTAATGTTCTGGTACATTTTATTCCATGTAAAGTATGTGTCTCTGTAACCTTTTACCCACACAGACATAAGAAGCTAGGTTTGTACCCAGTACAATGCCATCATTTTGTGTGTAATGAAAATCTGGAAATGAATAAAACTTATGTAAGCTGTGGAAATTGCCGTCGCAAATCATGCATATTTTATATTTCTGTTCTATTTCCCCAATTTCAGCTGTCTTAGACTCTGCCATTGTAGAGCGTGGTCGGAACATTGTCTCTTGTAGTCGTGATGGGAGTGCCAAACTTTGGGATTGCAGCCAACAAATTTGTCTGGACACTTTTGAAGGAATGGCAGGAAGTGTGAATGGTATTTCTGTTGGAGTCACAGAAAACTCACTTGACCTTGGACAGCCCGACAAACCTCCTGGTGAGCAATTATAATGATTCTCTTATAATGGTTTTTAAATTGCTCCGAATGATAATTCGTTAGAGTATTGCAAAATCTGTATTTTAGTGCTGTGTATGTGAATTACATTAACTTGGGGAAAAAATATCTGCTTTTAAATTATCATTCGAGCTTATTAAGTCAGGTGATATTGCTTCATATGGCTTTCGAAATTACCTTTCAAGTAAATGATTTTTCAGTGTTAGAAATGAGTGTAGAAAATTGAACTGTGGTAGACATTTTTCTCAATATCCTATTGACAACCCCCTTGTTATTTTTCTTTTATTTTACCAGTATATCATTTACTTGATGTTTTGTTTTTATTGATCGTTTGACCAATATTCTCTTTGATCTTTAATTTTTAGTTGCATTTGATCGCAACTTACTTGGGCTGTTGGTCTACAGCAGTAAGTAAACGGTGCAGATCAAAAATAGAGGATAAGCTCTTGGTGAGCTTTATTCTAGTCCATGCAGTTTACTTATTGATGTAGATTAGTAGCCTGTGCAAGTTATAATAAAAAAGTAACTATAAATTAAAGATGATAGAAAGTGCTAATAAAAAATTAATAACAATAATAAGACAATGCCTCATCTCATAAAGAAATATAAAGATATTATTGGTGTTACTCATACTATATAAAAATAATAGAATTTAGAATGGGTTTTGTTTCAACCTTTGAAATGAGTTACTAATATTCAATTAATTTTTTGGGACCTTCCTTATCTTGCTGGATTTTTTTTTAACAATATTTCCACAAGTTATTCAGAGAGAATTTTTACCTGTTATAAAATTTATTGTTGGTCCTGTACATATTTGTCACTAAACAAAAATTCCACCTGAATAAGATCAAAGAATGAATTGGTGATAATCTTGTAAGGAAAAACAAAAAAGAAAGCCAAGTTTATATACTAGATGGTAATACAGTGATGAGCATATTCCTCAGTTTTCTCTAGAGTTTCATTGGTGACATCAAAATGGCAGTCTGGCTCAAAATGTGATAATTGTCCACTCATTCTGAAATGTCCTTTCAATACATAATGAAATATTATTTGATGTTATATAAATCACATTGATTTTCTGACATAATGACATCTTATTTGTATTCATCATTACCCTAAATATACTTGCTTGAGTACCATTAGATTTTGGAATCTATCTTCTATTTTATAATTTGTGAGGTGTCAATCTGTCACACCATGGAAGGTTACATTGTAAATTTGCTTTCAGAATGATTTCTCTGATATTACTATTATAATCATCTTATAAATAATTTGGAAAATTATCTAGTAGGTAATGTTATTTTGAATAAATAACCAATCTATTTTTATTCTATTAAATATGGCTTTGTTGTTCCTTATACTCTCCTGAGTTTTTCAGATACTGCAGTGCTTCTGATTTCCATTCCTAGGTATACCTGTTAGCAAAGCAACAGTTATTTTACTAAATAGAACTTACTTTATTTAAGAAATCTTTTGGTATTTACTCCATGATCACTGAATTTATTTATGAAAACGTTACTTTATAGAAAAAATAGTGGAAATATTTTTTACATAGGAATCCCTGCTCCCTTTTCGGTTTATAACACCCCAATTGTCATATGATATGAAAAGTATTGCAAATCGTAATGTACGAGAGTGGATCAATAAGTTGGTAGTTTGAAATATTATTCGCTGAATTTCAATTGGAAATTCTCACTGTCTAATATTCAATGTATGGGATTAATATTCACTACTAAATTACGCATTAACAAAGGAGATTATGCTGAAAAATAAATATTTGTTTTGTAAAATAGATGCTTTTTTTCATTATTGAGTTACCGACTTATCAGTGTACCTACATAAGTATTTGAGTATCTGATATTTAGTTTACAGCAATATTATTAGGGTCAAAGGAGCTTAATGTGATTGTTTTGAATTGATCTAGTTTGACTTTGAAAATGTTATGAGAAATAAGATGACAAGTATTATTAATTATTATTTATTATCTTTAATTTTATATGATCAGTCTACTTATTTCATAGGTCTTTTTTTCAATTGCTTAAAACCTGTCCCCATTGGCTATTAGGCTCAATGTCAAATCATTTCATAATTATAGAATTTATATGATAATTATTTGCAAATAAATAAATAAATATATCAATAAGAGGAAAGTACTCTATAAATAGCATTTGATATACCTGGAGTCATCTCCCATGAGAAATCAGAACATTACTGTCTATACTAATTATCTGCTTGTCACTACATATAACCATTACACTGTTTGGTAAATTAGTAAAGAAATTGATCAATCACATAAGAGGGAATTCCTGAAGTTGAAAATTTGAATGAAGCAAACAACAGGTATCGAGACTGTTTGGTGAAACAGATTCTTTTGTATATTTCTTCATATTTATGATATTATGGAATTAAAAGTTTGTAAAAAATCTCAGTTGTGGTTCGTTTCATTAAACCAAGGTAATTTCTTAATGAAAATGAATTACTTTTTTTTTTTATATAATAAATTAGATAATTCTTCTTAGTTTATGAAAATTATTTCTAATAACTGGATTTAGGCCGGTTAATTAAAGGATAGAAAGAAAGAGGACAGAAAAGGGGTTTGACAGTTTACTGATGGAATAGATCTTGGTTTTGAATACCCATGGAATTTCATATAGGTGTAGCTAGTATTGATTATTAGGGTGAGCATGAATTTTGACCCTACACTATAATCATTAGGTTGCAAATTGGAGTGAAAATTGCTTTATTCTCCGAGTAAAATCATTTTAACAGTATTGAGCTTTCAAAATTTTGCTGCCATGTGCTGTTCTTGCTATAACTAATGATAACAAATATATGAAAATCTGATCATTATAATTCATGCATCCACCATTTATAACTGAGCCATGATAATCTGTAATGGTTATGGGCAATAAGCAGAGTTGTTCAATTGGTGAAAGATGTCAAACATCACTTATTGAATGAAAACTAAATGGGATTTGAACAAATGAACAAAGCCATTCTTTAATGCTTGCTTTTTTTATTAAATAATACCACCAAAATAACTATAATACAAAGTACACAAGTTTCAGTATTTAGAAACAAAATGTTTAGATCTTTGCATCGATGACCTAACCCTTAGTTCTTGTGCCTTCAGATACCCTGGATGGGAGTTGCGTCGCGACTGTCTTCAAATGGACTTATGGTGTTGTGAAATAGCATTCAACCTGAAATATCGGGCCTACGGGTTCCAAGGGGAATTCTGTTTTGTTTTTGTTCTTTGGGGGGTTTTTTTGCAGTCTTCTCAACAAGTGGATAATGATATAAGTAAAAATGTTAGTCCACCACCCACACGCCTTGTATCTCAAATAGTTTTATATCAGGAGACACCTGTTTGGAATGAATACTAAAAATATCTTCAGAAAGAATGATACATTTTTCCAAAATACTCAAAGATAAAATAAAGAATTTCCCACTCATTATATATTTCTCTTTTGTGTATGCATTTTTGCAGGAGAGAAGGAAGTCTTGACTGAAGGAAAAATGCTACTGATGGCCTGTGAAAATAATGCTCTTTTGTCTTATGGACTTCAGTCTCGCAAGAAGGTAACACAAAGTTTGAGTTTGTATTTAGTCACTAGCTTATTCAATTTGTTTCAAGAGGTTCGTTACCATCCATCAGTTTTTGAATAAAACTAAACTCAAAGCTTTTCATGATTAACTTATGAATTATCTTATACAAAAACTTATGCATCAGACTGAGGATGAAATTATATTTTTAAACAATCATATTTGTTGGTAATATCTGATGACAAATTCCATAAAATAAACTTAACTATATCTAGCTGTTCATCCCACATGAACTAAATGAAACGCTCTATAACAGTTCCAGACTCCACACCTCTCAGCTGACTGTCTTAGCTTGACAGAATAGGGATATGACGTTTTACAGCATCTTTAATATTCACCTGACATTTCTCCTACTGATTATCTTTTCAAACATTTTGAATTTCATATCTGTATGAGATTCAATAATAGGCAAGCCATAATGTGTGTTTTCACTGAATTTGTAACCACTACTTTTAAAGAATTTTATAGAGATAGATCATTAAGATTGCTGAAAAAATATTGTTTCAAATAAATCATATTCTGATTAAATATTTACCGTTTTCATCTTGTATCATCTTATTATTCAAAAAAACAATATTTCATTTGTAACAGCCTAATATTAATGAAGTAGTCTTAATCAACCAATCCATTTAAATAAACTTGATAATAGTACAAATCTTAGGTCAAGAAGTCAGCCAACAACTTCATTATCTAATGTTGTTTTTTTGTTTTCTTTTTTCCAGATCTTCCACTTAGAATGTTCTGATGCTGTCAATTGTTGTACATTCCTATCTGAAAACATTGTTGTTTGTGGAGCTCAAAATGGCAAACTTTCTATTGTTGATCTCCGGAATTACAAGTAATTATTTTTTCCTCTAAGGGCTTGATTTTTAAATTGAAGAATATTCAACCTATTCAGTTTCTTTCTGTAGTATGGTTATGTCATAATTAGAAACTGTCAACCAGAACTGTCAACATAGGTCTCTTCAGTTTTTGAATTGGTTTAGCTCGCCAAGTGGCTGGAGAGAATTGACTTATTCATTGCTCACTCTTTTTTTCCAATTTTTTGATTGATCATCCCCAATACAGCATGCTGCCGAAAGACATTGCAGTGGCAGACCTAAATTTTAAGAAGCCCTGAAGCTTGAACTGTTGTGAGAGCCCCTGTGGAACTAGCAACAATTGAACAACATCCAACAAAGTCTGAAAGGCCTTGCTGCTCTTGCAAGTACCTTAGGGCCTATTGGGCTGATAGTGGGGGTGGGGGGGTGATAGTGGTCAAGTAGTACAATTTTACCTTTTTTTTTTCCATCTCCAATGTAGTCCTGACGTTTCGGCCATCATCTTCTGACTACACTGTAAATCAAAAAAGGTCAAAGAAAAGTTGGTATTTTGAAGAGAAAAAAAGAAAGATTTTTTGTTGCTTCAAAAGCAATGTGGGGAGCATTTCAAAAGCTTAAGTCATGATACGTGTTAACCGCAATTACGGAATCACAAAATTTAATGTATTCTCAGGTAACGTAGTTGTTGACATTTGTAAAAAAAGAAAAAAAAGTGGATTTCTCTCATTTTATTAGATCTATAGTCTTATGTCAAGACTCAGAATCACCAAAAGTTAGGGAAACGTTCTAGACATGCATCATAGAATGATGAAATAAAAGATATTAAGACAATATAATCTGATATTTTAGACATCTATCAGAATACATACGACATGGATCACGTTTAAAAAAAAAAATTTCTATTTTTTCTAGCAACATATTATCATACAGTGTCATGTGGGAGCTTCCTTGCAATGTCATTTTCTAGAGACTTTATGCATAAAGAGTATTAGTAATCTTCAGTCATGGTAGACCAAAATTTGTTCTTTATAAAAGAATAGCTTTGAGAAATCCTTTTCTTCTTCACAGTTCGTGATAAGCATTATCAAGTACAGGTTAAGCACAATAGTAATATTGAGAAACACTTCAATTAGGTGTTGCCCACAACATAAGATGAAGAACTGACATGTTTTCTTGTGTTCTGGGATTTCCTGAAATGCAAATATTCTTTGAACTGGTAACACTTGTTTACTAGTTTGTGGTCAATATCATATTTGTAGTACAATATTAGAATTTTCGTACAGTCCTCATCAATTTCAGAATTGTCCATTAATTCTGAAAGGAACTTGGACTTTCCCACAATCTGCTTATATAAGCCAGTTCTCTTGTAACTGGGTTAAGGAGCACTACCACTTGTTCCACCTGAGAATTTCTTTGAAACAATGCATTTGGATGCATCAAATTAACTTGTGATGATATCTTTACACAAACTTTTTACTTCTGATTAATAGTGTGCAATCCTGTTGGCTAAATTTTCTTGGAGTTCTTACACATGGTAGTAAAGATGATAGCAGAAGATAACCTTCAAATTCATCAAAACCAGGCATTTGGAGTTTCTTACTTGTTCTGTTGAAATGCTCCAGCACTTCTTCCAAAACGACTGTTAAAATAGTATATTCAAATTTAAATGCGGCAATAATTTCCCAAGGTCTGTCTAGAAAGTATCCATCCATTGAGATATCTTGAGAACTGGTTGTATGGCCTTGATGTAACTTGTTAACCATACAGAAAGGACCTCACCGTGCATGCATAGATAGATACTCCCATAAGGTTACTCAGTTGGCAATGAGCCGTCATTAAGTAACTTTGTCTTCTGTGTGATTATCACATTCATAATGACCTAACCTGTAATTCTTTACATCTTGCAATGTTTTGCCAAAATAAAACAGCACATCATCCAAGTCTGTCAGCCTCCTTTACTGTCCAGATTTGACTCCCTGCAATTTCTTGATTTTCCCAAAGATTTCAGACCTTATTGAAATTAAATGGAATGTGATGAGGCAACTGATGGCAATCCTGAAAAAAGACTTTGCAGGCTGTTTTAAATAGTGAAAGGAATGCTGGGATAAGTATGTCAGGTTCCAAGAGGAATACTTTGAAGGAAGCTGCCATTGTCCTTGGCTGTTTTTTCATTATTATGAAATGGAAATGGCTGGATACTTTTCAGACAGACTGTATATTTTACTACTTCTTCAAATAAATTCAGATAGCAGCAAAATTAAGATTAAAAATGTATGTATATATATATGGATGGATGGATGGATATAAAAATGAATATATTTTCAATGTTGTTCTTTTAAGTTAATTGTCTCTATGTCCCATCACTTGCCTGAACAATGTTGAAATCTTTATCATTTTATATTTCTTTGTATATAACACTCCACTACTAAGTAAAAAATAAAATTAATAAATCTTGAGCCTGTCTAATATTCATGGATGCAGTTACTGTGTTGTGAATATCACATCTTTTGAATTGTGAATCTGTATTTAACTATTTTATTGCAGTGTTCCTCTGAAGGAATTCAAGATGTCCAATTCTGCTGTTGAGTCATTGTATCCATATCAAGGAGGATTCTTCATCAGTGCACGTGAGTTCACCTTTCAGTTGCACTTGTAATTATAGTTCAGTTGTGTGTGTATTGGATCAAAGGCCAGAGTGCCATGAAGGCTTTTTAATAAGTATCTCCTTTCAGCTTTAGAAAATATCCTTAAGGAATTTGAAACTTGCAAGCTGAATTTATAAGAAAGATCCACCATAAAATTAACTTGTGTGAACATTGGATTTATCTTAAGATATAAAAGTCATTGTCACTTTTTTTGTTCATTAGTTTGTTTCTGTCATGATGAAGCAAACACAAAGAGAGGGAGGAGTAAAGCAAGTCCCACTTTTGTCTGTTTGTTTGTGTCTAGGTCCTCATTACTACTACTACTACTGCTGCTGCTGTCTCAATAGTAGCGCTGAAAACTGTTCCACTAAAATTTTCATCAACGAAACTGAAATAAAAAGAAATTCATTTTTACCCATCTTGGACTATCCAACAGTAATTAATTGAATTATTCATAGGGTATAGATTAGATGATCAGCTTGCTATAGAAGTAATAGAAAATTTCATATCAATGACGTTTATTGATATTTTTTAGCTTTGAATACCAGTTCTTAGGTGAGGCTAGGGGTATTTATTGCAAATTACCAATGACCAGTTCTTCTTGAGAAGAAATACTTCTCTTTCAATACTTTTATAATTAACCCAGTCAAGACTCGTGGGGCATATATATTCCAAGATTCCTATGGTTGCTGGGATATATGTTCCGTAGATCTCTTTGAGAAATCTACTGAGACATTCTAATTCAACCCTTAAGCATCTTAATGGGTTAGTCTTGGAAGGGTTAAGAAGTGACGAGTAAGGAAATTTAAGTGATTGGGTACCCAATGAGCTACCTTTAAAGTTTTGGTGGATATCATTAATTAGTCATTTCACTACATTCTCATATTATACTGTTTATTGAGTGATTTTATGATAAAAAGTGGTTTATGTTTTGAATATTGAAATATGTCCTCTGCTTCATCGTCATCAATAATATTAGCAATTCTTTAAGCCTTGAAATATTAATAATCTTGTATTGTTTTTGCAGATGACGGCTCTTGTCACTATGTGAACAATCAATATGACTCATATCTGAGTCTGACGGGTCCTGATTGTGACCCGGTCTATCGTGTAGTCTGCAATAACAACAATATTTTCACCGCCTGCCGGGATGGACACATTCGAAAGTATCGCTTGACTATACCATAAATGAAAGCAATTTCTTAATGCTTAGCTTATAAAATGCAAAAGGACAAGGTATTTATTTCTGCTTGGAATATCAACTTCATTTTTATGATTAAAATTTATGAAATCTCTGGATTTTGTTGTCTTCACTTTCCTCTGTGACAATAATTTCTAAAGCTTAAGATTGGAATTATTGTAGATTCAATCCATCACTATCTAACTGAATTAACAAAAAGTAATTTTTTCAAATTTTCAAATATATCCAATTAATCTTATTTTATTTCTTTGTCTGTTATACATGATAAAACAGAAAAGAAAAAAATATCTCTGTTCATTATATAGATAGATTGTTGTATATTTGTGTGAGCTCTTTTAATTGTAAATCTTGGTTAGTACAGTCCAGAAATGGGAAGGTGTAACAATTTACTTCAGAACTGAGAAATTGATCTTGATTTATCATTGCCACAAATATACAGAACAGCCTGTTCTATGCATAGTGAAAAGATGTATCATCCCTGACATTATTAACTAGCGTATGGTTAATTTTAGTAACTGATGGAAAAACAAACAAAAAGTCACACTGCTTATTTTATAGATAGATTTAAATGAGTGATGAACAATGTTCCCTTTAATTTTAGTAGTCATTGTGTGTAAAAAATCTTACAAATTTTTATCCTGTGACAAAAGTATGTATGCACTTTTGACTTTGACACAGTGAATCAATATTTTTCGAATAAAAACTCAATGAGCTATCTACAGAATTTTAAATCTTTTCTGTGCCCATTAATTACCTGTGTCTGCTGGTTGTAAATATGTGTTCACATGCACATGTGCGCAGATTAGAGGGAACTTTGGTGATATGCTCTCATTTAAAGAAAATTGATCTGTGTTATAAAGCAATAGTTGGTGTACACGTATAAAATTCCATTGCTTATTAAGTTGTCTACGGATGCTCTCATGGGTCATACTTTCCTTTGTCTCACAAATACCTCTTTCTTCTGAGTGGGAATTGCATTAGTAATGAAAAAGAAAAACAAGAATAACAATGTGTTGATTTTTCTAAAAAAAACCTTTTTTTACGAAATGTTTTATTGTAAAATTACAAGTTATTATGAACATTTCTTTCAGCAGTTTCATTGGCACAATCAAGATTTTGAACATTCAAATCATAGTCATAGATTTGGAAGAAAAACTTTATTTTTTTTTATTTTTCATCTTGAAACTGAATCAGGACACACACACACACACACACACATACACTGGTTGATTTGAAATTAAAAATCATTACCTTGTATTGCTAAACTGGGAATTTGAAATGATAAACTTCAGTTTATTTCTGCGACTAAAATTGCAGTACAGATATACATTGACTTCACCAGAAACTTTTCGGAATTCAGAATTTTTCAGATACTTCCAATTTGTAATTCTCACATATCCCGTAGATGAATCTGCAGCTCTTTAATATCTTTACATAGAAAGTTTAAAGCTTGGAAAATGTGGAATAAAAAATGGATTATAAATGGAAAGCATTTGGCAGTTATTGCAAATTGGATACAAATGATTTTTTTTTTAAAGTTTCTTGCGTATTTTGTTGCTTGAAATATAAATAGAGAAAGAGAATAAAAAAGAAGAGGAAATATTTACAAAAGGAAAGCTTGAGAATAAGAGATAGGATGACTTCATCTCCAAACCCCCAACCCCCCCACCAAAAATTCATCTTTTCTGATGTGCCTCATCCCTGCCAGAGGAGAGGATAAGTTGTGGAGGGGGGGGGGGTGAATTAGGGATTTTAGAGGATAGGAAGATATATTTTTCTCAAACTTTTATGAGGATTATCAAAGATATAATTATTTAATAGAGGTGAGGATCAAGTTGTGGAGGAGTTGTGTGTCATTTTGCAGGGTAGGAAAACATCATCTTTTGTGTGAGTTAAAAAATACATTAAATTGATTTGTTTTCAAGACTTTTTTTTTTGTCACAGAAATGTTTCTTCCACAATATCACTAACGATTTATATAAAGATAAAAATGTACAAAAATGTTCTTAAAGCTTTGTAACCTTTTTACAAATAGAGGGATCATTTAACAATCTCAAGTCACTGAATTCAAAAGGAGGAAAAAAAAAAATGATGACACCATCACAATTTCAAAACATTAAGAAGCATAATTTGAAAAGTTTGTACGCAACGTCCATATTTTTTTTTTTCTAGGACAGATCACATAAATAAGGAGGGAGAATTCAATTTTTACTTCATTTTTTTGTCATCATTTTCTATCAAATTATTTTGGGTCAGCAATCTCGACTTGTACTTGGGTTCATATACTTGTAGACCAATACAGCACTAAAAAAATCTGGAAATTTCTATTTTCAAAATATTTAAGGGGGAAAAAAAAAAAAAAGAAGCAGTATGAATCATCCTAAAAAGATGACACCTGATTTCAAATTGTGATATTCTTCAGGATAGTTGTACAGATGAAATATTTAACACTGCAGAATAGAAAAAAATATTAAAGCATTTCTTTAGTTTTCAATGTCTTCATCGCCCAAACTTCCTATATAAATCATTGTATATAAAATACTGGTTTTCTCTCATTCAACATGAAACCCTATTAAAAAGAAAATGAAGCAGATGCTCATCACCTGTTTTTTTTTCATTCCTAAAAATCTGTGAGTTGCTCAATTGAACATAAAGTTAACATATCCTACATTCAATGAATAAATGGATTATAAAATACAGCTTTTTCTAGTAAATACCTGTGAGAAAATAAATGGATATATTTGAAATCCCTGGAAATTATTTTCTAAGAAAAAATACTAGTAAATTTTTTTTTTTTCAGTTGAAGAGTGCATAGTTACAAATGGTGGGCAGGAAGTACTTTTATTGGCAATTTTTTTTTTTTTTACTCCTGTTTGATAGAATCCAGTGTAATGGACAGCAAACCAAGAAAATCACACGGTTCATTATATAAGTATAGTAACTTTCTTTGAATTTGAATCAGACCATCTATACTGGGAGATCCAATGAGGATTGAACCCACTAACAATAGCCAACAAGATTAGCTTGCTGATCACTGCTATGTGATGTCTGTCTTTTACATATGATCAACTTGTTTATCCCGGGGGGTAAAAAAATTAATGGGTATATTTCGATTAGTATGTTCCAGAAAAAAAAAATACTGTGCATTCACCGGGAATAGTGCATAGTTTGAAATATTGGGCTGGAAGTATTTTTTTTTCAGCAAAATTTCAACCATTACCCCACCTCCTACCTCATGGAAGATTCCAGGCAAACCAAAAAAATCACATTGTTCATTATTAGAGTAGATTTTTATCAGTGAAAAAAATCCAACTTGTAGCTGTATAGATCATAGTGTGTATGACTAACAAGCCATTGATAGGAAGCTCAATTCATATCAATGGCTCTTGAAATTCAGTCCTATGGCAGAGTTGGGCTTGTCCAAGCTAATACTTTTATTTTTAAGCGTGTGCAAAAGTTCCCAGTGCTTTTTTTTTAAAACAAGAGAATGAAAAAAATTTTCAACTGTACACTCAATAGAGACTTTTTCACACACCTAATATTATTATTACTTGTTTATGTTTTGTGCTGATGCACATAGAAATAATATTGGACACTTTGTCCTCGTTTGAAATCAAGTGTTGGTAATGAATATAACCAAACTGGAACCTCTAGACTTATAAACCATTAGCCTTATGCTTTAACACAGTGTCATTAACAAGTAATGCCAAATTAAAAGTTTAATATCTTTTCAATATACAAAGGACAAAAAGATCTTGTTGAGTTAATTGCCCAAATATTTAGTTCCCATGATAAGTGGAAATCACAAAGTACAAAAAATTCAATTAAAAAATATCGAATGAAAGATTCGAACAAAATACAGCAATCAACAGCTGATTTATAAAAGGTCAATAAAAAAAATGGCTGAATCATTTAGTTGAATTTAAAATGACATTCACGATCTAGGAATTTGTGTGTCAACCATTATGATTAGATAACTTGAGATGTTTTGCAGTGATTGGCCAAGAAGAGAAGTCCCCAAGTATAATAGAAACTTCATAAGCTTGTCTTCCTGGTCAGTTAATATTTTTATTTACAAAGTTAAATATATCAACAGCAATGTTTGTTGTAAAAAAAAAGAAAAGTATATAAAGAATGTTAGTGTGGGCGACTTTGAAAAATAATATTTCAACTTGGTGAATTTGGGGGTAACATTTAAATTCCTGCATCCAACCTGAATTTCTCTGGTGAGTGCATTAGCCTGAACAGAAACAATGTGTTACATGTGTAAGTGCACACGGGGTGAGCATAAAATGATCCCTGATTTCAAATATATATTACACAAAACTTATTTTAGGTACAAACATGATTTACTGCAAATTGTACCTCAACACAAAATTTTTTTCTGTTATTCATTTACTTTAACATGTCCTATTCGTTTCCAAGAGAAGGTGTACTCAATTTTACGCCTCAAGTTCTTGAAAATCTCTTATAAAACTTCAAAGTTTCAATATCAGAAACCAGTGAACTGAAAAAATCGTTTTGACCTTGGTATAATCTCATTAAAAATGTCAAGAGTGGTAATGTCTGGTGAACATAATGGAGGGACTTCATGCACACCACATTATATATATATATATATATGTGTGAGTGTATACAAACACACAGGAAGTCATTTATTATAATCATCATGGATGTTATCAAACTGTAATCAGAATCAGTCAGTCCCAAACACTTTTTAAAATGAATTAAAAATCATCCGATTATGGAAAAGTATACATAAAACAAAATTTTCATTAGGAGAAAAAAAAAGCATAATAGATTAATGCCAACCTTGGCAATCAATGGAGATAACTATTTTTGATCATTTTTTATTACATCTCAATATACCGAAATTATGATTATTAAAATTTAAAAAAAAAAAATCTAAATTACCTCTTCGTGAATAAAGATTTTCCCTTTTCCCATATCAGAAGAAATAATTCTGAGTAAATGATTAAGTGTAAAAGATATTTGTAAAAATTCAAATTCGATCCAAGGGAGATAACTAGTCCTGGACGTTGTTATTCCATATCACACTGGATGTATGAATGTTAAGTCATTTGAAGTAATTTTTTTTAATCTATATTGAATTACTCTGCTTGTGAATGTCTAATTCTGAGTAAATAAATAAGTGTAAAAATATTTGTAGAAATCTGAGTTGAATTCTCAGAATCAAATATTAAATATTTAGGTATTACGATGCATAGTCTGGTTTTAATTTTGTTTCAAGAAGTCTTAATTTGAATGAATGAATAGAAGAGAGAGAAAAAATTAAGGAAAAATACAGGTCAATGAGAAAGGATTTAAGAGAAAACTATTTTCTCCCAAAGGGAGTTGTTTGGAAAGTTGGCACTCTTGTAATAATGGGGTCCAGGGTATAATATGCATGAAAGAGTAGAAATTATTCCCCTTGCATTATTCTTTTAAAATGAATTATTAAATAACTATGCATAAAATTTTGTATCAGATTATTGTAATTAGATTGTTTTGTATTGAAATAATTATTTTTATAGTTATTAATTTATTAGCATAGTACCTATGAGATAAAAAAAGGATCATCTGCCTGTTATGCCTAGGATCAAAGTCTCACTCCCTAGCCCTTCGCATAATACACGTGCACACTAACAGAATTTACAGACAGAGAAACAGTCACACTGTTCATTGTATACACAGATCTTTGAAAAAAAAAAAACCCACTTCTATCTAAATTATCATCCTTGTTTAATATGTATTGATTTTGGGGGGACTGTTCTCCCCATTATAGTACATTTCCCAAACACAACATTTTGGCCATTGTATGTTTTGAAACATAAAAGGTAAAAGCAGAATCGAAGGAAATTGAATTCTAATCTAAAAATTGATAATCAATGTCATGTTATATGAAATTTGTTAAAAACGATATAATGTCATGGGATTTATCTTGCTCAGTAATGTTATCAAATGATGATGGGAGAAATTGCTAAGAACAAACTGAAAACAATAAGGATGATAGTAAATTCATTTTTTTTTTTAATTCAAAATTTTACTGTACCTGATCTCTAAAAATAGTGAAAAAAAGTGAGTGATAAGTGCAGTACTTGAATGATATGAAAATCAATCCACCACTTTATCCCAGCCATGTGTACAGATTTTAAAGTTGAACATTTAAGCATAAGACTATAGCGAAATAAAAATTCTTGAAAATCAAATCTTAGTAAACATTTTGGGATGTATGTTACTCTAACATTCATGACTTTTGCAAGCAGCACTGAGAAAACAGTTTCTATCATTCATTTCAATTACTTTGAACAAATTTCCTCAGAAAAAGCATGAACTTGAAGGAAAAAAATCCCTCCAAAATAAATACTAACTCCAAACAAATTCACATTATAAGCAGTCCAGCAATCATTCTTCTTGATAGTATCCAGCCATTAGTATCCAGCCACTAGTATCCAGCCACTAGTCGCTGATGAAGAAGTACGTAATTGCAATGAAGTAATGCAATCTCTGTATAATTACTACCAAGGCATAACAGAAGTCAGAGATTGAATAAATGAAAGAAAAGTCTAATTTATCTCTGACATTGATCAAAATATTTGATCTTCAGTGTCATTTTTAGAATAAGAATAACATAGAATAATAGGGATGCTGGTTTGAGTCTCATAGAGAGCTTAATCTTGTTCTAATCTGCATTGTTTACTAACAGCCTTAGAAAGATGGTTGTGAGGAAAAGCAACTGCAATTAAAATGAAAGAAACACTAATCAAAAATAAAACACAGCAATAAATTATGAGTGAAAAAACAGTTGATCTTCGTCTGTTGGCTCCATGATCATTTTGCAGTTTAGTAGTCATCTGACCGAATATACATTGTTGAATTAGAAATTTCTCAACAATTGGTAACATTAAAGAAGCAGGATATGTAAAGCTATTTTCCTGCAATTTATAAATTCCTCATAATTGTTTTTTTTTTTATATATATATATATGTTTTCTATAGCTTCAATACAACTAATGCTGTCCAAAGTTTTGAGTTGAGTATTTTTCATGATACTCCAAGTATATAAAAATAGTATGATATATGTATAGGGTTTGTTTTTTTTTAGATGTTAACCGAATGGCAGAAGATTTTTTTTTTATGAAAAAAATTATAAAACACAAAATTTTATAATTTATGGAGATAATGATGAAGAAAAGTTGAATGTTTGGGACTTTTTGTTTTCTGACTCAGAAAGAAGGATCCAGAGACTTATAATTCACAAAGTGAAGGTGGATTATATGAACAGAGAAAACAAACAAGCTCACGTTTTTCTGCTCAAATAGAACACTCAATTTGCTACATAAAAAAAAAACATTTTGAATATTTAAGTATAAAACCTTTTTCAGAATATGCTATCTTGAGCACTAGACCAGATCGATGGATTATATTCAACTAAAGTTAATTCCATTTCATTATTAGAGCTAATATATATTTTTGTTGAAAAATATAAAATAACTGATGTAAATATGTACAGCAAAGAGAAAAATGTTCTTACATCAGCCTCTTTTTTTTTTGTTTACTGCACATAGTTAATATGCCTCTGTGATATAAATAATTGGATCATATGAAGAATAGATACCCCAAACTTAATTGAACTCATAAGGTCATAGGCAACAAACTGATGAAACCCTGTTTAAAAGAGATTTGCCGATACACAATGAGTACACTCACATTCAATGCATGTCATCTGGAAACGGATGACATTTCCCCCTTTTGAAAATTTTAACAGTAATAAAAATGTGTTAGAAAAGCACAAACAAAACAATAGACAATTCTCAAATTCATCATTTGTCTTCATTTTTATAATCAGTGAACTCAATCTGTATCTGCTAATCTTTTAGAAAAGGTTTTATCAGTTTCTCTCTTAACATTTTATGAAAACATGTAGACATAGTTTTACCTATATTTTTGTTTTTCAGTCATCACTATTTATTTGATAAAATCTTAATTTGATAAAATCTTAATTTGATAAATAAAACTAAATAGATAATTTTTTTCTCAAAACTGATCAATTTCCAGAGTAGGATGTTATGGATTGGAAGCACAAAAAAATTACGTGCAAAAAATTTTTTTCTATTTTTCATCAAATATTAGATATTTTTAACCATTTTCTTTTTTTGTCAAAGTTTTGATTTATTTATTTTTATCATGATTAAGTTGAATAGAATTTTCATTACATTATAACTATCTTTTTATTTATTTGTATTTTTTTTTAAAAAACTGATAAAACATTTTACGTGGAAATTGTTGAATGCTGACAAATCACATGACAACCAGTGTCAGCTTGATTTTGACCTTATGAGTTCCATCAAATTTTAGGTGGCTATTCTTCAAATGATCCAAATAATCTTGTAATTTTTTTTACTTTGCCCACAAGGGTTCATGGGAATTCAAGAAGAGACGCATTCACGTAACCAATTGGTTGTTTTCCATTGTTGCTGAACTGACTGAGCTTCTCTGAAAGGCATTGTCCTCTGCAGCGATTTGTGGTGAATTCACCATCAGTTGTGTGACAGCATTACCAAAGACAAAATATCCAAGTGTGGCACCTGTAACAATAAATATATGATGTGTATTTCTGGATTTAAAAAATGTATGAATTTATGCATAAAAGTTAGTAATCTTTTAATCACATCATTAATCAAATTCTTCATTTTATATCCAAATATTACATTATTATACACACATTCACACACACACACATTCTCTCTCAATATGAATAGATATTCATTATTTCATTATATTTAACTATATATATATATGTATATATATATATATATAAATATATATATATATTCACCAGATGAATCAGCCAAAATGTATTCAACAAAAAAAAACAAAACAATGAATATAAGAAAATCAACAGATCATTTCACATGTCTGTATTCTGAGCAAAAGTATGTCTTATCAACCAGTATTTATTCTTGATTTAAGCAACCTTTATCCATCTTCATTGGCATGACAATATTTCCCATTTTGTATTACAATGTACACTGTAGACCTGTTTAAGGCTGAAGTCAGGGTCTATAATTTTCTACCATTTTATGAGTGAATCCACATTGTGATGAATTTTCCATTTTTGCAAACCTTCAAGTGCAGACTCCCACCCAACTTCTTCGAGACTGACCCTCACAATTAGAGCACAAATGAAGAGAAACTTGTGGGGATGGGGATAGGGAAAGTCGGGCAGGAAGATAGAGCTAAATATAAAAAAATTTTTAAATTGTGACACCTCACCAGAAGGTTTCATTTTTGACAAAACTTAGATACATATGTAGTGAGTGTCTAGAGTAGGAGTTTGATAATTTGCTAACAATCAGATGGAAGGGAAAGGGGCAATGAGTTTTGTTTATTCACTGAATCGTTTTTTTCCAAATAATTACCTTTATCCAGTTGGTGTAACCTGATCCAGTAGGTCTTTCCATTTTTGGATTTAGCAATTTATCTTGAAAGACAAATTTAACGTTTTGAAAATTGGGGTCCATACTCAAACCACATTATACATCAGGTCTACAGTATAGATCTGTAAATATGTTTGATCAAATGTATATACTTAAGAACTACCATTATATGATGATAACAATGTTGTTAATCTCATGAATACCGCATGTCAAGACCAGGTTTATAGAGTGGAGTGAACAGTAATGAAGAAGTAATTCCAGTAAAGAGGCAGGTAGATAAGTAAAAGAGAAAGTTACTTACCAAGAAGTACAGCAACAGCAAACCAACCATTAAATGTCATAACAATCAACATGATGATGTAACCAAGTACATTGAGTATCATGTACATAGCTGTCTCACCTGCATAGTAAAAGGCGCTGAAACATGAAAAAAATGAATGAATGGAAAAGACTTGCCATTGATATTATTAAAAAACAGCAGCAGACTAAGATTCAGATTGCAAACGTCATGACATAGATGATGGCTTTTATTATCCCTAGCAATAAGAACTTGAATTCTTTTTCATAGGAACTGCTTTCTATTCAGTACTCAATGCTATTAGATCACTAATACTAAATGTATAAATGGAGCTAAAGGGCTGAAAATTTCAGCATTTACTCCTTATTATGTCTTGGAAAAAGAGGTTTTTTTTCAGCCACTTGAATTCCTCCACAAGTAGGTTTTTAGTAGAGGGTTCAATTAATTTCATGCTGAATAATTTTATGCTAAATTGGTTTGTTAGTTAGTGTCCAGTGGCATTCACACTTGTTTTTTTGTAAATTCGGACATTTTTTAGTGATCACAGCCTAGCAAAAGGTGAAAGAAGTGACCTGCTCATTGATTACACCTTTTTTCTATTTTATCAACCTCAACACAGCATGCTGCCAAAAGACATGGGTCCACTGATGGTGTCTATTGAGTGACTAACTAGACCTGTAAAATTATTTTTGCACTATATCCACAAATACAATTGCATTGCATTGTAGAATATACCAATATTGGATCATATTATTTACATGTGTTGACAACTATGATAGTAACTAGGAAACTCCTTTTTTTTCTCCAATGACAGTGACTAAGAAAGCCCTCTTTTTTTAATGTTCAGATATGGCACGAGTAAGTTTGCACACTTTGCAAAATTTATTAACTGGATTTTTTCCCAGGGAGGAAAACCTTCATATTTATTTTTACTGTGCTTTTAGCATTTATTGTCTAGAAGAAAACAAATCTTCATAAAAGATGTAAAAAAAATTCTCCTCTTTCACTCAAGAATGAACAGAAATACAATTTGAAATAAAATTCAGACACTTCAGGAAATTGATATCATGGTACAAAAAATATGTTTCACAGATGGCTATTAGTTTCTTTTTGAACGTATAGAATATGTGATTAAATTTCTTCACATAGCAAATACCCCCACACACACACACACACACATACACACACAATTACAAATAGATGAATGAAAAACCGCTTGGAGTGTTGGAAAATTTTAATTAAGAACCGTCAGCCAAAACTATCAACATAGTAAACATAGGTCCCTCTAGTTTTGATGGGATTCTGCCTGGCTGGCTTTGTATGTGTGTAAGTATCCATATCTCATCTAACATCAATATTTTTTAGAAACTGTCAACCAAATCTGTCAACATGTGTTTCTTCAGTTTTCAAGTTGGTCTGGCTGGCTGGCTATGCATGTTGAATCACATATGCAGGCCATACGAATGGAGCTAGAGGGCTGAAAATGTAAAAATTTATTACTTACTATGTCTGTTTATTTGTTTTTGAAAAACTTCTCTTCCAAAATAAAACATTTAAGGGGGTGGGGAGTAATTAATAATGTAAGTTTATAAAAGTACGATAACCATCTCTTCCTTTCATTTGAACATTCACCATTCACTGATAATCTATTTTTGTGTATAAAATAATAGTGGTGGAAAATAATAAATTCTTACAATAATTTACTGATTAAATTACTAGACAAAAAAACTGCCCTAATAGGCAGAGCAAATTATTGACCCCAAAAGAAATAGAATAATAGATAAATGTTGAAAAATTGGGTAAATAAGTAAACAAAGTATCCATCCTCATTGTTTTTGACCCCTGAAAATGAGAAAATATTTCATCCCACAATTTGGAAAATTTCCACTTGATTTTGACTTCTGAAAATAAAAATTCCCTCTTGACCATGACAATCAAATTTATTTTCTGTAAAAACAGAAAAAAAATTTTCTATCATCTATTTTGAAACGAAAAAAAAGATTTTCTCTCAGATTTTGATGCCTGAAAGTAAACCAAATAAATTCCTTTGGGTTTCAACCACTGAAAGGGAGAAAAAAAAACTACTCAATTTTTACCCCTAAAAGTGAAAAAAAAAATTCCCCATGATTTTGACCCCTAGTTTTCAGCCTTAAAAATGATAAAAAATCAATTTCAACCCCTCAAAGTAGAAAAATGAATGTCCCCCATCAATTTTTTGCCCCTATATAAAAGAAATTTTCCCTTGATTTTTGAATCCTAAAACATTGACCATAGATATTGATAACTTCTTTGAAAACATGATTATTGATAGTGTTAAAAGTTTTTTCATCTTTTTCTTTGAAAAAGAATTTGGTATATTTTAGTGCAGTTTAGTTTATCAATGATAAAACTGAGTATTTTTGCCAAAATTATCTGAATTTGTTGGAAGTAGATTTTTAATGATTGAATTTTGAATTTCTAAAAAAATTCTTTAGTCCTCAATGATAGTGTCATTATTGATTTTTCGCTGAATATAGGAAACATTGAATTTATGACTGTCAAAATCTGTTATAATTCATGAAAATATATTTTTCTATATGTTTTGAGAATTATGTGGGCTAATTTGCTTTTAAAATAACGTTTAAAGAAACAAAAAAAATTTAATGTTCTATCACATTTTTAAAATCAGATATTGTTATCATGTAGAAAATTTTTGGTCAAAATTGCTCGTGCCTAAAAATAAAGATTGTCCATTAGGATTTACTCCCTTTGATCATGTGGTAAACAGAATACAAACACACTTGCGTGTATTTCAGCAGTAAATGTAAAGAGAGATTTTGTAAGAACCAACAAATGAAAGTAATTGTGCATTATCAGAAAGACACACCCATCTGTTATTGTGCTTATAAGGAACTCTTTTTGATAATTGTATTGGATCGATGAGATTAAACAAAATGCCAATATTTTGCAAGGGAGTTAATCCAGAGAAACGCTGTAGCTGCAGAACTATTACAGAGCAAATTTTTGAATTGGTCAGTTTTGAATGTTCAACTGACTTTAATTTCGATTTTATTTTCTATATGTTTCGTAAATAGGTTTGGAATAAGGGTTAGTAGGTAGGTTTGGACTTTGGGGTTAGTTTGGTTAAGATTAGTACGTAAGTTTGGAAATAGGGCTAGTATGCAGGTTTGAAGTTAAGGTTAGTAGGTAGCTGTGGAATTAGAGTTGGTAGTTAGGTTTGAAAACTAAGATGATAATCTTATGTTGGTAACTACAGATCTAACACCAACCCGAACATTAATCTTAAATACTAGCCCTAAACACTAACCAAAAATAATATCCTTTCTAGTTAAATTCAATAAAATACAGTTTCAAAAGTTCATAGTTTTCTGCTTTCTTTTCTGCCATAGAATTTCTTTAAAATTTAGCCACTTTTAGCTATTTATTCCGTAACATTTATTAAAAATCTAGCTATTTTAACCAAAAATGGCAAGTTTGAAAATCTGCTGTGTGATAGTTTAGCAGCAGTTTACATCATTGTGGATTATCTCCCTTGCAAAATATTGGCATTTTATTTAATCTTACCTATTTCAAACAATTACCCTTTTTTGTTGCTGTTGATATTTGTATGTTTTGTATTTTCTTTTTTCTTGCCTTGTCTTCTGCTTAATTCATTTTGTTGTATTTCAGATGATGGTTTTCAAAGGATGCTTGGTCTTTCTACCCTCTGGAAAAGTTGGCACAGCATTCCAAAGGAGGAGGAAGGCCTTGCATGCATATATATATATATATATATATATATATATATATATATATATATATATATACACACTAGCCACTTTAACCAAAAATTCTGTTCATTCACTCTCTATAACTACTCTACTTGTTTATTTCAATGCAGACAATTGTATTATTAAGAAATGGATATATAATTCGACAGTAATAATTATAAATTGTGTTATATTATCATGAAACCTCATTTGAAATGATCTCCCAATATTACATGGTGAATGGTAAGAGCATCACTAGATTGAAGCAGTTAACCTATCGATCGCAGGTTCAATACCTGCTGCTGCTCCATTTTCTTTAATTGTCTATTCTATTTATGATGTTCAGGCCAAATGATACATTCACTGTGTAATAACTGGAGATGGTTTCAAATAAAGTTTCAAAATGATATAACCCAATTTATAATTATTTCTGTCAGATTATATATCCATTTCTTAATAATATATATATATATATATATATATATATATATGCTTGTAAATAGTTGACACTTCTGTTTATATAGTAATTAATGAAAAAGTATTCCAGTAGTTGTTTAAAAGAAGATATATTAAAGTAAAAACACAAATAGGACAAGCATTTAAGGATACCTACCGTGTTTTCTTAATGTTACCGACGGAAAGATTGGAAATGAGAGACTGCAGGGATTCACTGTTTGTATGGTGAGGAGTTTCAGAAGATTTGTGGCCGTAGAGGATGGGGTTCTGGTGAGCTCTCAAATGGAAAAATATGTAGACCAGTCGGAATGCCTCATAGATGATGGCTGACATCACCGCAACTAGGCACATTATAAACAAACCTGGACAATAAAGAAAATCAAAAAGTAGAAATTATCTAAAAATAGAATTAAACAGAAATTAACCAATTCAATTTCAAATTTTTAAGAAACCTCTTTAAAGCTGCCTTTAGCGGCCATTAACAAAATCTAAATTTGAAAAAAATAATGAAGGAATAAATTTTGATATATATATATATATATACAAATATGTATATGTACATCAAGTCAGTAGCGTAATGGCAAAATAAGCATTTATTTTATACAACAGATATCTTCAAACATAATATCCTTTCATGTCAATGCACTCAATTCAGTAGTGATTAATAATTGCATAAAAAGAGCATCATATGATTAAATCTCAGATCAAAATTCAACTAATAACTACAAGTCAGGCTGTTGAAATTGATGCTCCCTTATATATATATATATATATATATATATATATATATATATATATATATATATATATATATATATATATATATATATATATATACTAAAGGGATACCTGGCATTGGAAAAATAACTCGAAATATAACCAAACAGGAGAAATATGTGCTTTGATATATTTTGTCTTCCACAACACAAACAATGAAAAATACAATTATCCACGCATGAAAAAGTAGCTGTATTGGAAGGAATATACCGATGCTCAAAAACGAACTAACAATGTCATCGGTTTGGAGGACAGGGTTTCTAGATATACTACATATGTATTTCTCTAATAGGGTGCCACTGTGAAAAGGTTGATTGGGGATCTGACCTTAGAACAACCAATATAGAGCAGTCCATGGGGAAAGCATGGAAAATTCAGGTAAAGGACAGCAATCTTAAGAGATTGTCCCTGTGCCTTGTTACAATTTCCCGATCTCAGGTGACTTCTAGGGACCACTAGGATCAACGTCACATTGCCTAAATCTTTTACTATGTAAAGATGTATCCCTATATAAATTTTTTGCATAGGTGCAAATACTGTGGCCAATCAATAGAGAAGATTTGCTGGAAATGACCAGAAATGATGCATGGTGACCCTGAATGACCCCAATGTCAAAATCACATTTTTAATTACTTCGACAATGAAATAATTAATCTCTTTGCCAAATTTCAGTTTCATAAATGCAAAATCATAGCAAACAACTTGTCTAGAAATGACAGAAAATGACTTCAGGTGACCTCAAATGACTTCTGAAATAAGTATCATATTGCCATGAAAAGATTTACCCCTATGCCAAATTTCAGTTATATAGGAGCAAAATTATTGCCAAAAGCTTGGGAAATTAAGTGGAAATGACCAGAAATAACTTCTGATGATATTAAATAATCTTCAAGGTCAACCTTGCTTAGCCTATTACCTTTGACATTGGAAGATGTATTCATATATTAAATTTCAGCATCCTTTGTGCAAGATTGTAACTAAAAATTCTAAAAATTGGCCTCAAATGATATTAGATATCAACTCTGCATTGCAATGGAAAGATGTAACTCTATGGTTAATTTCAGTCTCATAGTGGCCCAAAACTTGGAAAATTGTTCTAAAATGACCAAATATAGATATAGAATATAAATATAAAATAATCTCTGGTAATGACCATGAGAAGATGTACTGAGATGCTGAATTTCAGCATCCTTGGTGCAAAATTGTTGCCCAAAACTCTGAAAATTGGCAACTCCGTATTGCATATGATTTTTACCATGGAAAGCTGTACCCCTATGCCCCATTCTAATTTCATAGGTGCTAGATTGTGGCCCAAAACTGCCCATTTTCAGTTAAATTATGGCCAAAAACTTTAAATGATCTCTAGTGATCATTTATGACCTTTGAGATCACCCTCACATAGCCTATGTGGTCAACTGACCAGTCTATAAGAAGAATATTAGGTTGATAGCCCTCATAGTTTTAGCGGAGAAGAGGCACAAATAAACAAATAAAAGTCCCAAATATTAGTACAGATATATGTTTGTTGCGCAGATTTAAAATAATCCGACAAAATGGTGGTAGCAATTTGACAAAGTGGAAGTGAAAGATTTGAAAAAAAATGTGTTACATCTCGAAAATGTTTGTTATCATAAAGATAAACCTTGATGCATTTTGCCAAAATTCCATCAGTGTTTTCAAGAAACGCTTTTGTGATGCGGAGACACAATAGCTAATGCAGTTCTTCACATGTCTGGATGGTATAATGAACTGGGGAAAAAGTATCTAGCAGCTTGGTATTGATTGTAGCTGAAGAGGTGATGGGAAGAGTATCACACACCTATATCTACAAAATAACTTCCCTACTTATCAACACTAATACAAGGAAACCAATAAACCACTCAATGGCAAAGAAACAAACAGATTCAAAATATCTGTAAGAAAAATACCACAAAGCAAAAACAGAACATGGTCTAAACACATAGAATATCACCCTATCTTACCTAGATATTGCAGGTGACCTAAAACCCACAAGTCCAATGTTCCCTTAAGACCCTTATATCAGGAATAGGGAGTGCACCCAATAAGATAACCGGAGCAATAGCAAAAAATCCTACTAGGTACAATTAGCCCCATACATCTTAACACTGGAGACCACATACACAAAATAAAAAACATAGATATGAAAGAAAAATCAAAGGCCAACCTCGATGTAACATCACTCTACACAAATATCCTTGTTAAGAAATGCTTACTATTACTCAAAAACCACCTCAGAAAATCCAAAATGGAATTAGCCCTATCCACAAATAAAATCATGAAAAATCCAGTGTTTTTCAAACTTTGATAAGAATCACTACAAACAAAATTTTGACATACCAATGTGAGTGCTAATCTTTTTCTAGAATTTCTAGGAATGGGCCCCTTCACAAGTATCATACTCAAAACACCCAGTTATTCTGACTACGTTGATGATGCCCTTATCTGATACATCTGTCAAACAAACCTAGACAACTTAGTAGCACAACTCAACACAGTAGAACCCTCTATCAAATTCACACAAGAGAAGGAATCCAATACCACATCACCTTTCCTGGACAGTCTACTACGTAGAACTAACAGTAACATTCAACTCGGAATTTTTCGCAAAGCCTTGAACAAGAATGACCATATATATTTTTACTCTCACCACACTTCAAAAGTAAAACCAGAATTAGATATCGGTTTCTACCTAGGTGCCCTCACAATATGCAGCCCTGAATAGCTAGATGAAGAAGAAGAGTGCTTAGAACAATCCTTTAGCTCATTCCACTATCCACAGCATTTTATATATAATGTTAGAAGAAAGGCACATGAGATCCATAGATTTAAAATAAAATAAGCAAAAAGAGGACAAAAATCACTGTAAGACGAATGACTCTACCTACAAACGGTTTCAACAACCACGCAATCCACACAAATATATACCCATGCATCCACACAAACTAGCAAAAAAATCTTACCAAATGGACTTGTAGAATTCCATCCTTCAAACAAAAAGTTTGTTACGTTGCTTGACATGAACATATACATTTTCTGAAAAAGTAAGAAAAATATCAAATCACATGAGATTGATAATGAATTGCATAAAAAAATTATCCTATGCAAAGAAAAATTAAAAAAGTAGAAAATCTATTTTGGTTTCAGAGGCTATAAAATGTGTTGAAGCTTCTTTGAAATGTGACAACTGTTTATCATCTCTGACATCAGGCATTTCAAGAGGAAATAAATTTGTCATGCCTTTTGTCTGCTATCAGCAATAAGGTCTTTGCAAAAGGAAAAACAATCCATCAACAAATTATCTTTTGTTTTTATTAAGTGTGTGTTTGATTTTTTATTGATTTTTCATCTCGTTATAAATAAAGTATGTGTTTTCACTTATTAGAAACCGTCAACCACTGTTGTCAACATAGGTTTCTTTAGTTTTCAAGTTGGTCTGGCCAACTGGCTGGCTATGTATCATGTGTACAGGCTGCACCAATGGAGCCAGAGGGCTAGAAATTTACTTTGTATCATGTTTAGAGAAAAACGTTTTTTTTTATCTCTCTGATACCCCACCCCCGTAGGTTTTTAGTGGAGGGTTCAATTCGCAATCTAAGTTTATGCTCAATTGATCCCCAAGTTTATGTCCTGTGGCACTCAAACTTGTTTTTTTTTTTTTCCAATCCAATTTTTTTTAATTGATCACTGCCCAGCAAATGGCAAGAGGGGTAACTTATCTATTAATCACCCATTTTCCATTTTTTTAATTGATCACCCCCAATATGGTATGCTGCAAAAAGACGTTGGTCATATGACAGTTCCTTACCAAGCAACTAACTAGACCAGTAGGATTCTTTTCAGGACATTGCCACAGAAATTCCACATTTGATTTGGTGATAGGATGCAAGTCATAAGATAACACTTTTGATTTTTTAATGCAATTTAACTGATTTTGAAATCTCCTGTAAGAGAAGAGTTATCAATGGATTTAAGGAGAGTCATCAAGTAACTAGTTTACCCTTGCTGTCAAAAAACAGCATTCAAGTAATTTTGCGATTGCAATTATGTAAACACTCAGAATGTACAAACTGAAAAGGGAAGTGTAAAGCTATTACAATTGACTAATTGTCACAGAATTCAAATAGTATTGTGAATGAGCATCTTTCTCTTACAAAAAATGAAATAATGACTAGTCTTCTTGACTTGAGCTTGGTAACTCTAACGTGAAAATATATTATTTCCTTTGTAGAACAGACAGACCAGCCAGCACACATTGTGTATTATTATAGTTAGATACTTGCTGTAATGCTATAAAATTAGTTTCATCTTAGTATTTAAAAACATACTTGGAAAGAATGATTTTTATTGAAAAAAAATCAATGAAAATTATTGCGGTATAATGAGAAGGAAAATTGAAATATTATATTGGTAAATAGACATTGAAAAAAAAAATGATGTTGAAATCCCCAAAAGTCAGAATTCATTATGGCCTAATTCCAATTCTCATCAAAAAAAAAAAGAGAAAAAAAAGGCTAATTTATCATTCTTATCATTGTTGGCAGGGTTAAATGCAATTGGCTATGATCTATTCCTGTTATAGACATTTTCATTAGGTGGATTTTCTTTTTCTTTTTCTTTTTTTTAGTACACATGTTTCCCAAATAAATTCTCTTTTAAAACTGTAAATAAATGTCTTTAGAGAACTTTACTTGATTTTTTTTTTCCCAAATTATTTTTTCAGTTTTGTGATTTCCAGAATTTCAACCTTTATGTATACTGATCTTCAGGGAGTTCACCATTATGGCATTCAGTCTTTTGGGATTATTACCCAAGCCCCATTTAAGCAATTCACAATATCCAGATGTCATTCTCAAAGTTGTAACATAATGAAGTGTTGGTAAATTCTTGTTTTTGGGTTACCCCCCCAAAAAATTTTTTCTGTTTTTGTTGTTAGATTGCATAAGTTTTGACTAATTTCATTCAAAAAGATGACTTTCAATTGTACTGTGACAGCTGTCACACATTAGTAGGCATTTCTTAGAGAAATAGGTGAAATTTTAATTATTGATTCTTACATTGAAGCAGAAAGAAATTAAGTAACATTCTCAGCAATTAAAGCTTTTTAAAACACAAAACAAAAAGTGAAAATGCAACATATACGAAAAAAAAAAAAAAATTGCAGTTCATGGAGAAAGTTCTGTGGAGGATAAGAAGTATCAAAAGTGGAGATTTCTTGGTGAACAATGGTCCACGGTTGGTTAGACCAGTCAAGGTGTATAGTAATTAAATGAAGACAATTAAGAATAATCAACATGATATAATGCAGGAAATAGCCAACCTATTCAAAATATCCAAATCAAGCATTGGAAACCATTTGCACCAACTTGGTTATGTTAGTTGCTTTGATGTGTGACTTCCACTTGAGCAGAAAAAAACTACTGGACTGTATTTCTATGAATAATTCCCTATTCAAATGTAATGAAAATGTTCCATTTTGTAACAAATCGTGAGGGGTGATAAAAAATGGATACTTTACAACAACATTGAAAGCAAGAGATTGTAGTGAAAGCAAAATGAATCACCATTAATGATACCAAATGCTGGTCTTCATCTAAACAAGATGATTGGAATAGAATCCTCTACTATGAGCTCCTTCCAGGGAACCAATCAATTTTTTTGAACAAGTACCATTCCTAATTAAACTATTTGAAGGCAGCAATCAATAAAAAAGTGTCCAGAATTAGATAAGAGAAAGGGCATTAATACAACACCAAATGTCCCTTTAGTGACCAGGCAAAAATTACTATAGCTTGGCTGGGAAGTATTCACTTATCCACCAGATTCCCCAGATATTGCACATTTGGATTACTATCAATTCTAGCCTTTGCAGAATTCTCAACAACTGCAGCTGTTCTTTGCTGGGAAAGATAAAAAAAATTACAAATAATGAAGATGGCTGAAGGATGGCAAAAACAGTAAATATTTTGTTCGATAAAGTTGATGTTGAAAATAACAAAATTTCTCTGATTTTTACTTCATAAACCCAACAAACTTTATGGCCAATACAATACAAAAAAAACTGTGGGGTGGTCTTTTCGTGGTGTCAGAAATGTTCAAAGATAAGTGATATCATGTGATCACACACACACACACACATACACATACATATGAGAAATCTGACCTACTTTCTTTTCTGCAAGGGCTTATTTCATTCTGATAAATAAATACATTTATAAAATTATAATCTACCCCCCACAATTTGAAATCATAACTAAGTGATTCTTCGGTAACTCTCTCACTGACTAGACTAAACTGACAAGTCTTACAAATGTTCAAAGGCCTATTTCGTTTTGATAAATACATTTATACTAAAAGATAAAAAATACATTTTTATGATTCTTTATTTATTATGTATGCATTACAAAAGTTGCAATAATCATCTTCAGTTCGAATGACCCTGCAGCAAGTATATTGTAAGTTGCTTATACATTTTTTCAATTTTGTTTCTACAGGCAGGAAAAAAGAATAAAGATTCAGTTTCCCTCATAGGAAAGGGAGAAAGACGCTTGCCAAAGTAAATTTTCAACTTGTACAAAGATATTAGCCAACTATGCCAAGCCATTTCAGTAGCATTTCCCAGCAGGAAGCAACTGCTCACCCTATTAATCCATTAGGTGTGTTCAAAAGTTTACAGCAAAAAACAGTCTTCAACTGTGTATTCAGTCTCTAGTTCTCAAAACAGAGCACTGTGAACTTTTGCGCACACCTTTTACAGCTATCTTTCGGGCCAAATTTTTATCTCCTCTACGCAAGATATTTACCTCATCTCATTACCTATATCTTTCCACCCTACCCGCCAGTGGAATCCGAGAAGTTAATGATAAGGAGCAGAGCTGTTCATTAACTTATCAACAAGGAAGGATGGAAACAGGTTTTTTTTTCTTACAGCTTACTCTTTTTTTAAAAAGTTTTTTGTTTCATTAACTTCTACTTCAAACTCACCACGGAAAAAGACCTGAATTCTCGCAGGAAATATCATTTCTAAATTACACAAGGCAAGTACATATACAACGCATCCAAAGATTCACTAAATACAATATTGATAAGAAAGCATTACTTCAATTTACTGAGTGGGAAGGAAGCTTTTATGGGTCATGGACTAATAATTATTACAACAAACAAATATACAAAGATACGTACAAACTTACCAGAAGAAAAAGAAGCATGAAAGATGGCAGAAAAGAATTCACAAATGATAATAAACATTAATAAAAGTAAAAGCAGTTCATCCGTTGGCAAATACCAAAGTGATACAGAGGCTAATAAACATCTTTAAAATAAAAGCAATTCATCTGTTAGTGAAATTTTACACAGTTTTGCCCGAATTGCACGGATCTGCCCCAAATTTTCTACGCCTGTTCATAAACTTTGCATCATACATAGAGGATCCATAATGACATACAATGAGGATCAATCGAAACCCACTAACAACTGCCAGTAAGATTAGCTTGCTGATTATTGCTTTATTTAGTAAATCTTGAACCATTATCATCATCATCATCATATTTTTCCAACCAAATTTGACATGCATACTCAATGGACCTAAGGGAATGTTTTAAAGTAAAAACTTATCAGAAAATTATTTTAAACGGCTTTAGATGGGTATTCTTTTCAAAGGGTAACTATAATGCCAAAATAGAACCTTATTTTTTGTTCATATATATACAGATAGATATCTACTTATTTTATATGTTTATACAATTCTTTAAGGGGTCAAAAGTGAATGGAAACTTTCCCTCCTTTAAGACATGAAGGGATATTTTTTCGCCTCTTTGAAACGTTAAAAGGGAAGGGAGTCTTGTTCCACCTTCAAAAGTGAGAAGAAACGTTTCCCCATTTAAACAATCAAAAGTGAAGGGGGAATTTTTCCTCCTTTTAAGGGATCAATACTGAAGGAAGACTGCCCCCCAATGAAAGGGAACTTTCTCCTTCAGAGAGCTGAAAAAAAAAGGGGGGATCGATGGGTACTTCAGTTAGTATATGTGTGTGTATATATATATATATATATATATATATATATAATCCACCATCTTCAAAAGGATAGAGAAGATTACACCTCACAAGGACACAAAAATCCTCGAGAATCATGAAAACATGTGGATATCACTTCTACAAACTCTAACCCCTAATGGACTAAATATCAAATTAAACAACCTCCCACCCCTCAAGATTATCATCATCACTACAGAATACCAAAACAGCTCACAAGCCCTAAATAACAAACACCCAAAAGCCAAACATTATGGTATACACCAAAAACCTAAAATATGTTTTCATAACAACCCCAGAGAATGGAAAATTATAATCACATTAAAAGAATAAAACAAACAAACAAATAAACATAAAAACAAATTGAAAATTTAAAAAAATGGCTGTCTACAATAATGTGAGAACCTTTAATCACTGATTAATTTCATAAGGATAAAACTATCCATTATATTATCTCAAATGGTTCTTGAAAACCAGGATTCCTAATCACTCATTCCTAGTTTCAATCCCCTTATTCAATTACACCTTTTCTCTCCCCACTGGGAATGTTCCCATGGCAACCAGTCCCTTGGAGACCTGACCCTTATATGACCCCTATCCACACAAGCCATTGACCAATTCTCAAGACATTCATCACCATCAATGCAGTTAGCTGACCCACAGCAGCAGGGTGTAATTGAAAAGAAACGCCTCATTTCACTGATTTTATATAACCATTTACTACTCTACCAACACTGAAAATGTCAGACCTTTCCGCTGAGGATGAAGCTTTTTCACTTTGAAACTTGTTCAGAATAACTCAATGGAAATAAACAACTCCATATACACAACACACTCCTACTCTGTCTAAACATTTTACAGTATATATATATATATATATATAGATATATATATATATATATATATATATATGGATACATGTCGCATTTTAATGTTGATTAATACTGCCTTCATACAATTTCTGAAGAGCTTAATTGCCACTTATTTTTGTAGATAGACATATAAATAAAGTGCTAACCAGAACTCGAGGGAATTTGACCATGAAAAAAATTACTGACCATAACAAATATTTCTGGAGAAGGGTAGTTCAGCCAATCAGCTAATAACAATGACATTTATGTGTGGAACAGTGGAACAAGATACTAACATATATGAAATTATATTTCAGTGTGGAATAACTCAGACTAAACTAATCTTATGCAACTATATTTAAATTCTAGCTAAACCCATATCTACTTCTACTGGGCCCCAAACAGTGGCACGCTTTTCAATTGACAGAAATGGTTGTATTACCAAGGAAACAAGCTGTGGTGCCCTTGGATACAAATCTGGTATAGAATAGAAATCTCGTGGGCAAAACATTTCACTGGGAAATTTAGCAATGAAAATTGTATAAAATCTCTAGAGTGCAACTAAGCCATATTATATTCCTGAGTGGACGCGTGTATATTTTTGGATTCTGAAATTGTTAATAAACGGACATATCCTCTTGATTAGTGGATAATACAACAGACAAGCAAATAGAATCCGCTTTGCTAATTTTTTCCTCATTTTTATTTCAGGATATTGTTGATGTGTTTTTTATCATCATCATTGTTGATTTTAGTGGTCAAGAAGTGGTCCAGAAAGTTTCATTGATGGCTTTGAAATCAAATCCTTGAAAGGCATATTCTTCCATTCACAATGCATGAAAATTGCTCAGTGATATTTAGGTTGTTGATTCATTCCTGCTGTCACTGCTTGCATAATTTGTTTAGTTTCTGCATTTAATCTATGCTCGGTGTCAGATTCCATTCCATATTCGCAAATTATTCTCCACGTTGGCAGGTCATATGTAGATGTTTAACAATCAGGTTGAATGTCAATTTTAGCCTTTATATAACCCCAAATAAGAGCAACAATAAGAAGAGACTAGTTAAAAATTGGAGGAGAAAGTGCTTCATCTTTTATTGAAAAAAAAAAGAAAATAATTGCTTTACTTAAACCAAAACATAGAGATCGACGCATTGGCCTGAGTTTTAAAAGGAACAGCAAAAAATTAAGATGAAGGTAATTAGTCAAAAATTAGTGAAAATGGTTCACAATATTTCATCTAATAGGAAAAAATAATGAAATAATCATTTTATTAATACTTTTAGTATATAATCCAAAACAAAACTGACAGAAGGAATAGATTTGCTCAATTGTCTCTCACTCATTTGTCTTTCGTTATTTTGTCCCTGCTCATTTGTTTCACGCTTATTTGTCCACCAATAGGTAATAATATACAACTAGGATTTCCCTAGGTATTCATAGACCTATATCAATTAAAATTTATATAAATTATTTAATGTGAGATTTAAATTAAAGGTGGTTTAATCTAGTATGTGGTAGATTATTTTATCCAATTCTTTTTTCAATTGTATCTGTGCAATGACTCTTGAATATCCTATACATCCTCTATTTCTTTTTTTTCCCCTCATTCTTACTGTTTATCAGCAAATATTACAACTTCTGAACTAAATTCTCTAGATTTCATAAGAAAGTACATATTTTCACAAGGCCACAAAGTTATCAGAGAATTTCCCATTACAAATTTGATACGAACTGAATGAATATTTTCAGCCAACAAATTTCTTTACTATAAGATATCAGAAGAATAATTAATCTTATGAGCAGCTAAATGTTTGTTAATTTATTTTTTTACTCATTATTAATTAAAGGCCCCACCAAGATATACCTATGGGGAGTATCCAGCCTCATCCACGGATGAGATTTCAGACTATGGACGAGATTAAAGAGAATGTGATGCAACATTTGATGGCAATTCCCAAAACAGACTTTGCAGACCTGAGTATAGGAAGGGTCACTGGAATAAGTATGTGAGATCCCAAAGGGAGTTTTCTTTGAAGGGGACTTAGGCATTATTGCACTAGGAGAGCTATTTTTCTCAAAGAACAAACAAAAGCACAAACACACTCACTAAAATATACTGAATAGAAACCCACCAGCTAGAGAGATTGTTGCTTACACATACACATAATGGGGTGTGTGCATGTACACTTACATGTATGCAAAATTATATACATATACAAAGACACATGAATATATATATATATTGTATGTATGTGTGCAGCTACACAGAAAGCTGCACACATACATATATATGTGCATATACAAATGTACATGCATGTTATCATATATGTGTATGTGTGTAAACATATGTAGATGAAAATACACACCTATCTATACATACATATGCACTCATAAATAGGTATACATACGAATGCCAACACATTTATAAATACATATATATGTACACGCGAACGTGTATGTATACATGTATGCCAGCAAATGCACATAAAATATAAACAACTGTATATATAGGTCATTCATACACAAAGGTAGTTAGATATAAAAACACATTGTGACAATAATATATTCAATTTGATTGATAGTCATATAAATAGCCAGACATTAAAGGTAAGCTGATTATAGAATTGCATTCAGCTCAATTCCATCTATCTGTCGGGTAATCATAATCCTATGATAGATGATTTACAATTTTGCTAAAATAGGGTAACAGGTGTGAGAGGCTTTTTTCTATGTTTTTATCTAATTACTAGTATAGTCATCATCATCAGCAGCAGCCTTTTAGCATTCATTGTTGGACATCGACCTTCCCCAAGATTCGCCAGATCTCACTATCATTAGTGCCTCAAGCCTGTACTGTTTGAATTAGTCTCGCTCATCATTTATTGCTGGCCACAGTTCACATATGATCTTGGGTGATACAACGGTTATCTGATATTCATGCAACATTACAATTTGAGTTTTCTAATGGTTTCTCTGATATCCCTGATCCTTGACCCGTTCGTGCTATCTGGTGATAAGTTCATCTGAGCATTATTCTCTCTTTTAGATGTTGCATGGTTCTCAGTTTGAGGACCAATTTTCTGGTTAGGTTCCGTGTTCCAGTTCCATATGTGACTAATGAGACAATGACAGGATTATTTATGAACGGATTGATACTTCTGCCAATGATTAGAGTTCCTGTGCATTCTGAATCGATTTCTCCACAGGACTTGACTATCCATATTTACATAAAATGAAATGTTTATCCATATATATAAAATGGAATGTGTATCAATATACATAAAATTTTACTTTGCAGAGCAAGATAGTGAAAAACATGTGATACAGTGTAATGCCCTAGCATTTCTGCTTAAGATCAGAGAGTAGTATCAGTTCACTGAAAAGTGTTACACACCCAAGCAATATATATATATATATATATATATATATATGCACACTCGCCATCACAGTCAATAATTAAACAATTGTAGAGTCAAAATTCAAAGTCATGACATAAAAATATATCAAAGAATAAATATGGTCAGAAAATTTTAATAATGACATTTTCCACAAGATAACATCTAAAATAAAGTAAGAAACATCTAGATTCTGAAGAATTCTCTTTCTTTGCTCTGCTATTTGATCCATATGGGTTTATTAAACATACAATATTGATAATCTCATCATCTTGTTTCAGGTTTTTCATGTATTTTTTCATCTACAGTACCAAATTGGTTGTAACCATTCCCATTAATTTTTTTATGATTAACATTGAAAATGTTACATTGGAACATGTGGCACATGTTTCTTTAAAATGTTCTATAATGTGTTGACAACCTTTCTAACTAGTTCTATGTGCATGTATTTATCTATTTAGGGGGCTTATAGTTTGCCCCACCTATTATAAATTACAATTTTTATACCATAACAGGTAGATCAGATTTACCAACTTGCACGATAAATCCTCACTAGAATGATTTGGGACAAGATATTTTTGGTTGGTAATGTTTGCCATGTATTCCTCACTTCTGATCATTATATCAAATGTTTCCCACAATCTTCCACTGCGAGAAGCAATTTTATGTACATGGATACACATTTCATTTCATGTTTGTGGATAGGCGAATCCTGATGAGAACTTGTATTATTCTTTCAGAAATATATCCCTTACACTACACGTCCGCCATAATTTTGTTCAAGTTATTTCAGTCTGAAATTGTCAGGTTGGAACTGGTGCACCCATTCATGAAGAAATATTTAATAACCTCTTCTCAGTCTGAGCATATGCTTGCACTATCAGGCGTCATCATCAACTGATGCACACGTCTTCACGAATGAACAACTTGCGCGTCACTTTTTTTGTTAGTCGGTTACTTTCTTTCACAGTGAAGCAAACAGAAAGAGAGAGAGAGAGAGAAAGGGGGTGAAGCAAAAATTCTGTCTTCATGTACGCTAAGGCAAGGAGCTACTGTGTCTGTGCGTTCATGTCTACAACAGTACTTCTACTGCTGCTCCTATGGGCATCTCTCTGATTTTGAAGACTAATGCTATTGTCATAGGAGTGAAATTTCTTCTTTTACCCATTCTGTTGCTTTATAGTTTTAAAATGATTAAAAAAATCAGGAAATATGAACTGATGTACATGAAGATAAAAATAGATTTTGTTCAACATATACATTTTTGTTTTCATCAAACTCCAGTCCAAGTCAGGAGATGATTTTGTTTTTTTACTGTAACTACAAAAACAACAATCTTCACCTGATTTTCCAAGTCTGGAGTTGACTTTGTTTTTTTCTACAGTAACAACAAAAACAATAATCCTCACCTAATTTAGGAGCGTGAACTGTTCACTGATTGTCTGACCCATCGCATTAAATCAAACCGATATATAGAATAAACATTTCCTGACCATGATTTGAAATCATGACCAAGTGATCGGCAGGTCTTACTGACTGAGCCAAACTGACAAGTCTTAAATGTCTACAAAAAAATTATATAAAAAATATGCAAGGGCTCGTTTCATTCTAATGAATAGATACATTTATAAGATGGATATTTCCCTACCCTGATTTGAAATCACACCCAAGTGATTGCTCAGTGGCTTTTTTACCAACTGAACTGAATAAATTTTTACAAACATATCTACAAAAATTTACATAACAAATATACAAGGGCTTATCTAATTCTGATAAATAAATACCTTTATAGTGAAAAATCTTTTTTTTAATCTATATGTACAATACCAAAGTTGCAGTGATCATCTCCAATCAGAATAGATTCAGAGTTGAGTTTGACCCTGCAGCAGCCAGGCTTATCAATAAACACATTCATACTAAAATACATCATTGTATGATTTATCCATATGTTGATAATCCCATCATTTCTGAGAGGTACTATGCTAGTCGGATGATATTTGTTGAACTTGGCCAATTCGTCATACTGAAACAATTGATGAATGGATGCAGCTAAATGTACCAGCCAGAGGAAAATAATCAACTTGGCTTGCAAGATCATCTTTCAAACCCTTTCACAAAAGTTAATTTCTTTTCTGTTGGACTAAACCAAATTTGACATGTACTCATGGAACATTCATGAAGAAATAAACTTGACCTGTCTTAGCTTGCTAACCACTACCCAACAGTAATTGGTCTCCTTAATATCTAATAAAACAAGTCTGGTTAGTCACTCGATAGAAACTGTCATCTGAACCAATCTCTTTTGGCAGCATCTCATGTTGGGGGTGATCAACTAGAAAAATGAGTGATTAATGAATAAGTTACATCTCTTACCTCTTGTTAGGCAATGATCACTCAATTAGTCTAAATTTTCAACAAAAAAAAGAAGTATGAAGGCTGCTGGACACAAACTAAGGGATCAATCTAGCATTAACTCATATTCTAAATTGATCCCCCACCGCTAAGAACCTATTCAGAGTGGGAATTTGAAAAAAAAAAAAAAATTTTCTTCTTGACATAATAATAAGTAAATATCAAAATTTTCAGCCCACTAGCTCCATAGGGACAGCCTGTATATGTGACGGATACATAGATGGCCAGCAAGACCAACTAGAAAACTGAAGAAACCTATGTTGACAGTTTTGGAGACAGTTTTGGTTGACAGTTTCTTTTAGTTATTTATGCCACAAAAATTTGAAAAATCCTACTAAAGTACTTATCTCTCAGGCTTGAAATCCAAATCATTCTTTCCTCAAATATATATCTAAAAAAATCATTTTTTTCCAAATGGAACCCGTCAGGTCTCCAGTCCTCTTCACTACCTCTTTAGCTGAGCCTGCAAGTGTGATAACCAATGGTGTAAATCTAAACCCTGTTGCTATTTATGTGCCGATTTCTAACAAGTGCCAGACAGTATCCGAGTCCGCAAGAAAATCTGAATGGCTTCTTCAACGAATCAGCAACAGATGTTGTATTATGCAATGTTTCTCAAAAGAGAAAAGGGAAAAAAAAGCAATCAAGTATAAGTACCTCAGTTTGATAAAAACCTTTCTGTGAGACAAGGTAAGATAAATTGGTCCAGCTGTGACCAAGTCAGGTAAAAATAATTAGATAAGCAGTTCTAAAAAAATAAAACAGCAATGGCCATCTGTCTAGTGGACAAGAAACTGTAATCTTATTTTTTTCTTATGGACAAAAAATGCTGCTTATTTTAGTCTATGTACCATTACAATTTAAGTACTCTTCCACAGTTGTAATCATATATATTAGAAACTGTCAACCAAAACTGTCAACTTAGATTTTTTTCAGTTTTCAAGTTTGTCTGGCTGGCAGACTGGCTATGTACGTATATATCACATGCACAGTCTATACTCTTTTACAGTTGTAATCAAATATATGAGAGACCGTCAACCAAAACTGTCAACATAACATTTTTCAGTTTTCAAGTTGATCTGGTTGGCTCTATATGTATGTGTCACACGAAATTTATATCAAAACGTTCACTCCTTATTACGTCTGAACATTTTTTTTTTTTTGTTTTTTGAAAGCCCAGCCCAAAATTCAAATTTTTTAGTAGGCAATCGCTGCCAAAGAAAAGTTGAGAGAAGTAACTTATTCCTAGATCACCCCTTTTCCCAATTTTTTTTAATTGATCACTCCCAACATGGCACGCTGTTAAAAGGCATTGTTTGCGTGATGGTTTTTATTGAGTGACAAATTATCATTTTGTTGTCATCAATTTGTATTATGATGGCATTTAAAAATGGCTGATTGATATTGATGTTTTTTTGGACAAGAGATAATTTGGGATCTCTGACAGATTAAGATTATCAACATTTCTCATTTTGACAACTTGAAGACTTTAAATCAGGAATTGAACTTGCTTTTTTTTTTCATTGAAAAAGTTATTTTAGCAAGTTTTGGCATTCAGCCTCTATGCTGAAAATTGAAAATACATTGTTTACGCCAAATGGTACAGTCACCATGTGATGACGGGAGATCATTTCAAATAGTTTCAATATAATATTAGAGGCACTTCAAAAGTACCTTTCACACATTGTAAGAAATTTTATCAATGGTGGGGTGTCTAGCTTTGATGAAGATAGTATCCAGAATTCGTAGTCTTTTTTTATTGTTAGGACTGCACAATATTTTTATGTTATTGACAAGAATTTTATTGATATCGGAGGAGGGGCAATGGTGCTGTTTGATGTGTGGGTAGGTGGAACTTTGTTCATTACAGTCAGAGTTACAATCTCCCGAAGAGCAAGTGAACTGGTAAACAACATTCGTCTTCTGTAATAATTTTTTTTCAAGGGAAGAATTGTTGGTAAATACAGGGTCAGAGGTTTCGAACATTCTTTTCATAGATAATAAATCTTACATGTTTGCTGGTATCAAAGGAGGATGTATATCAACAGATTATATTCATGAAGGCTTTTTGTCTTGTTGGAAGTTAGGGTGCATTTGGTTACAGAAATATATTAACATTATTGGTGTTTTTTGTTTTGACGAGGAATGTTATCATTATTATTTCTATCAATAGTATTTAATGCTAATGAAATTTGTTCATTAACAACGTGGTTGGGGAATCAACTGTTAATAAGTGTTTATTTAATGTTTTTCAATCCGTTATAGAATATTACATTAGAAGAAGAAATTAATTTAGAACAGTTTGTTAGTTTTTGTTTTTTTCTAAATAGCTCTTTTGTATCAATAGGAGGCACTGTTGTACTTGAGGAGGCATGAGTAAGTGCTAGAAGGTTTTTTTTATATGGGGAGGTGGTAAAGTTATAGCTATTAGTATCGATTGGAGTGGATATCGAGTCTATAACCACACTAAAGCGTACTAATACAACAAAACAACTGTCTGTGGATGACGCTATTAACGTTCCCCCCTTCAGGAGGGTGAGCACTCTTAGGTAGGACACCCATCTGCGAAAAGCAATTACGCAATATTCTTCTAACTCTTGAATTGAGCACTTTGGTAGATGGTGAATTATAATGTATAAAAACATTTCACTTGATTCAGTCCTATTGTCCATCCATTTCACATTTCTGTGTAGAGGAGGAATAGAATACTGGACTCCTGGTCTGGAAGGAAGCCACACTGTACAGTCATAATACGACGAACAGCTATATATATATATATATATATATATAGATAGATAGATAGATAGATAGATAGATAAAGAGAAGAAGAGAGAGTTGTACTGTAAAAAGTTGAGACTGAGTATAAGGAGTTATATATATATATATATATATATACACACAAATATAGCAACATACATACACATACATGATATATATACATACATAAATACATACACATATATATATGTATGTACATAGATACACACATATAAACACATGTATATAAATGATGATGATTCGATAAGTATATAGCTTGAACAGTTATTAGTTGAATTATGATCTGAAATTTTCACTGTATAATGTTTGATCTATATCATTAATGGAGAAGCATTGGGTTAAATGCACAGAAAACGGAAGGGATTATGTTGAAAAATAGTGTAAAATGAATACCTCTTTCATCAATAGGCTATCAGAGCACTTTCTGGATATTTTAGGACTTCAACAGCAACCATATTATGTAATGTCAATGCAATATGAATAGTTCAAAAGATGGAAAAATGAGTCCCTTATGGACCGAATAAAAAAATTGTTAATTCTCCTTCAGATTATTATCTTTTCAAGCATTTTCATCTTCATATCTGTAATGAATGAATGAATGGCTTAGCTTCAGGAATGAAGATTGTTGGGATGGTTTTTCACAGAGGTAGGACCATAGACAGTAGGTCTATGTGAGGAATAACCTTCCAGCCTGAGCAATGGATTTTTTAAAAGATGAAGCCGGCTTGCCCAGAGCCAACCCCACCCTTTAAATCAAGGGTTTGCATCCTATGGTCCATTGAGATAGCATAGATAGGAGCAGAACTCCAAGGTTATAAGTTGGACAGGAATGTCCTTTTCTTGGCAAATGCCCTCTCTTTGAGGAAGTGTTCTGACTAAAAGGCCTTGAGCGTAGATCGTAGACACTCCAACAGGAGCAGATTTGCACTGACAATAGGGGTCCGCTACTTTCTCAGAGGAATGACCTGACACTATAGCAGCTTGAGATTATTAGAGCCCAGGTCCAAATCACATCCCTGGAAAAAAATCCATTATCTACTTATTAAGTTTTGGCTCATGAGTCCAGACTTCCTCTCTCCAACCAACTTTTATAAAGCCAATAGCAACCCTTCTCCCTTTCAGCTTACCTCACTTAGAAGGTAGAACGACAGGAAATAACACCAGAAGATACTACAGGAACACAATAAAAGTCCAGCAACTTGAGGGAATGTAAGGAGAGAAGGTACTAATTTTTTTTTCTTGAGAAACATGATTCATTATGTATTAGTGATGACCTCACCCCCAAAAGAGTTTAATGATGGAAGGCACCAGATCCTTTTTTTCATTGTTAAAGGATGGAAAGTACACTCTCAAGTTAAAACAATGAGCCATAACAGAAGTTGTTAGAAAAAAAAAAAAAAAATAACAATACTACTACTACTACTACTACTAATAATAATAATAATAATTAGTAGTAGTAGTAGTAGTAATAATAATAATAATAATTCAAAAAATTCAAAAAAAGAATGAAAGGCACTGCTTCCTTTATGAAGCAACAATAAAAAAAATCCAAACAGACTGCAGTTTCAAAAGTACTCATCATAGAAAGTAAATCTGTCTGGTCGTTGCCAAATTTGTGACCACTAAATGTAAAGAATTTTCATTGAGATGGCACATTATCATTAGAAAATTGTTGGAAGAAGGTTATTGCTTCAAATGGTTCATATTTTGATTAAATATTTACCATTTTTTTGTTTATACCATTATTCATCTTATGAAGAAACAAATGTCCATAATCATTTCATCCCTGTTTTTCTATTGGTGCTAACAATTCAAGAAAGAACAATCTTGGCATTATGTCAGCCATAATTTTATAATTCAAACGTCATTGAATTGACAAATTCAAGTATTTAATGAATCACTGCAGAATAAGCAGTGCATAAAATGCCTCTCTTGAACTTGAGTTTGTTTTCCTCCCATGCCTTGGAAAAATGTAAGTTTAAATGGAAATCACAGAAGCCTAGACATTGCAGTAGTATGTTCCATTAATCTCATGGATTCTTGAAATAAAATTCCATTGAAATATTTAGCATTAGTTAGAAACATAGAGAATTATATTAAACACATCTCAAAACAGGAATAAGATTGTAATCTTCATGGCTCACCAGTCCTATTGTGTACAGTGTGTCAGCATTTGACCAACATATCATGTTGATAGAACAATGAGATCCTAAACACATAACAAGTTCGCTGTCCAATGTAACCCTCTATTATAGTAACAGTTACCTTTTGGGTAGGTCTCATGTATGAAAGAGAAAAATACGTGGGTTATACTTGTCAGCTACAAAAGATCTACGCCCTGATTGTTTTCATTTACTGTATGTTCAATGTTGGCAAGATGCACCTTTTCTTTGTTACATAACGTATTTCTTTTTGAGATCAAAATGGATGAATAATCACAAGCTTTTTTTTCTAATACGGAGATGACGAGAATGAAACTGACTAATATTAGTCTTTTATGCTTTTTTTACCACAGGGTCATTTATAGCTAATTATAGCTGTCAGAAAGATAATTTCTTATTTGGCAGACAATAGCCTTGCCGAGTCTTTCATAACTCTATCTTGGCTTGTAGGAGCAATTCTAAGATCTAATATAATTTTTATACCTGTTGAAGTTTTTTAGTATTGTATTTGCTTATGGCTACTTCAGCTATAATACAAATATATGCGCATGAATTAACAGAAAAAACATACAAATATCTTCATATTTCTTTACTTTTCACATTATTATTCATTTACAAAACCAGCCAGTTCCAGTGTCACTCACTGACACATTATATGACAACCTTATGCTTTCTCTTCATCTGCCTCTTTAAAGAGAGAGGGAAGGAGAGGGAGAGATATAGAGAGAAAGAATATGAATAAAAACAAGGGCCTCTGTCTAGGAATTTGATGATAATAAATTACTGTTTATATTGGCATTTCAAAATGTAAATTACACAAGCTGACTCATTCTTCCTCAGCTTCACCTGTATCATATCCCTACAATACGAAATACCAACTCGATTTTTAAAAGCTTTTTACAAAAATTCATTGACGGAATAATCAAAGTGGATATATCATCTTTATGATAGATGAAATCTACCTTGGATTCGTAGATCACCTGTAACTAACCAAACATCTGAGGAAAGAGCACTCATGTATTAATTTTTTTTTATAGATATTGAAGTTACAAATGATTAACTCTTAAATCGAAGAACCACTTGAAACCACTCCTAAACACAATGGAACTCTTCAATGAATAGAATTTTCAAAAATTTAATGAAAATAAAAGTGAAAAGGAAGGAACTTTGATCAGAAGTTAGTTATTCCTCTTGATTCAAAATTTGAAAATTTGAATTCTCAAAAATATAGATTTAAGATCAAATTACTTGCTAGACGTACAACAGTTACTTTTAAAATTCAATGAGTATATATATTGTACGTGCACTAAGTATGACAAAGCCACCATGACAACCAGAGACATAGACTTACTCATTCTATGTGCTTTGAAAAAAATTTAGAAATATTTTTGATTTTGTTTGAATATTTTTAGGAGAGGAATTATCATGGCACATCGAAGAAAGTTGGGTGTACACAACGGCTGGAACTTTGCGACCAAAACAACTAAGATGAAGACGCTGGTTCAAGTGAATCAGTTTATAATGATCTTTTCTATTCAGCAATCAGAATACATTGACTAGTCATTAATTAGCCTGTGTGTAATAGCAAGAGCCATGCACATGAGCATAAAAAACAGCATTTAAATGCTTGAATGGAAATTGGTGTAATTTTGCTAAATTGCAAAATTCACACAAAATGGTGGCAACAATTTCCAGTGACTAACCTAAGTAAGCGTTTCATTTTTGAAGAGATTTTTTGTACAGTTGAAGTAGGGAAGGGACTTTTCATTTATAGAGAAGTTCCTTTACCATAACAAAGAGTTTGCTATTTGAACATTGTCTAATCACTAACACACAAAAGCCAAGAGTGAAAGAAATTATATGGTAACAAAAACTGTCAACATTGGTTTCTTCAGTTTTCAAGTTGGCCAAGTTGGCTATATATGTATTGTGTGTACAAGCCACACCAATGGAGCTAGAAGGCTTAAAATTTAAGCATTTATTCCTTATTAGGTCTAGAAAAACATTTTTCGGTTTCCAAAAATCTTCCCTCTGAATAGGCTTTTAGTGGGAGGTTCAATTCGCTCCGTAAGTTTATGCTAAGTCGTTCACTTGGTTTGTATCTGACAGCATTCACGCTAGTTTTTTTCGAAATTCAGACTTTTTTTTACTGATCACTGCACAACAAAAGGTGAAAGGAGTAAGTAATTCATTGATCACCCCTTCCCACAACCAAAAGCATGCTGCCAAAAGACATTGGTTACGTGATGGTTTATATTTTATATTTTTCATTTCAGTAGGAGCAGGGAAAAGACATCTTTCTTTAGAAAGGAACTTCTCCAGCTTAGAGTTAGTTGTTTGAACATTATATAATAACTAACACACAAAAGCTAAGAGAAAAGGAAATTATATGGTATTATCATATTTACCACATCTTTTTATACAAAAGACTGATAAAAGGTAAGGGAGAAAGTGATCAATAAGTATTGATATTTCTGCCATTGCCACTTACTGTTCTGTCGGCAGCACCAGACACTTGTCTTCTTGTGTTCCCCTCCAAAAGCAGGAAAAGAAGAAGTAAGTTAAAAGTAGATATCTCCAAAGGGTGTTGGTTACAGATGGGGTGAATGTGTAAGAAGAAAGACAGAAGAATAAAATGTAAGACAAAGTGAATAACTAAATATTATATTACTATATCTAATATTTTTATTGAGTAACCACATTGTTACTAAGAGTATCAGGTTACTATTTCTCTGTACTAATATTATCACTTTTTAATGAAAGTAATAAAAGTGACATGAGAACAACTATACACATATACAGTTATTCTTTGAAATTCGTAAGGTTTCCCATACATGATTTTGATAATTTGCAGTTCAGTCTTGAATAATCAGATGGGAATATTTTGGGAGTTTTGTGGCGTACTATGAAAAAACGCATCTTGGAAAATATGCTGTATACAGAATAAACAAAATGTAAAAAGTTTAGGAAATCATACATGAATCGTGATAATCTTTGTGTTATTAATAGGAAAGATTATAGAAAATTATCAACTAAAATTGAAAACTTATCATGGCTGAAAACTTGTTTAACATTTACATTGAAAAAGCGGTTAGTCAAACAGTATTTTGGACATTAAATTTTCTCTCCAATTTACTGTACTGTAAACTAATTCATTCATCTATTTTTTAGCAGAAGAAATATTTCAAATCATTATTGACGATTTTTTTTCATTTTTATGCAGCTATTCATCTTCATCTTATTTCAGTAGCTTTTTATCGCAGCTTCTCACAGACCGGATAAAATTTTTGAAAAAGCAACAAAAATATTATGATGAAGGCAAATAGTAGTGTAAACAGGAGGAAAATTATTGATGATCTCTGTACAGGAGCTTTTTGGAATCAATGATTTACTTAATTAACTATACATATATATATATATATATTTACTAACACCTATTGTGCACTTTTTCAATGCTCTTTTATAACATATTACAATAATTAGATATCTTGTCTGAAAGTTTACTTTTGGCTATAACTGCAAGAAAAGAGCATAAATTTGGTCATAAAAAAAACAAAAATACTTTTGCATACTTATAGAGGATTTTTGAGCAGATTAAGACTGTATTCACGTTTCTGACTAAAAAAAATATCAATTATGCCATTATTGTACTGTCTATAGTTTCAAGAAGGTTCATTAACATTCAAAGAATTTTTCAGACAATTAAACTTTTTGTTGGTTGTGTTGTTAACACAATGCTTTGACTGATTCATTCTATGGCCTTCTTCAGGTGCAATATCCACTATGCAACAGGGACAAGGAATGGAAATCAGAGCCTTACAAGGAAAGAGGAAGAAATCAACATTACCTGAATCTTACACAGTAGCATGGCTAACATGGGGATATTCGGTTTACTAACATCATTGGAAAATTCTATTTACCACGATCACATTCAGATATACACCTGAAGAAGGCCGTAGGATGAATCGACAGAAACAACACAAATAACAAGGAGTTCAATCATCAAAAGAACTCTTTGAACCCATCATAATTGACTGATCTGTCACCCCAAAAATGAAGTTCAGTTTTTAAATTCAAAATTTTATGCTTTAGTGAATTTATTTATTTGTAAATTTTCAATTTGGGAATGATAAAGTGTTTGTTTATCGAAGAGTTTATGGTACAAGATTGATGGGGTTTTGCCACCAAAAAGGGTTGGGGGGGATCAGCAAAAATTATTCACAGATTTAGTGTATCTAACCCTTGAAAATGGCAGGGAATAACTGAATACATAATAAAAGTTATAAGTTCAATTCTAGGACATATTTCAATTACGTTCTTTTGAATATCCTTGAAAAATGTGAAAAAGTACTTTTGAAATTGTATTTATTTTATTTTTGCTCAATTTTTTTTAATCAGTTTTATTTTTTATTTTATTTTCATTAGAAAATAGAAAACCCAACAAAATAGGGAAAACTTGCAACAAAATAATAGTATTTGTGAAAAATATATTCAAATAAAAAAAATATATTAGGATTGTCACATGACCTCCTACCTCCTGCTTAATACTGAATTCTACTCTTGAGAGACTTTTTCATATTTTCTTTTTCATATTCTTCCTGAAATTTGGAGGAATAGCTTTAAAAAAAGATACCTTTGCAATATAAAACCCGGAAAAAATTTGATTTTTTTTTAAGCATTGATACTAGATCTAGAACTTACTTAGCTGGTTGTATTAAAATATACTTGATGAGTGTTAGTGTTACTAACTCACGGATGAGTTGGTTTGGGTAAGGTAGTCTGAAACTAAAGTATTGATTGCTTTTTTAGTTTTCCATTTTCCATCGATCTGACTTGAAAATCATTCATTTTTAGTAATTGGAGATATCTTGAAAAATAAAAAATGGAGAGAGGGAAAGAAAAAGTAAAATATATATATATATATATATATATATATATATATATATACACAAGAAAAAATCCCAGAGGAAAAAATAAAAAAAAAAAAGTGTTGAGAAAAGCAATTGAATGTTCTGTCTCTTCTCAAGTTTTTGATGCCTTTCTTGAGAAAGGTCGATTTTTGTCTCAATTTTTTCTTGTGGTGTCATGTCACAGATCTCAAGGGATGTGCTGTAAGCACCTAACTGCTGCTTTGAATAGTTAATAGACATGAAGTTCTAAAAACTGTATATCCAAAATTTAAAACTAGTTAAATAATGATGCTCATTTGCTTTGTTTATTTTTATTTTTTTATTTTATTTACTTGAATAAATATCATTATCACAAAATTATTTCAATGATTAATTTTTTTAAAACTAGGAGTTTGGCACTGTAACACAAGCATTTATACTCAAGTGTTTTCAAACAAACTTTGCTAACACATTCTCTCTTGCTTGTAATAAAATTTATACGAATATTCCTTTAAGATTTCAGAAAAAGAAATCAAGAAGTTTTGGACAAATAAAAATCATCATGTTTTTAAAATAGGGGATGCATTACAGAGCATTGTGAAAGTTAAGGTAGAATTAGGATCAAAATTTAGCTCTATTCTCTCTGTAATACTTACAATAATTTCAATCATTGATTCTCCCATCTTTTCTAATTATTAATGCATTTACATTATACATATAATAGCCCTATTCTGTCAGTGATACTTGCATTCATTCCTAATTACTGACAATCCTTTTTTTTTTGCTGTATTTACAAAGTAAAATCATTAGTGATGCATTTACATTTATATATATAATAACCTTATTTTGTCAGTGATGTTGGCATTGATTTTTAACCTTTGACCCCTTTTTCTGTTCCCCTTTTTCAATTCACTGAAAAGTCTAAACTTTAGGTAAGAAATTCCAAAATTCAGTCGTTGATCATCAATTCTTTTTCTCAACTACTAGAAATATTTAGTTTGTTGGTGCAGAAAATGACTAAAGTGAAACAGCAGAGTGATGGACTAGTGATAAACTCAGTGGGCAGTAATGAGAAAAGCTGAAACCTTGTCTACATATCCCAGGTTCAAATAGTCAGCTCTAAAATACTGCTGCTGTTGCTGTTGCTGCTGCTGCTGCTGTTGTTGTTGTTGTTGTTCACAGCAACCCACAACAGATCAGTTTAAACACTGTTCCTGGGTTTTGATTATTCATGTTTTCTGACATTTATATGTATCTATGTATCCACGTATCTATATATCTGGACTTTGGCCAGCCCTAATCACTTATGGTAGAAACTCAAAATTCAACACACACACACACACACACGCACACACACTTGATATTGAGTTAGGAGAACAGTTTTTTGGGGTTTTTCTTCGAAGATTCTTCTAAAAAATAAGCCTTCAGTAGGGTGGGGGTTAATTTACAATGAAATTTTTGCTCAATTGTCTGACAGTATTAAAATTTGAAAAATTTGGACTTTCGGGGATCACATACCAACAAAAGGCAAGGAAAGTAACTTATTCATTGATCGCCCCCTTTTCCTGTTTTGAAATTGATCCCCCCTACACAGCATGATGTCAAAAAACATTAGTCATGTGACAATTTCTATTGAGTGACTAACCAGACTTGTTTTGTTTTCAAATCAAAAATTTATGGTTCAAACCATACCGGTAATAATTTCATCAAGGTAACTTGATTTTACCACCATCCCTACTTTATTTATGGATTATATAGCTATTTAGCAATAACAATAATATCCCAAGAATGAAGAGGGAACTGGAGACTTTTCTCTTTGGGATCTATTCAGATTGTCAGTCTCTAAGTAAATTGTACAGAATCTTCTGTTTCCTGAACAGACAGTAAATTGCACAAAAATACATCAGGAGGTAATCCTTGATGTCTGAAGCTTGACTGAGATCCATAAGTATTTTTGCATAAGCTTACAGCAAAAAAATGTTCTTATGCCAAATTTTGCATTAAGTGGAGAAGCAGAATTATACCATTGTGCTTGTTTGTATATAAAACCGACTTACTGGTTATTATTCATTCTCCTTATAACTTTCATCCTTTCTCTTCTCTCTCTCCCCAGCCATCCTCGCAATGTACTGAATAACGACAAAAATGGAAGAAAGTGCTTATGTTTGAATGGGAGCAATTGACTCAATCTTCATTATAATTGTTCCCACCCTTGCAATATAACGAACAAGAGAAAGAGGTGTTTATGCTTATATGAGAGCAAAAGGGACTCAACCTTCACTATAAACTCCATTTATACACCTCCATCACAAGCCTGAAACCTAAAAATTGTTATAGAAGTAGAAGACCAATATAGATACATTCAATAGGTAATACATAACTATAACAAAATTATATACTTCAATTGCAGAAATATATATACAAGAGTAATGATGATATCTTAGTTATCAACACTCATAGAATTTCCACAGGTGTACTGAATACTATCAGTAACTTTCTATATAGTTTTACCATTGAGTATTTTGAAGTATTAGTGTAGTAATGAGAAGTCATAGAAAGTCATAGAAAGCTGTCAGAGTCATCTAATAGCAGGGTGTTGATAAAATGATGGCTTATGACAACAAGTAACCCAAGCCTGACTGCTGCAGGATCAAACATCATTCCAACTTTTATTCCAACTGAAGACGATTACTGCAACTTATGTATTGTGAATATGAATAAATTTCTAATCATGTTAGACTTGTCAGTTTGGCTCAGTCAGTAAGAGAGTCACCTACTAATCAATTTGTGGTGCAAGGTCGGGAAATGCTAACATCAGTTTAGTTTAAGGTGACAGGACAGACAAACAGTGAAGACTTTTCTCTCTCTTACATTAGGTAAGGATTGTTGTTGTTGTTGTTGTTGTTGTGGTTGTTATGGTGGAAAAACAAAGTCAACTCTAGCTTATGGATGAGACTGGAGTTTCACAAAACTGATATCAGTCGAAGAATACTATGTTGGAATGTAAAATATTTTCTTGTTCTCAAGAGAGGCTGCAGAAATGTCTTTCTGTATTTTTTAATGTCATACCATATTAAAGTATATTATTTTTGATGGTCTGCTATTAGCAAGAAAAGATATCTGAGCTAGAATTCAATTTCCTAAATGTTTCCAAGATTGATAGTAGGCACATTTAGAAACAGCTAGTTTTCCCCAGACAATGCCAGTCAAGGAATCTATACGCTAGGTAAAAGGCAAAAAAAAAAAAAACAATAAATAAGTAAGCTAAAACCAATCATTGTGCATTAAAATACGATCTTTGTTCCTACTAAGTGTATCAAGTCTGCTGACATGGATTTCTCAGAGTCAAGTAATCCGAAGTATTTTGTATATGCACTCCTACATTTTGTTTACGATGATCTGATATGAAACCAATGCATTACACTTAAAAAGCTTGATCAGTTTTCATTTTTGTTTAGGTAAAGTACTTTTCTGTTTGAGAAAAGAAAATTGAGCCAATCATAGAGAATTTCATCTATTTCTTTGTTTTTTGTTATAAATAAAACAAAGGATAAAATCACTTTATTATGAGGAAGAAGAACTTTGAACATTTTTTTTACTAGACATTATATCTGTCTTATATTCTCTCTAGGTAAATTGTTGCAAAGTGAGGAGTTCACTAGGTTAACACAAAGCAAAATATTCACAATTCCAACGCAAAGATGGGTATTCACGAAAAAAACTTCCCGCGAATCCCAAGGATACAGATTTTAGAGCAATTCCTGATGCCTTGTTATTAGTTGATTTACTTTTGAAGACAAACAGGTGATTGTTCACTCAAAATAATTTACAGGAGAGGTAATCCCAGTTTTTGATAGGTCACTTTCACTAGCTCACTGGAGCCTACTCTTTCAATCTTCTTTCAGTAAAAAAAAAAGAGATGGTTGGTTGGTTCATGGTACAGCATTTTCACATATTCCCTCCTGATCTCCTGATCAAAACAACATCATGGTGGCGGCGACCTCCTCTGCCTGGCACTTCACCACAGGACAGGGTCAATATAATCATTCAGCTCCCTATAGCCCATTACAGGTTGCACTTTCGCTTTGTTCTACTGTATAACAGCTATCAGTCGAATCAAACCCTTGAGAGGTCCAAAATCATCCTCTGAGTAAGTAATCAGCCTCTATCCATCCACATCTTAATTTCAAGCTCATATTTCTCCCCTAATTCTTTTAATACTGGCTTCTCTAAAACCTTATTTTTCTAATTTTCTGGCTTTCAATCAGCAGATCATTTCCATGTTGCAATCTAGATTTCTTGCTGTTCATCAAATTCAACATGAAAATCAGGCTTGTCAATTTGAAAAAAATATACCTCACCTGATCGAGTGATTCGGACACTAACCAACACCTTAATGATATCGATGGCCGAAAGGAAGTCGAAGCCCAACGATTTTTCATTCACTACCAAAACAAGAATTTCAATGAAGTCCATATCACAAACATTAAGGTCAATCTTCCCAACTCCACAGCGACTTCTCACACCAGCAATCAACTCATCCACCTCCATTTTTCTCTAGCAATGACAAACTGAGCTGCTTATGATTGATTGAGAGCATCTTAAGTCTACCAAAACTATGTACTGTTTTCTGTTGACTCTGACAATAATCAAAGGTAGTGCCTCATTCATATCTTGTTTGGAGAGAAGACTGGCATTAAAGTCTTTCCCCTTAATTCCTTTCCCAAACATTCTGAAGAGGTGTGGCATTGCATTGGAAGCGTCTCATCTCACTGCCCATTGCTCACCCACAACCACTACTCATTCCTTCTTGTCGATGCAAACAATATCTTGCGATGTGATTTGCTCCATTATATCAATAACATGTAAATTTACTGTCCCCTGATTTTCAGCTAGTGTTGATTTACCACATTGTGTTTTGGTTGTACAGCTGCTGCTTCTAGTTTTACAGCCCCCACATCATCTTTCAATATTGCCCTAGTTCAGACCAACAGCCATAGTTTTCGTGCATGATAAAGCTTGAGGTAGCTGCATTACATTTTTCTGGTAATCCAACAATAAAGGGACATGCCAGGCCAACATTAAAAATTCCACTAAAATGCACAGCTCATCTGCATAATTCAGTTAGGAAGACATTCACAGATTTGTCTGAGCGCAGGCACCTTAGTATACATTGTTTGTACCCAACTCTATTGCAAATGCAGTGTATAGAACTTCTTTCATTCAGTTCATGTATTTTTTTTGGCTTAACTGTTGATACACTGCAAATATCCACCGTACAGACAAAGTGGGATAATCTTCTCAGTTTTCTTTTTGCCAAAGACTCTACATGTGAGCCCGATACTTCAAGTTTGCCAAAATAGCTTGTATTAGTTATCTCAAACCAGATGCAAAATGAAGGGTTTATTGGGTTGACACAAAACAAAAGTATCAAAGAATTGATATTATTAGGGTTGGTTGATGGCTCCACATTCCCACAATGATTGCATATATATATATATATATACATAGATATATATATATAGATACATATATATATATATATAGAGAGAGAGAGAGAGAGAACATGTAGCAAGAGGGAGGATCAGACAGAAGATGGAAAGATAAGATTGATAGATTTGCTGGTAAGAAGCACAGTCATGGTCGGCATGGAAGATGTTGGGAAAGCCTTTGTCCAGCAGTAGAATGACTGATAATGATAATGATGATACATCTGCACACACACACACGTTTGCGTGTGTGTGAAACTCCATAGAATGATAATATGGTCTCTTGATACAGCATGAATAGAGAAAGCTATTCAGAACTCAATACTATTTTACGGGGATCCATTTTTGGAGTTAAAAAAGCAATTCCACCAAGCACATGAAACAAATCAAACCCTATCACTGTCCTCTTATCAGCTTTGTCACAAACAGTTTGCAGGAAATAACTGAAGTTATGCTGTTTATCTCAAGCTTGAAAAAACGTTTCATTCAGTCACTGGATTTCATCATCACTCTTCGCAAAGCCCAGATGATGAATATCAATTAACTCTTCAGACACATACTGCTGATGTGTTCATGCTGATAGGGCCAAAAGAAGAGGAGAGACAAAAGAGTGAGGTCTTGTAGTTGATATGATAGCTGGAGCAATGGACGCACACTGTCAGTTGATGAGAGTTTGATTCTTAGCCTTTGATTTAATCAAACAGTGAAGAAAATAGTTCTTTTGGAGTAAGAGGCCTTTGGGGTTTGAAAAAGAGAGGTAGGTATTAGCATCATATTGCATCGATCTGATCTTATCACAAAGGATAGCTGCAGACATATCAAGGATTATGTCTTCATCGGTTCAAAGATCGTTGTTCTGAGCTCATTGATTCCAGAGTATCTTTTTTCCAGAGTCTACGAAGCTCACCTGATCTGTCTGACCACAATAATAATCAATGACTACATAATATCCATAATGTTTGATTAGCTTTTGCTTTAGCCACTTTCATGTGCAGACTTCCCCATTACCTGGAAAATTAGTTAAAAGGCTGTGAGGCTCCAATAGAGTATACTGATCCTTGTCATTATCTTCCAAGTAGACATAAAGCTAATCAAAGTGTTTGTTTAGCCATTTCTTTTTTAAATTTATGTAAATTTGTTCAAGGTTTACGTGTAAATTCTAACTAATTCTAGAGTACTAAAATGATATAGGTTAAAATAGCTTCTTGGGTTCATTTATCAGGCCTTATTATTGGAGGAGAGTATGCCTGGCATATGATGGTGTTTTAATATTGGGAATATACTGTTGCCATCATCGTTAATATCGAGTTCTGTAATTTTTGGTCATCCATACTCCAACTGTTCCAAGAGATACTCATAAATTCAAGTGGGCTCTCATTACCTAACGGGTGAGGAAATATGGCTGATTACTCACATGACCTTTGAACTAAGTTAACAGGTGAATAACACCTGTTGTAAACAAATGTATTTTTCATTATATTTTAAGTGAAAAGAGATATTTTTAAAAATCCTTCAAGTAATCATTAAATCAACTGATTTTTGTCAAATCCGATTTCTAAGATATCACTAACATAGTACAAAAGATAGCAGTGGAAACTTTCTCATCAGCCTGATAGTCTGTTAGTGCACAAAATGGCTATAGTTAAGAGAGAGATTAGTGAAGTTGCAATAAAATCAGAGAGTGATAATAATTGAAACATTACCTACATATACCAAATTCAATCAGTACTAAAATACAACTGTGATTATTGTTTAATTTTTCACTTTTCTGTATCACTATATGTGCAACCATTTGGGAATGAAGGTTTTGACATATTTGTTAAGTAAATTCTACCTATGATATCATGGATTGCATAAATAGACAGTATTTATACAGGGCGGATGAAAAGAAACACCCAATGGGATATTGGTGATAACTTTATTATTTATTTTTCGATTTGGTATTGCCTTGATAGACCTTTGCAGGAAGTCTGACAATATGTTGGCCATAACATGTCAAATGAGCTCCAGCGGTTGATCCAAAATCTGTGGTTTGGTGTGGTAAACCTCCTCTTTGGCCTACCCCCACAGGAAGAAGTGACAGGGTGTGAAGTCAGGGCTTTGCGCTACAAATAATTTCTAATAGGGAGTCAATTCTCACCCACCATGTAGTTAGTACTATATTTTAAAAGATCAGAAAATTTAGAATAATCATTAGGTCAAGTTGGGATTAGGCTGATGGTCACTTGCTGACCATCTCAAAGAAATTAATGAATATGGTTATGGTTCTAGGTTGGGAATAAAGGAAAAATAAAAAGCAAATGAAATGCTTTTAATTTAGATGAAATTGAAAGTCTCCTTCTGTTTTGGTAGACAACGGAACAACACTGAAGTAAACTCTCCAAAATGAAAGCCTGGGCAAAGAGTATGGAGATACTGGGATGCACAGTCAACAGAATCCCTTTCTTGGCCTTGTTGATGTAGTCCAGAGGAAAGCAGCGCAATATGCTTGGTATCAGCTTAGCTGCAAGAGTTACCAGAAGTTTGCTCAGTTCCATTCTCCATTCTACTAATCATTAGGCCAGGTACATCTACGCAGACAAAATAACTGACCAGTATTTCAAACAAAATAGTGAATCACCCTCATTCATTTATGCTTCTTTTTGCCTTGTAAATTACGCAGTGGTTATGGTAAAGTTAACTTGCCTTGATTAAAATGCTGCCAGCAGGGTTTGAACTATAAATTCATGTCTACCGTGGGTTGCAGTGATTAACAGGATATCTGCATTTACTTACTGAAAAAAAAGTTGGTTACAGCAATGAAGTAATGAGTTGCATTATCTAACTTAACAGAATCACATTTCTGAAAATATCAAGATTTTTCAGTACTTTAACCATATCATGTATTGCTCTTATTCAGTGGGGGAATAAATAGGAACGTTTTATCATGATAAGCGAGTGGAATTACTGAACTGATTTCAGTAATAGTGCTTACAAAATAATAGTGCAGATTGGTGGAATAATCTGAGGAATTTGAAATTAGAATGGCCAGAATTATATTTGAAACAGCAGAAGAGCCAGACTACAGATGGCTTGATTCAAAATAGTTGACCAATAATATCTTTTTTATCTTAGAATTGTGGGATCTTCACATATGTCCAGTTGATAGTGATCAAAAAACCACAATACTGAACTTTTTTTTGCCTACTGTTTTTTTCAAAGGCAGTTTTTTTTTCTCAATCTGTCTGACACTTGTCTGACTCACACATATACAAACATTCAACCGAAATTTTCTCTTATACATTTCTATGTTTTGGAAGCGTACAATCAGGACCAAACTCACAATCTATGGACTGTGAAACCAGAACTGATATCACTATGCTATGAGAACACAAGGTTTTATCAATAAATACACAACCTAACACATACCTATTAGCTGAATTTTGACCTGAAACATTCACTGTGTGATCTACGTGATTAATATTCAATGTTCATTACCACCCTATCATAGTAATTATCCACTGTTATATTAGTATAGCAGATTGTGGAATTGCTCTCTATGGCGTCAGGGACAAAATCTTTGCATAAGTTCTCCTTGCTTGACTACTCGACAATTTAGTTGTCATCTTGCCTGAAACTCAATGTAGTTTCCATAAAAATATGAACACCACAGACATGATCTTTGTGGCAAAACAACTCCTGGAGAAAAGCAGAGAACAAAAACATGACCTTTTCATAGCCTTCATAGATCTCACCAAGGATTTCAATATCATCAACTGTGGCCTGCTTTGGAAAGTCATAGTATAATGTTGCTTCTCACTAAAGTTTATGGCTAGCATTAGAGAGCTCCACAGTGGAATGACAGTATGTTCTGGCAATCTTATATCAGACTCCTATAAGGTATCTTATAGGTGCTGAACAGGACTCACCCAACCCAAACCATCTTTAATACATGAGACATGACCACTCTACAGAACTCAGGTCAGAAAGTTAGGCACTCCATATCAATTACCCACAAACCATGTTTGGGATCACCTGGCAGGACCATACACTTTATGTGACAATCCTCCAATACTTATATTACAAACATTGAGACTATATTTGTCACTCATCAGCTTAGATGGGTCAGTCAGGTCAGTCATGTCTCTAGGATGTTAGGGGATTGTTCACTATGCCAGATTCTACGTGGGGAGCTAAAGAAAGCCACACATTGTCGGTGATCAATAGAAAAAGCTTAATAACCAGCCGAAAATCAACTTTACATCATGCCAAATCTCTTAGGTCTGCCAACTGACTGCCTAACCTGGCATTCTCCAGAGACATTTTAGCTGAAAAAAAATTAATTGAGACTATTGGAACAGTATAATTTATAATATATATAATAATATTATAATTTATATTTATAACATATAGAAAAAAAACATAAATATAAATTTAGCCAACTTTTTCCAAACTCAATGCAGTTTTTGGTTTTGAATCTTATCTGAAATTGCTTTAATGTCCAGGTTATAAGTCATAGCCTTTATTTTAATACAAAATTGCAGGCTACATATGGTCAGATAACTTTATATGATACTTTGATTTGATTAAATTTATATGCAAAAAGTATTTGCTAAAACAAATATGTTGATCCAAAAATCAATATGATACTGAGTGCCAATTTTTTAATGTTTTTATAATTATCTGGAATTGAATTCCAAGCATCAAATATCAGTGTGTCTGGCCTTGGAATCATTTGAATTTTAGTCCATTTATGATTTTCTGCAAGTTTGGCCTTCTGATGGAAGATTTCTTTGAGCTCTTTTCATATATTGTTTCAAATTTTGATCTCCTTAATTCCTCATCAGTTATATCTGATATTTTTTATACACAAATTTTCCAACCAAATTTTAAGGCTCATTTCTTTCTCTCTCAAGCAATTCAAAACAATCTAAAAAAATATCTTGAATGGACACTAAAATATACTACATAAATCTATCTGTATTTCCAGAGATCATTCAGAATGACCTTGAGCAAATTTTTTCCCAAATGAATTTAATCAAATCAAAGTATCATGCAAAGTTATCTGACCAAAGCCTGCAATCTTGTCTTAAAATAAAAGCCATAATTTATGCCCCTGACATTGAATAATAAATGACGATTCACCTAAACAAGTTATAAATGAGTAATCATCCAGTAAATGCAGCTTCATGACTAATGCTAAAACCATGGACATCCACCAATTTTTCAGGGGCAGGGGAAGGGGGCAAAAGCATATATTTTGGAGGGAGGAGAGGGGAGAACATACATTTTTTGAGGGGAAGGGTATATTCTGAATATATCTTAGTGGCAACCCTGTTATAAGATAGACATTCCACCTGTAAAGAAGGTGCTGCAATCACTGCCCTTTGCAGTGTAAGGAAGTACAACCCACTCTATGATCCAGAACATAACACAGGTTATTAGAATGTCACATTCAGTCGACACCTCTTCAATGGGGATTTTTGGTGTCCACAGTTCAAAGGAAAAGTTTTCTAGTGGTCAATTTATTGTGTTCAAGCATGCACAGGCCATAAAATTCAAGTATGTATTACATTTGGTTGGTGGAATATATGAACTGACTTCAATGTCAAGATAATTGTATATTTTCAACCAGTGACAGCTGGTAAACACACACATGTAGATATATAAGCAATATAAGGACACATCATACTTAATACAGATATATAAATAATAATCTATCTTTACATACATACATCGGACATATGCTCTCGCACACACACATATATATATATATATATATATTATTGTGTCATCCATAGACAGCTGTTTCGATGTATTACATCTCTTCAGTGTTGCTATAGACTTTATCCCATCCAATGCTGCAAGGCGGTATTGAATATATAATAAACAATTCAAGAAAATGAGGCTACTACCAATATGGTAGCTCAACGGTAAGAGCAATGCTATATTGAAGTGGCTACCCTATAAGTCACAGGTTTGATTTCTGCAACAGACTCATATATATATATATATATATATATATATATATATATATAAATAAAATAGGGTTATAGGGTTAAAATGCCAGCCTCTGGGTCTGAAGCGAAGGTTTTGATCCTACCCCATGGTACTGGATGGGATAATGGATAGTCTTTAGCCACACTGAAGAGTTGTAATACAACAAAACAGCTGTCTGAGGATGACTCAATTATTAACTATATATATATATATATATATATATATATATATATATATATATATATAAGCTTATATGGGGCACAGTAGATCACAGGGCACAGCGAATCATTATTATTTTTTACGAATGAGAATACACAAAAGGATGGCTACAATTTCCTCTTTCTCCACATATCTGCTATCTTATTTTGTGGGGAACTTGCCTGCTTCAGCATTGCTGACAGTGTGCTAGCTAAGGGACTAATTTGAAGCCAGAAGTAATATTCAGAGGTACTCCTAATATCATGATGGAGCCAAATCTATTCAAAATTTTTAAAGTATGGTATATGAAGTAAAATTAAGATTATGTTAGATTTATTCCTTGTACAAACTGCAATCACTGTATTCACTCTTTTTAGAGATCTAAGGTCATCTTTCTCCATGGTATTGCACATGCCATTGAGAAAAATAACCATAGATGTAAGTGTAGTGAATTGGACAGTTGATCACTTCTGGGACTGAGCCACTTCAATTGTTTTCAATTAAAATAGATCATGTCAATCAATTTTATACAGTTTATTGGGGAGCATTTTAATACTACTTTTATAACATTTTTTCTGTTTTTTTTAAATTGCTTTCAAGACTGTGTTAAATGTATCTTTTAGTATGACTAACTTTTTTGCCAATGAATGTTTATAAGATATTTATGATCACTTTTTATAACTAAGTCTACAATTCAAAAATACTTCAGTAAAATGTATAGTTGGTTTCACTCTGAGGCTTCATTGTTCCCCGGGGGGGATGATTCATGTATTAGGGTGGAGGGACACTGGTTTCAGAAATCATAATGAAAGCAAACGCCCACCAGCTGCTAACCGAGGAAAGTATTACTTTCTCAACTTCATATAACCTATTTCACAGTCAACAGAGTTAATCCACAATTTTTTACCCAAATATATTCATTAAATAATAATCAAATAATTGTGTCATCCACAGACAGCTGTTTTGTTGTATTACAACTCTTCAGTGTGGCTATAAACTATTTATTATCCAATTCAGTACCACAAGGTAGGATCAAAACTTTCACTTCAGACCCAGACGCTGGCACCTTACTCTGCCCTACGCAGAACTGGATGGTCAGTAAGGCTGAATTTAAATGATATATCTATTCACGCAGAATTCCCCATCCACCAGAGTGCTCTATTCCTAAATTGGAAGAGCATTGCATAAGCTTATAACGAACGAGTTACCTCACTTGAAGAGTGCTCAACCCTGGATAAGGGAGCATTAATATATATATATATATATATATATATATATATATATATATATATATATATCCAAAGTAGTAATACATGCATGTATGTATGTATGTACATTTGTACTTGTGTAGATCAAGAGCTACCCATCGCACACAAAAAATAAAAGCCCCATCAGAATCTGCACATCTCACTCTACCTAGAACACATATTTTCAGGTCATATTTACAAAAAAATAATTTTTATATAATTTTCCACATTTTTTGTACCCATATCTGGAAAGTATGTTGTATGTTTGTCCCTGAGTGATGGGGAGATGGCCATGTCTGAAAACCATTCAGCCAATGGTTGTACTGAAGATTGTTTCAACCAGCATGCAGAAAGTCGGTCATGTGTGTGTGTGCCCTCAGGGATTAGCAGAAAAACTGTCCAGTACGGCAGGTTTTCTGCTACTATAATATAAACGATATAATCAAATAATTAAACAGGACTGGTAATGTGCATAATCTAAATGTTACAGTGATTTAGCAGAAAGAATTGTATATTTCTAAGGTGGCTTTTAAATGATATTGTTGAAAAGACCACATTAGGAGAATTTCCCCAATGTTTGATGTCTGAAATATAATTTTAGTTGCTATACTTCAAATTCAGGACGATTAGCAATACAGAAGAGAAACTTTGCAAATTTCTATAAGTATTTCAACAAAGCTATGGTCTGCTGACATCTGAAGTTTGCATCAGGCTTGGAATATAATTGATGCAACAAAATGAATCCAAAGAGCTACCAAGATTGAACCCAGGATTAAAGACTTAGCATATTGAATGAATCCAAAGAGCTACCAAGATTGAACCCAAGATTAGATACTTTGCGTATAGAATGAGTCTAAAGAACTACCAAGATTGAACCCAAAATTAGAGACTTAACATATTGATTGAATCCAAAGAGCCACCAAGATTGAACCCAAGATTAAATACTTTGCATATTGAATGAATTCAAAGACCTACCAAGATTGAACCCAAGATTAAATACTTTGCATATAGAATGAATTCAAAGACCTACCAAGATTGAACCCAAGATTAAATACTTTGCATATAGAATGAATTCAAAGACCTACCAAGATTGAACCCAAGATTAGAGATATAGCATATTGAATGAATCCAAAGAGCTACCAAGATTGAACCCAAGATTAAAGACTTTGCATATAGAATTAATCCAAAGAGCTACCAAGATTGAATCCAAAATTAAAGACTCTATATATAAAAAGAGAGGCTGAGTAAACTCAATCTAGAAATGAAAGAATTCTGCCATGACTGCGCTGATTTGTTGGAGCTCGACCATAATCAAAATAACATTTTAAAATGTACATTGAAGGTATATAAAACAGACAACATAAGATCGACAAAAGCATACTTAATGTATGAACAGTTATTCTTATCCATCACACTTGAAGAATGATAACATTACCCTGATTTTATTTTTTTTTTTTAGATAAAGCATTGTCTATACCCACAGAGCCCACAATACCAGGGTCAACAGGTGGGTACAGCCCCTTCCCTTTCACTAAATTGACATTCCCTTTTATGAAAGAACTTTATAAATGACTTTTTGTTCATCTCTATAATCCTATCAGTAATAAAGAGAAAGAAAACAAAGAGAATTGTTGTTTTAAAAACATTACATCTACTTTTTTCTGATCAATCAAGAATCTGATTGATTGACAGTTGTGCAGATTAATCAATAATTTTGCACTGCTTGAAAATCAACAATGGATGGACTTCATTAAAAACAATGCAATGTCTTTTTTTTTTCATGTTGATCTCTTCAAATGTCCTCAAATAGTTCAACTCCTTAACAATGGTAAGAAATTGATAACTTCCTAGTGAATGAATTGAAATGTTATGTTATTTTCAGCCTGTTGTGCATTCATTCTTTCTTTCTGTTTGTGAGAAATTCCTTGTATAATCAAAAATCGTTCTTTCTATGAAATATTCAGTTTCAATTTTAAAGTATGGGAAGGAAATCTTCAAAATAATAAGGATAAAGACCATACATATATCAGCAAAGGTTTTTGCAACTGGAAAAAGGCACCAAAATGTTTAATCAATCATCAAGCATCACAGTGTCACAAAACCACTCTTAGCTTCCATTTTAGCATTATTTCGAAATCTGTTCCAGTTGAAATAGGGAATACAAAGACTCAGATAGAAAGACTAGGGAAGAGGAAACTCAAAGTTGTGGAATGCGTGCAGTTTTTTGATAGACAAAGGTTGGTATTGCAAGGAGATACATTCCCAGAAGACGACAACTTCACCCAGTTAATGAAATTATGTTCAAAGGATGATTTAAAATTCCTGGAACATTTATCAAGCAATTGAAAAGGCAAGTAAACATAGAAATTGTCATAGGAACAACATCTTTAGGGGGAAAAAATTTGTGAATTTGCAGCACTTTAGCTCCATTGGTACAACCTGTACATGCAACATGAACGTAGAAAGCTAGATCAACTGAAAAGTGAAGAAACCTGATGTGAGACAGTTTTGGTTGACGGTTTCCATAGGTTTTGTATCAGTTCAATTTAGCTTTAGTATTGGTCATTTGGTACCTGATAATGGTAATTAGACCCTTAATTGTTACTAGTGCTCAATGTCAGAAGCAATAGCTGTACTGCAAATCTTTATTTTTTTAATCCTTTTCTAACCTGATTCTGAATGGATTTATCGGTGGTGATTCTATTTTTTCCTGACTCAGACCGTTCCAAGCTGGTGTAATCCAGTCCCCAAAGAATGTATTCCTTGGACTTGATTGGTTTTATACATGTAATTTCTTTTTTATGTCCCCTGATTTGTGTGCTGTATGTTTTTAACATGCTATTTCCACATACCTGACATCTTCCGTCATACTTTACTCCATCCATACTATGGATGATTTTAAATGTCTGAATGAGGTCAGCTTACTAACGTCAGTACTCAAGAGTGGAAAGATGCCGAATTCTCAGTACTTATTCAAGAGGATCCGTATCCCTCTTTAACTTTGGGGACCATATCACTGAAACGCACCCTAGGTGGGATCAGATGACGTTCTTGTAGAGATGTAGAAAAGAGTCCAACTCTAAAGCCATAAAGATGTGCTATACTGAACCCAGTATCTGATTAGCTTTTCGATGTACTCTGTGAATGATAACTTTCGATCTACCTCAAGTCAAAGGTCCTTTACTTCTTCTACAGCCTTTAGAGTATGTGTTGTTCTGCTTCTCACTACATTTTGTTCCTCTGTTGGAAGTTATCTAGAACTCTGAGAATTCCGTATCATTCTGGATATGGGTTAACAATGTTATTACTATTGGACTACTATAATTTGAAAACATTTGCGCAAAATGTTAATTGAATTTATAAGTGATGGACTTGTGGCATGAAATGTTTGTTCACCGCCATATTTTCAAGATGGGCTTCCCAAGTTGTTTGGGACCAGGAAAACCAATGCTTGAATGACATGATTTATCATTGTGTAGAAAATTTTGTCTACTTTCCAGAGGTGTATCTTGCTAATTTGTTTCTGTTGTGCAAAATAAGTTACAGACTAAAATGTGATGATAGTTTATTTCAGCCCATGCCGATGAAATTCCCTTTCCAGTACATCAAGTATCAAAACCCAATATTTGAGGAGAAAACAGAATATTCTGTTAAAAACAGTACAGTGTGGTGCGGTCCCTAAAAAGACGTGTGGCCCCTCCCACAGAGCTAGTAATATTGCCTTACTTTCGCATCTAACACTCTTCGATATAACAGACATTCCAGTCATTGGTGTTGTGCTATGGTAGAGATAGGGTCAAGTGATTCATTCGAGACCACAGTCGTGGTATGCAAAAACAAAGCACCACAAGCTCTACAGGAGAGGCCACACTTCATTTTAGGGACCACACTACTTATGCCTCAAATCGTATTGAATAATTTGAAGTAATTTTTTTTTCCAGTTTTGGTATTTACTATTCTTTCTGTTTTAGTTACACGAACTGAACGTCTCCGATTTTAGTGATTTAAGCATCTTCAAGTTTTCTCGTGATCTTGAAAAAAACGAAGATTACTCATGGTAATAACACTAGAGGGGAAAATATAAAAAAAAAACAAATTTTATGACTGTTTAATTTCAACTCGAGACAGGATATGCCATACCTCTACCGAACAACATGGCACGTGCTCGGGCACATGACACCCTAGTGTCGTAAATTGTGCTGTAGACGTGGGGAAGAATTTCCGTTAGGAATAAAATTCAAGCATAAGTTATTTTTAAAGAGTGTGCAAAAATTTCCGATGAAAATCCGGCTTTCAACTCTGCATTTGGTCTCTAATATTCAAAAAAAAAAAAAAAGGACTGAGAACTTAAATATACGCTCCTATGAACAACTTAAATTCTTGTAAGCAGTCGAAAGGTTTTTTTCTTAATGCATCGTCGTTGCATATATCACAAAACTAATCGTATATCGCTGGCAAAAACTGTGAACAATTAAATAGGTTAACCTTACGATTTCATTAACTTCCGACTTGAAACTTGACGAAGGGGAAAAAAAATGTAACCCAAAATTGATTATCAATACAATAACACAGTCAGTTTGGGGTCTAAGTGTCACAAGCGTGATTACAAAATTTCAATTTTCGATGCAGAAATCGGAAAGTACCACCAGAAAATTATACACATTTTTAAAATTCTATTCGATATAATAAGACTACCATTAGTGTTAACTTACATGCGAAAAATAACGGAATACAAGTAAAAACATCGAATTAACGATGATGATTTCTTCTTACGGATGGCTATAAAAGAATAATAGATCTTGAGTTAGTGTTCGGTTACAATTAGTAAAGTAAAACAAACCAAAGTGAAAACGAAGTAATTATTCTTGATTCTCAATTAATAACACCAAGTCAATCATGTTTGGAACAGTTATTAAAAAATCAGATGACGTAAACACAACAAAAATTATTGATTATTCCTTTCACAAAGAAAAACAATGCTACTGTTTGGTTGGTTAAAAAATATGAAATGTTTGATTAATTTGGTTTCCTTCATGTACGGCAAATATACCCGATAATTGACTTTTTAGGGGATTTCTCACAGTTTTCTCACCATGTCACATGTAGAACGCAAAGACCTTGACAATTATGACATTCTGGTTATCCGTATGAAAACATCAACAAAACTGGACACCGTCAGTCTTACGCAACACACACCACACCGATAATAATACATAAAATTGAATCCCTTTCTTTATTTTCAAATCTTAATCCGCATTCGCTACTATCTCATCTAACAATATACATATTGTGATATTTCTGGCAATTTTTAATGAAGGAAATTCAACAGTAGTCCGACATAAAATCTGCAATAAAAAAAGCAAAAAGAAACGAACTTGAAACAAAATGTTCTACTTACTGTTGTGTTACGGTGCTGGTACGTAAAGTAAGTAGTGTCTAGTTGTGAAGTTATTTGTAGATACGGTGAATATGAATATCTTTTTTCTATTTTTTCTCAGATAGTGTATTTGACTGCATAAACAAAGCCTGTCAATAAAATGACATCAACGACACACCAGCTGACTGTTTTCCCCAAATGTACATCAGTCGATAATATAATCATTCATTAGAATTGTGGGTTTGGATACCAAGACACTAGCAGCAGTCAAATTTTAACATCCTATATTACTCTAACCCACGACTGAACAAACACTGACCCAAGTGTCGCTTCTTGATTACTTATCGTTATCATTTTATCATTCATTATATTGTGGGCATGCCTTTTTTGTCACTGAATAAAAAAAATTCTGAACAATAGCGAGTCCACCGTGAACTGCTGCCGACACCCGCCAGCCAACTCAGATAAAAATGAATATCACAGAACACTGTTGCGGTTAGAGGGACAGTAAGAAGAATCAACTCACCACAAATTTGAGCTCCAGTCGTTCTTAAAAAAAGATTAACTGACCGCAAGGCCTTTTTTGGCTCAACGTAGCATAAGCGTATAAACGTTTTTTTTGTTTTTTTTTTAATTTTATTTTATTGGCCCAAAATATTGTCTGTATATACCTTGGTTAATAAAACCACTTGCTGACCAGTTGTCAGCATTGAGTAAGCTCAGGGGTATATGTGAGCGCAAGTTACCCTGGTTTACAAATTTGCAGCCCATAGTGTGCAGGAGTCCTCATTAGATTTGAAAATGCTGAAATTGACTTTTTAAAAAAATACTAAAACTGATCTGACCTTATATTGACCTTTTGAAGTCACCAGAGTTCAGCACCACCTATTCTATATTTATCCTGGGGTTAAGTAACCCTTGTATTCAGAATTGCAGCCTTAGAAGATTAATTATGAACATGCAAAAATTGACCTGGCCCTAAATTACTTCCATAGGTCACCATAGCTCAACACCTATCCTATATTCATCATGGGGTCAAGTTACACAGGTATTCAAATTTGTGGACTGTATAGTGCAGCCATCTGTGTTACATCTGAAAATGCCAAAATTAACTGGATCCCCACTTGGCTTTTAGAGCTCACTAGAGGTCATCACCACCTATTTTATGTTCATCCAGAGGACTAATTTTCAACTCGAATGATGCAACCGTTCAGAAGTTTATAAAAAATACAGTTAGAAATAAAGAAAAAAAAAGGAAGACTCTTCATTTATAGTATTGGAGCCTTTGGAGAAATGAATAAAGAAAACTGTACATGTATGCTCTAGCATGATTGCCTGTGTTCATCTTGATGGCATTTGTCATAGCAGAGAGAGGCAGATTGGTCCCTGCATGCGCAGTGTGTGAAAGCAATGATGGTGTTCTTCTTCACTGCAAGCACTCAAACTATACCAGAGTACATTTGGTCAACATGAGAATGATTACGGTCACACTTAAACAAGAGACTCTGAAATCATGTCAACTAATGGTGGAGTTGGCTGAGATGAGGTGTCAGAGATGATGATGGATTTCAGAAGACTCAGAAGTTGCTCATATGGAGAGAGATAAGGAAAAGAGACTGAATCAGGAAGAAGATTGCTATGTGCATCCTCCCTCTCATACAGAGCAGCTCTCAGTGGATGTTGACAAAGAAAATATCTTTGTTGAGGAGCAGTTAACTGAATTTGAGACGTCATTGCCTCAGGAATGCTGGTGTATTATTGAAAAGAGAGTTATGACCATGGCTGTAACAAGAAGAGAAAGTCACATATGACACAGAACTGAACTTCTTGTGCATTATGGGATCACAGTCCCCCTCTAGAAATGTGGATTTCAAAGATGTTCTCTCCTATGAACTAACACCCATTTCCAAAGCTCCATTTGATGATTCAGGGAAAATGAGGACCTACAAATCCATAGCAGATTTTAAGAAGTAAATGATGGTTGAGGTGTCCTTGAGGAATGCTGATTAGATGAACTGTACTATTCTGGACGACTGTGCAATCCTTTGGATTGTCTCATGGCTAGCATCAAGTCAAACCAACCAGGCCTTTGTCAGTGACTATGTGGTGTCTTTAAAGCTGTATTTGCAGCAAAAATTATGAAACAGAGATGTTTATCTTGTGTCTGATATGTACATTAAATTTGGCACAAAGCTCGCAAGGCTAGAGGGCCTTGTGGCTGCAGGATGTTCCAACTCCTCCATCTCTCCAATACTCCATCAGGACGAAGTTCTCAACATCTCAGAGAATAAAAAGCAACGTACAGATTATAGTAGGAACACTTGTAACTAAAGCTACAGTTCGTGGGATATATGAGCTAACTAGCCATAACTAGCTATGATCCTACCCCCACTGAGATATTATCAGGTTGCATCATCATATCAAGACAGGATCTAAAGACCATCCATGAGGAGATAGATGAAATTCCTGAGGCATGTTTTGCAAGTGTCAAGGGAGTTCTCTCTGTAGCAATAAACAAACAATACAAGTACCAGTCAAACATTCTGACAAGGAGAAAGAATTTGATGAATAGCCTCAATTTTCAATGCAAACACAGATATATTAAGTTAGATGGACTAAAGAAAGGTTTAATCTCTGATAGTACCTCGTGAATAGCATGAGTCATAAAAAAGTATAGATTACGTGATGGTGTCAGTACATATGATTACTTTTTCATTTTGTGGATGTTTATTACTTCTACTTCCAAATCAATGCTAATCTGGAGTGACAGTAAACTTTACTTGATTCGACTTTATATTCGTGTTGCAGGTATTCAGAACATGTCTTTTTGCAAACCAATATAATTACAACATATTTCTTAGTAAAGAAATATCAAGATTGCCATAAAATGAGATTTATGACTGAATCACCAAAAATCAATGTATTTTATGTATATTCTAGATAGGGGATCTGGCATTGCCCCGGGGAAAAAAGTAATCAATACTGAAAAGCCATGTAGTAAGTTTTAATGCATAGCTTCTCAAAGTAGGGATCACAACCCTTCAGATGGTTTGAAAATGCCAAAATTGATCTTTTTTTACAAATGTCAAAACTGACCAGCCCTTTAGAAGTCTACAGAGTCCAGAACCACCTACTCTATGTTCATCCTGAGCTCAAGTTACCAGTTTGCACAATTTTGCTGCTCATAGGGTGCACATATCTCTCTTAGATTTGATAATGCCAAAATTGACCTTACCCCTAATTGACACTTAGAGGTCATCAGAGGTACTGTCACTTATCCTATGTTCATCTGTGGATCGAGCTACCCTTACGCAAATTTTCAGCTCATAAACCGCAACCGTTTAGAAGTCTATAAAAAACATAAAAAACAAATATTGATTGTTTTTCTAGTATTAGATTGTGACACCTATTCTGAGAAAGACTCAAAGGTCAACAGGTGGGAATGCTTTATAGAGGTATAAAATGACCTAAAAACCCCTTTAAAAACACAGGGGGGAACCCCATCTCATGTTCTGCCTGACTATAAAGAAAAGCTTGGAGTGAAAGTGCTGATGTTAATGTTCCAGTCTCACTGACTGACCCTCAAGAAAATACAATTAAATACAAAAACGAAATTAGGCAAACTAAAACAAAAATATTCAATGTAAGTTATCTCAGCAGTTATTTTATTTTTCAATATTCATAAATAATTGTTTACAAGTGTTTACAAACTAAACAAACAACAATAAGTCCTACAACCCCAAAACAATAACTGACAAATCAGGCAACTTATGAAAATAAATCTAATTTTAAAGGTAAATGATTGCCCGGAGGCTAAAAATAAATGATAAATAAATAAAACAGCAAGAGGCATTGAAATTTTGAAGATTATGAATGTTGGAATGAGGTCAAATGTTGAAACTCCACCCTCAGCTAAGCAACCACACCATTTCAGCAGATGGCCTCACCTCCAATGTTCAAGATCTGCCCATTTTAACTCTTTTCCTTAGTGTCTTTCAGATTCTATTTTTAAAAAGTAGGCTCGAGAGCAAATGTTAGGACGAGTTGGGACAAAAAGAAACACACACACACATGCGTGACAGAAAAAAATTTTGAAAAAAGAATTTGAAAAATGAATTTTTCAAAAACTTCACACGTGTTGGAACACCTAGCCATTAATAAAAAACGAAATGGCCACTTGCTTATTTTAACAGATTATCGCAGAAAATAGTAACGGTAATATTGAATAGCCAATGAAATTCAGGAAAGGGTTCTGCAAACCGCTGAAATTTTAGTAACTAGTTTGTATGGATTACTGGCCCTATGTATATCTATCACTGTACTTATGTATATTTACTTTAAAGGAAAAAGAAGTTGCAAAATTTCAAGATGAAACTTTTTTGCTGTTCAAAGTAGGCACAAGTTGTCTTCAGAACAAAAAGGATGTTAGGCATTCATGGCTAGGTTTCTATGAAGAGCTATTATACAAAGAGTTTTGGACAGTCTGACATCACTTGGTGATTTACTGATGAAGAATTGAATCAGTTGGAGTGTATGAAGTCCAGTGAAATTTTTCAAAAAGTAGACTTCAGAGCCTGATCTTTTTTTGTTCTTCAAAGCATTTTATTGGCTTAAAAATAGATTTTTATTTTATTGTGATTAATTAAATACTGTGTTTAGCAGGTGGGATAGTAATGCATAATTGCGTGTGCGGTTTTGCACAAACTTGATTTTTAGTTGAAACTAACTTGTTGTTTGGTGATGAAAATGATTAGGGTTGTACCGAATTAATCACTTTTTTGCCTCAGTGTGATTTTGGATGCTGATGTGATGTAATGTTGTCTCTCAAAAGGGATTATAGATTCAACTGTCTTGACTATATAAACAAACTAAATAAAACAGATAAAAGATAAAAGACTTGATGAAAAGTAATGATACACTCATGTCCCCATCAACAAGAAAAATGCATAGTGAAAAGTAAAATTAGTGACCTTATGCTGACTATGGCTTCAAGCATCCCTTCTTGGACTCCTTATGTCACATTACTACTTACTTGTCCTGTTTGCAATATGTGACAAGCACCCAAAGTGGTGTCACTCACTATTTCACCCATAAACTGGGAGAGAGATGGATTCCTGCTTTTCCAAAGGGCACCTCTGTGAAGTGAACACAAGTTGCAGGGCTGGATTGCACTAGTTCAGGGCCTGTAGCATATATTATATAGGGGCCGTAAATCAAGAAAATACACTTAAATGCTAAAACACATAAATATTTTACTTGCTATTCACTTTTTTCATTTGTTTCAAAGCCAGAAAATCCAATGAATATGTCTGACATATCAGTTAAACTTTGTTTTTGTTTTGATCTTTGTGCTGTGGCTATGTTTTGGCTATGACTTTGGTTTCAAATACCTTCATATCTATTTGTGTCATATAGATACCACATTTCCATTAATCACTGTATTAAAATGATAACTCAAACTAAAGGTGATAATTGGGAAAAGTGACTTTCGGCTTGTATATATACGTATGTGATGAATTGAAAAGCGTTGTGTTAAGTACATGGATAAGGAAGGAGATTATGTTGAAAATTAGATACTTCTTGTTCAAATTTTTTTTATGATCAGACTAAAGACTTACAGTCTAAACTACTAATACATAGACAAACTTATTTTACTCAAGGAATACTTATTTTACAACAGAATCCCCCTCTTTGTTTATGTAGTGGTGTATATTATGCACATTAATTGAACATTATACAATGAAAATTTTAGATAAAAATTCAGCTAATGACTACGCATAAGGTTATGGACTTATTATGGATTGGACTTGCTTTTTATTTTTTTACCTAACATTATTCTAAGAGAGAATGGAAAAGCATCATTTCTATAAATAGGGAAAGAGTAAGAGGATCTGCATAAGTTACGGAGCAATCCATTAAATATGCTGGGAAGGTTGATTGAAGTGTTGCTACCAATTAGAAACCGTCAATCAAAACTGTCACTCAAACTGCCCACATAGGTTTCTTCAGTTTTTAACATGGTTGGTTGGCTATATATGTTTACATTTATATTTTTATCATGCATGCATACATACCAATGGAGCTAAAAGGCTGAAAATCATTTTTTCTTCACCCCTCCACACACATTAGGTTTTATGGGTGGGAGTTCAATTACATGTAAGTTAACACTTAATTGATCCCTTAGTTTGCGTCTGGCAACAGTTATGCTTGTTTTTTCGAAAATTCAGACTATTTTTAGTGATCACGGCACAAGAAAAGGTGAGAGAAGTAACTTATTCATTGATTACCCATTTTTCCACTTTTTAGTTTATCACCCTCAACACAGCATGCTGCTAAAAAGACATTTGTCATGTGCCGGTTTCTAGTGAGTGACTAACAAGATCTTTATTTATATGTTTTTTCCCACAAAACAACCAATCAAAGTTTGGGTGTGTCTCAAACATTTAAGTTTTTTCATAATTTGCAGGCCTTACAAACCTGTGCTCCATATATCCATTTAGTATGATGAGAAAAAACTAACAAGAAAAAGAGAGAGCAAATACAAGTCAGATTCACTCCTACTATAGGATCGATTTTCAACTAGTTCCTGCGGAAGGCTTCAATAAGACCTTTCACCCCAATGAGGGATCAAAACTGTTTATTTTGGGGGTTCCTGAATTCAATACCTCTGGTGATGATTTGCCATTTCATCTACTTGAAAAATATATAATCTTAATTGAGATTGACTCCTTCAGATAAACCCCTTTTGGCAACAACAAATTGCTGCCAACTTCTTTTCAACTTCTGGAAGCACTCCTTTTAATCAATTTAAGGAATCACTTTTAGATCTACCAGTAAATTTCTTACTATCTCTTCCATGCTTTCTAAACATCATTCTTCTAATGCACATGTTGCCAAGTCAAGTGAGTACGATGGGTGTGAAATGAGGGTGACCTTGTTCTGGGATTGCCACTCTATTTTCTTTCCAGTCTTTGCAGCAACAGGTCCAGTGTTCATATCCTTAGTTAAAATGTCTTGACAAGAACTGTAAGATAATCCTCCATCTCCTGCAACTACTCCAAGAGCCAGGTGCCGATAACACAAATAATTTTGCAAACTTTGCTAACATTTCGATCAGTTTTTAAAGATGAAGGCTCGCCTATACTTTAGCCATTTTTGACTGAAGTTCAGCCTTTTTTTAAAGTGCTTTAACCACTTAAAACACATGATCTGGCTGTTTCTCTGTTTTTTAAGTATGAAACTTTACACAGACTCTCTGCTCTTCAATTCAATCCATCTGTATCATATATACAAACTAGCTGAACACTGCCCTATCAGGTGGTTTCAGCCAGTATGTACATGAATAATGAAAAGTCATGGTTCAGTTTAAAGAATCGTCCACTTTAAAATTCTAACAAAAAATCTATTTTAAAACAAAAAAAATAGTTGAAGTTCTTACCCTAGGTCCATTGAGTGTGCATTCCAAATTTGTGCCAAGTGTTTAACCGATGTTTAAGGGGAAAGCAGAGGCACAGAGTAAATTCTTTTATATCAATAGATAATAGAATGATAGAATGTATATAGGTATATTGAATGAAAATTAAGGGTTCAGTTTAACATTATAGTCTCCTGATGAATAGAATCCTCCTCTAAAACCTTTGAAGATTTATTTTCTTGAGATCTTTTACTTTGAAACATTCCCCTACATCCTTTGAATATGCATGACATATTTGTGCAGAATTTGGTTGATCCACGCCAATGTTCAAAAGGTGGGCACATTGAAAAACACTGTCAGTTTTGAAATAAATAATAAGCAGAGCCTGTTGTTTTATGATAAATTACACCATGCAATGTGATTCAGATTCCTGGATTCCTGAATAGTGAGAGTTATTTTCTAATTGCTTATGTGTAAAATATATATGAAATGGCTATTATTCCCTTAAAACTTTGTTTTTGTGACCAGCACAATGGTATTCATAAGTAATTCTTTTTCTCACTTTATGAGATTTAAAATGTATGAATTTTCCTGTTGTCCAATTTAAAAAAGGTAGATTGCAAATTATCCCAGTTTTGGTCACAAAAGCAAAGTTTGAATGGAATGATTGTCATCTTTTTAATACTTTTTAGTTTAGACATTACTAATTAGAAAATAACACTTATTACCCATGAACAAAAAAAGTTTTTGAAAAAAATAAGTTGCACAATGTAATAGAGTAAAACAATAAAATATATATATATATATATATATATATATATATATATATATATATATATATATATATATATATACAAATACATATATATATATATATATATGTATAATCTATATATATATATATATACATATATATATATATATGTATAATCTATATATATATATACATATATATATATATATATATATATATATATATATATATATATATGTATAATCTATATATATATATATATACATACATATATATATATATATATATATATATGTATAATCTACATATATATATATATATATATATATATATATATATATATATATATATATATATATATATATTGAACAGAAAGTAAGTGTTCCATTGAGGGGAGAAGATGGATTCATGTTTCCCAAAGGGCATTAGTGCCAGTCAGTCTCACTTGGCATTCGAACTCAAGTTGTCGGGTCCACTTTCCGCGCCGCTAACTGATTGGACGCAGGCACTTCCTTTGACTTTTGGCGAATTACACCAAGATAGTATATTATTTGGTAAGCAGGAACACCAGTGTACACAAACAAAGGCATAGTTTGAAGCGAATAATAGACATTTTCTACACTTTTTAGACATTATCAATCAGAAAATAATACTTATTACCAAGAAATAGAAAAAAAGAAAAGAGAAAAAAGTTGCACAGTATAATAGAATAATAGACTCTATGTATATATATTGAATGAAAAGTTTTGTTTTGCATCATAGTTACATGTAAATAGAATCCCCCCTCAAAAAACCCTAAAAATGTGTTATTCAAAAAATCAATTAGACTAAATTCTCTCCATATGTCCGCAAATTGTTGATACCAAATTTGGATATGTGTGAATGTTCAACTAATGTTTAAGAAGGGTACAGCCAGACAAACATTTTTAGTTGTTTTATATAAATAGATTGATGGAAATAAGATCATTGTTATCAGGATGAGCATGAATACAAATTCAACACCATCTTTTTTTTTTAAATTTCCAAAAACTAACTTGCTAAAAACATTGTGTTACCATTAGTAAACACAGGAAATTTCATGGGTATGTGTAGTATGGTACCCGATTTATACTGTCACATACAAACAGGCAAACAAATGCAAAGTATTTTGTTGTGCTTTTCAATGTGAAGAGTTAAAATTATGAATTGTCTATGGCTTAACTCTTGGTTTGACAAAAGAAAAGGGAAGCACAGAATGCATTTATCTTTTTTCCTTTGTGTGTGTCTGAGCATTTGTGCTTACATGTGTGTGTGTGCTTGCATGCCTCTGTATATGTGGAGGCATGTAAATGATAGGGCCATGGAAGGAAGGTATGATTTAAAAAGAGGAAGGCAGAAAATATCTGTGCTGATCTCACAAGATTTCAATTCATGATTGCTGTCAAGAGATTACTATTAGGACTCAATTATTTCTTTGAGCCAGCATCAACATCTTTCTTGTTTCTATCTCACTCTTACAGATGGTACCTGTTCAGCCATAATGAGATTTAAATCACATCTTGTTACTTTTAGAGGATTTTTCAATTGGAAGAAGGCGTGATGAACTAGACAAGTTCAGAAAGTATTGGCTCTGTGACGTCCGTTGATAAAGAGGTCAGGCAAATCTTGGGGAAAGTCTATGTCTAACGACAGACATTGGAAGGCTACTGCTGCTGATGAAACTAGATACAATGCACATTTGATAAAGGCCAGAAAGTATAATGGCTGAAATGTAATTAAAAATTAATGATGAGAATGTCTGATAACAACAACGAAATCAATGATGATAATTACTTGCAGGAGCCATAGAAATATGGCGGGTGTTAACAATTAAGATATCATTATTACTTTTGCATATACATATTTCCTCAATTAAAGTATAAGTTGAAGCATGAAATTTATTACCAATTGAATGTGTCTTTATTAAGAATAATAGCATGTAAAGGCAAATGAAAATAATATATCTGTTATTGTTGTTAATAATTGTTGTTGCTTTTCCTATCTGGCTATATCCCTGTGGTCTCCTAAAACTACATACTCATGTGGGAGAAGTAATTAATGAATAACAGTTATAGAGAAGGTTGGGTTCCTTTTGCTTCCATTCTAGTATAAGCATCCTCTTCCATTCTTATCTTTGTTTATTACACTGTAAGGAGGTAGGGAGGGAGGAGAAAAAGAATGAAAAATATGAGGAGAATGATTTATAATCAAAAAGTATAATGGTTGTATATATAAACAGGCAGAATAAAAGTATAATTATTAGGGTTGCATTTTCACACCAAAGGTATTTAGTGGCTATTGTGTGCAATCACTGATAACAAATATCTTTATATATCCAACGCTTTCACAGTGTTCTCTCTGACCTTATCACAAGTTTTCCTCCAATGTGTTCCAGACTATTCCTAGTGCTCTAGTTATTATATTCATGGGTGTCACATTCCTATAACACATTTTTTGCAACATTCAAACCAGGTCCTGGTATTTATCCATTCTCTTTAAGGTTTTACAGGAATAATCACACCCACTATTTAACAGATTTTTTTCCTTTCTTTGCTCAAAACAATCATGATGATCTGTCTGTATATTCCCAAGTACCAAGTACAGCTTCTAGTTTATGCTCATACCATTTGTTCATACATTCAAATCCTGGTCATTTGCATAGTTTTCAGTGAATCGCTCCCCCAATTCAATTGTGTCTGTTGTTATATTATCTTTTGGTCAGTTTGTTTTATTTACTAATAATGAGTCATTCTTTCTTATCCCTCTTTCACATTTTTTTCAGTAGATTCCTCATGGAGCACAGGGCCACATTGCCGTTTCAGTAGCAAGTGGGTTTCACAGGACAGACTCGCTAAACCCACATCCAAGATAAAGTGCCTTATAGGAGTAAATGGCTAAAACTGCCCTTCTATTTACCCATTGCTAGGTGGGGAGTTGGATTCATATCTTTTCCAAGGGCATTAATGGGAAGTGAATGTAAGCATGATTCCATTTCCAATACCAGTAACTGCTATGCCACTCGGCAACTCCCTTTTCACCCATGAATGACATTTACCAATTTCTTGGGTTCCATCCATTTTCATTGTGACAAGATAATTATGATAATGGCTCCACTTATTTACTTTACCAAGAAATTTATTGATTGCGATTGTAACGTTGGCTGTGATGATGTCAAAGCAGAAAATGACAGTAATAACACAGTTCATTGGAGAGTATTTACATTCGTTAATTTTTTAATTTTATCACACTTTTGAAATCACAGATTTTGTATGACTAAAATGTATCATATTGATATGATTTGAAACCTTATAGCTATAAGTACAATGTAAAGCCTTGTATTTATAAATACAGCATTGAGTCACCAAAAATGTTCGGTTGATTTATTAAGTGAAAATAAGAGACTGGTCTGGTTGGTTACTAAATAGAAATCCTCACATGACAAATGCCTTTTGGCAGCATGCTGTGTTCAGGGTGATCAATAAAAGAATTGGAAACAGGTGTGATCAATGAATAAGTTACTTCTCTTGCTTTTTGTTGGGTAATGATCACAAAAAACGAACAAGTGTGAATGCTGCCAGATACAAATTAAGGGATCAATTTAGCAAAAGCTTACTCTGCAAATTGAACCCCCACTAAATATCTATGGGGAAGGGGGATTTTTCTAGATATAATGATTAGTAAATGTTGAGAATGTTTTTAAAAACTGTTGAAACCTATGTTGACAGTTTCGGCGGCAGTTTTGATTGATGGTTTCCAATATCTAAAAAGAAATTTTTCTCCAGCAAAGGACCACTTGACACGCCTTTTGCAGTCTCCTATGCAATAGAAATTTCTTTCATTAAGAGAATCCTGTAAAGACCAGAATAAATAGAAATTGGAATGTGCAATATTTGATGAATCTGACAGATGAGTGAAAACTTCCGAACTAGAATGGAAATATGTGGTCTAGTGATATTCAGATGGAATATCACACGCTTTCTCTTAACTGATTCCAGATGCTTTCCATTGATTACTAACTTTATTAGGACTACTTAGGAACAGTACTTGTTCAATTGATTCTCAGTAAGAGCTCATAGTACAGGATTCCCTCCCAATTTCTGCATCAACTTCTTTAGAAGACCGGCCTTTGTTATGGTTAGTGGTAAATCATTTTGCTTTCCCTATAACCTTTAGCAATCAACATTTTTATAAATATTCCAATTTCCATTACCCATCATAATTTATTTCAAAACCAGAACATTTAAACATGGTCCAGTCAACTGTGCTAGCTAACCATAAAGCATCATTCAGTGAGAAGTCCCCATTTTTGACACATTTAATCATTCAAAGTACCTTGTCCATAAACTGCACAAATATTTGTATTTGCATCGTATTTTTACCCTTAGAATTAAAAAGCATAATACACTGTAAATGTTGCTCAATTTCTCTCATCTTCAATGTTAGAATCCACGGACAAAATTAAGCCAATTTTGACGATTAAAAAAAAAAAATGCATGCTTATATGACAGTTGTTACAAAACAATCAAAGGCAATCTTTTTGAATGAAGTTAAATTAATAACTTGTTTCTTTCATTGTCATCAGTTGTTTTTTTTAGAGCAAATACTGCACTGATATTGTCTGACTTATTCATAAGTGAATAAATACATAACTGTTACTTCCAACTTTTTAAAGTATAATTGTCATTCTAACCTTTTATTTACACCCTTTTTGAGAGATCAAAATTATGGTGGCCATAAGCAAAAATATTCCAGTTGTCCCTGCATTTTATTAATGTAATGTTTGTTGAAGTAAACACACTATTGTATTTCTCTTCATTTATCATATATTCCCTTTATTTATAAATGGTGTAAAGCAAAAAAAAAATCAGGTCTGGTTAGTCACTTACTAGAATCTTTCAGGTGACCAATGTCTTTTGGCAGTTGAGGGTGATCAATTAAAACATTGGAAAAAAGGGTGATCAATGAATAAATTACTCCACTCGCCCTTTGTCAGATGACTAAAAAGACCAAATTTAAAAACATGAATGCTGCAGGGCACGAACTAAGGGACTAATCTAGCAAAAATCTACGCTATAAATTTAACCCCACCACTAAAAATGTATTTGGTGGGGGAATTTTCAAAAAAACAAAAAAAATAACGTTTTTTTCTTGATGGAACCTAACCAAGAGACAGACCTACAAACTGAGAAGAACGCAATGTGCGCATGAGAGAATCCTGCTCAACCTTACACAGAGAGATCACAAGACAGCACAGTATATAAGGAAGAAAACAGGTATTCGTGACATCATAGAAACTATTAAAAAACTCAAATGGCAATGGGCAGGCCACATTGCAAGAATGAAAGACAACCGATGGACATCACATCTCACAACATGGATCCCCAGAGATCACATGTGAATCCGAGGCCAACAGAAGACAAGATGGAGAGATGAACTGGACTGATTTAGGAAATACTGGTTCCGCGATACCCATGATAGGGAATTGTGGCGAATCCTGGGGAAGGTCTATGTCCAATGACAGACTTTAAAAGACTGATGATGATGATGATGATGATGATGAAATGTTTAAATCTTCAGCCCCACTAGATAGCAAGCTAGGGAGCTAGCCAACCAGCCAGCCAGGCTCACTTGAAAACTGAAGAAACCCATGCTGACAGTTTTGGTTGACAGTTTCTAATCACTGTTATCTTATTGATCGCTCCCAGACCCAAAAATGGTAATAATGGCATGCTAGGCTGAGTCATCAAAGGTTTAGATTGTGAGAGGTACAGGAAACTCAAGAATTAGAGAGCTTGCTGTAAACAAATGCTGAACACTATTTTCACTCTCCACCTTTTTTGATAGAAAGCAATAATGTTGTGTCAAACAAACTTTTGAAAAGTGTAGCATTCCTGTAGATCATAATTTTGGCATTATTGCTGATACATCCCTCAAAGATATTTCTGACAAATTTTAACAGTTTTTCACTATTTCACATACTACTTATTACTTGAAATTTTTTAAAGATTTCGGTGACAGAAACAAAAGTCTTTCATCAGAATATTCCTCTTTTCTGCTGTGAGCCAATGATATTTTTTTTTTAAATTTTTAACCTGGAAAATATTTCAAAATAATTCTCATCAAGATTAGGAGTACAATTCTTTTATTCATTTACTATGAAATCAAATAAGAGCTGAAAAGAAATTGATTATAGAAATCAGAACAGGGTCTCTATTTTTTAAAAAAATTATAAATAAAATGAAATACTTTTTTCTTTTTTCATTTTTTTGCAAGATTCTTCTTATGTTGCATCAACAACAAAAATACCCACATTTTCCTCTGAACTTCTTTCTTGTTGCTAATATTAACTCCAAAATACTTGGGTGCAACCAGTGGTATAGCAAGTGTTCTCAGCACCCAGGGTCAAAGACAACGCCTGGGGGCAGTTGTACTATATCCTATGGGAGGACATAACAATTAATTTATCGGTATTATAGGCCCTTTAGCCTATCTTTTGCCACGCCTCTGGGTGCATCAGTTACCCTGTAGACTAGTAATGGAAAAAGCAGTTATTTCACACAGCAAATATTCATTTTTCATCTCCATCCTTATCAATGGCCTTAATCTAATCGTTAATATTAATCATATAGAATGAATATTATACAATGAAAATTTTAGATCAGGATCCCCCTATAACTATGCCTCAGGCTAAAAACATCTTGATCCACTCTCATAAATACTACTACTAATAATAACATGTAGTTAAACTGTTTTCTCACCCTTGTAATAACAGAACAGAGCTGATTTTTTTTGCTGGAATTTCTCATCTTATGAGAAGTTATCCTAATTCTTCTCAAATGATTTTTTGTAAGCCACAAAAAAAATCTGTTGGGATAAATCTAGCCTCGAGAACATATCTTGCCTCACCCTGATAAGGTTGATGAGACTGGAGAAGATAGCATACATAATGCAAATATATTATAAACACCATAATCATAATCATGCAATGCATTATAATTATCAGAATCATAATTATGCAAACAATAATGGTGGATGATTGTAATAATAACTTTACTTTAGATTATGATCATTATATCAATCAAAGTTTATTGATGGTGATTCTCTGACTAAATATATTTATGGCTCTGTAGAAACATAAGCTGCATTTTTTCTTCTTTTTCTCTAAATGTCAAATGTTCATGGGTGAAGAACTTAGCCATGATGGTATTTAAATGTTAATATATCCCTGCCTTGGCTCTAAGGTCTCTCATGTTTATCAAATACAAAATCTCTTATATTCAATCTGACCTATCTTATCCTGTTCATAACCTTTCTAACTCACCAGTATTTATTGAAGCAGTTCCTTCTGTAAGAGTAATGCACTAAACTAGCCCCTTGTATGAGATCAGTCCGTAAAGTATCCATTCATTTTGAATATCTCGAGTGCAGGTCATGTGGCATTGATGTAACTTGGCAACCGATCAGAGAGAGACTCACTGTGCATGCATGAACAGACACTCTCCCGTGGAGGTGCTCACTTGGCTGTGAGATGCCATTGTGTACAGTGTGACTGTTGCAATTCACATGATGAAGCTCATTCTTTATGTTTTGAGTAGGGTTTTTTTTCAAAACACTGCATCACCCAGATCTCTCAGACTCCCTAGAGTCCAGATTTAGCTTCCTGTGACTATGGCTCTTTTTTTTTTTTGGTGGGGCAGGTCTATGTCAAACAATGGACGTTAAAAGACTGATGATGATGACTATGGCTTTTCGTTATCAAAAGGGAGGAAATCTCAGTTTGTAGACAAGATTGAGGAGAACATGATGAGACCATCGATGGTAATCCTGAAAGAGGACTTTTCAGACTGTTTTGAAAAGTGGAAGGCATATTAGTGTATGAGGTCCCAAGAGGGTACTTTGAAGGGACTATGGTACAACTACCCTCAATAGGTTATTTCTATCATTAATATCAAATAGCTGCTGGAAATTTTCTAGGCAGATCTTGTATTCTATTTTAGTTCTGTTTTATTTTATCCCACAAAAGACGTGTTGTGCTGATCCCAGCAACTTTGCAATAAAATCTATATTGAAAATATCCTTTTCTTTCTTATTCTCTTGTGCTACACTACAAGTTCAGAAATTACCAGTTCCTTTTCTTTGAGTTGTAAGAAATTTTCCTCTTTCTTCCATCGTTATCCTCATTTTTTTAGGTGGCTTGGCGTTATGTCAGCTGTTTTCCTTGTTGCCTAGATTATATCAGCAATCTCCCGACTGACCAAATGTTATATATATTTTCATCCCTGTTGTTCCCTGGTCACACAAAATAACAAAGAACATCTGTTTACTTGAACTGTAACTCCTGTTCCCTATGTCACCTCTGCATCCAAATGCAGCAGAATTTCAATTTATTTATGAATCAAACAATTACCACCATTTTAAATGGTGAAATCTCACCATGAAAATAATCTTTTGATCTTGTTTTCACTTATAAATACGTACGCATACAAACCTTGGCTTGCAAGCAGTGACACATCACCAGCAGTGACTCTTGGGATCTTCCTCACACTGGTTCCTGAGGTCAACAGATTTTTTCACACCTTATACCTCTCAAAACCTATTTTATAAAGGTGCAGTTGTAGCTAGGTTGACAGGTTCTGATTCTTTCTCGGTGTCAGCATTTGCAGTTAGGTGTTTGAGAGTAAGTATCTTGTGGAAGTGGTAATAGTAGTTGTTGGGTCATATTCACTATTCTGCAGAGGTCAAATCAAGTTCAGTAGGTTTTGGTTGAAGTCACTAGATTATATATTCAAGTCATCAGGCAAGGAAGATAGAAAACTGGATGGCTGACTGCTAAAGAAAATCAATACATGAATACTTGTATAGTACCCATCAAATATGATGCGATGATTTACACATGGATAAATTATTCAAATATATATTTCGATATAAATGTATTTATTGCAAATTAAAAAATGTGTCTAACAAAATTTATTTTTCTGTCAATTTCCTACAACTTTCCATATTTCTTTAGGGATAATTTTAAGACAATAAGCAACAGCATTGGATAGATATAAATTTACTATTCAACATCATAAAAAATATCAGCTTTATTTGTAGTGATGAAGATGGGAACACACAGACACAGTAGAGCTTTGTTTTATCCCCTTCCTCTCTCCCTGTTTGCTTTGATGAGGTAGAAACTAACATACAAATGATTGATTTTTTGTGACTGGCTATTATGCTATAAGGCTAAAACATGTAACCTAACCAAGAGACAGACCCGCAAACTGAGAACTATGCAGCATGCGCATGAGAGAATCATGCTCAACCTTACATAGAGAGATCATAAGACAGCACAATATATCAGGAAGAAAACAGAGGTCCAAGACATTATAGAATCTATTAGAAAACTCAAATGGCAATGGGCTGGTCATGTTGCGAGAATGAAAGACAACCAATGGACATCATGAATCACAACATGGATCCCTAAAGACCGTATACGAAACTGTGGCCGACAAAATACAAGATGGAGAGATGAACTAGATAAATTTAGAAAATACTGGCTCCGCGATGCCCATGATCGAGAAATGTGTCGGATCCTGGGGAAGGTCTATGTCCAACGATGGACATTAAAAGACTGATGATGATGATGATGAGTTATTTTGTTCTGTTTCTAAACTATGTAGATCCATCATGGATTTTATATTGGTTGTACAGGTAAAGTTAATTAATCAATTTTCATTATCTGTTACTGTTTTGTAGTAACATGAGCAAAAGGTGCCAGGCTCAAGTTTTTTGATAGAGACTGAAACAGCCTAGTGAAATAGTCAAATTACTCAAGTAACATTTCTGATAAATCACAATGTATAAAGTCCGTAACTATGATTCTTTAATAAAATGATGTCATGTTGGTAAGGTACTTGAATAAGAGAGGGGGCAAAGTGAAGATGAGGGGAAAGAGTTTCCAAATTAGCTATTCTCCGGCTAGATCTGGCCAATTGTTTGACCAGGGCAATAAAAGTAAATGTACTATTTCTATTTATAATTTGTTCTTGGTAAATAGCAATTTTCTTTGATAAGTTAGCTGGAAATGGAAAAATCGAGCTGATTACAGCCATTTTTAAAGAGTTTTAGCTATAAATGACAAACCATACTTGGTAACATTAGGTAGGATAGGAACAAATTTTATTTTTTTTTGTGTAAAATTTTGAGGACAGTAGAGTTAAGTATTAAATTACCTTTTTTTTTTTTATCATGTTCAATATTTTTTTAAACCATGGAATTTCTGCAGGTTACTGCTTGTAGAAATTGATATACATTGCTCCATACTTTAATTTTGTCAAGTGTAGGATGTTAGCATTGTCTTAGACTTCGTTACATCAAGGTTTTATATGCTTCTCCTGCAAAAACACTATTTCTTTAGAATGTTTTTGAGATCTTTACATATAATAAGATGCTATGATTATATATCATTATATTTTACAGGTATCAAAAATCACTGCACATCAGAAAAAAAAAGTATAGTGTAGTCATATGTATTAGTCAGAGAGAAGTGTGCAAGATGTTCATGGTTAAAAGCATTTCATTTTTGACATTTTTATAAAGAGATTCTCAGCCTACTTATTAAGGCATTTTTATCATCAGATACAGTGATAAAAATGTCATAATGAGTAGCCTAAGGAAGCTGCTAGAAGTCATTAAAGCAGACAAAAGTTTCAAATAATGCCCATCCTGAATACGATCGCAAATAAATTAATAAAAAAAGAGACAGCTTTCCTTTCTTTGCATTTTATTTCAAATTGTAACCTCAGCTGCCAGCAGTTTTAAGAGATTTTCATTTCTAAATTTAGAGTCTCAAATGCAAGCCAAATTACCAAAAAAAATAATGCATTGCTTCAATTGATTCACATTGAACTTATATCAGATTTCATGGAGCTTCAAGTGTAAAGTAACAGTCTGCCTTCCATCAGTGAAAACATTGACTAAAATAGGTGACATAGTTCAACTGCTTCTAGACGTAGATACCTTGGGTGTATGTTTGGTTCAGACGTGAATCTAGGACAGTAATTCTTAATCATATTTTTTCGGCTTGCATTCTGGGATAGAATGGCAAAGGCTGGTTATAATGATCAGTTCTGTATGTATAACTATATACGTTTATATCAGCTACATAACTCAATGCTATACTATGCTGAACCCTGTCAAGATTGACAATGTAACAAGTTTTTACAGTTATCATTTCCTGGGCAGTAGTTATGGGAGAGTGGTTTGCCCAAATGCTCACTTACCCACTCTCTTCTCCACCAGCCATTGTGGCTTATCAGAGGCAAGACATTTTCATTTCAATATCTGGCAACTGGGGTGAGAGAAAGTGGATTTCTACCCTTTTCAAGAGTATCAATGCTCAGAGAATACAAGCAGGCTTAGCTACAATTCAATTTAGATTATACAATTTTATATTCTGTTTGCATGAAAAATTCTTATGGATGAATGAAATTTAAATTTCTTGGTCCACTATCCTACAAAAATGTACTTACTAAATAAAATGCACTAGCTTCAGTAGCATATTTTAGTGATCACTACTCAGCAAAAGGCGAAAGGAGTAACTTATTCATTGATAATCCCACTTTTTTAAAATCCCCACACCACCGAACATGGCAAAAAAGACATCGGTCCCATTTTTATTGAGTGACTAACCAGATTTGTTAGTTTCTTTTATTAACCACTACTATTTTTCGTATTTATTGTTCTTATACTTTGAAGTTATTTAGATTATATCGCTATATCATTTCTATTTTTTTTTCTTATTCCCCTCTTAGACACATGGGAAAGTGGAGAAGGTGGCCATATTATTTTTCCTGTTTGTTTTTTATTCTCCTTTACCATACTAGAGCAATTTTATTAAAATCTACTTCCAGCTTGCTAGGCCTGTTAGAGTCCTGTTAGCCATGAATTTTGGGAACATGCTGCCTACTCTGTACATGGCCAGCCTCTCGGGACTTTCTTGGTTTCAATTCAGACTTGTCTGGTTTCCAACCAAATCTGAAGGGCCAAGTCAACTCTGCTACTTGTTCATTTCTGGGAAGGAAAGAGATTGATTCATAGCCTTCCACAAGATATTCGTACGGCGCAAACTGTCTGAGCCTGGGTTTGAACTCAGTTCACCTAATTCATATCCCGCACCGTTAACTGTTAGGCCATCCAAATTTCATCAAATAGATAACAAAAAAAAATCATCTTAACATTGCTAAAGCTATTTCTGTCTGAAAGAACTAAAAATCATTGTGTTTTATATGGTTGGACTATTTTCCTTGTCTATATTTTCATTTGTTCACAAAATTTTGGCGTACCCTCCAGCCTTGTTGGCTGTTACTAGTTCAAGAATGCAAATAATCCAACCATATCATACACAATGATTAATACACTAAGTCTAACAAAATTCAGATAAGAATTGTCAGAACTAAAAATGTTTTTCATTCCTTTTATCTTTTCCTATCATCAACTCTCCTATTGGGTTTTGACGGGGATCAAAGTTTAAAATACACAGCTATTAGAAATATTTGCATTGAGAATGTTGCTATCATATTGAAATTTAGTGCATCCAATGTCTTTGTTGATATCATCTTCACAAAAGTTAATGTTATTAAGGGAAAATATATAGATATTTTTAGTTATTCTATATTTCTATGTGATTTATTCCATGTTCTTGTAGAGGTCGGTATACAAGGACAAGTGGTACCTTTCATTTCAGTCACTTTGAATCACAATAAATAATTTTAAATATTACTCTGAGAGTCTATATTTCTTAGTAGCTGCATTACATTTTAAGTATAAATTAAACTGAATAATGTATTGATTTTAAGATTGCATAGTTAGATAGGGAAATCTGAGATGGTTTCTCTACAAGCCTTTCTTCAACCCCAGGCATGTGAGGTAACTTCCTTGTACTATTCCAGGTCAAGTCGCTCCTTTGCTCACAGTTTTAATCATGATTTATTCAGGATACCTTGCATTCTTGTTTGATGCAGTTTCATCATTATATAGGGGCCAATCAGTCATAAGACCATATTTCCTTATTCTATTAAATCTAAAAAAACTGTTCATGATTAGGGTTATCATTTATCAACATCAGTCTTTCATCGTCTGTCATTGGCCATAGAGTTTCCCCAGGATTTGTCACATCTCTCTATCGTGGGCATTGCAGAGCCAATATTTCTTGAACCTGTCAAGTTGGTCTCGCCATCTCATATTCTGTAGGCCTCAGTTGTACATTTGATCTCTGAGAATCCATGTTGTGGATTGTGATATCCATCAGTTATCTGCCATCCTTGCTACATGACCAGCCCATTCCCATTTGAGTTTCCTAATGGTTTGTATTATGTCTTGGACACCTGTTTTTCCCCTAATATGCTGTGCTGTCTTGTGGTCTCTCCATGTCATGTTGAGCATGATTCTCTCATGTACATGTTGCATGGTTCTCAGTTTGCAGGCCAGTCTCTTGGTTAGCTTCAATGTTTCAGCTCCATAGGTGACTATTAGGAGGAGGCATTCGTTGTATACTCTTTTTTTTCAGGAATAATGGGATTTTCTTTTTCTTAAAGGTTGAGTTCACTCAAGAGTGACTCTTCACCTGATTTCCTCTTTCTTTGAAGATGCCATGGTGACTCATCGTCCTAGGTTGATGTAGTGGTCTACTTTATCCAGCTTTGCGTTTTTGATTTTGATCGCTGTGTGTTTATTTCTGAAGTGTTTGTTGTACAGGATCTTTGTTTTGCTGACGTTCATGTGAAGGCCAGCTTCCTTGCTTTCTTTGTTCAATTCATCTAGCATCAGCATCAGTTGGACCGATTGTTTTTAAACCTTTTGCTGCCAATTATATTTTTTAACATTGTAGCTGCTGTGCTAGGTTTTTCTGGTAGAAAATTGATTCAGATGGAAAGTCTTCATTACATATTTCAAAGGGTTTTATTTTCATACAAATCAACAAATATGTACAACAAGATATGTATTAAATATGATACACACATAAATGTTTGTGAGAAAAAAAATTACACGTGATTGTAGGCTGAGTTATCTCGCTCATGGCACTCAACCAAGGACTTGCTAAGACATCTTATCTCCTCCATGGCACTTGACTGACTAACTGAGTTATCTTGTCCATGGCAGTGAACAGCTTAATTGATATTTGGAATGTGTTGAACTAGTTGGTTCAGTGCCCAAGGACAATATGTAGTGCTCATATATTTGAATGTGGTAATGAAGTATAGAGTCTTTCTCTTTTTCTTAATTGATATTATTTAATAATAAGCTAAGGTATGTTAATCTCATTATCCATTTACTGGCTAAATTTCAACCTATCAATTGGTGCTTATTAGCAGGGTGAAACGGACCACTACACTATAATAGATCACTAATGAAATAGATTTATACATGACTGACTTTTTATATCTTTATTAAATTATATGCCTGAATGTATGGGCAAGAAGCAATGGAAGCTAATTATAAAATATAATAAAACTCGTTTGTAGTCAAACCATTTGCAGTATCAAAACAGGAACATAATATTGAGTTGGTCAAAATTTTTTTTTATTCCTCAACATCATTAAACTACACATTCATTGTTTTGTTCCACTGTCTTCTGTCATTTTCTAGGCAACCTAATAATTCCATTCTTCCCAAACTTTTGATCTTTCTCTGAAAACAACTGCTTGCAGCCTAGCTCTAGCAATTATATCTAGTCTAATGTTATTGCTACGGAATATGACACGCTTTCTCTGAAGTGATTCTCTTACATTCTACTTTGTTGTAAAGAATTCACTTATCATAGCCCATTGCATTTTGTTTAAAAACCTGAACTTTTAAATTTGGTTGATTAGGTCTTTTTCTGCTTTGCTTGGAAGTCAAACATCAAAGTGACTAACATAATCAACCTGGTGTCGAAGATTTTCGATGCTTGGATATTTTTACAATGTTGGCTATCCCCTGTTCCATATAAAGTTGATTATTTTTAAGCAATATTTTGATTTGATCATTATCAACCTCAAATGGTCAACCGAACTGGGGTACATCATCTACCAAGAGATCTCCAGCACAGGTCTTTCCAAGCCATTTTTGACATGTTTGATCATTCATAGTGCCTTCTTCATAAATTCAAGATTTTTTTCGTGCTCAACTCACATTTTCACCTTTCTTAGAATTAACAATGTAATCTGCTGAACTTATTGCTCATTCTCTTCCATCTTCAATATTAGAATCCATAAACAAAAATATGTCAATTTCAACAATTTAAAAAAAATACATACTGATATAACAGCTGTCACAAAACAATTCAAACACCTCTAATGCCATCTGATAACAGAAAAATAGAACAAAAGTAACATAAGAACTTTTCTCGTTTCAGACAGGTGATTAACAAAAGTTACAAGTGAGTAAAATATAAAGTCCAATAAAAAGGAACTTTGAATTAATGGTTGAAAGAATAAGTGATATCAACTTGGCATCTTGAGGTGGGTAGCTATATTTAGACATAAATTTAGCTAATGAAAAAAATAAAAATAAAAAAGAGAAATTTACATCTAAATGGACTTTAAAAAAAATGTTTTCATTTAAAAATGAATCTAAAGATATTTGGATACTTTCTAAGGAGAGGGCATGGATGAGTGGTTGGCCTAACGCTTAACAATACTGAGAATAGGATTTGGTTCAAACTCTGACTGAGACAGTTTGTTCACTTTGCATTAATGCAATTGGAAAAGATAGGAATTCATATCTTCTCCACCCAGCTATGAGAAAATAGCAAGGTAGACTTGATTATTTAGCCATGGTTGGTAACCAGTGTAGGAGATGTACAACTCTGATTCCAAACCAGGGAATGAAGGCCCCTCAAAATGGCTGGATGCTAACTTTGACTTCATTCTGGCAGCTCTTGCAGCTAAACTGATGCCAAGCACTTTCCTTTGGATTATATATGAGGCTGAGAGTGGGATTCATTTGATTGGGCAGCCCAGGATCAATTTAGGCTTGCACCCTGAAGAGGTCACATCAGTGTCATTCCATTGTCGATCAAGACAGAAGGAGGCTTTTTTTCTAAAGGAAAACACATTGAATAGACTAGTTCGTACATTGTCTTTTTTGTATCAGATTATGCTTGCTATTAGGAAACAGTTTGTGAATTACAGCCAAAATATACCATGAATGAAAAAATCATGACGGTTTTTCTCGATAATCCATTACCAAGGTGCAAGCAGATACTAGGATTTTTCTGCATTCTTAGTAACAAACTTTGCTGTATGAATGAATACTGGTGCCTGAACCTTGCTTCTTCCAGTCTGGTGCTCTTCCAGTACATAATGAATTTACTGACAAGAAAGAAAAGATAGCAATTATCTTATTTCTAAGTTTTCTTGACAATCTTTCTGGAATGTTCTGAATGAATCCATCAAGGTAAATATCAATGCTATATGTCAAACTTCCTGTTTTTCCAAAATGTTCTATAGTTCAATACTTATAGTACCTGCCATACAAAAATGTCAGCCAAAGAAAACAATAAGAAAAAAGTAGAATCTAATCAGTTGTTCCTTTTTTTCACCCCCCCCCTGAAATGACAGATGAAATCCAACCAAAAATATTGATTAATACCAACTCATGAGACTTTTCAGAAATTGGCTTTTCTTTTGTATTACAGTAATGTAAAGAATCCAATATGTTAGAATTTAATCTATGTAGAGTTGAGGAATAACTTTTGGGCATTACTGATTGGACCAAGTCCTTGAAATGATTCAATATATTTGATTATTATTTACTGCAACATATTGAGTATCCAATTTTTCATATATCCATATATCCATGTGCTATTTACGCAACTATTTGAAGGAAATTGACACTACATGCATCTATATATATATATGTATATATATATATATATATATATATATATATATATATATATATATATATATATATATATATATATACATATATATATATATATGTACATATGAGTAATGCACTCACAGAAACTAACGTATATGCTCATACAAATATAAATAGACATATACATTCATTCATATATATATATATATATATATATATATATATATATATATATATCTGTATATATATATATATATATATATATATATATATATATATATATATATATTTATATATTTATTAGGTAATGAGTATAAGATTTGACTGAATGATTATAGATTGTGTTATATTATATTGAAACTCTTACTTGAAATAATCTCCTGTCATTATACGGTTAATGTATCACTTGGCCAAGACAACATAAATAGAATAAACAATTAAAGAGAATTTCCTGCAGCAGTCCCATTTTCTTCAATTGTTTATTCTATCTACATTGTCATAGCCAAATGATATATTAACCATGTAATGACAGGAGATAATTTCAAAAAACAGTTTCAATGTAATGCAATATATATATATATATATATATATATATATATATATATATATATATATATATATATATATATATATATATATATTAATGAATTCATAGTCAAAGTATTTATATGTCTTCCCACTTGAGTGGAATGTGGCACAGGATTTTTTTAATTGCGGGTCCTTGCACACTGTATCACATCAATCAGCATGTAATAAGTGGCAAAATTCGTCTAATTTCTTGGGCCTTGCTTTTGACTTGCCACACACATTAGGAATAGTCTTGACCCTACCTCTTTTCATGTTGTGAGGAGTTAAAACCTGAAAGACCAAGTCTCCTGGAATTAGATTCAGCAATTATTGATTCTTGGTCGTGAATGGCCAATAATCAAGATTTAATAAAATTTTCTCTCTAGCAAGTAAATTTTGAAATACACTGAAATAAACAGGTATTTGTGATAGTACTGAAATTTCTTGAAGGATGCTTTGCCAATCTATTGTTAATTTTTGACAAATATTCTATATTATTTGTAAGCAACATGTATGAGAAATAAAGAATGAACCTCTGAACTATAAAAGATAATAAGGGTTGCAACTTCAAGTCTCTCCAGAAGTTAATTCTCCATTTCTGATCCATACTAACATTCTTTATTTCCTATCTACTCTAACAACTAAGTAACAATCACTTGACTAACATCTTTTGGCAGCATGCCATGTTGGGATGATCAATGAAAATATTGGTAAAAAAAGGGTGGTCAATGAATAACTTACTTCTCGTACCTTTTGTTGAGCAGTTATCGCTGAAAACAAGAATGAATGCTGCCAGACACAAACAAAAGAATCAATTTAGCATGAACTCACATTGCAAATTGATCCCACTACTAAAAACCTCTTTAGGGGATAAATTCGGAAAAAAAAACAAAAAAAAACATTTTTTTCATATATGATAAGGAGTAAATGTTTAAATATTTAGCCTTCTAGATCAATTGTTGCGACCTGTACACGTGTTACACACATACATACATGGCCAGCCAGACCTGCTCAAAAACTGGAGAAACCTATGTCGACAGTTTTGGCCCGGGGGTTCTGATATTGCAGCTAATACTATTAGTGTATGTAAACAAACACATGTCAATTTTATACTAGTATTTTTCCGTTTTAATTTCAGTTGGTTTTCATTGCCACTCACGGATCATCATTCCTGATCTGAGATAGCAACATGGATCAGAATTAATAAACTTCTGACAAGATAAGCTCACATCCCCTATCCCTAGATGACTGCCCTCCCGTTGAAGTTGCCTTATTGATTAGGCTATGAATAGTACACTGGTAGTATTAGATATAATTAGAAGATGTCAACCAAAATTGTCAACATAAGTTTCTTATGTTTTCAAGTTGGTCTGGCTGGCTGTCTGGCTGGCTAGCTGGCTATGTATGTATCATACATACAGGGCACACCAATGGAGCCAGAGGATTGAAAATTTAAACATTTACTCATTATTTTATACGGAAAAAACACTTTTTTTATTTCTCAAGATTCCACACCAAATTGGGTTTTTAGTGAGAAGTTCAATTTACAGTGTAAGTTCATGCTAAATTGGTTCCTCAGTTTGTGTTCAGCTGTGTTCACACATGTTTTTTGAAAATTCAAACTTTTCAGTGATCCAATAAAAAGTGTGGGAAGTAACTAATCCACTGATCACCCCTTTTCCAAATTTTTTATTGATCACCCCCCCCCCATCCAGCATGTTGCTGAAATACATTGGTCATGAGACGGTTTCTATTGAGTCACTAACCAAACCTGTATTAAAAGCAATTGAAATTGAGGTTTTTAACATTCAAGAAAATGATATCCAACCATAAATTTAAAAGATGAGATAATTGTCTACATTGATGCATATTTTAATGAACCTTATTTCAGCATGGGTAATTCTCAGTTGTATGTAGCTTTGAAAAACATCCGTTCTTTTTAGATCAAAAAGTTCATCAGAAATGTTGACAAAAAGGAAACTTTTCAGAAAGCAACAGAAATGATGTGCGTTGAAATTTTTTGAGAGAGATGATTCTATTTCATTGATTTTTCAGACCTTTATTGTTTGAGTCACTCTTTTTTGGCCAGTGCATTCACCGGTCTTCCTCGGATGTATATCATATCAGATAATCACTGAATAAAATCCAATGTTTCATCTGTATTTTTCCCAATCTTTCACTATCACTTCAGCTTTGAAAAATCCACTGATCCAAGTGATAAACATTCATCCTACACACTGAAAGTTAGTAATAAAATTGTTAATAAGATAAAGGATTCCTTTTTAAAGATCATTGGATCCTATATGTAAAGAAAGCAGGATATGACACCAGTCAAAATACAAGGATCAAAACAACAAAAAATAACGATAGTTGTCAGCAAAATTCATAAAATAATAACAATACTTCATCTCTGAACTGCCGAAAACAGTTGTGATTTTCAAATAGTTTTATATTTATACAGAAATTTGTTAATTTCTCTTATGCATTGATAATTGGAAAAGTTTAATAGCTCTATAGAAGTATTCACGTTTGTTTACTGCAATATTTCATCAAATTCTTAATTCAAGTGATTGCTTTTGTGCATAAAATATTCTCACAGTGCATACATTCATATGCACCTAAATATATTTATGGTGCGATCAGCATAGTCCGTAATAGCACAGGCAATGGAATCAATGACCTTTTTAAACTCCATACAGGGTTGGTTATGTTTAATTCACACTTATGTCCTTGGGAATCACATGAATCTTTTCTTTCTCCAGGCTGGGATAAAATTGCAGGTTAAATTGGGCTCTCTAGCCTTGAGAGGGCTACCAATCTGAGAGTAGGACAACTCTGATTCTAAACCAGGGAGTGGAGCCCTATCAAGGTGGTTTGATGCCATTCTGGCAGATCATTCAGTCAGGCTGATGCCAAATGTATATATATATATATATATATATATATATATATATATATATATATTTTTTTTTTTTTTTCTAGGCTACATCAGTAAGGCTGAGAGGAGGATTCTGACAACTAGGCATCCCCATATGTTTTGACCAAGCATATGCCCAGAAGGGGGATATTCCATTGTCTGTAGTGACAGAATGGAGGCCATTCGTTTGTATTAAAACAAAGTAATACATACATACCAGATTATTGATTCATTTTTGTAACTAGTCTTGGACATAGTTGGTGATCAGTTTAATATCAAAATTATGGCTAAGCTGATCACTGCTTTATATATGCTAAATTTTTAAGAAATTCATAGATAATGATTCTGGTCTAAATGAATTAAATGTGAATGTTTTTTTCCTCTGAGCTACAATTGATTTGTTGTTGGAAAATCAAAACATTTTGAAAGATGTTTTATTCTTTACAAATTGGCTTGTCAAAAATTCTCTCGAATAGCATTTTAATTAATAGTTTTTTTACTGCAAACATGGCAATTAGACGGAAAAGAGAGGAGAGAAATCTTTGATCTGACCAGGTTTGTAACATTCATTGATTTACCATTTTAGCAAGGCATCATAACAAAATAAAGCAGGGGTGGGTCTCACTGAATTTTATGTTTATTGAACTGAAATTGAAGCAAAAAACTTGAAATAAAAAATGATTAAAAAAACAGTTTGCTGCAAATGCAGTGACTTATTTTGTGATGTAATGTCAAGAATTCTGACATTTCTGTGATATTTATTAGCTGCAGAAGACTCACAATTTTTACAATAATTGATTTCCATGCAAAAGTAGCTTATGACTCCTGTTCAAGGAATGTAATGGAACAGCAGTTTAAAGAGATTTTTTGTCATTACCTAATTGGAAAACTGTCAACCAAATCTGTCAACATAGGTTTTTTCATTTTCAAATTGGTTTTGGCTGGCTGGCTGGCTGGCTACCTATGTATGAATTGCATATACAGACCGCATAAATGGAGCTGAAGATTTTAAAATTTATTCCTTATTATGTCTAGGAAAAAACAATTTTCGTTTTTTGAAGATATACCCTCTAAATTGTTTACTTAGTTATTGATCCCCTTTTTTCTAATTCTCATTTTGATTGATCATCCCCAACATGATATGCACTCAAAAGATGTTGATCATGTGATGGTTTCTATTGATTAACTATCTCTTTTGCTCTTATTCCTTTTTTGTAAATGTCTTCATTTGCACAATCCGCAGTTAACATCAGGTGTTTAGATCACATAACTGATCCTACATGAGATTAGATCATTGTTTTCAAGCTTTGAAAACTAGATATATTTATAGAGGAAACATTCTGATGATCACAATTTATAGCGTTTAGTTCTTGACAGTAGTTTATGAACCACATTAATAAGCAACTTTTGATCATTTAAAACCATTTCTATTTCAAATGGATTACATTCAATCAAATCCTAATATATAATCTAAATCTGTGTCCAATAATCATATTTTTCAATAGCTGTGTGATGACTGATGTTTCTCAGCTGCAAGATTTGAAATGTCAGATTCAATATTTGATATGTTAATTCTCAAATAATGTTCAACATTTAGTTGGTCTTGTTAATTTTTTGTGTGCGTCAATATGGAGAAAGTCCATTCACAAAGGTAAACTGTACAAAAATGAAATAATTTCCAAAGGGCCATCTCTATGAATTCTGGATACGTATTTCCCACTGATAAACAAAAATCAGAAGCGTTAGTTGATGAATGGCAAATCCAAAATAAAACTTCACTGACATATTATTATCTCAACCATATGGTCCAACACATTTTTCATCTCACAAATCAATATATTGCTCATTCTCTCAAACATAAATGATATAGCTGTCTTCCCAGAAGTCTCTAAGCACTCTCTAGCCGAAGGGGAATAACTCAATACTAAAATAGCTCTCAAAAATACTCAACAGCTCTTCCCCTCTTTTCTTTCCCTTCAGAGGAGAGCATAGTGTTCATAATAATGAAAATGTTTTTGGTGTCCCACCAAAAAAAACAATATTTTTCTGCAGCGTGTTAATTTTGTCCTTCAACAACATAATGACTCCAGCCATCAGGCAAGCATAGTCGAAATCTTGTGGAATTTAAAACTGATTGTCTATCATGGTTTCTACAAAAAAAAATTCTTCTTGATCCAGGCATTGATCGCTAACACATTGTCTGTTGACTAAATTCTCAGCTATAATGGTCTGTTGGTTGGTTTGCTCAATGATTTCTTGGTTACATTTGAGATGACACTCAAGTTCATTAGTTTAAGTAAGGTCGAACTTATATGAAACGAATAAGCATGCATTCTTTATAGCATCAGGAGTTTCAATCATGCAATGAATAACTTTGGTTAAATCGATCACGTAGCCCAAAAGGTATACCAGTTAGCTCCATCCATGTGAATCAATTCAGTTGCAGTCCACCTCTGGACATTCGACTTTTCAAAGTGATATTCCAAGTATAGATGCACATTAACTTGTCTGTCACCTTCAGGCCAATCGGCACCAGCTTTGCAGTTCTGTCTGGCATCCTCGACATTCAATTTTTCCGATTCATTTGAGAGCCATGCCCAGATCTCACACCTCTTTCTTTTACTGTTTCCAGATTGGCTTTACTTGGAAGAGCCCTGCAGTACACTGATGTGCGAATCTTATTTGTATCCTCCATTCTATCATTAAGAAGATTAGTAATGATTTATTTCAATGTTGACCTTTATCAAAATCTAACTAGAATGGGTCTCTCTTCTACATTTGAATCTTTCCAGTTTATTTACCGCCATGGGTCTCACTTCTACATTTGAATCTTTCCAGTTTATTGACCTCCATGGCCACATTGGGGTAACAGATCCCACAGGAGATAAGCAATTATTAATTTCCACTGCAGCTGTATATCTGAATCACTCTGGTCTACCACATGATACTGCATTAGCCCCAGTCTCCTTCATTTCAGCTCAACCCCTCAATAATGGTTATTCCAGAAAATTTCATCCTCTTGTATGATGCCTTTTCTTTTTTTGTTGCAATGTATGGTCTTTGATTATTTATTTTATTTTCATACTAAATTGTATTAGTCCTCATGAAAATTCAGTGCAGGTTCCAGATCTTTTGATATGCTGTGGGGCCACTGACAGTGGGGTAACTCCCAATGTATTAGTGGACTTTCATGGTTCTGGGAACCCTTTAGTTATCTAACCGAACTTCCCTAATTGGTAAATCTATGGAAGTGCAATCTGGCTGGATATGCCCAAAGCTTCTGCAGTTAAAATAGGTTCTATTCCTGATTTCCTCATCACAGTTACAAGCAATAAAATCAGGTTGGTTGCATATGTAGCAGCATTTCATCAAAGCATAACAGTCACCTGCTATGTAGCCACCTTCATTACACTCGTAGAAGCAGACTTGACTAGAGCAGTTATCACAAGCCAAATGGCCTATATGATGGCATTTCTTGTAGTGACTTGAGTGGTTTGCTCATCTATCAATTTTCAGCTTTTCAACCTCCCAACTTTTGCACTCAGAGATCATATGATCAAAGTTGACACATCAAGCAGTAACATTTAGAATCATCAAATCCTGTGGGTTTTGGAAAATTCATCATCCTGTAACCTTGTGCATTTTCAGGTAGACACCCTCCTCCTTTTTTTAGGAAATTCTGACACACTGTTTGCTTCTAAATCAGAACCCTCCCGGTGTTTGGGATTTTTCCATTTTTACTATTTTCAAAAACTTTTCAAGAAATCTCATGTTTTTTTTCAGCAGAAGCTGAGTGTCCATATCACGTTCCCCACTAATTTTGCAATAAACTCTTCACCAGTGTTCTGAGACAAATTGTCTTCAACTATCTAAGGAGATTTCTAAACATCAACCACACACTCAATCATTCAAAGAGTTTATCTTCTCTTGCGACATCAATGATTTTGGATTTTGTAAGGTTTTAAGCTATCCATTTAATGAATTTTGAAATCAGTGTATTTCTTTTATCATTAATATCTTTCAGTTCTTCCTGAAGTTGATTCTTTTCTTTCAAGATAATATTGTAGCGTTCTTGTTGGGTGTCATGCTCAATTCTCAGTGTTCTAATTTGTCAAAAACTTCAGATTATTCATTCTTCCAATGTTGTTTTTCATGCTGCCACTATTGTTTGAGTGTAAATTGTTCCAGTTTTAATCTGGGAATTAATTTTTCTTATTCCAAATTTTTCCCCTGCTAAATCAGCTTCATCTTATTTTTTTACTTTTCTTTTGTTTCTAATTCATGATTTATATCACTAGCATACTATTCATATTTGTCAAGTAATTTCTTTTTTTTTTTGTTTTTTATTTTGAAAATTTTTAAAAGATTTTCTTCTATTTTTTATACTTATCTTTGTATTTTCAATATTTCGTTCTGAAGTTACTTCTCCAGCATTTTTTTTTCGTATCTTTTCCATTATTTTGTTAGTGTCAAAAATCTGGTAATTTCAACCAAAATTACCTCAAAAAGTTAGTCCGATTCCTTGTATAGATTTTTTAATTCGTTGTCTGTATATCATTGTGCTTAGTTCATTTCTGAAATTTCCTCTTTCACCCTGCAAGTTAAAAACGTTGTCTGCCATGTAGCTATTTTTTCTTTCATTCAAAATAATTCTCTGGCATATGATCCATTGGCAATTCTATGTCTGTCATGTTCTCATTTTTTTCTTCTTCAACTAAAGACACATCAATGTTAGTCATCTACATTTTTTTCTTTTTCAACTTCAAAAAATATATAAAAAAATGTCAGTCATTTAATTTTTTTTTCCAGCCAAGCTCTGCTACCAGTGTTAGTTGATAGATGACTGATTCAAAATAAAACTTTAATGACAGAAGTTTCCTAAAAAAACTCCTTATTATCTTCATTACATGGCCCGACATGTGCGTTTTCTATCTTCTCTAAAATCAATACATCACTCATTCTCTCAAATGTAAATAATATCGGTCACCTTACCAGAAGTCCCTTTGCACTCTCCAGCCTTAAGGGTATAACTCAATACTAAAATGAGAATACTCAATTAACAAGGAAGACAAAAATCATTTTCCAATGAAACAGTCTTCCTGAGTTTTGGTTATCAGAGAGAAATACTAATCTAGAATCATTAGAAAAAGAACTTTTGGGAATTACTTCCTTTTTGTTAAGGTACTATCACATGATGGCTGTGGACTTATTGTCAGTCTCAGTTACTCTAATTTCAAATTCATGGTATTGATTAAAACTTCCAACTGTGGACTCCTGACCATTATCTGGTGAACTGCTGACCACAGTTGATATCTTCTAAATAGATATGATAATTAAACCAGAAGTTTGTATGTACCAGTTCATGATTCGTTGCTTTGCTGATGGTTATAATAAATGTAAAAATGAAAAAAAATGATGTAATATTAGGCAGAAAATCACTGAAACCGGTAATTTAAGAAGAGTTCAGCTCAACTGCAGGACATGATGTTAGTTTGAATTATCATTGTATTTAATCATTTATCATGAATTATGCTTTTTATTTAAATGTATATTAACCAATTATTTCTTTATTGATGACATTTATTGTTAGTTACTGCTCTCCCTTTTCTTCATTATGATGTGTACACATTCTCCTCATTCATATTACTTGTTTATGTATGTTAAATATATTAAAAGAAAGCCATTTAAAGTTAACTTGAGTATGATAGATATGGCTCTAATTATATATTTCAAATAAAGGCCTCTTGTCAACATAGGTGTGAAAAACACAGCTCATAATGTATTTCATTATAATAAAGGCCTCTTAAGTGAACATTAATGTGACAGACATGGCTCTAACTTCCTAGGTTCAGCACTTGTCAAGCACTGCTGACTACTGATGATGGCTGGTGTCACTTGGCAACAACAGAGCTAGCTGATGGCTGCTACTGATACTGTGTGACAGACCTGGCTCTTATCACATATATGATTGGTCTACTATAATAAAAAGTTTCTTAATTCAGTTAGAATCATTTTGATAGAATTGAACCACAGAACATACCTTTTCAGATATTTATAGAACAGATGTTTGTACCACTTGGACTGTTCAGATTTCAACAGTTCAGTAATTTACTGACAAGAACTATGAAGGTTTGAGATTGGAGAAGAGTATTCCAGATAGATCTTTGATGTTTGATGAAATCTTACAACTGCTTTGCCCACTGAGCAGGTCTAATTCAAGACATGCACGACTTATCTATTAAGCTGTATGACATTTTGTATCACCATAATAATTGTTTGTATTATCTTTGATATCATGGGTAAGAATCATTAAATAAGTGCCTCGAAACATTTTAATGGTTACATATACAGAGGAACATTGGTTATCTGAATGAAGTGAGCAGGTAGTATTTTGTTCATGCCTTCAAGGGCATTTGTATGAAATGAACATAACAAGCCCCAACCAGAGTTTGAGCACAGGTCACCAATTACATTGTCCACACCATTAGCGACTATTCTAATTGCACCTCCTCAGTGGTCAGGAATTAAGGCAAGTATTACTGATAAAATAAGGCAACTATATGTATGCAGACACACAATATCTTATCCCAAACCCTTGGGACAAGACACTTTTCCAAATTTGGAATTTTCTATATTTCTGAATGTTAATACAGATACCTTTTATAGGATAGACAATTAAGTCAATTGTTAGGGAATGGCAATATATCTGCAGTGAACTTTGTAAATATTCACTCCAAGTGGGGTAAATTATGACTATAAATAATTGTATAGATTATTTGTATAGTGGTAAAAAGCTTTACCCCATTATAGATGCACATAATTCAAAATAGGATATCAGTTTGGTTGATTCACCTAGGTAGACTGCATGAATGATAAATAGCAGAAAAGAAAAAGAAAATGAAATGATAATGATAATTCTATATACCTCAATTCATACCATTTCAGATCTTTCACTCCAAATCCTTATCCTCTAACCTTCACCCTGTACAGTGCTACGTACACCCAGACCTATCTGATTACCCACCAGGAGCAGATAGTGGGTGTTAAGAGCCAGTGGAGCTCTAAGGTCACTCCAAACGACACCAGCAGTGACCAATCCACCTCACCCCTTGCCAACACATCATGGGCCAGCATAGCAGGGCATGCCCCAACACTCCCCACGGTTTGCACAATAAAATTATACCATCCATTCCTGCTGGGTCCTCGGTCCCAAAAGGCCCAGCCACATCACTCGCTTTGAGTGGGAGTTATGTGCTCCAAATGCAACTACCTAAACACCACACCAAAGAACGCCTGTTCCTACTAGGCCGACGGTCCCAAAGGCCCAGCCGTATCTCTTGCTTTGGGTGGGAGTGATGCGTCCCAACAGCGACCACCCAAATAAAACCCAAACAGAATCTTTAAACCCAAACAAAACCCCAAAACCCTCAACAAGAGAACAATGTTATACATCAGCACCTACAATGTCAAGACACTCTCAACAGATTCTCACCTAACCCACCTAGAAAACTAAATCAAAGACGTCAAATAGGACATCATAGGTATATACAAAATGAGAAAACCAGGAGAAGAATTAATAGAATTGAAAAGCAAACATCTTCTCTACAATTATGGAAGAGAGAAAGTGAAACAAAGTTGAGTAAGCTTTCCCATCAATAAAGACCTCAAAGACAATGTGGTAGGCTTTAAAGCTATCTCAGACTGCATAGATTTCAGCGCAAAAGTAGGAGAAGGAAATGAATGCTGCATCAGAGAATTTGGATATCAAAGATGGAACAAGAGAGGTGAAGATCTGGTAAATTTTGCAACCGCAAACAACTTCAAAATTATGAACACATTCTTCAAAAAGAAACCCAATAGAAAATGGACTTGGAAGACCCCAGCCATGAAACCAAAAACGAAATAGACTACATTTTAATGGACAAAAACCACACCATCAAAGACATCCAAATCCTAAACCAAGTAAATGTAGGGGGCGACCATAGAATGGTAAGATTTACGATGCAAATAAACACAAATAAAGAATGCAGGAAAATGTTCTGTACTAGACCGCAGCCACTAACCGTACCAAATGAACTCTCCCCAGCCTTCAAGCTAGAATTGAAAAACAGATTTGATATTCTTACCGACAAAAACGACACCAACATCAATGCACTCCACAACAAAATAACAACCTCTCTATTAGAAGCAGCCAATATGTTTTAACCAAGAAATACAGCGATCATAAGCAACATCTCAGATGAAACCAGGGAACTGATTGAAAAGCGCAGAAACCTCAAACCACCAACGACCGCAAGGGAGGAAATAGAAGAAATCGAACTGAACAAGACAATAAAGAAGAAGCTAAGAGAAGACAAAAGGTATACGGCAGCCATCATCAAGACCAACCTCAAAAAACGTTGAGGATTTAAAGCAATAAACAAAGCTCTTAAGTACAGGAAAGAAACAGATAACTAGCATTCTCGAAGCAAACAGAGAGATAACAACAGATAGAGATAGAATAGTTGAATGCACCAAAGAATTTTACCAGGAACTGTACTCTTCAAAACATGGACAATACAATAACAACCAGAATACACAAGATGCCGACAATCAGTTTGAGGACTTCCTGAGGTTACACCATGGGAAATTCAGCAAGCCATCAAACAAACAAAAAAGGAAAAGCCCCTGGACCAGATAACATCACCATCGATCTTCTCAAAAAAGCCAGTAAGAGCGTCAACAGAAAGCTAGCTATTCTATTCAACTGGTGTCTAAAACAGAGTAAAGTCCCGAAAGACTGGAACACTGCTATCATAATGCTTCTACATAAAAAAGATAACCCCAAAGACCTCAACAACTACAGACCTATAAGCCTGCTCAACTGCATATACAAACTTTTCATGAAAATCATCACCAACCGGATTACTAGAACACTTGACGAAAATCAACCACAAGAACAGGCTGGATTTAGAAGAAGTTACTCGATCATGGACCATTTTCATTCAATAAATCAGCTGAAAGAGAAGGCGGCAGAACATAAAATTCCACTCACTGTAGCATTTACAGACCTTAAGGAGGCATTCAGCTCAGTAGAAATTCCCATGATCATAAAGGTCATCACCCTACAAGGTGTAGACCCTGTATGCGTTAAAGTACTGCAACATATATAATCACAGTTTTCAAAATTTCAGATAAGGGATTGTGTAACCATAATATATATATATATATATATATATATATATATATATATATATATATATATATATATATATATATATATATAGTCTACATTGATAGCTTCTTTTCAGAATATATGATGTCTTTTATACAAAATTGAAATTATGTAATCACCTACAGTATAGTAATGATTGATGTTGGTTCTTATTGAGTGCTTTGTAAACATTTCCTTGTGCCAAGATTGGTTCTGTTCAACAAATATCAAACAAAAAAAGAATAAAAAAGAAGCAAGACATTTTTTTGATATGACCTTTCCTTTTAGATTGGGCTGAAAACATATTATTAACTGCTTTCAATAATTGCTATGGATTTCATTTGACTAAAATGTCCGCTCCTTAGTTGCACACACCAAGAGAATGATTAGTATGATAATTCTAATTGGCTTTGTGAAAGTCAGGTAAGTATTTTCAACTCAGTTGCACATTTATGACCACAAAAATATTCATCAATTAAACTAATAGAGTTTAGGAGTGGCCATCTTTACTTCAGTCTCATGTCTAGTGGTGAACAGAAAATGAAGGCAATACTTTTTCAAGTAGATATCTTTCATGTTACCCCCCCCCCCACTGCTGAATCCAACCACAGAATCAGTGCAGAGGCAGAGAAACACTAACACAAGCTTGATGTTTCCTTTAATCACCAATCCTTCCTTTGTACCTGATGTGGAGAAAATCTGTTCGCAGTCCTGTGACAGGTGGTGTCTTTTTTAAAATCCTTGTCCAAAAGGCCAAGCCATGATGATAGACTAAGCCTACTCAATCTGGCTTGAGAGCACCACGATGGAGCACCCAGTCATGCTCAATATCACTTGCAATAACGTTCAATACCATTATGCTACAGTAGTCCCCCAACAAAATTTCATAGATATTCATGGCCTAGAAAGTCAGACTTTTAATAAAAATTTGCATGAAGATCATTTTAATTATCAACTTCATGTATATGTTATTTTGTGGACACGGTTAAGGTATAAATCTAGAATTCTTATTTATAAAAATAATCAAAAGTGAATGCAATTATCCCCTCATTAATAAAAATAGAAATGTTAGCCAGTCTGTACCAGGAAGAAAATACAGATAGATAGATAGAAGGATATATAGATAGAAAATTCAACATGCATAAAACTGCCAGGTTTTCATCTTCGTAAGTACAGGAAAATTCTATCACTGTTTCATTTCACATTGTAACATGATTGTACAACCTCTGATGATTGTTCACTAATGTTAAGAAATGTGATATCCATCTTTTAGACTGATATTCATACAAGGTCAAAAATGCTCAAAAAGGTGAATTTTTATAGTCACTACACAGGTAAATACAGAATGGAAGAAAATCAATACATAGAAAGTGATTAAAAAGAATAAAATGTTATTTCTAGCTCTTTCAGATGAAATCAAATTATAGCAGTTGTTTAAAACTGAATAACATGTATAACACTTTCAACAATAATTCAATTTATTTCTTTTAGTTCAGGTAAATATACATGACAAATTTGCAGCCCAATTCTTTTTAGGTGGCAAGCAGTGATACCACTCACTACCTTTTAATTTTGTGAAATTCTTGGCTTATTTTGCTTACATTTAACCCTTGCAATAGCTTCTTAAAGATATATAACTATGGATAAATCCCAGTCTATATCTATTCAAGAGAAAGTTGAACTATTGAAAGAACTGGAGTGTGGTATCCCTGTGCATTAAGTTATTTGATTTGTTTATTATTGAAGTGGCAAAGAAACAAAATACTGAAATTCTATACGGACAAAATTCCAAGAACAAATGAGCATTAACCAAACCTATGAAAAATGATAGAAATACTCAACATAAATGAACAATCATGGAATGGTGAATGAGAGATATGTTATTGAATCAGAATTTACTTGAAGTTGATCTAATGAGACTGTGAAAGATTGTCTAGGGATTACTCAAACTCTGTTGGAAAAAAAAATTGAATTGGCTCCAGGAATTTCCCTCCAAATTGTAACAGAAAAAGATTCAAAAATTAAAATAGACGATACGTTGATAATTTAATGACCAATCACAGAGCAGCCTTCAACAGGCAAAATTGACCTTCACAGGAGCCTCCCAATAAAAGATAAAAAAGGAAGCTGACTCATGTAACCCAGACAGAGACAAAAGTCGTTAAGACCATTTGGCAATCCACATAAGAAAGCTACAAACAAACTCACCAGATGGTGTGGGAGAAATTATCAGACACATTCATTGACAATTCAAAGGAGATATCTTCACTCCACACTTACCTACGTATACATCAACATATAGTCAGTATTTCCCCTGCTAAATCCTTCTGAGTTTCAACACCTTTTAAAATAAATTGCAGCTACTACAAGCACACACGCAATCTTACAGAAATCCTAAAAGGCTTATTACCTTCACAAAGACATACTGGCATATACGTTCCTATATGAACAGTTAACTGAACATAGAATTGAATTCATCATGGACTCTTTTGAACAAAGACATAATCTTAGAATGCACACAAAAAGATAAAATATCTTTGTTGCTGTTATTTTGATAAAATTATCAATATTCATCTCTTTGCTAAATGATTTATTGAACTTTGAACATAATTTTGAATTATAGATATATTTGGTAGTGCATGTAGCCATACTGTTACTTCATGCTTGTGAGCTGTAATATCAATTTTGTACCTATATTTACAGCGTAATTTTCAACACTAATTTCAAATCTTTAACCGACTACAATTTAGTTTATGCTTTGTAGCACAAAGAATTCTGGATATTATATCATTAGTTAATAATATCATATATTTATATCAATTTTAAAAAAAATGATGAATCATTTTTGGTTTGGTTGGTAAGTATCAGAAGCATAGTTCTTAATCTTATTCTTAAACATCATGATGTGAAAGGTTAAAAGATTTTCAAAATACACTTCTAATAAATTATGCCATTATTACATATGATTTCATATTTAATTATTCAGTAGTCTTAGGAGGTTTGGGATAAATAATTGTGATAAATAACAGATATCTTGACTTTTACATTTTTGGATTTTGGCGGTCAGGGTTTGTTAAACCTTTTGGTATCGAGACAAATAGACCAACAGAGTCATTCATGTGAATAACAGAAGTTCTGCAAGGAAGTAATGACTTTTAACATATTGACCCCTACTACCAACCTTGCTTCACAAGATTATGATGTTCCCTTGATCGTCTACAATATAATTTGGTCTGAACCCACCAGTTGCCAGATGTGATCTTCAATGTCGGAGAATATTAAATCAGACGAAATTAGGTTGTTAACAACAAATTAAGTTGCATTTAGTCTTCCATGCTCAGACACTGAATTAAAAGCCGGTAAGAATCATAACTATGACAACATAATGGTCACTTTTATCAACCAACCAATTATTTTCTTGTAGATAGGAGGTATTTCTATGACAACATAATAGCCACTCAACGCAACCAGCCAATCAGAATGCTTCATGCCAACTTGAAATGTTTCTGTTGCAACAGTAGACAAAAATGGATCAGCAGTGCAAAAGAATAAGAGAAAGGCACAGTTTCTGAGGCTTAAACTAGAGAGTGTTATCAAGAAATGTGTTCATGGAATTCGTTGATTCAAAACATTAAATCATGATAGAGATTTTGATGGTGACCATAAAAGTACTCACAGGAACAGAAAGAAGCCTACATGAAAATTCCCATAGAAAAAGTATACATGAAAAATGCCCATACAGAATAGGCCCACATGTTAAAATACCATCATGAGAAGAATTTAATTCATTCAAGTTTATGTTTAATAACAGTGAGTTTAGGTTATTTTCAATTCACATTTTATTTTTTTGAATTATGATAGTAAATAATTTGTTATTCATTAGATATCGAAATTTTTTGAGTAATGAATTATAAGCAAAATTTAATTACAATTTTTTTTTTACAACAATTGCACAATTCATTTTTCCCTTCAGTCAATTAATAGTGTTTGGTGTTGAAAATATGATGTTCTGACAAAAGCGAAAGTCCTTGCTTTTTTTGTTGCTGTTGTTCTTTTTTCTAATTTATTTCTATTTTGTTAATTTAGTTTGAAAACAAAACAAAAGGGGTTTGTTCCGCTGTTTATGTGCAAAAGCAAGGAACTAATGCAGTAGTATTAATGCAAAAGAAAATTCACCTAGTGATAGTGCCACCTTTATGCATTAAATATGGGTATTGGGGACATAAATATTTTAGCATCTAGTGATGACCTTTTGTTGTGAGTTGTACTGAAGGCTAATCACCAGAAATTAGCTTTTTTTATAACTTTCTGCAAATTTTGATTTTATATATTTACTTTCAGTGGCCGCGAAAAATATCAAGACTCTTAAAACGTCTGAATAAAACATATATTCATTATGAGGTACGTTAAAGAACAACTGATGAGCCTATTTCTATAATTCTAGTTAAAATTTCTTCTCATTGAATATTTTAGCCTAAATAAATAGTAAATTAAATAGTTTTTACTGTTCTACTTGTTTGTAGCAATTCTTTTCAGCCATTTTTTTTTCATCTCTCTTGTCTGATATAAAATGTGTTCACAATTTGGAAACCAAAAGTCAATAAATGAACTCAATAAAAAGATAGGAGTCTTCTGAGCCTGATTAATTTGTGAAAACTTTCTCAAAATATATGATGGAGCCTTCTGGTAACATTTATTACAGTTAATTATTTGTCCTGACTGTCTAAATTGCAAATATGTGTATATTGTGTGTATATATGTGTATATTAATGATCTAGACACAAATTAATCCCTACTTGTTCTACTAAACACTATTAGAGTTTAATAAAAAGTAAAAAAAGGCAAGGGGGCTTTTTTTCTGTATGGGCTTTTTTTTATGTGAAGTCATTTTTCCATGTAGCCTTTTTTCATGTGGGCATCTATGATTGTGGGCTTTTTTCGGTGGGGAATTTTTGTGTGAGTATTTTTCATGGAACCAATTTTGACATTGAATTAAGTGCTGCATTGGGTAGATTTTGAACAAAATTCCATTGCCTTTATAATATTGTTTGTGTTGGCATGCTGTAAGCTTATTTCTATATAATACATGAACAAATTTAAACAGAATATATATCACACTTGATTCTTTTAACGAGATATGAAAGAGGCATCCCATTTCCTAAAAAGCAGTTTTTTGTCTTTTTTTTTTAAATAGATAGTTAAAAAAATATTTTAATCTCTTAATAGGAGCATGATAAATTACAAGTGGACTTACCTGTGAATAACAGCCTTCAAGATAAATAAGCCTTCCTCTGTCAAATATAAACATATGTGTGAGTATAAGTATATATCTATACATATTCATGTGTTTATATAAACTGCAATGGAACAATAAGTCCACAGCGTGACTTGATAATTAGTTAGATTTTGATCTGGAATTTTGATCAATTAATCATGCCAGCTCCCCCAGTGACAGCCATAGACAGGATTTAACTCTGCTTAACTGCAGAATGATTTTTGGGATCAAAAGCACAGAGCACTTGATCTCTGAGTTGGTAATTGCTCCAGGTTTTTCATGGGGCAACAATAGCAAGGGTATACAAGAAATATGTAAATTCTGGACAGAAATCAGCTGCAAATAAAACTGTGAGTGTACGCAGGTGTTGCAAGAATGGGATTGCCAGCTACTGACAAGGATAGTAACCACTCAACGAAGGGGAACATTACATCAAATTACATCCCAATTAAATGCTTATACTGCTCAACCCATCAGTCAATGCACTATTCAGCATAAACAGCATTCCATTGGGTTTTGCAGTTGTTGACCAACTGGGCCAGGCTTTTGGAGCTGTGGGGCCCAATCGGGAATATGTTTTATGGGGCCCTAGCCAAGGTCTGTGCAGATTTAGATATATAACTGAAGTTCATTGTTGTAGACTTTATATCTCAATGGTAGAATGGATAGCATTCATATGAGCACTTGAAAATTTTGAAGAAAATTTCTTTTAATGCTGTTATTTAATTGACGAATATATTTAATCCAAGTACAGTGAAGAAAAAATTCATAATATAATCAGTATCAACAAACACTAATGACTTTTCAGAATTCAGAAGAAAATTAAAATTGTTGCTGTTCTCTATAAAACTTGCAATGTGATCTTAAGTGTATGTGTTGTATATGTTTGACAAGATCGCACTAGATCACCCTAGCATGGGGCCCCCTTAGATGTGTGGTCCCAGTAGATGTATATTCAACTGACAACAACCATTTTTTAATTATAAAGTCTTCAAAACTTTTATGATCTGAAATTGAGTAGTGCAAAGAAAGAAGTAGGATTTTGGTAACACAGAGTACCAGGATTGGTTGAATAACCCTTTTAGCTCATTAATTATCATACCACCAGTACAAACAATTACTAAATTAAGCTGCCAGTGATATCATCAAAAACTTGACAGTTCACTGGAATGATGGAAGGTCACATATTGTTGGTTAAATGTTGAAAACATTAACCTTTTTATCCAATAGTTATGGCACACATCATATACCATATTTTATTTCATCTGGGAATATTTGGAAAAAAATTGCATTTTCCTGAATTTCTTTCATTTGTCACCCAGTTTATTATTCAGTTTATTGCCCAGTATATTAGTTTATGACTCATAAAACATCAGGTGATATACACTGTTTACTAGTTAGTACCAGACACAAAATTTGCTAGTGCATTCTTGGTTCTAATTCTCATTCTAACAATACAACTTGGGCCTTTTGTGTTCAGACTGTCATCATGATATCAGTGCATTGAATGTAGTTTGGTACTCAGATACTTTTTCCTTTAAAATAATTCCATCTTATTAATTGACAAAGAGAGTTATCTTCTTTTCTGTTTTTGCAATGTTAGTTTTCTGTCATGTTAAAGCAAGCAAATATATAAAACTGACATAATCCTACTGTGATTTCAACATGCAACCAAGAGATTGGTAGGTGACTATATTATCTACTGGACCAAACTGATGCTGCTTGAAAAGATTTCAAATTTGTTACAAAATAGCAACTGACTGCTGTGACTGCGGCTGACTAGAAATGATTTTAAATTTTACATATTCGATTTTTAGGCTTGATTTTTAAAATATTGCTTTAAAAATGAAAATATTAAAAAATTTTAGAAATAAAATTATTCTAGAATTTTAATTTTTACTTTTTAAATTATCTTGCATTGTTATGAATTTATTTCTTTTAATTTTTGAATACCTTTTTGAAAGATATATATATATATATATATATATATATATATATATATATATTATTTTGGGGATTTGATTTTTAAAACATTGTTTTAAAAATAAAAGTATTCAAAATTTTCATTTCACTCGAAGAAACGAATTAAATAAAAATAATCCATTTTTAATTTAGAACAAAGAAAACAAACTATTTGATAAATGAAAATTCAGAACAAACAAAACGATTTATGTGCTCACTTTTGACATTAGTAGTTTGCACATTTCTGTGACATGAGCAATATTCCAAAGCAGACTTGTGGATTAAAGTGTTGCCTATCTATACTAAAATATATATTTGTATAATTCATCCATACATAACATCAAAAATCAGGCTAAGAAAAGAATAACTGATTTAAGGCTAAATAGACTGAGACCAGGAGTAGATGGAGGTTGCATGATGCTCCTGGTTGTAATTCGAACAGTGACTGGTCAAAAGGCATCAAGACAAAGGACATCAGTCAAAAAGCAAGCAGTATAGTGTGGACTCTTGCAAGTTACAATGTTGATTGGTCAAAGGGCATCATTCAATAATGTCAATTGTATAGTGCAAGTACTTCACCTGAATTTGTACTAATAAAGTATTTTTTGTGAATTAGAATGAATAAAGATTTTATTGAGATTTTTATTTCTCATTTTGTACCCTCATGTCACAGGAAGAATAGAATAATCAATCATTTGATTATTTTTAAATCATACTTTTATAATGAATAAGTTTGGCAAATTTTTCACAACTAAAATACCTATGTAATATCTGTTAATCTTTGCTTTAAAGTCGATCCTAATTCAAGCATAGTCAATAAAAAGTATAATTTTTCATTCAGAAGGTATGATTACTAAATAGTTATCAGAAATGCGACAATAATGGAATTAAAACATTATTCTTGCTCCATCAACACAGAGTTAATAGGTGTCATTATGATGATTATGGATACATACATTATATTTTCATACTAATGAATGCGTAATATTCCTAATCAAATAATATGTTAATTTATTTAGTTCATACTATCCTAAAAAGAAGAGTATACAACTTCCGAATACATCCTCCCAAAAGTCACTTATGGAGCTGAAACATCGAACCTAACCAAGAGACAGACCTACAAACTGAGAAGTATGCAACACCGATGGACATCTTGACTCACAACATGGATCCCCTGAGATCACATGCAAAACCGAGACCAACAAAATACAAGATGGAGAAATAAACTAGACAAATTTAAAAAATACTGGCTCTGCAAAGCATATGATAGAGAAATGTGGTGGATCCTGGGGAAGGTCTATGTCCAACTACAGACGTATAAAGACTGATGATGATGATGATGATGATGATGATGATGATGATGATGATGATGATGATGATGAATAAGATAATTGTGAAATAAGTAACATTATTATAAAAAGTAAATGAGTTGATTAAAAAAAATCATTCTATCAATCTTTTAATATAAAATAAAATCGGTGAATTACTTTTTCAAAGGATGGATAGCCCACACACATGTCCTCTACTCTTTATTTACTCCCCATCATGCTTATCTCTGGTATCTTCTCTTACCACTCCAGTACACCTTCCTCCTACTCCTTCTACCCACCACTCATCACTTTCTCCTGCCCATCAATAACAATTCCTACTTACGAAGTGGTGTCTCCCTATTTGTTATTACTTTTCCCTCTTTTCCAATTGGTCACACTCTCTGCCTGGTATCTTCTTCCTCTTTCAAGGTAACTCAGTCTGATAATTGGTGTTAGCTCTCTTGGAAACTTTGCAACACGCAGCAGATCTTCTGAAGTGGAACTTATTATTGCACTGCTTCTAGCAGTGCTTTAGGCATAAGGAAACAATATCCAAGACTTCCTTTACCTGTTGGGAATGATCAGCCCATTAGGCAAAAAAACATTAATGGAAAAAAAATTAGACAATATCGGCTCTTACAAGTCCTTCCAGTATGTGAATCTCAGACATTAAAAGCTTGTCTGATTTTTGTTGTTTCGTTTTGCAGAGATATTACAATAGCATTATTAAAGAGACGTAATGCAAGAAATGGTATAGTCAGCAGTGGAATATAGAAGGTATTGAAAAATCAACTTTTGACTTTTCAAGTTCTATGAAAAATTTCAAGTTACGGAGGCTTTAAGCCACTTTTAATGAATTTATGAATTTTTAATGTCTTAATTATTAATTTTTCATACATTTATTAATTTACTAGTGTAATCAATAATTCCAATTTAATTGTTCATAGAATATTTAATTTATCTTAATGCGATTTGTTCAATATCTAACTTATTCTACACTATATGGGATGATATATTTCTATCGACACACACGCACACTATCAGCATCTTTGTATAACCTGAACAATATCTTCAGATATAAATGGAAATTTATTTTTCTTCTTACATATATAAGTTTCAAAGAAGCAATTGCAAGCTTTTTGGTAAATTACTTTGGACATTCTATCAAAATATTCTGATGATACAAATTTGGTAGATTTTCATACTACACCCTAATTGTAGGCAGAAGTGCAAGGGAGCAACTCTTTGATCTTATACAGTAATTATTAAAGATTTTAGAGCCGTTAACAGCAATGGTGTCTACTCAGGAAGTTGGGGTAATTTCCAAGTACAAATTGAGACACAATGCAGCTCAAGCTACTGATAACATTTTCAAAGCATTCGGAGTGAACATCACTTCAGTGTAAACTGTTCAGCATTGTTCAGCTGGTTTAGGTCTTGAAATATAGAAAACAATGATAAACCTTGAGGGAGGCCCAAAGCTGTTTTTAATGATGAAGAATTATCAACAGCAGTTGACATAAACCAACAAACGATGGTTTGAGCAATTTCTGGGGACTCTGGGACTTTCACAGCAACAATATCAGGTCATCTCAAAGCAAGAAGAAAAGTTAGAAAATTGGAAAAATGAATTGAATGAAATGCTCCATGGTAGTGCAAGTCCCTACATCCCTAAGCTGACTATGTCTAAGCTTAGAGAATTGGTACGTAAAATCTCACAGTATCCTCCATATTCACCTGACATTTCTTCAACAGATTATCATCTTTTCAAGAATTTAGAACTTCATATCAGTAATAAAGAGTTCAGTAATAAGGTAGCCATAATTTGTGTTTTGACTAAATTTGTAACAATTAAACATATCATTCGAGAAGGTTATTGCTTCAAATGGGTCATATTTTGATTAAGATTTACCATTTTTTCACTTTTTTCATTATCCTTTAGATGTGGGCTACCAAAAATGTATACTTTCTCCTCGACTGTAAGTCAACAGTAGAACTGTACCTACTAATATAATACTCAAATTGTGCTACACAGCATTTACTGATAACTGAGCTGTAGTTGTGAATTGCATTAGCGGTTCTTTGTACATCATTTTTTTTCTTTCCACCACATAACTTTCTTTACGTAATTTTTACTCTGGCATGGTTTTCTTAGCTAAGTTCTGTCTTCAAGTTTTTGTTCTGTTTTAATGCCGGTTTGATTTATACCGAATGAAATATTTTTCCTTCTGTTACATAGTTTTTTCTGCCTCAATTTTCCTTTTACAATATAGCTTTCATTACTAAAATCTGGCTAACCCCTTTAATCTGACAACCTCCCTAATCTGGACAAAGAAGAAAAAAATTGATTACTAGGGTTATAGTGAACTGCTACTGTGATTCATTATTTTGGCGACAGCCACTGGTTTTTTACTTTTTAATACCACTGAAATATCTGTGTAAGTAGTAATAGATATTGGTAAGCACAATGTTTACATTAACTTGTGCTTATGTTAGTTTTCTTTCCATACACTATCTCGAATGATGTTATGCTAATCTTGAGGTGTTACCACTTCCTTTAAGCTTATATTTAAGCCTATGAGCAATGTAACCTTTTATTTGCAAGATGCAGGATGAATTTCCTACATTAATTTTGCGAAAACAGTAGTGTCTTCATTGCAAATAAATATAATCAGTATCCTTTAGACTGAAATAAACCGGCTTTCACTTATATAGACATGTTTTTACCTATATTTTTTTTATATAATAGTTATGACCCATGAAAAAATTCATGGATATATTTGAATTTCTATAAGATGTCTTTTTTTTAGAAAAGAAACTATATATATATATATATATATATATATATATATATATATATATATATATATATAGTTTCATAAAGTGCTTGATACTTTCAGCATTAAACTTCAGTGCTACCTATTCCATGTTCATCCTAACATCAGTTTATCAATGCACACTAATTTGTAGCAGTCTCCCTCAACACTGAAAATATTTAAATTGATTTTCACTAGTTAACGCCATCTATCCTATATTTGTGGTCGTTACCCTTGTACACTTGGAGCCCATAGGGTGCAGCCGTCACAGATTTGAAGATGCTAAATAAACCTTTTTTAAAAAAGCAAAAATCAGAGATCACCAGAAATGACATGTACCTGAATTTGTAGGCTGTAGGGTACAGCTGTTTTAGTAAGATTTGAAAATGCTAAATTTGATCTGACCTGAAATTGACCTTTAGAAGTCAATAGATGTCATCACAACTGATCCTATCATTCTGATTCAAGCTACTCTTGTACACAAATTTGCTGTCTGTAGGGTGCAGTTGTCTCTTTCAGATTTGAAAATGTCAACTAAAATTGATCTGACCATAAATTGACTGTTAGAGGTCACCAGAGGTCAGAACCACTGATCCTATGTTCAACCTGGGGGAAGTTATCTTTGTGCACAATTTTGCGGCCTTTAAGATGTAGCTGTCTGCTTTAGATTTTAAAATGCCAAAATTGACCTTACCTCACTAAAATTGTCTTGACCCTAAATTGACCTTTACAGGTCATGAGAGATCAGAACCACCTATCCTGAGTTCATCCTTCTGTCAAGTTATCCCTATACTCAAAGGTTCATCTTGTAGGGTGGAACTGTTTAGGAGTCTATAGAACCACAGACAGAATCAAATATTTTTCTTCATATAATTAGATATATGATCATTAGATGAATGTTATATCAGACATAATGGTAAAAATTTATAGACAATAAGAGAAACCACAGGTTAGGTTGGTAGATATTTATTCCCGGATGGTCTATAGGTATGACCCTACATTTTCTGTGCGATAAGAAAAATGAAGTCAGGAAGACCACACAACTAACTAAAAAGAGATCGAACTTGTTTGTACAAGAGGAAGAGCCCATTGTTCCGATTGGTGGGTAGGAGATATTCTTATCAGCAAATGATGAATTTTATCTCATCATTATCATGTATTATGGGCAGAAAAACAAAAAAACAAAGACAAAAAGTCACACTGTTAATTATCTAGTGTATATCATACTTTTAAGTAATGAACAAAATTCTCAAAATCATAGGGAAAAATGCTTTCCTTCAATATGGCAACATTTTAACATTGGCTAAGAAGAAAATATAAAATGGAAAATCCAGTGCAAACATCGCTCTTTCTTAAGGAAACCGATGATATATTGGTATCGCTATTTGCTTTTGCTTTCACGCATACTTGCTTTTAGGATTAATTCTCACTGTGATTCCTGAAAGTGACATCAAAGAACAAAACCTACGAGGGAGAATCCATCAGTCGATAAAAGTATGCTATAAGTCTTCAGGCTGTTTTTGCATAATGAAGCATTGGTCCAGTCAATAACACTTGCATGCAAAGATCTCTTTCAGACGCATCTAATGTGTAAAGTCATTCCAATAGGAGGCTATGAAAAAAAAATCACAGACAATCTCTTCACTCAAGAAATTCTGCTAGAATGGTTTCTGCTTTACTTTCTCTATAGCGAACCAAGGTGAAGTCTCTAAAACTGCAAAAAGAAGCATTCAGAAATAAGAAAGGGAGTTGATATCTAGCTTTTATTCTTTTATTTTTACCTCTAGTTGAATTGCTATTTATTTTTTGTGCTTACGAATACTTGTATGTGTACTGAATATCTATGTAATGAATGGTGAGACTTTTTCTGTTTGTTTCTTTGTTTCTATATACATAAAAGCCAGTGTCCGTTGCTTTTTTAATGCACAAATATGTCACACCCATAGTTCCCTCCGAGCTGTATGCATGTGTGTATGCACACAGGATTTACAACCAGTGCACAAAGGAAGTTAGCATACACACAGAAGGCTATTACCTAAAATAATGCAGTAATCATTAGTTACTAGACTAAACACTTGCCCTAAAGGTGGAGCAAATTGGTATTTAAAAAAATCATTGAATAGAAAGATAAGTAGATGCAAATAAAATTGTGTTTCATTTGATTTTTTTCTAAATTGATTTAATACCACTCTTTCTTTAAAAAAAAAGTTGAGTTAATGTAAAAAAAGTGGGTTGGACTAATATAAAAAGATATATATACATACAGTGCAAAAACCGTGTAATGTAAAAAAATCTTATCATTGTAAAAGAAGCTAATGGTTGGAAAAAGACTCCACTCTCTATATACAAGTAGACATACACTTAGTTATAACCAAAATGTTATCACCAAAGTCTCTTTCTTTCTCATTTTGACTCATACTATCTCTAATAAATCTCTCCCTTTCTTTTCAAAATTGTAAAAGGGATTTCCTCTAGATTTTGACCTCTTAAAGTGAAAAATAAAAGTCTCTCTCGATTTTGACACCCAAAATTGAGAAATAAAAATTTTGTCATTTGGAATTTAAAAAAATATCTTCCTTTCAATTAGAAACCCTGAAAGAGAAAAAAATGTTCTCCTCTGATTTTGTCCCCTCAAAGCAAAAAAAAAATCCACCTTTGATTTCAATCACCAAAAGTAAGAAAAAAGATTCCTATCGATTTTTACCCTTAAGAGAGAAAAAAAATCTCTGTATGAATTTTGACCCCTGAAAAAAAAATATTCCCCCAGATTTCGATACATTAAGTTGAAAAAAAATTTTCCCCCTGGATTTTAACCCCTAAAGGTGGAAGAAAATTCCTAATAAATTTCAACCCCTAAAAATGGAAAATTAATTTTGATTCTGAACCAAGAATTGAAAAAAAAAATCTTCCCTTAGATTTCAACATTTTTGGGGGAGGAATTTTCAAAAAGAAATTTGCTAAAAACCTGCATAGGGGTCATACACAGAAAATTTCATGGGGTCATGAAGAGTATTTTTTGTGGTAGAGTGTCACATACAGATGGGAAGATGGATGGATAGATGGACAATCGGTGAATCATGATGAGATAATATTGCCACCTCTACCTAAAAATGAATCCCTGTTGCCATGTTGCCTCATTTTCACCACAATACCCCCTCTCTCTATAAGTTCTCATCTTTTTGCCACCCAAAACTTTACTAAACCACCCAAACCATCCTAACTCTTCAAACAGTGATACAAAGTTACGTAGAGCAACACATGACAACAAGATCAAAGGCATCAACTGACTGGAGTTATCAGTTTTGAAGAAACGTTGTAACAAAAACAGTAGGACAAAAACAAATGTAATTATTATTTTTGTAAAATTAAAATTTAACCATATGCTATCTTTCTCTTTCATACTCTCTCTAGCTCTCGTTAACTGATTAGTAAATTTTTCAAATTCCACATTAAAGTATAATAACAAGCTTGGATGTGCTAGGGTCATACTCCCTTGCTTCATTAAAATCTGAAAACAAAAAAGAATTCATCTCTCCATACAATATTATTCCAAAACCACACATCTCATTTCAACTCCTTTATTAGTAGTGCAAACTTCAACAAAATAAGTTGACCTGAGTTGGGCTTTAGAAGTAGGAGTAAATTTGTTATCAATTTTTGCATATGTCACTGTTATTTGTGCATGACATCACTGGTTTTTGGTGTGGTCATTGTTATAACCAATTATCATTGTTGCTACATATGAAAATAAAGTTGAAACTCAATAGTGGGAGTTCAATAATAAAAACTACTCATTGATTCCATGGAATAACAAAATGAATAATGAAATGAACCAAGTAGTTCAAGTATAGAATAAAATCTCAAGTAAATACATTACTTTGTAGAATGCAATCATACTTATGTTAAAAGATGCCAATACAATACAATAGATAGGCTGTGCCAAAATAATCTTGAAGCAATCTCACGTATTTGCTCAAACATTCTTTGCACACATACTTTCGTCACAGAAAAAAAATTTGCACTGCATAAGATTTTAGCGCACATTGACTGCTAAAGATTAGAAGTAACATTGGTGACATTCAGGGGTACCGGAAGCAATCTGGGACACTGCGGGGGGGGGGGTCTTTGGAGGAGGCCTTTTACCCTGAGTGTCCACATAGATATACAAATATAATAATGTTTAAAATTGATTTTGTTGCTGTTTTGTTGACATGAGAAGAACTGATACTACACTTTGATCTTGAAATGCAAAAGGCTGGACCATGAGACTGGGATCATCATCATTATCAGCGTTTTAGTGTCCAATTGTAAGACATACACCTTCCCCAAGCATCACAGAGCCAGTACTTTCTGAATAAGTTTAGCTAATCATGCTATCTTATTTTCTGTCAGCTACAATTTCACATATGATCTCAGGGGATCCATGTTGTGAGTCCTGTTATCCAGTGGTCTACAATTCTGCAACATGTCCAGCCCATCGCCATTTGAGTTTTCTAATGGTTCCTATGATATCGTGGACTTCTGTCTTTTCCCTAATATACTGTGCTGTCTTATGATCGCTCCATGTTGGGGATGAGCGTGATTCTTTTATGCGTTTGTTGCATGGTTCTCTGTTGGAGGTTCAGTCTTTTGGCTAGGTTGCATGTCTTTGCTCCATAGGTGACTATCAGGCGCTTGCCAACCAAGTGTGATTCTTTGCTTGATTTCTTCTTTTTTTGAGGATTTCATGGAGATTCGTTGTCCTCGGTAGACGTAATGGTCTACTTTCTGCAGTTCTGTGTTTTTGATTGTGATCGTTGTGTTTTTGTCCTCATCATGTTTGTTGTTCATGCCATTTGTTTTGCTGAAGTTCATGTGGAGGCCAACTTTCTTGCTTGCTTCATTTAGTCTGTCAAGCATTATCTGGAGATTGTGAAGGTTCTTAGATGATGATGTTCCAAAGAGGATGATGTCATCAGCAAATCTGAGATTATTTTGGGTATTTGCTGTCTAATCTGATTCCTTTGGGTTTCCAGTCTAGGTTTCGGAAGATCATACCACCAATGAACATACTACACACATTATCTATCAACACACCAACTTTTCAACCCATCACAAATTCACAGATTCTTGTAATACCTTATTTTCTTGACAAAGCTCAGACTGAGTGAATTACCAAATTAAGGAATCGTGAATCTCAAAAAGTCTTCTGACATTGTCATTTCATTCTCATATATATATATATATATATATATATATATATATATATATATATATATATATATATACATATATATATATATATATATATATATATATATATATATATATATATATATATATATATTTATATATATATATATACATATATATATTTAGTTAAAATTCTTCTACGTCTCTCGATACATATTTATAGGTACATATATATGTTGGTTTAGGACAGTTTTGTTGAGAGTGTCAGCCTTCCAAATACATACAAACCCAACTTGAAAATTATCAAGAAAGAGAAAGAGAGATATCAAAGAAATATTGTTCCTTCAACTAAAAATAACCAAATACATTGCACTATATCTGTGTAGTTCTGTAATTTTGATGAGATCCATTTTTTTTTCATCACTAAAAACCCAATAATAGATATGTCCCTGAATTGAGATATTTACTCAGTAATCTTTTGTTACTAATTTTTTTATCAGTCGATTCTAAACCGAATTCATGGAGAATCATTCGACTCTGTTATGATTGATTCAGTCATAATGCAGACTTTGATGCATGGAATTTGAATACAAAGACAACAATAAAGTAGCCAGTAGTAGGACTCTTTCATAACTGCAAGGGAAAATTGTAATCTGATTCAGCTAGCTTTAGTGATTGCATGGAATTTATTCAATTTTGCCTGATTGAGGAACAGAATGAAATGCATTCAAAAAAGCAGTGAAGGAGAAATATGATGAAGAAATATTATGGGAGTTAAGGATGATGATAACAAAAATAGAAAAAAATTGGTATTTTCAGTGATGCCTTTAGAAAGCAGCTTCCATTATAGCAGCCTGTGATTTTTATTCACGACAACAAAGAATAAGAGGCAAGCAGTTCTGAGCCAGGCTCCGCATAAATCAGGTATTTAAATTTTTGAATCTAAAAAGGGTGTTGTCATTCATTTCTTTATAAAATTGAGGCAAATATGAAATCGTTCAGTTCTACATTGGTGAATTTCTGACTAATCTGAAGTGATTTAAAAGGGAGGGTGTTGTCCAAGGATTATTAGGATTTAATTTGGCCGAATGGAAAGATCTTAATTGTTAAGTAGATTAGTGTCTGGTTATTTGGTAGGAATCAAGTACAGAAGTTGCTGCCTTTATATTGGTACAGAACTCTTGGTTTTAGTTGGAAATGAAGCAAGAAAAGTAATCCTGAGTAATCAAAGCCTTGTTATAGTGTTTCTTTGGCTTTGCACAAACATCCAAGAGTCAGTTGATTTATTAGGATAAGGAGAAAAGGTTAAGAACTGAGATGTTTTGGAAGGATCTGATGTGTTTTTTGTTACGTGGCCTCCTGGATTTTACTAGTACATGAGTAGAATCAAAAAGATTTTCTTTATATTATTGTGACATGCTTGAACATATAGAGTATTTGCCTGTTACCTGAGAAGCCTGCTGTCTAATCCGAAATGTTACATAGGCAGAAACCATATATATTAGTTAAATTCTCTTTGAAGAAGAATAAAAAAAACTTTGATTTCGGTTGTAAAAACTTTGATATCAAATCAACAATAAAATAAATTACGACAGAGTAGAATACTGTTTGTTCACAAAAGTCTTACTTGGAATGGTGACAGTCTGAAAAATGAAACATACGTATTTGTGTAAAAGGTAAAAAGAATTATTATGATCATTATTTGGCCGCTTTTTACTTATATCTTAATTCTATCACTTGCTTTTTATAGTCAAAAAATTTAAGAATAATAATGATTTTTAATATTTCACCTAATAAAAATCAGAAAATGGAAAAAAGGTAAAAAGTAAAACTACTTTTTACCTTTTTCCATTTTCTGATTTTAAAGGAAAATATAGTAATGACAAGTATGAATGAATATGGAAGAAATAAACAAAAGAAAACTCAAAATTAAAAGAAGAGAAAAAAGATAAGTAATTAAGAGTAAAAAGTAAAACAAATTAAGGAAGTAAAAAAACTAAATTCACCCTGAAAAATATTGTGAAAATCAAAATAATCTCAAGAACAGACTCATAGTTTGAAAATCTGACCAACATAAATAGCAACTGTAATAGAACAGAGAAACACACTTATATTGGGTTTTTACACATTAAGTACCATTTTTTTTCATATCATAGAGAATAATTGCAGATTCAATGTGGAAAAAGATATAATTCATTATTATTGGAGGTTTCTCATCCCTTAACAGCAATTGTGTCTATCCAAGATGTTGAAATAATTTTCAAGTATGATTCCAAATTAGGATAAAATATGGCTGAAACTGCTGTTAACATCAACAAAGCATTTGAAGTGAACACAACCACAGAGCGAACTGTCCAGCATTGCACACAAAAGATCTTAATGACTAATGAAATTACTTATACCAAATAATACTAACTGTCAACCAAAACTGTTAGCATAGATCAACAGTTTCTTTAGTTAGTCAACATTTTCACTTTTTTATTGAAACAACATTTCCCTGAAATGACTTTTGATCAAAACGACTTTTCATCGAAATGACATTTTATCTAGAAGTCATTTAATCCAAATGACTTTTCATGGAAACAACTTTATCAAAACAATATTTTATTAAAATGATTTTATCAAAACAACTTTTCGAATTTTTCATTTGAATAACTTAAGAATTGAACATAATTTTAATAATTCAAACGTAAAATTTCCATCTTGAATTTAAATTTTCAAAAACAGTGTAGGTATGCCCCAAAATTACACTATGATGTCAACACCTGAAGAAAAAATATTCTGAACTTGTATAAATGATAATTATATCTTCAAAATTTTTGTGTTCTTTGTAAGAAGAAAGATTAGAAAAATTCATGTATAAACTTTCTGCAAGTAAAGATTTTTAAAAAAAGTGACAGCATGAAAAGTGTAAACAAAAAAGTTTGTTGATAAATTCAAGAAAAAACGGAAGCAAGTTGGAAAAATAAAGCAAACATTGACTTTATAACAATTTAATTTTACGTTATAATTAAGGAAACATTGTTTTTCCTTTTTAGACAAAAATTTGAACTTTTTTTTCTCACTAGCAAAAATAAGACAAAATCAAAGAGAATATTACTTGAGATTTTAATTACCTAATTAAAATAGGGTGTTGATTTCCAGGTGAAAACTTTTGGCATACTTACTACTAGTAGTTTTATAAGTTATGTTCTATGGATTGCAGGTGGATAATTATTTGTTCATTTTTGTATAAAAAAATTCAAAAGTATTAACAAAATATCAACAAACATTTTGATAAAGTTGTTTTGATGGTATGTTGTTTCAATAAAAAGTTATTTCGATAAAATGTCTTTTTGATAAAATGTTGTTTCAATGTAAAGTCATTCAATAAAAAGTTGTGCAGAGCTGGCTGGCTGGCTGGCTGGCTGGCAATGTAGGTGCATGCCACATGCAAAGGCTGTATCAATGGAGCTCGGGGGCTCAAAATCTGAACGTTTTTTTAGATTCCTTCTCTAAATAAATCTTTTGGAGGAGTTCAATTCACTATATGATTTTCTGCTAAATTGGTCTTTTAGCTTTTTTTTCTTGCAGTATATACACATTTTTTTCCTTCAAAATTTGGACTTTTCAGTGATCCAACAGAAGGCAGGAGAAATAACTTATTTATCAATCATCTCAGTTTCCAATTTTTCAATTGATCACCCCAATATGGCACGCTGCATAAAGATGTTGGTAATGTAAAGGTTTCTATTGAATAACTAACCACAGCAATATTTACCAATATCTTGTAAGTATAGAATATTATCTACTATGTAGAATGCTGGAAAAAAAGTGTATACATTTTTTCCATCAATTGTATCCAAAGAGTGTTCCAGAGTACAAATGAAATAATTCATTAAATTAATTAACATCATAAGATTCTGCCAATCGAAGACTTATAATTGATACAAGCACACATAAAATTCAATTCTCTCTCTCATTTATGAATTCATGAGTACCATAGATTGATAGATCATTAGCTGAGTGATTGCACTTGGTCTTTTATAAAAGCATAAAGAAAACATAAAAAAATAACATAGTTGTTTCTTGACTAATATTTCCAAGAAGTATAAAAAAAAAGGCATGAAATATCTTGACAACATTTTTTTAACGGAAAGTTTCCGAGTGTATTAAATTCTTGGCCCATCCTGTTTTACACAGTGACATGGGGACTAAAACTAGAACATTTTTCTATTGGAAATTACATGGTTTCTGTGGATTCTTTATTGAGACTCAGCAGTTTGTTTTGAATTTCCATGTTCCACATCTAAACCGAATTCCAACCTCTAATAAGCCCACTGACCATACTTTGATAGCATATCTGTTTATACAACATGATGTACCTGCCAGAATAAAGTCTCTTATATCTACTATCCAATTTACCTTTGTTCCATCTTTCCACTCAGCCTTCCTCTCTCTCAACACCCCAATCTCCTGTGTCTCTAACCAACTTCTTATGTCTCAGCCTAATTTATACCATCATTATTATTTTGGGGGATCTGGGAATATTGAAAAAATTTTCCCATGTAAACCAATGCTTCTTTGCCGTACACCATTTTGGCTTACAAAAGGTTTTTATAGGAACACACTACTTCTAGCTACCTGGGGAAACCTGTATTGAAACTTATTAATTGACTCTTAGAAGTTCTACTTTGGTAGAATGGGTTGAATTTGTTGTGGATCAAATTACAGCTCAAATTGTTCCAGACACCACCAGGTGTTTGTAGTTCACAATACCTTTCTAGACTTTCAGTTCATTCTCTCTGCTACCTGAATAACCTTTCCAAACAATCTAGCACAAAAGTGTTGAACCTTGAACATTTGTGCCACAAGTGTTAACTCAAATGTCTGCTGACCATCTATGTGTTTAATCAATACTTGACATTTTCCAACTGGCAACCAATGATAACTTCATTGTGTCCCAACACATAAATGACTGTTGAAGGCATACCTAACAATGAATTCCCTGTTTCTCAGCTGATTTCAAGAGTACTACAGTGTTGCCCATAAATGAGTGTACACCTACCACTTGTTTTTACAGAAAGATAATTCTGTTACCAAAAATATGAATATGCTGCCGTCCAAAAATGAGTATACCTTTACGAAAAATATTTTTGGTGGCAGTTTCCATGCTGTAGATTTGGGCCATAAATGATACCTGATAATATCCGTTTTGATTGTGTGATATTCCACTAGAAATGATAAAATCCTGCTATGTTTGGTATAGAAGAAAATTAACTTTCTATAAAAATGTGGTAGAGTTCACTCATTTATGTAAGACACTGTATATCCTCATGAAATGTTCTCTTTACTCTGGAAAAGAATATATGTGTTTGTGTATGTATTTATCCAACACTTCTATCTTCCCCTTTTCTCTGCTGATACTTGTTTAAACTGAGATATTTGAACAATGAAAACTTGCATACATGCTAAATTATCAAATGACAGGGTCATGTTTTTAAGCCCCAAATAATGGTCAAATTCACTATCATTGATTGGTAAGACCTGCAGGCAATTCACTTCCCAAAGAGTGGATATCATTACAAGAACAATAAACCTATTCTCAATATTATGAAAGTAAGACCTAGAATCTCCTTTCCTCTTGAAAGATTCACAGATGTAAGCCAATATTAGGTATAGTTATTGAATAAGTTATTATCAAAACTCACATGTAAGTTATAAAGAGATTAACTGCAATTTTTTTTAAAGAATCTGTATAAAATCTAAATACAGTCAAATGTTTTCGTTAGACTATTAGATGTAAAATGTTTTTACATCATAGAGAATAATGTTAAAATGGACAAGTAACTAATGCAATTATATTTTTCAATGTAAATAAGGATGTAATTTGTAATTATTGGAATTTTTTGAGCCCTCAACAACAATGTAGTCTACCTTTTCAATTACGATTACAAATAAGGACATAAGGCTTGAGCTGCTGATAATCTCAACAAGTATTTGAGATGAACACTGCTATAACATAATATCAACTGTTCACCGTTGATTCTATAGGTTTACATCTTAGTAATAACTCCCAGGGGAGGCCTAAATCTGCTCTTAATAATGAAAGTCAATTTACAACAATTCAAACACTTTCTGTAAACTTAAGAACTCCAATAGTCACCTTAACACAACAAAATAGGAAAGGTTTAAAAGCTGGGAAAATAAGTTCTGCATGGAGTTAAGAAAATGTTCCATGACAGTACCAGAACTCACATCTCTTAAATGACTGTGTCTAAGTTAAGAGAATTGAAATGTAAAGTCTTGCATCATCCAGACATTTTCCTACAGATTATTAACTTTTCAATCATTTTGAACATCAATTCTGTTATGAATGGTTCAATAATAGTAAAGCCATAATTGATGCTTTCACTGAATTTGCAACCATTGAACCTGAAGAACTTCATAAAGATGGCATATCATCACAAAAGGGTCATTGGGAAAAGGTTATATTTTTGGTCATATTTTGATACAATGTTTATTGCTTTCTGAAGTTTATATCATCCTTCATCTCACTATTCAAAAAACAATATTTCATGTGTAACAACCAAATACTATTACCTGAAAATATTGATTCTATTTATTCTATATACATTTATTGGCAAATGGTTGTTGACTTGGGGCTGTTTACAGTTAATAAACTACCATCAGACTATGTTCTTTTCAAATATTCTTTCTGCCGTTTGAGATCGAAAATCTCAAAGAAGTGGTATACATCAACTTGTCGGCCAAATGTATAAGTCAGACCAGTGTGAATTTCAGGTTGATGTAGCTTTCGCTGCTTAACGGGGATACGTTATAGAAGTCTTTGTCTAACAGAGAATGGAGTTGAAAACATCTGCAACCAATGTAACAAGTGTTGCTGCTGGAAAAAAAAATCTTTTTGCTACCATTTTTCGCTTGGCACTACTGATATGGATAGTTCACCTGAAGAAAGCCACAAAATAGATCAGTTAATACATTGGGGAACAACAAAAATAACAAGAAGAATGAGTTTAATGGTTGGAAAAACTCTTGAATATTAATGACTATTCTAAAAATCAGTCTGTATGGATCAGATATTTTTCAGCTTCTTTATTAAATATTCAATCAATATGCATTTTGCAGCTTTTTCTCGATAAACTTTTTTACTTCATCTCAGCTCATTGATAGGAATTCTCCCAATTATGAAGCCTATAAGGAGACTCATCAGGGAACTTCATATATGTTATTTTGCATCATGTGTCAGCTGAAATAAACAAGTCGTTCATAAAATTCACTTTTGCTACTGACTGGCTTTCCAAGTAAACAACCAAGACATACTGTTTATCATATAGTTAGAATAATTCTGAAATGATCAAATGACAGGTCTGGTTAGTCACTCAATAGAAACCGTCATTTAGCTAATATATTTTGGCAGTATGCTATGTTAGGGATGATCAATTAAAAGATTGGAAAAGGAGGTGAATAATGAATAAGTTACTTCTCTCACCTTTTCTTGGATGTTGATCACTAAAAAAGTCCAAATTAAAGAAAAAAAGACAAGTGTGAATACTGCTGGATTTTGAATTTGCACATTTTAGAAATTATAGTTATTTTGGATTTATCAATTTTTAGGCATTGATGGCCATTTTTGAGCTTGGTGAACAGCAGATTTGGATTCAGTGCCACTCAATAACCCTATTAAAAACTGCCATAAATAACACAATTTACCTTCAAGGCATACAAATTATTGAAAATTGACCTAGACTATTAACTTGGTATGAAAACATGAATTATGCTTACAATTGATTATTGAATGAAATAATAACACAAAGTTTTTTGCAGAACAACCTATTTAAAACATTGATTCTTTGTTGAAGCAAATGAAAAACAATGTACAAAAAGCAGGAGATACATTGACTGACTTCACTAAATGGAGGAAAAATTTACTGCATTGGGTTATCAAATACAAACTCTTAGTACTAAAAATGCTTTTGTTTAAAGGAAGCATTTGAACTTTGACTAATATACTAATTTAGAAGCTGAAAAATTTGATCTATCGTTGGGAAGCTTTTTGCAATTTGATCCTGGGTAAATTTAGACGATTTTTCCATTATAATAAAGTTCCATAGAAAACAAACAAAATTGCCTTTTTCTGATTGATCAAAGTAAAGCTGCCAAAGAATTTACCTTTCTCAAATTCTTACTAAAATCCAAATTGTCTTCACATCCACTTTGGAATTTACATGACAAGCATCCTGTGTTATGGCTGTTTATTCTTCACTGTCACTTTTGTTCTTCCTGGGTGAGTCATTGCTTACACTGTAGACGCCATACTGAGGATGTAAGTGGGTATATCCTGCCACAGACATTTTAAAAACTGGTCTTGAATGCTTCAAGTCAAGCTTTTTTTTCTCCTTTTTTTAATCCAAACAGATGAAAGTAGAAAAGATAAGAATACATATCATTTCAGTTTTATTCTTGGGAGAATATTAGAAACCATCAACCGTTTAATATATATATATATATATATATATATATATATATGTCAACATAGGTTTCTTCAATTTTTAAGTTGATCTGGCTGGCTGGCTATGTATATATCATGTGTACATACCGTACCAATGGAGCTAGAGATTCAAAAGTTAAACATTTACCCCTTATTATATCTAGAAAAACAGGGTTCTTTTTTGTTTTTTGGACTCACCTCTAAATAGTTTTTTCGGGGGAGGTCTAATTTACAATTTAATTTTATGCTAAATTGATCCTTTAGTTTGTTTTTATCATTTTTAAGAACTTTCAAGATTGTATCTTTAATAATATATATATATATATATATATATATACAGATATATCAAAGCATGTAATCATACACACACACACACACGCACACACACACATATATATATATATATATAAATATATAAATATATACACATTTAATACTATAAAGGTGACAACTGTTTCTTTCCTTATATTTTAGAGACTCTCTAATGGTTGCATCCTGAGAGCTGCAAATTTGTGTACAAGAGTAAATTGACTCCAGAATTAAAATCTAATAATTAGAATATGGTAGGTGGCACTGACATCTGGTTCTGGCCCATTAAATATCGCCAAGAGACATGCACCTTGGAGATAGTATTACTTGAAATTGTCGAGGGAGATAATTGATTTGTACTGGACAGATGCAAATAAATAAAAGAAATGAATAGAAGAGTTAGCTGTCCGACTTTCAATCATTTTGTAAACATCTGTTGTACCTCCATTTGAATACAATTCACAAAACAAAACTTTTAATTCACCTTCGAATTTTAATTACATAAAAAGTCAATGAAATATCCTTATCATCCTAACCCTATTACATTCATATGAGGATAACAATACCCTAGAGAAACTAAATCCGTTGAAATTCTTTTCAATCTTCCAACATATTTTTTTTTAATTAGCAAAAAACAAATATCAAAAAGAATATCTTCTGTTAAGTTGGTGTTTTTTTTGCTGTTTTTCATTTGAGTACAGTGTACACTTTCAATGTAACAAAATTATCTGCTGAAATTCTTTTTCATTATGGTGTTTTGGAGATTTTTGTCATCAGAATATTAGTGTTTCAGTTGGTGTGAAGATTATGAAATTTATTTATCAGAAAGAATGGTGTTCTATTTAACAATGAACATAAATTTTTTAAAATTTTGAGATACACACTTAAGAAAAAAAAATTTGATTTTCTTTCAATTACAGACATTATCATTTTATCCTACCGCTGCTCCACGGAACTGGATGGTCAGTAAAGTTGAATTTAAGGGATATATTTATTCAGCTTACATTCCCCATCCACCAGAGTGCTCTATTCCTATGGAAGAGCATTGCATAAGCTTACAATGAACAAGTTACCTCACTTAAAGAGTGCTCAACCCAGAGGAGGGGAGCATTAATATATATATATATACATATACATATATATATATATATATATATATATATATATAAGGAATATATGTAGGAAAAACTTCACCTTAGCCTGTTATAACCCCTGTCCAAATCATAGCCAAAACATTTTCAGTAACTTTTAAGGTTGATACCTATGTAGCTCCTTGACCCCACCACCCCTCCTTCTACACTATCCCAAACATACCAAAAAATCCACCTCCACAACACTACCCGCTACCTTGACACACTCTGCCCTCCCCAAGACCAACTGCTGCTGCTTTACCAAAATCCTAATACCTGCTGGTCATTCTTACATTCAGCAGGAGGCCTCTAGTAGCCCTGACAACAAAACTTACCCACAATGCATAGCCCCTGGCAGTGGACTCTGGTTCCACATGGTACATTTTAATTCACACTCACACAACACACACCACTGATGATGGGAAGAATCCCGAAACATGTATGGACTATTGACATATAAGGATTAATAAACCTTACCACCAAAAACTTCACTCCTGAGTCTGTCTCACTCTCTAAAGTACACATTATATATATATGTATATATATATATATATATATACATAATAATTATGTTGTCAACAACTAAATGAAATTAGCCCTAACAAAACTTGATAACAAAACTATAAACTCCAACGACAACAAAAGCAATAAAAATGCAATAATTTTTTTTAATGTAACCAAATACACAACAATTATGAACAAGGTGAATCAGAAATATCATAAAACAATACACATCTCCAATTGAAAAAACAAACAGACAAAATTAATAATTTATTGAAAAAAATATGAGACGTCAAACTTGATTATCACTAACAACCACTGTCCCCATTTTGCCAGACTAATGTTCTATATGAGTTTACTTGACCTCTTAGGGATTGTGTCCCTTATCATAAACATCCACCTTGCTCCTATATAGGACATACAAGAACAGTATTATTACAACACTTAGCCTGCCACCTCTCAGATCAAAGTGCAATAAAAACACATCTAAAAATATACAAACCGATGAAAAATAATATTCCCATCCGCAAAATACTTGTAGATAATATCTGTATACTATACAAAATCAACTACATAAATAGATAGCAAATAATAAAACATCATATAATAAGGTCAAGAAGTCCCACACTTACCAATATACTTTTTAGTCAAGGCACAGGTATATTAAATGTATGTAATAATTACTTGATTCGTCAATAATTATTTGATTAATTAATTGATTGATTGATTAATAATTGAAAAACTGCTCTGAATGAAAAGTAAAAATTCTCTAATGCTCACACACTACCAAATGATGTCACTGGAGCTTTAATAGCAAGCAACAAAAACAAACAGTAATTACCAAATTCAAATCGAAAAATAACATTAAAGAAGATACAATTCTCTCATGAAATTGAACAATAATACGACACTCTGATATTGAAAATGTCAGAAGATGCTGTTGGAAGCACTCTACCCTTAGGAAGGTATTTGTATATATTGAAATCATAGATCCATTCATTTGTATGAAAACAAGAAAAGATTAGTAAAAAATGAAAGAGATGCTCCTTGTCCATCATTTATAATGATGGATGTATTAAAGAAAATATCATATATGTATATACATACATATATGTGTATAGATATGTGTTATTAAGAAAAGAATACATAATCCAACAGAATATTTATGAATGTACCATCAAATAATATAATGCATTCCTATATATACCAAGCAAATCATTCGCTTGAAGAAGCCAAAAGCGGGCATGTTCACCATATATATATACATATATATGTGTTTGTATTGTGGATGTAAGTGATCCAACAGAATGTAAATGAAAATGACAATTGGAAGGTGAAGACAAAAACTCAAAAGATAGGTGTAACATCTCAAAATTTTTTCACTATTCTTGGGGCGTATTTAGACGGGGGTCAGCCATCTTTTTCAGAGAAAAATTTTTTCGTATGAGTAACATAATATCTTCAAGTACTTCCATATCCAATCCAAAAGTTGAAATAAGAATTGTCTAAATTTCAGGTGTACTTCTCTGTTTTTTAATGAAGCATGTTTACAGGAAAATCTGATCCCATGTTATGCATACACACCCACATAAGTACATAATTTAATCAAGAGGTTTTAAAGATACGTATCTCAAACATTACAAAAAGTCTTTAAAAATGAGAAGTAAACCATGTTGGGAATATTACTATGTATGTTTTAGTCAACCATTTGTCAAAGATAAGTATAGCCAAAAAAAAAAGAAAATAGATCAAACTGGCCTGCTTAGTCACTCAATAAAAACAATCTTGTGACCTATGTCTTTTGGCAGCATGACATGTTGGGGTAATCAATTGAGAATATTGGAGAGAGGGGTGATCAAAGAATAAGTTACTTCTCTAGCCTTTTGTTGGGGAGTGATCACTAATAAGTGAATTTCCACAAAAACAAGCGTGGACACAAACTAAAGAATCAATTTAGCATAGACTTAAAACATAATCTGACCCCCACACACTAAAAACCTTTTTAGAGAGGAGTGGGGTAGTAAAGAAAAAAGTTTCAGGCGTTTTCCCATCGGAGAGCAAAGAACTAAGTAAGGCAATCACGCAGGCATCATCATGGTTCAATACTCTATTTCCAATTGAAATCACAGATGTGAGGGTCATTCTTCAAAATATTACAGATTTCCGAACGATAAAAGACGATGCCAGCGTTGGAAAGCATTAATAAGGTGATTATTATACCTTCATATAACTTGGAAAAAATATTTTTCGGATATAATAGGCAGCCCATTTCTATGTTATAACAACAGCCTAACAACTAAATTGGTTGTATATTATAAGCTGATAAAAGCCTGCGTTTAATGTATGTTGTGTTAAAAGGAGTAACTAAAATTTGAAGAAACGTATTTTTTTACTCGCATAAATCATTTAACTGGAAAAAATTCTGGACAGCAATGTAATACGACCACTTAACAACAACGGACTTATTTAGCTACTACTACTTATTTTGTCAACAGAAGTCAAAACGTCAGGAAATAGTCATAAATTTTATTGTTATAAACTTTGTGCAATTTTCACGAAGAATAAATTTAGAAATTTTTTGTGGAGAACTTATTTCTGTAAACAATATAAACTTAGATGAATCTGTGTTTCAACACATAACAATTCAAAAAGCAAGTAACGGTTACTTTTTATTTCGTGTATTACGTTTCAATACATAGATTTATCCGACTTTTTAATATTTATGCTAATAAGTTCCGCACAGAAACTTTCTATAATCATTCTTCTGAATAATTACACAAATTTTAATACAATGAAATTTCTGTTTCTTGACGTTTTGATTTGTTGTAAAAATAAAAGTAGTTAACTAAATGAGTCTAGTTTTGTTATTGTTCCAGCTGAGAAGAGACCAGGGGCTGCCTATTTTAGCCTTGAAATATTTCTTCAAAAGTAATACGAATATATAATATTCACTTCATTTGTGCTTTCCGATACCGGGATCGTCTGTCATCGTTAGGAAATCTGTAATATTTGGAACAATGACAATCACATCTGTGATTTCAATTGGGAATAGAATATTGGACCATGATGATGATGGCTGCGTACTTCTGCATTGTCGTTTGCTTTCCGATGGAAAAATAGGCGTGAAAATCTATAAAAATCACGACAAGTTATCAAATGTTTTTACTGAGTATAAACTGAAAGTCGTATTCTGACAAACTGTGCAGAATAACGTAGAAAAATGAAAAAAGAAACGAGCAACATCTCCTGGTACTGATTTAGTATGAATTGGATACCATCTGGAACCGGAAGTCTGTCATGACGTCAGACTTTGCCATTCTAATGATTTATTAACTGGACAACCCAAGAATTGAAAAGCACAATTGTACTGCCTACTGAAAATTTGTGTAGTCAGTCAACTAATGTCCAAATAAATCATCAAGTTTTGATAATGCTTCATCCAAGAAAATTATACTGCCTTGATAAATGCTTAATATAGTAATTTAGTGATATGATAGTTTCAATTGTTCTCCCATAAAGAGAACTTAATGGTAGAATATTTGGTAAACTGACTATCAAAACTGTACATAGATATGACTTGAGTAAATAAACACTTCTATTTTTCTCAGAATTTACATTCGATCAAGATATTCTCTATAACAATAACTTAATTTGCAATCAAAACGCATGAGAAATAACATTGCATCACATCACAATACCTTTTACTCCAGTAGTCTGATAATTATTAGGTTTTGAAGTTGATACTCAATCCAAAGATGGAATGAGCCAATTATATTGAAATTGGAAATTCTTCTTTAACCTGTGAATTCTGTGATTGCATAAATCACTAATGAAGGTGAGAAAACCACAGCATCTCATTCAAGTTGATCCAAGCCTTCAAGAATGTGTCTATATGAAAAAAAATGATGGGAAACTGAAAAAAATCCTGTTGCTGGATGGAATATTTGGCAGAGTGTGTCCAAATCATCCTTAGAATGAAAGCATGGTATCATTATTACATGGATTATTATGGATGATAGAGATTAGATATGGCCCAGTGAATAATTTGGTTTGAACAGCCTGCAGCCTATCAAACAAAGTGGACTTTTGTTTATGGTGTAAGGATCAATTTGGAGCACTGGTAGTTCAAAGTTTCTGGTATGTCAAAGGAAGATCAATTCAGGAATATATCTTTCCATTCTGAAGGAGGAATTATTCCTAATATTAAGTGATGGTTACTTGGACCAAATACAGCGTGTTTTCATGGATGATGGAGCTCCTTGCCAGAGACTAAAAATGACTCATGATTGGTCAGTTCAAGAAGGTAATGCGTTTCTCATACCAAGTCAGTCTCCTGAAATGAAACTTATTGAACATGTCTGGGCCGCTATGGATCATGCAATAACAAAACCTTTCACAAAAGATTTGTTTCTTGAATGCAATTTGGTTAGATATTCCAAGACGTAAAATAACAGATCTGATAAATTCAATGTCTAAAGAGTAAAAACATTAAATTTTAATTCGTATGATAAATCATTTTCAAATTATTTAGATCAATGCTTTTGAAATTTTGAACACTTAAGGACCCCTTCTATGAAAGAAATATTCTGGTACACCCCCACTTTTAGCATTTAGACTGTAATTATTAAATTACAATAATAAGCAATTTTAGAACAATAAAAAAAAAAAAAAATTAACCACTCCCAGGATGCTCATGTTTATCACTCAAGAATTGTAATGTGGGAAGAGAGAGACAGACAGACAGACAGACAGACAGAAAGGGAATCATAAAAAAGATTGAAGAAGAAGAGGTGACTAAAAGAAAAGAGAGGACAAGTCAAGAAAAGGTAAACTGAGTAAGAAAGAAAGAAGGAAAAAGAGAAAGAAATGAATTAAGAAAACAAGAGCTGACATAATAGGGATAGAAATGATGATTGCAAGAATAAGAAAGAAAATATATTAATCAGAAGGCAAGTGAGAGGAAGGAAGAGACATGGAAAGACAGAAGCAAAGTGGATGAAACGTGAGAAAGGACAACTACAGGGTTGGCGAATAGAAACTCCTTATTGGGCATTGGTTATAACTATATAATTTATTGGTTGATTGTAGCCAAACTAGTCTTACTTTGGATTATGCAATGATAGAATTTACCTGCTGTGTTAAAATTCAATGAAGTCCACCAATATCTGTAAGCGTTTTGGCATGGCTCTAATAGAACTTTGCATGAAATCCGGCTGTATGTTGGCCAAAACATGTCAAATGCATTCCTCTAGTTGATTCAGAATTTGTGGTTTGCTACAGTACCCCTCCTCATTAACCTACCCCCACAGGAAGAAGACATGAAAATGAAGCAATGTTTACAAAAGTTACGTACAATTTCTAACCGGGACTTAATTCTTGCTCACCTTGTCGATTGAAGAGAAAGAATGTGTGAAAGAAAAGAAGATTAGGTGAATGAAATGCTAAGGAAAAAAAAAAAGAAGAAATGCAATGAAAGAAAGGGCAAAGAGGTGTGAAAGATAGCGGCAGACAAATGATAGGGAAGACATAGAAGAGGGTAAAGCAAAAAAGAGAAAAGCGAAAGAAAGAAGGGACCAAACAATGGAAGAAAGAAAGAGACAGAAGGAAGGACAACCAGAAATAATCAAAGTCTGATAGAAAGAGAGATATAGAGTTGTTGGAAGAAAATTTCAAGAGTTCTTGAAACTTCTGTTAAGTGGCATTTGGATGTTTGTCTAATTCAGGCTAAACCCAATCTTCTCTTGATAGCCTACATGTGTATGCCTGTATCCTCCACCCAGCCTATCTGTCTGTTGATTGGCTTAGCCCAGCCAAAAGAGATAATCTTCTGATCCCATTTCCCTGCTACTTAACAGGCCACCAATTGCACATTCTTTACTTGATTGGCAGCAAGAAGGAGAGGTCTTTCCATCCTTATCTTCTCTTTGTTCCTTCCATAAACTGCTATCTACTGATTCCAAACTATAATCACTTTATATACATTTCCCTGTAGCTGGTCTAATTATCAGAAATCGTATTTTTCTTTGAATTTTCCATTTGTACTCGAGGTGTTATAGAGAGGTAGAGACAGCAGTCATGTTATTTCATCTCTGCTTTTGAAAAAAAATTCTCCTTCATTTTACTTATAATTCTTAATTTCTTATTATCAAGAGAGGTCTGGTTAGTCACTGGATAGACACTGTCATGTGACCATTGTCTTTTGGCAGCATGCCATCTTGGGGGTGATCATTTCAAAAATTGGAATAAGGAGTGATCAGTGAATAAGTTCTCTCGCCTTCTGCCGGGCAGTGATCACTAGAATAGTCTACATTTTCAAAAAACAAGCGTGAGTTCTGCAGGACCAGTTTGCCATAAGCTTACAGTGCAAATTGACCCACCCTCTCCAAACCTATTGTGGGTTGGGGTAAAAAAAACAACATTATTTCTAGGCATAAGGAGTGTATGTTTAAATTTTCATCCGTCTAGCCCCATTGGTGTAGCCTGTAAACATGATACACACATAGCCAGCCAGCCAGCCAGATTAACTTGAAAACTGAAGAAACTTATGTAGACAGTTTTGGTTGATGATTACTAATGAAAAGCCATGCAATTAGTGCATTTCTTCTACCTGTTTTTATAAAATATATGTTGTAGTACATAACCATATACATAGAACACTTTGTGAGGAACAAAATCATCTTATGAGGGTCGGTCAAAAAGTCTCTAGAATGGCACATAGTCATTAGCTGAATTTCATTCAGACATTTTTCACTATATAATGCTCAATCTATGTGTTTGATATTCACTACTGAATTAAGTGTATTGACAACGAAAGAGATTATGCGGAAAAATAGATGTACTTTTTACAAAATAAATGCTTCTTTCATCATTATTCAAAATAGCTGGCTACTTTCTGGACAGACCCCATATATGTTTGTATTTACTGACAGCATATAATTCTTTGTTTACTTGTAAGTTGAGGCTCAAGCATATGATTAACACAAAGATAAACAAACTAGAGTTACCTTCTTCTATAGCTGTAAATTCTTACAGTTTACAGTTTTAGTGCTACCTGAAGACAAAAATTTGTTAGAACTTGAGACTTGGTACCATCTGCAGTTGTAAATTACTGATTTGTCTGCCCAGATGCCAATCCGGGTATGTTTCAGATTCAAAGAAAAGGAATATCCCATTTCCTAATGGTGTCTGTCAGTTGGCAGTGTTCCATGTATGAAAGAAAAACATTGTGCAATGAGGAAAAGGATATCTCTATCATTGTAAACCTTTAACCAGCCTCAAGTGCTGAAATAAATTGTGAAACCTGTCTATTTATCTGTATAGTTGTAGTTTTTAAAGCTGTGAAAAAAGGTGATGCTTGTAGTCAGAGCCTACAGGAGAAGGTGTTGGATCACAGGCTGAGAGAGGCAAAGTTTTATCCCAAAATATATAGATAAGGAAAAGCTGGTTAATCATATGTTGTTCTTACAAAACCCCAAATACCCATTCAAGTTAAACAGTCTAATGCTTTTAGAGTAGTATTTCTTTTTTTTAAAAAAACCTCATTTTATCAATATCAAGAAGTATATTGGGCTGGCTGAAAATTTGTTTTGTGTTTGCCATAAGAAATGTCTAGTTTTAACTAATATCATTCAAAAAGATTGCTTTTGATCACATTTTGACAACTGTCATATCAGCGTGCATTTCTTTTGGAAAAAATGATCAAAATGGCATTTTTAAAAATTGATTTTGTCATTGAAGATGGAAGAAAATAAGCAGCATTTTCAGCATTATAGTAAGAGTAAAAATGCAACTCAAATACAATGAACGATTTTAATGTAACAAAAGTGGCTTGCTAAGTTTCATATTGGAGATTTCTCCCTGAATGATGATCCACTGTCAAGTAGACCAGTTGAGGCTGATAGCGATCAAATGAAGGCATTACTTGAGAACTATCAATGTTATATAACATGAGGGCAACAATTGTGATGAGCATCCATGATAAATTAGGACACGGGTGTAGTATCACATCAGGATAACACTAACCACATGTTTTTGATAACCAGGTACGAACTGTTACAGCTTGGCTGGCAAGTTTTTACTTATCTGCTGTATTCACTAGATATTGAACCTTCAGATTACCATTTATTCAAATCTTTAGAGAATTCTCTTGACAAAAAAAAATTCTATTTCCTATGAGATCTCAGAAGGCACCAAGAGCAATTCTTTGTTGAGAAGGAAATACAGAGAACAAGAGCCAAAGATAGAAGGAAAACTACAAACAAGAATGAAAAATGAAGGAAAAAAACTCACAAAGAAAGAAAACCAAATGAACAAAAGGAAGAAATACTCCCAAAACAGGATGAAATAAATTAAAAAGAATAAAGTGAAAGAAACAAAAAAAAAAGAAATAACAAAAATTGAATTTCGCAATCAACAGCATCGACTGACACAGAATAAAAAAACACTGTTATGGTAGCCTATTGCAGTGTGTTTTTGTATATCTTTCAGCCATACATTTCTAAAGAAACCAAGTAGTAGGAATATGTGTAGTCTGTTCCATAATTATTTGAACTTCATATGGTCAAGTTTTTCAAATTTCCAATTGTGAAGGTTAGCCATACTATATCTCTCAGTGACTTTTCTTAAATGTGACGTGTGCGGGGGGGGGTGTCCTTGATAAGAAAGGGAAAAGGAAATCCCCTGTAAATTGGCACTTAGGAACAGACTCAAATAGACGTTGTTAAAAACCCAAGTTGTGAATAAGGACTCAAAGAAAAAAAAAAGTTGCTCTGCACCAAGAGAAAGAGTGGTGAAAAATCAGTGAATTTTCTCTCAGAACATAGCATGATTAATTCATCCGTCTTTGTACGTGTGACTTGTTCTGCTCACGAATTTACACAGACAGACATTCTCAAAGACCTTATCACTAATTGGACTCAATTTCTATCCTATCGTTTTTTTTAATTTTAGCGATGAACTTTCAGTTGGCTGGCATCTTTCAGAGAGGTCATTTGGATGTTTCACTTGTCTTTATACCTATTGATTTTCATTTTATCTTCAAATATCTAGAATTGTTCTGATTTCTATTGTAAATATTTTAATCTCATGGTATCTCTGAATAAGTAAAATTATTTCATCTGATTAATGTATGGATACTATGTTTCGAGATTGACCATAAAATATATGTAAGTGTATATCAACTTTGCAGGAGGGCAAATGTAATGGAATGTATGGTGGGAGTGGCCCCAGATAAGATTGGACTTAATTTAAACAATTTTGAACTGAATAATATATATATATATATATATATATATATATATATATATATATATATATATATATATATTACATATAGTAAAAATCAGGTTTGCAAGATAACATAATATAATATGATATAAAGGAATGTCTGATATGTGATGGATTTATTCCGTATAATGCTCAATACACTCAACTTCAAGAGTTATGTTGATTTAGAGTAGAGCTGGAAATGAAGTAGAAAGACGATTCGCTACACAAACATGTTTTTGTTCCTGCCCTCTTTGGGCCTCATCCATAAACGTTTTTGTGTAGCAGATCTACTTTATATATAATATATATATATATATATATATATATATATATATATATATATATATATATATATATATATATGTATATGTATATGTATATATATATATATATATATATATATATATATATATGTATATATATATATATATATATATATATTTATATATAGGGTAGCCATTTCAATGTAGCATTGCTCTTACCATTGAACCATTGATCTAAACAGTCGTCAGTGTTGCAAAGGCACAAATAACTGAACTCCAAATTCCCATCTTGCTTTTTCACAGTCTATATCTACTGTTTTTCTTTCTTTCAACGCAACAATTCTGTCATTAAGAAATGGATATATAATGATTATGAATTGTGTTATATTAAATAAAAAAACTCTTATTTGAAATGATTACCCATTATTACATGGTAAAGGCAGTAAAAAAGTTGCATTAATAACATCATGGACTATAAATTGGTCACAGACCACCAATATTAGTCAAAAACAAACTCTTTTGAGGAAGTACTTAAATGAATTAGTTATTCCTGCTCTTCCAATTCATTTAGGCTTTTTAACAATAAAAAGATATTTATGGAGTTTTGATGATCATATTCAATTATGATTCCGTTGTTTAGTGCTTCTTTCCGTTGTTATAGTTGACACCAGCGATAAGGTTTGAAGAAAAAAATATTCTTATTTCATAACCTATCAGGACATTTTTTCATTCATCTAGAGATCTTATGGGGGTGCAAAACACTTATTCAAAACTACTCAAAACTAGTAGGTACTCACAATAGAACAATGATTAACAAGATGGTTTTACAAACTGAATCACCAGTATATAAGTTTAGTCTTTGTAGGGTGCCCCAATACTGCTGACTCATGCCAGGCTTAGCTAAGCTTAGAAAGTAACCACTGAACCACCATTAAAAACTTGGAAAAAGTTCTGATAATAAAAAGATCAGCAAACCAAATTACTGTTTTTCAATTTGGAGCCTGTTGATGGTATTATAATACTAAAACTCTGATTCTATGCCTGTTTGTGTTCTCTAACCAGCCAAAATAGTGCATCATGACTAAAATGCAAAAATATATCTTTACTGTTGAACTAGACCCTTGCTTTTTGTCCATCATACAAAACTATGGCTTTGAGGTAATTTGGTTACTTCACTTCACTTCATTGGGAGACCATTTTTCCAGAAAATGAAACTTTTAGGTTCGGTTGGGGATAAGTTCTATTTACAAACTGCTGGATTGGTTTCTCCCTTTCCCATCGTACAAAAATGCAGCTTTGAAGTATTGCAGTTAGTTCTCTTACTTCATTTAGGAACAATTTTTTCAGAACACATTTTTCTTGCTGAGGGAAGGTCTATTTCTGATGTTACTCCACTGCTGAACTGGACTCCCTTTTGTGGTCCATCATATGAAACTATACCTCGGAGGTATTTCAGTCACTTCATTGGAGGGGAGGGCTTCTATGTACAATGCTACTATAGTGATGAAAATGACCGTCTGTTTTTTCAAAATACAAATTTTGAGGATACTAGATGATCCATTTATGATGTAACTATATTGCTGAACTAGATCCTTACTTTCCATCTATGAAACTAAGGCTTTGAAGTCTTTCAGTTACTTCTCTTTACTTCATTGAGAAATCATTTCCCCAAAATACAAAATTTTGGGTTGGGTTCTATTTACGAAGTTCACAGCCCTCACTTTCTGTCTGTCTTATGATACTATGGCTTTGAAGTATTTTGGGCACTTGTCTTTACTTTCTTCCCTAAACACAAAATTAAATTAATATATTCCTAAAATGCATTAACTTAAAGAATTCAAATAAGCTTTGACTTGTACTACTTTGTTTTATCGTACAAAATTATTATTAGAATGCATAAGGAGTTGTCATCAAGACTTTGAAGTTATTAGGTAATGCAAGTTGAGAAGAAAAAATAATTGTTTTCATAATTTTTATTTCACTTGTAAAGAAAAATATTGGGATTAAAAATGCGTGAAATGTAATCTGTTTGATGTTATAATGCGCATATGTAATCAATTTTACCACATCTTGTTGATTTTATTGACATTTTGGGATTTAAGTTGAAATAGCAAAAAACTTATGTAACAGAAATGAAAAGTGGGTTTAGAGTATTCATTTTTTTTTTCTTATTGCAGAAGCAACGGTATGAATTCAAGCAGGGTGCTAGCACTAGCTGGATAAATATAAAATTAATTGTTCAGCTATGTAGGGTACTGTACATGTCATGCAATTTAGAGGTGTGGTAAGCATCAATCTACCACACAGCCAGTAGAAATTTTTTTTGTTTACAATTCCAAGTGGCAGTAACTGACAAATGAGAGGAAGGGGAAAGATGGAATGTAAGGAATTAGATGGGGGAAAAAAAATTGTTTATCTACTTACGTGAAAAGAGAGATTTTAAAATACCTAATATGTTGATATGTATGTCCAGAGACACATACGCCTTCGTGTGTAATAAAAACATACATGCAAATTCTCATGATTTTTTTTTAATAAATATATAATGTTTGATATTATACATAATTTCTATTTTAATTTGTATATAAATATACACATAGGTGACCCACTGTCTATGTTTACATTCTTTTGTATTTATTAATAGCTAAAAAGTGAATATTGATTAAGGTCAATCAAATAAGTGTTGCTTTGGGAAATACTAGTTCTTCAATATGTGGAACAATTACTTTACGTTATCAATGATTTCACAGTCAAAAATTGAAAAGTGAAAGACTGATCCAATGTCTTATATGGCTGTTTTGATAACTCAAGTGTGTATATAATATAAAATAGTGATATGATTAAGACTGTACAACTTGTTTTCTAATGAGAATCTTTTAAAAAAGTTGTATTCTTATTCTAAAAATGTTTTTATAAGATATAAAGATATTTATATCAATATATTTTAGATGAATGAATGGCTTGGCTTGATGAAGAAAGAGTGTTTCCCTCAGCAGTGGGACCATAGATGGTGGGGCCTGTGTGTGGAATAACCTAACAGCATGAACAATGAAATTTTAAGGTGAAATACGACTTGCCTGGGACCAACCTCACCCTTTAAATCAATGGTTTATATCATATGGTCCACAAATGTTGCACGAATAGGATCAAGGCCCCAAGGTTGTAGGTTTGACAGGAGTGTCCTTCTTCGGGCAGATGCCTGAGATAACTATAGGGCTTTGCTGGCCTTTCATGGGAATGTTCTAACAGTATGTTAGACATGGAGTTAGACCACAAGATGTGAATATTCTGTAGTTGATAGATGCCTAAGCTGGCTATAAAGAAATATATGGATACACATGGTATTGTGTATATATGGATTACAGAGATTTACATTGCAGTGAGTTTAAAGAAGTGTCTTTAGTTGATCACAAACAAATTTTTTCCATTTCTTTGATCACTATTCTTTAGATTCAGTATCTTTACTATGTCAGTAGAACATGAATGAAATTCTACTTCACTATGCCAGTTACATGAATGGAATTCTATTTTACGATGTCAATTGTGTCTTTTAGCATGACAGAAGACACCTGCACATTGCCAATTATTATATGTGTGGATATCTCCATTAGTCATCAGTTTGTTATTGATAGCTAATTTCTTTTGTTCATTTATTACTCTTAACAATATTCAGTGATCTACAATTTATTTTCATGTAAACTCAATATCTGTATGTATTTAGATTTGAGACTAGTAAATGCATTTTTTTTTCAGGTGGAAATAAACAGTTTGAAAACAAATACAATTTTAAGAGGGATAATGAACGATTCAACATCGAAAATGACTTGCAGATCAGTATTTCAAGCGATTAGAAGCAATGGAAGGAAAATAGTTTGTTGACCTTTCTTTTGAGGATCATTGTTTAACTTTTAGTAAACTTTAGGTTGGGGCCTTGACTGGGTTTTATACAGGTTGAGAATTCAGGATTTTTGACTTAACTGAAGCTAATAAATGACCCTTGTGCTACTTATTCTTCACCCACCCCATTATCAGTATATTGGAAACAGAATTTAATTTTGGAAAGCTGAAAGAATTATCTTTTCGATGATATATCAAGTCATCTGTACAACAATTTGGTTTTCTGGCTCCAAACAAATTAGTGATCAAATTGGTGGCCATCTTGAAAAATGGTAGCCATCTTTGATTTTCAACTAGGATTTCTTTGGACTTTTAGTATAGTGTTCTGGAGACTTCACAGAGATGCATTGAGGAAAAAGAAATTTTGTTTTAATTTTTTCCAATTTTGACCCAAAATTTGGCTAGTTTGCATGGACAGTTAAGATACTGACTGAACCTGCCACAGCTGTCATTGTAAATTGATAGAAATAAATTATATGCAACCTTTAGGCATACCATTGTTCCTCTGAAATAAAGTCAACTGACATTTGTGTTGAAGTGTTCTCATGTAGATATCCGCCAATGTGTGAAATACTTGCATGTTAAGATTTTGAAAAAATATCAATTAAAAGAAAAAAGAATCGTCAACTATTGCGAGTTTGCAATAATACTATTGAATATGATATTGTTATTAAGTGGTTTATATCAATAACAGAAACAAAATAATCATACTGAAGTACCTAAAATCATTACAAAAGTGTTGACAGTACCTGATTAACTATGTAGCAAAAGTAGCACATGCATGCTACAGGCCCTACATTTTCAAGAGCCCAAAACTAAATGCTTGTAAGCTATTGATTCCGATTCAATGATTTTACTTTTCCTCTATTACTTTAGTACTTTACTGCCTTCAACATTCAGGAAAAACTCGCTGTTTATGGTTAAGAATTTTAGTCAATTATCACAAATTTGAGTTATTATTTTAATAAAGTAATCAATGGGAGTGTGGAAACTGTATGATACAAAGTTTTAGCCAGTGCACAAAAATCAAAATGAATAAGTGATACTGTTACAGACTCAGACATTTTAGTTGTATTATCTCGCCATAAAGCAAATGAAAAAGAAAATGACTTTGCAAGTAAAAACATTGTGTATTCTAATATTCATGTGTATTTGTGAAAATTTCTATTTAGGGCCCCTTTTATAATCTATGCTACAGGCCCAGCACTAGCTTAATTCATTACTAAATATAGATCAAATATATTGTTAAAAACATCAACTTTTGTTTTAATTTTTGTGAAGTAGTAAAAGCATTAAATCTTACTGCATTGTCCTTATAATTCTGATAATAGCACAAATATTTTAAGAAATTAGGAGTTTACTCTCGAAATTTCTTGCTTATTATGCATGTTTCTTTGAGATTTTACTTTGATGAATGAAAATATATTGTTTCAGCTTTTTAAAAATTTATTTCAGAGTATTAATAAGAAAATTGTATTCTTGTTATAGCAAATTTTGTTGGCCCTAAAATACGTACTTTTATAGGAATACATTACTATTCTAAAATTCTCTTGATGTATTTGTCTGTTTTTATTGCTTCTCTTTGATAGCGTCTGACTTTAATCCAAGCCTGCATAGCCTGTTTATATGTGCCTTGGAAAACAATTTTTTTAAAAAATCAATGAAAAGATTGCTTTGCACTTGTAACCATCATAAAATGAGTGGGCCATCAAAAAGTTCTGAGTGTAGAGATTTACTGACATCATTGTCAAATATTGAAATATTGAAATGCCATGAAAATTACAGTTCTTTCAAGTTTATACCTCAGGATTAAGCAGAAGTCCCAGATTACGCAGATCTTATCTGAAAGCTGACATTTGAAATATTTATAGATACTATCTGCTTCAACAGTTATCTCAATCTATAGGAAAACTAATCTTATCAATTCGGTTATTGGCTATTATAGAAATATAAGCTTATTTTTGAAGACCTAATAAATATAGAAAGATTCTAATAGAAATCTGTAGAATAATCCATGAAATGCATGTAATCCTGTCTATATTTAGTGTTTGCACTTAAAAATTTTAACCAATAAATAACAAATGTTTAGTCGATGTTCATCTACACATAAGATATTATGACAGCTGCACAAAAATATTGCCTTCATTGCTTCATTTTAGTCAGACTATTTTACCTTGGGTAGTGGCATCGTGGTTATCAGCACAGAAAATGGAATTGGGAAACTGAATTCAAGTTTTGTCCATAGTTGCTTACATTCACTTCACACGAATACCTTCTAGAAAGGAATCAACTTCTCTCCTCAGCTATGGGTAAATAGTAGGGCAGTTGGAGCCCTTTAGTCCAGTAAGGTAGTCCATCTAAAAGAAGATTATTCTGACAAACAAAAACCGGTCTCAAGCTCAGGTAAAGGAGGAGGGTTGGCTATTCGGGCTAGCAACTATTTGTTATGGAAACTGCTACAGTATCACATAGTGTGGTTGTCACCATAAGTGTACCGGAATAAATCGAAGATGTTTCACCTCAAAAAGGAACTGAATCTAGGTTTAAGTGTGTGAAAAGCAATAATTTGATCGCAAGCATAATTATCTGCTCACAATGAAGTGTGAAGATTCTTGTAGTCACTGCACGTTTGAGACATCTTTCATTTTTAATTAATGTTTATTGACTCAGAAAACTATAACTATTGAAGAAATATGTCTAGTTAGACACTGAATAGAAAACATTTCATGACCAATGTCTCATAGCAGCATGCTATGTTAGGGGTGATCAATTAAAAATCGAAAAAAGGGGTGATCAAAGGATAAGTTACTTCTCTCACCTTTTGTTGGACAGTGATCACTAAATAAGTATGAATTTTCAATAAACAAGCACACAAGCTAAGGGATCAATTTAGCATAAACTTATATTACAAATTGAATCCTTCCCCCTGTTTTGGTTGGAATTTTCAAAAAACAAAAAAACAATTTTTCTACACATAATAAGGAGTGAATGCTTACATTTTCAGCACTCTAGCTCCATCAGTGCAGCTTGTACATGTGATATACACACAGCCAGCCAGCCAGCCAGCCAGCCAGCCAGGCCATTTAGAAATCTTAAGAGACCTATGTTGACAGTTTCGGTTGATGGTTTCTTTTATACACCTATATCAGAGATTGTGAATGACGGCAACTCTGTAAAACAGATTTGCAGGCAATTAATATTTGGTTAACAAACAAGTGTGGTTGTTTTTGTTTATATCAGAAAACAGTCAATGGAAACTACCAGTTTCAAATGAGTTGGGCAGGTTGACTCTGTATGTATGCATGATGTGTACAGGCAACACCAATGGAGCTAGAGGGCTGAAAATTCAAACAATTACTCCTTATCATGTTTTGAATTGTTTTTTTTTAAATTAGAAAAAAAATCCCACTTTCCAATTGGTTTCCTATGGGGTTCATTTTACAATGTAAGTTTTTGCCAAACTGGTCCCTTAATTTGTGTCCATCAGTATTCACACTTGTTTTCTGAAAATTCAGACTTTTTGAGTTATCACCGCCCACCGACAGGTGAGAAAAGTGATTTACTCAATGGTCCCCATATTTTCCAAATTTTGTTTTTATTGATCACCTCAACATGGTATTCTGCCAAAAGATGTTGGTCACATGACAGTTTCTATAGAGTGACTAACCAGATTAGTTTTCATATTCATCATTATGAGGATGATGTAAACGAAATTCGATGCGAATACACAATATTTACAAAAGCAACCACACTTGAGGTTTTCAATCAAATATTGATTGTTTATTGCTTTATTGCAGAGAGTAACTTTTATCTTTCATTTTATATATTGCTGATAGATGAGGTTATCTTTTAATCCATCACATTATTATACTTTGCACTTCTTGAATTTTCACACCAGTAATAGTATTTTGTGGCTTCTACTGGAAATCAGGTGATAACAGTATTCTAGCAGATTTTAGTAATGCAGTTGTCAGGATGGTTTTAATTCTCCCTCAGACTTCCAATTCTTCCATCCTTTTTTGCAAGGCACTGTTCCAAGCATTCCTATGATGATAGGGTCAATTGTCACCGTCATGTTCCACAAGTTTTTTTTTTCAGTACTCTAGCAGTCTTAATAGTTTTCTAGTTTTTAAATCTCTTTCAATTTCTCTCAGTGGTTTATTGGAACAGAGATATGCACAATCTGACTAATCTTCTTTTCTTTTTATTTATGATGATTAAATCTTGTCTCTTAGTCTGGATTAGGTAAATCATTTATTGAAAGCCACAGAATTTTGCTCATTTCATTCTCTAAGATTGTTTCTGGTTTGTGCTATGCCATTGACCTGTTTGGTGAAATTCCATTATTTGCACAATTCTTGGTGGATCATCATTCCTACCCAGTTATTTTTATGTTCCTGAGCTAATTTGCTGCTTGTAGTATTGCACTCATTGAGATTCACACCAGTAGTAACTAGTAGCTTACACAGGAGATTAAGTGACAGTAAGTTCCCTCAATACTCCATCACTCTCCTTATTATTCTAGCTGTTTTCAGTAAAGCTGTCATCTGGATGGTATCAAATCTCCCTCAGATTCCCAGTTGTTCCAACACCTTTGCTTGGCTTATCATTCCAAGCACTTAGATAACTATGGATATGGCTGCTCCCTTCATATTCCACATCTAACGTTAGAATCTTTGTAAACCAGTACCCTTGTTGCTTTATGATTTCTTGGCATGGAATTAAGATAAAGATCCCAATGTGAATGCAAAAATCATGCTTATGGTTTACTTCTGTGTTGAGTAGATCTGTATATATGTATTCAAATGAAGAAAACCTTCATTATATCAAACTAATTGTGGGGAGAGGGTAGTCATTGAAACCGAAAATTCATTATACACAATGGTTACCCCTTGTTCAGTAAATAAAAAGTAACTTCGGTTGTTAGCGGCATTTAACGAAAATGGTTTGGTAAATCTAAAGGCAGTTCAGTAGTCCCTCCTTCAATTTTTCACCTTATTTTGCATAATACGGTAAATCTAAAGGCAGTCTCTTGAGCATTGTAGATTTAAAGATGGTGTAGCTCTTCATGATCAACAAGCAGCTTCAATTCATTCTCTCTGGTTATGGCTTTGTTGACAATGCCATTTCACTTCTTAAAACACCAAAGCCGCTACATTTGAAATTCTCATGGCCTAAATGAATAGCCATCCTCTCTGCAGCATGCTGAATATCCAAGCCACTGGTTGGCTGGTATTCCTCAGAGCACTGTTACTTGCACCTCTGATAGACTGCTTCATCCAGGCCTTGAAGGGTAGCTTCCTCAACCAAAGGAATTCCATGTCCTTAGGTCCAGACTCCAGCTTCTCCATGTTTTCCCTGATCTTGTCCTTTGCCATCAAAATGTCATGGATCGTCGTCTTTTTACGATCATACATTTCCATGAGCTCAGCCTGGTTCTTGCTACGTACATGTTCTTCAATAACTTCCAGCTTCCTCTTCAGGAACAATATATTCCTCTTGCGCTTCCCTGAAGGAATAGACGTAGGTGTACTAGATTTAGAAGCCATGGTAGAAATGCATATGAAAAACACAACTCACTGAGCACAAAACAAAAAACCTGTTGATGCGAACAAATATCCAAGGAGACTACGTTATAATCGCACATGTGCGTGTCATAATTCCATCACACCTACATATCCAATCAATTTTTGCATGTGTGCGATCAGTGATTGGTTCTTGCATTTATCAAACTTCGTTTGGTAAATCTGAAGTCAGTTTGGATGAATCCATGAGGAATTTGTTATGCCGAGGTTTGTTATAGCAAAGGTTTATTGCATATTTGATATGAATGTAATGCAATGTTAGCACAGTATCCTGGTAAGTTCGGCTATACTTAGGTACATTAATAAATCTCTGGCCTGATGATGAAAAAAGCATTTATTTTACACAACTGATATTCATTTTTAACATGATCTCCTTGTCAAAGAACTCAATTTAGAGGTAAATATAAATCACATAAATCTAATATTATACATTGAGAATTTCAGATCAAATTCAGCTTATAAGTATGCGTCAGGCTGTGGACTTACGGATACATCCTCATATCTATCTAGCTGATAAGTAAGCTTGAATTGTTTTTTTCCTGATAACAGGACTCTTCGGAATAATTCCTAGATTTTGAGGATGTGTGTATGTTTATATAATCAATTTGAATATTCTTGTGGCCGCAATTAAATGTTCTGGAAACTTTATGAAAGTGTATTTACAGACTTTTGCGTGACATGCAATTATTTTAAATAATAATCAACAATGTATTTTAGTAGGTAAATATGTCAAATTTTGCAAGCAAATCTATTTGTGTGTCAGCATATCTCTGAAAACTCTATTCAGTGCTTTATATTTATAGAGATGCGTATGCATGTAGACTGATTTTGTTTTGAAGGTACAGTTTAATTTTAGAGTATGTATTTTGCCAAGTCTTTTAGAACTGATAGAGAGTCAATAATTCAAATCTATAAATGGTTTGAACTCATATGAATAAATAAAATTACCCAAAGAATAACTGTTAAATTGAAAAGCAAATAGAAATTGTGCATTAGTTATTCTTCTAATCAAGTACAAGTATTACAATGCAGAGGTTATGCATGCATAAGTAGCTATTTGGACCTGCATATGAAAATTTAACCAACATATTACAAGAGTAGTTATACATGCCCAGGTGTGAGTACAAATGTACAGTGTCCATATGTGTTGAAATTTGTTGATTAAATATATCATTGGTATGTCTTGGTTGACATATTTGAGAGATATGCATTTAATAAATGCCATTCATACACATTGTATTGGAGGTCTATTATTATACAACTAAAACTAGCCACAAGGGCTTAGTTGTGAGTACGATGTTTTTTTTCCATCGATATAGGCTTGCTTGGTAGATCTACAGGTGCATCATACACAAATAAAAATATGCAACCGAACACAAATCCATAGGCACTCAGTTACGTCTGCTTTCTACTCCAAAAATCAGTTTTACTAGTTGATTCGTTTAAAAGTAATGAGTACGTTTTCGTGTAAAAATAGAATTAATGGTACGTACTCACAACACAGCGTACAAATACATGAATAGTGGAATACTGCTCATGTGACAAGTGTGGATTTTTCTTTTTACCTAAAAGAAATATGTATCAATGCGTCTTGCATTTGCATCTTTAATGAAAATTTCACAAGAATACCGTACGTAATCCACGCGTATTTGTGCTTGTCCGTAGCCCGAGCCGTAGGTGTTTCTGCGTAAGCTTTCTGATATTTGTATTCAACTTGCTGACTTTGCGTGTATGGGCGCACCAGTGTGCGTGTGAATTTTATTTGCCTGTTGAGTGCGTTTTGCATTACACTTGAGAGATCGCCTATGTACGAATCTTTGAATTACTAATCAATATACAGAGACCATCCATCCATCCGTGCAACCATTCATTCATTCAGTCAGGCAGTCATTCATTCATTGGGTTGGTGGTGATGGTAGTGGTGGTGGGTGATCCAGCCACATTGAGAAGAGAGAGAGAGAGAGAGAGAGAGAGAGAGAGAGAGAGAGAGAGAGAGAGAGAGAGAGTCACACAGAGAGAGCGAGAGAGTCACACAGAGACAGAGAGAGAAGGAGAAAGGATGAGAGAGAGAGAGTGAGAGTGAGAGTGAGGGAGAGTCACAGACACAGAGAAGGAGACAGAAAGTCAGGGAGAGACAGAGAGAGAAGGAGAGAGAGAGAGTCAGGGAAAGTCACAAAGAGAGAGAGGAGAGAGAGTCAAGAAGAGTCACAGAGAGAGAGAGAGAGAAGGAGAGAGAGAAGGAGACAGAGAGTCAGGGAGAGTCACAGAGAGAGAAGGAGACAGAGAAGGAGACAGAGAGTCAGCGAGAGTCACAGAGAGAGAGACAGAAGGAGAGAGAGAGAAGCAGACAGAGAGTCAGGGAGAGTCATAGAGAGAGAGAGAGACAGAGTGAGGAAAAACGGAATACAGAAAGAGGGGAAAGAAACAGTGAGTGGTGCTGGCTGCTTGTTGAACCTTTCTTTAGAATCACTCGCAGAGCTGAGCAGCAAAAGCAGAGCGACAACGAGAAGGAGAAGAAGAAGGAGGAGGAGGAAGAGGAGCAGGAGGAGTAGGCCTCTTCTTAACATTTAACATTAATAACAACAACAATAAGAATAGTGATAGCAATAATAATGCAACAGGCGATCAAGACAGAGAAAAGCGGCGAGCGAGTGAAAAGGAGAGGATGTCATCGGCTTAAGGAACCGAGAGAAGCGAAACAATATGTCTCTTGTTTCTTTCGCTTCACGGGTTAATTAACGGGAGATGCTTTGAAAAACTGACCATTTCTCTGGACAGAACAAGTCGCGAAGAAAAGCAGGAAGAAGAAGAAGAGGAAGAAGAAGAAGAAGAAGAAGAAAAAGAAGAGAGTGATACAACGGACTAGTAGTTGTTGTGTTGGTCCCTTCTCTCCTCATGCACAAGTCGGAGGTCTGCTGGCTGCTGCTAGCGCCAGCCAAAACTAAAAACTACTGACTGAGACTGTTTAGTGTCAGAAGAATTTACCAGGAACACTCAAAAAGGCCGAAGGTTGGTTGTGGTAGGAGTTGGTTAGTGGTGTGCTGGTAAGAAGAGGTTGGGAAAAAAAAAGCCAAGGAAAAAAAAAAAAAGGAAAGGTTCAAGGGATACTCAACAAGCACATTGTACACACACAGACATACACACCCTCCTAGATCATTTGTTCGCTTACTTTACTTTTCTTTTAATTGTCTTGTTCATACTTTATTTTATAAATTTCTTATGGTAGAACTGTGTATGTGTGTTACACACATACACACCCATATGCGTAAGTGATGAGGAAGAAGATGAAGATAAGGATACTGCCACCGCCACAGCAGCAGCAGAAAGAATCAGTTCTTATGTCTCTTATTATTTACCTACCACAACTGCCATCTATAGACCAAACTACCTAATGTCTGGTGCCACAACCAATATTAAATGATGTCGGCCAGGAAGAAACGTTGGATTATCATCAATAATGCCATTATTATGTCTTCTACTTTTTTGACCACTCTTCTTCTCGGAGTGGTCTGCTGTGTCTGTTCTCCAACATCAGTGACGATTCTACCAATAATCTAAAAAAAAAAAGCGTGGAAGTATATTTATTTGGTCAAGAAAGAAAAGGGAGAGAGAGAGAGTGAGAAAGTGAGAGAGGGGGAGAGCAAAAATGCTACGGGACTTTGAAGAAGTAGTTAAAAAAAAAGTACCGGGGAATATGTAGATGTTTTGTTTTCTTTCCTACATTTTTTAGCATCATTATTCGTTGTTTTTCTTTCTTATATTTTGTTGTGTTCTGTTCTTTTTTTTTTTTTTTTTTGAATTTTTAGAAAATATTTTAATATCTACACCTACCCTAGAATGAAAATTCTCAAAGAAGACAAATCTTGCAAACATTAAAAATTTAGAAAATATAGTAAAAAAAAACTGGGTAACTGTGAGAGTGAGTGGGTCATAGCATAGTACCAATAAATAACAGCAACAATCTCAACACTAACAGACACTTCCTTGTTGTAAAAGATGACCAAACGAAAGCTGGAAGATGGCGTGGACAATGACCATTCCATGCCTCTACCGATACAATCATTCTTCTGGCGTCAGACGAGGTAAGTTTACAAATATTTCCTTCCAGAAAATGCATTAAATTTGACATACATGTGCATGTAATGTTACATCTGGCTGGATTGGACTTTTTTACGTGAGTGTATGTATGTATTGTTATTGAGCGTGCGTCACATCTGTCTGTAACTTTTTATGTGTATTATTTGATCTGTGTGTGTATAAAGAATCTAGTACAAACTTGGCAATAAATAGTGTCTACCAATACATTTCATCCTACGGACGATCAATGACAAATCAAGAAACATACACCGTCATTACTGAGTTGAGTTGGTTAATATTTGTTTAATGTTTATTATATCCCTTATATAAGTGTAGTGCAATAAATCTGGTTTACCGACTCCTGCTATCTGATCTGTGAAATAACCAAATGGTCATGGTTGGCGAGTACTAAGTAAAAAAAAGTGTTATCGCAAATTCTAACTTGATCGCTTTCTTCTTGAAAACTTTTTATTACTTATAACCACCTACTTACATACTGCATAGCCTTTCACAACATTTCGGTTAAAATCATGATAACAATCCGTTGATTCAATATTTCTTTACACTTATTATTCCGCGATTTGGGAAAATATTTTCCATCTTTTGATTTTATTCCAAAATTTAATCTTTTTTTTTGTGTGATGCATTTGGTAATCATTTAGACCGAACGGCAGTAAATGCATTTATTTACCATACCTTGAATTAATTTCTGTCATTTAGGGTTTTTCCTTCACTCCATCAACATCTTTTCATTCAATGAGATTCTGTTGACGATTTGGTGAATTTGACAAAAACAACTGAAGTTTTCAACATGATTTTTCTCAAGTCCTTGCACAAAACACAGAAGATACTACTGTTGTGATGTCATTTATCAATCAATACTTTTTTACGTTAATCAAATCTGTTGAATTTATAGTCTACCAAGTTTTTCCCTTGGACTTCAAACTTCTGAAGACTTGAATTATTCTCATTTTACAAGATGAATCTTTCAAAATATCTTTTTTTCTTTTCTTTATTGCTTCATACAGGAAAGAAAACACAGGGAAGATAAAAAATTAAAAAAAAAACATTCGTTTTATGCAACTAAAAAAGAAGCGTTTTTTCTTCTATTTTTCGAAGAAATTCGGATTGAATAATATCTTTGAAAATTAACTTCAATCTGTAAAAATCGCATCAAAATCGCCCTTCAAATTGTTAATGCAGAAAAAAATAACATTATTACTCAGTGCATGAGGTGATGAAGCTTACACCTAAATTTTCTTAGAAAAAATTGTTTCATCTTCTAAACGTATCGATGTCTTTCATTTTTTAAAATTCAGTCTTTCACTTTGAAAAAAAAGTTCATTTGTATCATCAACACAACACAATTGCATTAACGATTTATTTTATGAGTGGCGCCCCGTTGCTTTGAAAGTCAGAGAATTAAAAAAAAATTAAAACTTAGTTGTGTACTCGCATATCATTTTATTCCCCTGATTCACGCACAACACCTGATGTTTCCATTTTTCAATTTTTTGTATCAACTTGGAGGAAACAACTCAGTAATCGACTTAATCACTACACGTGAAAAAAAAAAGGCATGTTGTTGGAATATTAGATTGAGAATTTATAACATTTCTTTAATTTCCTATAAATATTTTCTTTGTTATTTGAATAAAAACAAATGTGCTTTCAAAAAAATATATAAACCATCATAGACACTCGTCATTGGCTTGTTTTCTCGTCTTGGACTGAACCCTCGAAACGGTTTCGATATTCCATACCATAACCGTCGGCCTATCGTCATCATCATCATGATCATCATTAACAACAATGTAATGCACAGTACTACTTCCTTCAAGTTGCTGTGCTCTATAGAAACAAAGCAATATGTTAAAATTTAGTCCCCGGAAGTCAGATACGTTTGCTTGGTATAAAATTGATGAAATCATCGCATCAAAATATTTGGTCTTTTCATTGGTAGAGGCAGACGAAACGTTTGTCACATGTATACTTGGGAGTCTGGAGCCAAAGACTGAACCAAGAAGACATGAAGTCTCTTGTGGAACGAAGACGTCTGGCTGAAAAGGGTTTTTTTTTTTTTAAAGGATTCAGAAAACACTCAACGTTATATAACCATATTTGGTCATAATAAAAAGATACACTATCACACGATTAAATAATCTCGATATTATTCTTCAAATTTAATACCTGCATGCTGACTTGATAATGGAAGATGTTCACATAAATGACTATTATTTGGGGCGATGGAAGAATTGTTTCATCTTACCTTTGGCATGTATTCTTTGAACACGTTATCATCCTGTTGAGCAAATAGGTCGAACTGGAACCCATCAAACGAGGAAGATTTGGGGAAAGTCATAAACTTGGTTAAATACACGTTTTTAATGGCTTCTGCGGGTAGAAAACTTGAAATTTATTTGTTATATCAGCCAACGAAGGCAGCAAAATTGAATTACTCATTTATACTTAGCATATCTTGTTTCTTTCATTTTCCTTCAACTTTCAACATTCTGGTAAATTTGACTGGCTCAATGTCTATTTTAATCCAAGTTCCAATGCATCTAAAATTGAAAGGATCAGTAAAGCATTAAAGAGATGAAAATTTCAACTCTTTTTTTTCTTTACAAGTAAAAATAAAGATAAAAACTGATCATAAAATGCCTTTTGTTGTTGTAAGATGGCAGGAATGTCTTCTGTTTTAATAAACTAATACTTTGTGAATTTCTTTATTTCAACTACTAAACTATTTTTTTTTTTACATATTCTCCCGCAACAGCTTGTTTATTCGACCTAAGCTCGGCAAGGTTATTGAATCTTCCTGTGTGGTAAGTAGATAAACAATGTTTTGGTTTAGTTTATGATGTGCATGCATGTTCGAATGCATACATTTGTTTATACATGTGTTTCTTGTTGGCTCCAAATAAGTATATTGATTATTACGTTCAACCATGTCATATGGTTAAAATAATGACTGGTGTAGTGGTGTATGCATGCGTCTATATGCATAACCAGTACATTGTTATTGTACTTGGAAGATTGAAGGAATGTTGGTACACCTTTTTGAATGTACTTACTTGAGTTAGACTTGTCCTTGGATTTGAATTAATATGCAATGCATATAAATATAAGATTTGTATACATTGCATGAAATATTTTGTTCTTTGAATGTCTACCCATCATTTATCTGAAACACAAAACAGTAAATACTAGTGACTTGTCTCCTCCATGGAACAGTATGTCAGTGAGTAAGGACCTGGTGAACTGTCCGAGCTTGGCAAAATGCTCTGTTAATAGGCTGCAGAGAAATCTTGTTGATATTATTCCCTTAGAGTTACCCATCTAGCTGATGACCGGGCTCAACGTCACTTTAACTTCTAAATTCGGTGATATGATGATAACCAGAGTGTTGAACGCGATTTAGCTGTATGGAGACCAGTACTAATTGGGGTTTTATTGTACATAACTTCTTTTCATTTGTGATGATGTTATTGTTGATTTATTCAGCTTTTTGTGATATCAAATCCAGGAGGGAGAAAATTTGTTAATTAGTAAACAAACATAGTAATCTTGTCTTGACTGATTTATTGTCCAGCTGCTTCTCCATAGAAATTGCTGCTGGATTGCCACATGTTGAGCATTTAGTTGCATGATGATTGTATAGTTGTCAGTAGAGACCGATTTGGCATTACAGCGTCTTTATTTTGCCATTTAGTAAGAAGAAGACTTAAATTGAAATACATGTTGCTTATGAAAGCACTTTATAGGATATAAAGTTTCCTGTGTGTTAATTGTAAAAGAGTAGTGACCAGTTGTAAACACAGAGAAATGAAGTTGCCAATTCGATGGATATGCCCATGTCATATTGGCTGTTAATCTGGCGTCATAGAGAGAACAGATCAAGTGGGAACTGAAATGAAAGAAAATACATGCTAAGTGCTCTTTTCCACAACTTGCCGGTATTTTTAGATGTGCTTTAGTGATGATTGCTGTCACTGACTGACAAGTTGACGTATCAAATGCCTGATTCCATTTCCATGAAGCATTCCCTCCCACTCCTTATGTGAAAGAGAAATTCTCATAATCTGATGCTGCTTAAGTGAAGGAGTTCAAGAAGAAAAAAATGATGTCATTGGAAGTTTAAACATTAACATGGAAAGTTAATACGTTTTCTTTGAGTTCACACACTATATTTTCAAATATTTTCATTGTTTATGTTCTGAATGCTTCAATTAACCACTTTTACTTAGAAAATAGGTAATATTTTTAATAAAATATGTAAATTTTAATAAAATAAAGCTTGAAGAGTTGAGTCATATTTAATTTATTGATAATATATATTTCCAAGATTTTAGATACATTTTATAGATATGGAGGATGTAAATATTTCTAGGTGTTTCAAGATGTTTTTTGATTCAACTTGAGATGTAAAGTTGGTTACACTGCCCAAAAGAAAAGAAGTAGCCCATCTATGGCCTGACTTTCACACTTGTTAATTATATTTCTGTTGTGGAAGAAATAAGGTGGCAGTGATCAAATTATTCCAAATCACAATGGTCTGAAAATTTATCATATTTTTACTTTCATAAAATTCATAAAATTCAACATTTTTCCTGATTGCACCAACATTTGCATTCATCATGATCATAGTTATTTTTTAATTGTTTTTTCTTTAGTGGTATTTTTATTTTGTTTTCATTTCTCTAGATGCAATGATGTTTCTTTTTCTCTTATTTGCTGAATTTTTGGCTTTGCTCAGTAGAACTTCACGTTATCTTTTTGCCAACTTTTGATCATCCTTCCTTAGATGTGTTCTAAAAAATCTGGGCAATCTCTGCAACAATGCATTTGAATGGCTAAAAGTGGCTAGATTTTTCAAAATATGATCAATACATTGTTTTATCCTACTTTCATGTAATTATATCTCTAGCCATTTTTAAATCCAGTCTTCTTAAAGTTATTTGTACATCAATATTTGATCAATATGTTGTATATTCATACTTTTTAGAACCTCACCTGGGAATGAAATCTACCCAGTTTTAGCCATTTTTTGATAAACATAGCCTCTTCTGGCCACTCAAAATGATCAATTCAAGAATGGTCATTATCCCCGTGTGTTATTGCAAAGATTGCCCAAATCTGAATTTGAAGCATATTTTCTGATTGCTACAACTACCCAAATTAGCTCTACAATTTTGATGATTACTTCAGTTTCATAGACTTCAGAAATTGTAGTTAAGAGATTTAGTAGTTAAGATATCTATGTTTCGAAAATCTTTGAAAGACCTCAGTAAAATCCAACTATCACACCTCTCCATCCCCAAGAAAAAAACAAAACAATCAAAACTATATAATAATCATTAACCATTAGCATGTATGATGGTAGAAAGTCCATTTATTCAATGAAATACAGACATAATTTACTTTAGAATTTCATTCTCTTTGCATTTCTAATTCATTTGCTGAATACCTCAAATCAAAGCAAAGCATGTCTTGCACATACAAATAAGTTTTATCTCACTTTTTTCACAGACTGACAGTAAAATAAAAATATTTTTCCACATCAACCTAGTACAGTAGTCCCTCTAATTTTGAGAACTTGAAATTAGTAGATTTGATTATTCTGGTTTTAATTTCATCAATAAAAAGATGCTAGTCTCACAGACTTCTGAGGAAAAAAATTAAGAATATCATGTTTAAGTTTTTTCTTGTTTTTGTTAAAAAGAAAAATGCTCAAATATTTGTAAAAAAAATAGAAAAACAAATTTTCTAAAATAGTAATGTAGAATTTGGCTGTTCTTATTCAATATCTTTGTTATTTTGATTTTACCTGCAAAACATCAATAATGGGTGTTGACAGTTTATTGGCAATCTTTTGAAAAAGTGTAATTAAATGTTAACTTAAAATTGAATTTAAAGTTCACTTGAAGAGAGCTTAACAGGAATGAAAACGTAAAAAGAAATTGATTGATTGGATTTTCAAAATGGCAACTGTAAAATGTTTTGCACTATCAATTGAGTTTAATCTGAATCTTTCATTGAGAGTTTTTGCAGATTAGAAAAACTATACATCTTCAATCTTTAGAGCATCGGAGAATCCAAAAATTAATGTTGGACTTTACATAGATAACTGCTTGGTTGCTATTTTGGTTTTTCAAAATGTCCGCCATTAAACACATGATTTATGCTATCTCGGCTTCTGATCTACCCAGAAACTCAATTGAATAAGCTAATTCTATGTTTTCTGGATGGCATAAATAGCCTCCTAATCCTAGCTCTCATTCCACTTCTAGGTCATTTTATGTCAAATCATCAAAGCTGTTTAACCACCCATCTGGGATTTGCTTGAAACATTGTTCCTATTTTGAACTGGTTAGTATTTCAGCTCCCCCAAAAGTACAGAATTATTATATGAAAATTGTTGTGATTTCTGAAACTAGATGCTTTTATTTAACAAATTAGTTATGTCAAGTTTGGAAATGGTATAAGAAGTACATCCTGGAATAATACCATTTGAACATTCTCCATTTTCCAACTCTTAATGAACATCCAACTGTCTGATTTCATTAGCATGTCCAAAATGAATCTTTTTGATGCATAAACATCATCTGAAACTTGGGCTCCCTAGAAAATAATCGATACATGCACTTGATGCAAACTGAAGACTTTTCTCATCATTTCATCTATCAGTGGTTTGAAAAATAGGTTCCAATAACCTCGAGGATTCAATAAACATGAACAACTTCTGAGACCTAAAATGAGATTAAAACATTTGTACATGTATTTAATAGAAATTGAGGACGTTTTTAGATCATATAACATTACTTAAACTTAGATTACATAATATCACTTTATTTCTAAAATTTTTTTTCTCATATTTCTAATATCACTGCTGTAAAGGTTATGCTGTCTTTCTGATACGGTGCTTGGTGTGTCAATTTTACATATCGGATTTGTTTCTGGGATCCAATAGATATCATCCTGAAGAGGCCAATGTAGTGATTACACTGGGCTACAAGGATGCATGAATTTGATTGTAACATCAAATTGTTTTTCAACCATAAAGATACAATGAGGTTTCAAGAAAGACCATGACGCTTTCAACAAAATCGTGGTTGACATACTGAGTCAGAAGGCAATCAGATTTTATAACTGATGCCCAGAGTATTCTTTGTCCCTGATGGATCCATTCTTCCATGTACTGATAATCAAAGCTCATACATTGCCTGAAAAATGCACAAGCACCAGCATCTGAGGATTATGTTGGTGAAGCAGAAACATCTTCAGTACCCTCTGAGAGTCCAAAAGTTGCCATTGTTGATCAAAATGATGCTTGTCTAAGCGATAGCAAAGAAACCTGGGACAATCAGTACATTCAAAAGATCTTGGCCAACACTTTGATGACCAGTTCCTGGTGTTGACAGCAGATTTCAACAAGGTTATTCTAGTCTTTGACATCTACAAACCTGATTTGTTGAAACAGAAAACAAGGGAGAAACAACTAGGCAAACATCCCATTCCATACTGGATTTCTGATGAAACAAACAGTAAACACACTTCTTGTCTCACAAAAAGACAAAAGCTGATCACACCGAATACCTTGCTCAAGCACAACTCTGGAATAATGCAAACTCCCAAAAGTTAGTCATCACATTAGCATTAGGCTTGACAAGAAGCAACCACAAGATGCAGTCTGAAGGTAACAGCTATGAAGAGGCTAATACATCGATGATCTGCTTAGCCTACAGTGCTGTTCTGGAGCACATGCAGCCTTTACACTGATATTTTGGTTGTTGCGTAGTTCTGCAAGCACTCTGTGATATGTATGGTATCATCCACTTTGAAGAATGAATCTTGAGTGCGCTGGGACAAAACAAGACAGCAATGTTGCTGTTATTCCAAGTATTCACTGAAGCAGACAATGTTGGAAGATTCCCTACAGTAAGCAAAACCAAGTGGATTCAACAGTACATAGAAATTGACTGGAACATCATCTCGACAACAATAAAACTGACTGAAGAAGGTGATTTAACGCAAGATGTGAAGAACGCATTGGCCAACTTTGTATGTTTGATGTACTGCCCAAATTGCATCTATAGAATAAATATTCCTGACATAAGGTGGCATCTATTTTGCAAATATTTGGCAGAAAGCAGCAAGTTGCCTCCTGCAGTTGGTGCCTTGAGGTGCACATGAACATATGCACATGCAGAGTATGGTGTGGTGCCACACCATCTTGATGTTTCAATGGCTGTTCGACCAACTCAAACATGGCTATTATTAGAATGAACAGGGTAAGATACTACCTACCACCACGAAGGTTCCACCTGCCCCACAGGCCATTCTAGAGTTGACCAGTTGTAAGTTTAAAGCCCACTTCACAACCCAGAGATGTTTATGCTGAAGACACAATTTGCACAGACCTTTGTTTGTGTGGAAGTGACTGAAAATGGTGTATACTGTAATGCTGAAAATCACTCTCTTGACAGTGATGAAGATCTGTAAGAGCATTTAGTTCAACCTGATAACTGACAAGGCTACTTTCTTACTTTATAAATCAATACCTATAACTTCAGAGGACTTGCAACATAGTATTATGTGATGAAATTAAATCACAAATGTAGAGAAAATGGTTCTCAATTACCTTTGTTTCTTTTTTATAATCCAGATAACTATTCTGAGACCTTTATTGAATTCTTTGACCCAGAAAACATAGGATTAGCATACTTAATTGAGTTTTTAGATTGACTAGAAGCTTAGATAGTGTAAATTATGTTTCATCATGGCCATCTTGAAATTTGAAAATCCTCTGCAATTTTCTTTGATTCCTTATGCTCTGGAGATTCTGAAAATGTATAGTTTTGCTAATCTACAAAAATTTTGAACAGAAATATGCAGTGACCCTGATTATCTAGAAGATTTTGGGTATATTAACACTCCAAGCAGAATTGAGAAGAAACACTTGGTCTACTTGGGTTTTTTGGCAGAATAAGAAAAAGGATTTTACATTCATGGAAAAGTAACCCAATCGATCTTTTCTGTTATGATCAGCTTATTGATGCTACATCAACTCTAAAATGACTCTGAGCTGATTTCTATTACCATTGACAACCAAAATCAACCACTGAATTCAATTCACATGAATAACAGTTATTACAATTTTACTCTTATCTTATGGACCATATAGCATAAACTTCTTATACACTTATTGGATTACTTTCCAATTTACAGATACATTCTTGTAGACACTTTATAACAAGACCCCCAGAAAGCTGGAATTCAAATAAGGTGTGCAAAGAATGTTGCTGCACATTGTGCTGCTAGGTGTTATGAGTTGACTCTATTCTGAGGCAGTCTGCCATGAGATTTGGTTGTGGATTGACTGATTTACTTCATGTGGCTTTTTTTTTTTCAAGTGTTTGCAAGCACGTGTGCCTGTGCAGGGAAATTTGTTTCCTTTTAGGGAAGACTGCTGCTGTAACTGTTGTAATGCTTTGGTAATTTTTAAGGAAGAAGTTTAAGGTAATACACGAGTGCATGAGTGGTATTTGTGTTTCAAATGTAGGAAAATGTCACTTAAAGACCAACCATAATCTGGCAGACCTTCAAAATGACGAAAATCTTGAAAAAGTTTGCTATGTTATGAAGACTGTCATCAGTCTATTGATGAGATATATCAGGTGGCTGGAATTCATGGTAGTGAATGTTAACAGAAGATTTGAAGATAAAATGAGTTTCTGCAAATTTGTACCTTGTTTGCTCACAAGGAATGTTGTTTGAATGTGTGCCACAATTTCAAGAAACAAGTTTGAAATAACCCATCATTTGTTTCCAAAGCTGTGACAGGGGATGAGTCTATAATTTCAGTTATTTTGGAATAATCTCTTGTGTAAATATATTCCCAATTTGCTCTGAAATTATGCAAGATTTTTAATTTAAGGAAATTGAATATCTTGTTGCATGTAAGAAATGTGACATCATAATCATTCATTCAACAGAAAACTTATATCACCCATGAAATACTGTGTAATCTGCTCCAGTCATTAAAATCATAGCTCAAAACATACCTACAAACTTTGTTGATCACTCAATTGTAGCCTGAAAATGATTGTAGTAGTAGTGAATGAGTCTTGGTCAGAAGCACCTGATAAGAAATAAACATTTGGAATAATTTATGTGAAAACCAAGATAATAGATGGAAAAATAACTTTGAGGATCAAGTGATCTAGTGATCACATGATTATTGAAAGATAATTTCATCTGGAAGAAATAGATAAAATTGATATTAGATAAAATATCATTCATCTCAATCTATTGTTGCAACAGTGAATGCTGGATACAGACCAAAAAGCTTGAGAGTATCGTGCTGAAAATAGGGTTATTGAAAATGATTATATGGGAGGAAGTAGTTGTAGGTTGAGGAAATTAGCAATCAAAAGACAAAGAGCAGATTCAGAGTTTGGCTATTGGATCAGACAATAGCACTGTATTGTATAAGTTCATTTATCTACAATGGGACCCATTTGCATTATCAGGATCAAACTTGAGCGAATATTGTTGCTGCTGCTGCTCCTGATACGAATTGATTAGTTTTTTATCATGTGGTCTACTGAATATTAACATTAATTTAATTTAAAGAAGCGTAGCAAATGGGAATATATTTACAGGTGTAAATCAGTGACTGAAGGTTTAAATCAATGTACATATTAATCTATGACTAGAAGCACTAATTGGAAATGCAATGATGACTTAGTTCCACAAACAGATCTTGGTTTGCATGTTACAGTCCAGCAAGGTTGGTAGGTTATAGTTTGACAGGAATTTCCTTCTCCAGGCAGAAGCCCAACTGAGCTATAAGGAGCTGCTACCTTTTTTGTAGGAATTTTTCGACAGTATGGCTGATCTGGGTATATACTGTATGTATAAATGGCAAATGTAAACATGAACTGTGGAATGTTTCGATATGAATAAATATGAATGTACATATAGATGTTTGCAAATGTTAGAGTTAGTAGGGTTTGAAATCACTAAATGCAAAACATAGATGTGGGGGTCGGTTTGAATTTGAATCCGTAGAAGTAAATCTAATCTAAGATGAACTTATATTTGGTTAGCATTAATGTTAGAAAAAGGAAAGATGTTATGAATTAGTAATAATTAAAAAGGAACATTTTCTATAACAGCATTCACTGAAGGAGTATGAATTCTATTTCTCCTAACATAGAAGTTGAATAAGTGATACTCCTTGAATGTTAAATAAGTAATGAAAAATCCTCGACAAAGGAGGACTTTTCTATTGAAGCTAATCTTCTATTATACAGCTATGGTTTATAAATATATCAAAATTAAATTGATTCAAAGAATATAGAAGTGTCTGAATTATTGTGAATAGTCTATATGTCTGAAGGTGTGATAGGAATATAGTTAATCTTGGTTAAATATTGTCCATTTCTATTGTCAAGTTGAGAATTAGGCTTATATAATTTCAAGTTTTATGTGCATACATTGGCATATATATTCACATAAAAGAGGTTGCTATTTGAATTGGACTTTATTTCAGACTTGGTGGTTTATTTATGTCTTAGGTCAGTGGTTCCCAAACTTTTTTGAATCATAGCACCCTTAGTTTAGAATGATATTGACAGTAATTTGTGTTGTGCAAAAAAGTTGTTGTTTCCTATCATTATGACCATTGATCGGTGCATTGAATTATGATTGCCTGGGATTGAATTAAAATTTTTGAATATCCTTTGATGCTCCTGGGAGCTAATCATAGCTCTCTGAAGCGATGTGCCAGCCACTCACTTTCATGATCAGTCTTAGGTGATATTGATAATATATTATTCAGATGATTATGTCTTTACCAATAACGCAATAGGTTTTTGAAAATATTTAATCAGCAGTTATGATTCAAAGATTAATTGATAGACAACATAATTAATTGCTTTTATGTTTATATGTCTACGTATAAATATGATATTCTAAATCAGATTTTTTACTTCATTAAATGAACCAGTGCATTTACATTTACATTAATTTTCCCGCCAAAATGGATATAACTTACATTATTCAATCTTGAACTTCAGTTAAATGTGCTCTTATGACTACATTAGTTACCTATCAGGCATACACTTTCCTTCTCTTTGATTACATAAGTAAAATAATGAAAGGAGAAAAATCTTCCCCAACACATGAATAACTCGTGTGTTTTATTGAAGTACTAGTTCACTCTTACCATCAAAGAATTATGGCAATAATTCATTATGTAAAATCATAGAATATAAAGAGAAAATATGGAGATAATTCAATTGAGAAATTGTCACAGATTTCAAATATTGTGCACAAAGATCTTTCCCTTACAAATAATGAAATAGTCTTCTAAGGGAAGTTACTCATGTGTGAATGAAAGTTATTTCCCTTGGGTGTTACAAAAGGAAAATGTAGACATACACTTGGTGTTTTGCCAATGAATTCACTCAGTACATCATTTGCATGATCGCAATATACACAACTATTTTCCTCTGAATTATTTCTAATGTTTTTCTTAATAATTGGAAATATTGATTTTTCCTTGTAAATAATACCTATAAATTTGAACCTTAATCTATTATTGGAATAGAATAGAAAGCTTATTTTCAATGAATATTGAGTCATTTCACTTGGAGTACTTTCATTTTTTTCTCAATTACATTAGTTCACATGTTACAAGTTGTATTGTTTGTTGTTATAATCTACCATCAAGATTTACTCAGGTTGATTATTAAATAGCTGAGTTTACAATCAGATATAAGTTCTTGCTTTCATTTCTTTTATTCTTATGTATTAATAATTTACAAAAGCATAAATGATCTGAATTACTTTGTGATTATTATCATTTATACACTCACTAATAATATACTAGTATTATAAGTTGCATTTTTCATCAGTTTTATGAGGGTTTTTTTAATGCGAAAATGAGCTTAGCATTAAGCTGCATGAATTAGAGGAGAGAAAAAGCAAAAATAAAAAAGCAGAGTTATGTATTCTCTCATTTTATTCAGCTTGATCGAGTAATCCAAAATGAGCAGCATTGAAATGCATTAGAAAATGCCAATCAACTGTAACCAAAACTGCCAACATAGGTTTCTTCAGTTTTTAAGTTGGCCTGGCTGTGTATGTATCACATACACAGGCTGTACCAATGGAGCTAGTGGGCTAAAAATTCAAATATTTACTCCTTATTACGTATACAATTTTCTTACCCCCTTTCCCTCTCCTTGGTTTTTAGTGGGGGCAGTCAATTTACTATGTAAATTTATGTTAGACTGATCCCTAAGTTTATGTCGGGCAGCATTCATGCTTGTTTTTTGAAAATTCCGACTTTTTTTAGTGATCACAGCCCAAAAAAAGTGAGATAAGTAACTCATTCATTTTTCCTCCTCTTTCCAATTTTTGTGATTGATCACCTCCAACACAGCATGTTGCCAAAAGATGCTGGTCGTGTGAGGGTTCCTGTTGAGTGATTAACTAGACCAGTTTTTCTGTTTGATTTGTTTCATAGACCGATCCTGCAGCTCTCATTATAGACAATATAAAAGCATGCAATTTGAGAGGCTGAAGCAGTCATTATGTACAAAATGCTGGCAAATGATTAGGGCTGATTTACGTCTATAGATATGGAACATGACCAAAACACAAATAACACATAATGCATCTGCATAAGAATAGATTTTCTGCTTTGAATTTTGTTGTGTTTTTCCTTTATATAAACATATACTGCAGAACAAGAAGCAGAATGGAGGTGTGGGTGGCCTAACGATTATTGGCACAGAGAATGGAATTGGCAAACCAGGTTCACAAACTCTGCCTGGGGCAGTCTATGTCCACTTCATACTAATGCCCTTGAGAAAGCAAATCCACTTCTCCCTCAGTTATGGGTTAATAGCAGGGCAATTGGAGCTCTTTAGCCTCGTATGGCAGTCCATCTTGGGCATCAATCTAGCACCTTGGCCTTGTAAAAACTCCACAATTGCTACAAATAATGATTGGTTTGAGAATGGAGACAGAATCATTGACTTGTGTCGTGCTACATGGGGGCAACTGAGCTGAGAAGAAGTGATACTGATGAGCCATCAGAAAATCAAGCGCCTTTATTTTCATGTTGAAAATATCAAGTGCAAAATGATCACCAACTTTTGACCTGATTTTGCCTGCTGGAAAATTGAAAGGAGGTGAAAGGCTTTTAATGTGAATTGGACTGTGTTTGTATGTGTATGAGTGCGTGTTAGTGTGTATATTACTACCCTTTCTGCTACTATTTCATCAGAAATAGCGATATTCATAACTGAAAAAAATCCCTTCTTTTTTTTGCGAAAACCCAAAAATCTTTTTTTTAGGTGTCTTCAAGGTGTTATCATTTGCATTTGTATGGTTCTAGACCAAATGCTGTGTCCAGTAACAACAATACAAGATTAAAAGAGTCCAAAAAGACCCCCAAAATGCAGGAATTTTTTTTCCAAAATTATAGGAAATGTGTGGTGGAGTACTCATGCAAATTTGCAAAGTTGTAGGCGTAATGGTGTGTCTGGTAGTACCGACACAAGAAAACCACTGAGTGAAAAAGGAAGAATTCCTTGTCACTTGGCTGGTCCTTTGGTCAGATTGGTAATCGTGGCTATGATGATTTAAAAAAGTTGTATTCTTTTCTGATTTCCCAGTAAAAATGGGTTCTGTTGGTTGTAAGAAATTGCTCTGAGATTTAAAAGGTTTTAAACAGTTTACATGTGGAAAAAGGACCAAGCATGGTGAAAATTTGAATTATTGGTTCTGCACTGGTGTGTGAATGACTAACATTTCTTGTCCAAGATTATAATGTATATGAGTGTTGCATATCAAAATAAACTGAGGCCAAGTAGATATATTTGAAAATTGAAGCAAGAGGTAAAAAAAGAAACAGATCAACACATATCAGTTATATTATATCAGGGTAAATATTTTGAATACTTAAAAATGTTATTTTTCTTTGAGAATTTTATCTTACACCTCTTCATTATAACTTCATACTTTTCATTTTAGTGTATCAAAATGGATTTTTAATGATTTGCCATCAGGAAGTTAACCAATCTTATTTTTTCAATACAAACATCGATCTTTCATTTTGGAAACAGACTCATTTCTGCTTTATCTTATCTTCCATTTTATTACATATCTGTCCAAGTTTGCAGAAAAACATTTCTACTAGATAAATTCTATCTGTATAGCTACTTGTCTTGCAACAATTGTATATCCTCAAACTAATTGAATTGCACCAACAGCACTGAAAAAAATTGTATAAACTGTCTGACAATAGCTGACTTTATTTTTTACCACCAAAAAGTGTAGCTATCAGTTCTTCGATAGGTCAATGTTAAGTTCTACCAAAAGATCAATTTGCTTTTTACAAATTATCAGATCCAGCAAATCCTAGCTTGTATTAGGGACTGTCAAACAAAACTATCAATATCAACATAGGCTTCTTCAGTTTTCAAGTTGGTCTGGCTATTCATCTATGTATGTATGTGTCACGCATATAGGCCACACCAAAAGAGCTAGAGGGCTGAAAATTTTAACATTTACTCCTTATCATGTGTAGAGAGAGTATATTTTGCTTTTCTGAAAATTCCATCCCATAATAAGTTTTTAGTCAGGGAGTTCAATTTGTAATGTTGAAAGTTTATGTTAAATTATCCCTTAGTGGTTCTCAACTTCATATCTTTTATATTTAAAAGGCATATTCTCTGATCACCTGGTGATGTGCAGAGCTTATTCATTAAATCATTGTAGGATATTTATTTGGCTGAAGATTTTCATCATAAAGGCATAATTTTACAATCTCAAAAATCTTTTATAGTCCACTTTCAATTTTATTTTCTCCATGTTTCCAGTGTCTTCTTGAAATCCTCATCAAAGATAATAAAATAACACCTTTTTTTAAAATTTACAATAGAAATAAATTTCTCTTCAGTTCTAAATATCTAAATGATGCTTTGCTGAAGTATCACAACTAAACAATTATTTAGGTATCTATATGCAGAAGTAATTTCATCTAAAGACTATATTGTTTTGAATTTCTTGATCCATCTACTTAACATTGATCTGAGAGATTTTTATTATTAGCAAATTATATTCTCTCTCCTATCTCATTTGTAGATGATCAAGAAGTATTATTTTCAAAATATTATGAAGTTGAAACATAAGGTATAAGATTATTCTTCATATAAAGGAATTTCCTACAATAGTCTGAGACTTGAAAATTATTTCAAAATAAGGTCTTTGTTCTTTTATGATTTTATTACTGCTGATTTACTGTGAACTGACTCAATTGCTGTTTATAATTTCTCTTCCATTAGTTTGATTGCCACTATTAAAATTGCTCCTCATATTTTCCAGTCATTTGAACGTGTGGTGGTTCAGAACATTCTTCATGGTTTGTCTCCAAGCCTGTGTGAAGCCATCCATAGTGTGTCTCGCTGGAAAGTCATCCAATGTGCATTTCCTCATGTATTACATGCCTGCTCTGCACTCCTCACCGAGAGAAAACAAAAGAGCCCTGAAGCAAAATTTACTAATTGTGAGACAAAGGTACTTTATACCCTGCACTGGATTCTTCTGGACGCAGCTTCAGAATGTGAGGATAACTGGATGGAGAAGAATGCTGGCCGTCCAAGCGGGCGGTCATATCTACACTCTTTGGCCACCATCCAATTGTTTGTTTACCTCTTAGCACCACTTGTTCACACTTTACACGAATCAGATTTTCAGAGTTTGAAACTTGAAAGTGGTCTGACTATTTGGCAGCCATTAATGGATTATAGCCTACCAGATGTACCCTGTTTTACTGCAGCAGTGAAACCACAAAGAAACATCCTCAAGGCCAACCGAACTCAAACCAAGATCAACACCAATGCTGCTAATATATACATTGGGAAAGGCTGTTCTGAGCAGAACCTCTATTTAGGAATAGATTTATGTAGCAGTGGAACTGGTGGCACAGGAGACAACAGTGCTAATGATCCATCATCCCCATTGGCACCTCTTGCACACATGAGTGACATCTGTGGATTGTCGGGATCAGACAACCAATCAGCTAGTGTTGAAGTGGTTTGCGAATATTGCAATTCTGTTGTTCCTGTCCAATCCACAGACAACAGTAATGCCTGCAAGTGTGGAGGAAAAGATAGTGCTGTCACATTTTCCTTCGACTCCAAGCTCACAGTTCCGAGCAAACTGTCTGCTTCCCAGCTAGACAAGGACTATCTTAATCAAAAGTTAACAAGTGCCATTACAAGTGGAAACAAAGGGCCAAGCACAACAGCTCCAGACATTTTAGCGTCCAGTTACTTTGATATAGCAGTTTTAAGATGTTTATTTTGCTTACACTGGCCAGAAGAAGGGATCTATTGGGCATTGAGATATATACATCGACGACTTTTAGAAATTTGTGATGAGTATACACGATTAGAACACACTGCTCGTGAGCGAAGTAAGTCACTACCAATTCCAAGCATTCAGATCCTACAAATGCAAAGCATACCAGCATCCCCAGTGATGAACCTACAAGATAGCTGCTCTTCCGCTCAAAACTTACACAGGAAAGCTTCCACATCTTCCACCCACAACGCTTCCTTCGTACCTCAAATTCAAACTGCCACAACCCACAAGGAGCCGCCCCATAAGCGCATTCGGGTTGTTGAGCTGAAGCAATTGTTTGATGCGGCACGCTCTAAAAAATACACGACTGAGTCTGAAGACAGCGAGGTGCACTCTCCAAGGATTAACCGCGTAGAGCCAGCACGTCTTTCTATGAAATCCCTAAAAGAAGATTCATCAAGTTCTTGTACTCTGTCAACGTTAGACACAGATTCAGATTTCCCACGGCCGTGCTCAGCACTTGCCAACTACCTTGATGTGAAGAAAGATGGCAAGTCAGATGATATATTCTCTGATCCTGCCCGGCGTAAAAGCATGCCCACCTTGCACCAGTCTGACAAAGATCCACTGGAAGGGAGTGGTCAGCTCAACAGTCAGACATCATCTTGCTCCACACGTGTTGATTCTATGCCTGTGGGGTTGAACTTGAAACCTCAACCCCAAGAACAGCTTTTGCCCTCGCAGCAGCAGCATCAGGATCACTTGCTGCACCCCATCATCACGATCACTGAGCACAGTCCGTGCGATGTCACGCCTCTTGGAGTTTCATCCGGTTCCATTTATTTCTCTGAGGGTCGGCGGCGTGGCAGCACAGAGTCGGAACAAATTCTCCAGGACTTCACTCCTGTGCCATCTGTTAGCATGGCCCGTAGCATGACCGACTCCAACATTGCCTACTCAAGTGAGGACGATTTACAGGAAGCAGCTGGGTCAGTCTATTATATACAGTCAAACGGTCAATTTAATTACAATGTAATTTTGAAAGCGGTGCACTTTGTATCCATGAATGAGCACACTCCTAGAATATGTGAAGTGCTGCTGAACATCTTGAACTGTCTACTTGATCTAAATGTGATTGACATGAAGAAGCAAGAACCCCCCAGTAATAATTTACCTATGAACACACCAGAGACTAATGATAATTCTGCAGATACTCTTAAGCACAAGAAAGAAGTAATAATTGATGGTGCTACAACATACTGCATAGCCATGGACAGCATTGTCAGGTGAGAGAATTTTTTTATTATGTGAAGTTTAAAAAACATGATAATGTATTTTAAGTAAGATAAATAAATTAGAAGAAAATGAATCATTGAAAATCCTGTGAAAATATAAATGTCTATAAGTATCTATAAGTATGATGGTGCATGTTTAGGGCCAACACATCTGTTAACATGTGTATTGGATATTTGAAATAATTAAATTTTATTCTTTATATTTAACTTTATAAAGTTACAATAATTGAGATTTCAAGACATTTTAGTTTTCTGATTTCATCATTGATTTTTTTTAAATTTCAGAATATATAAAGCCCTTGGATGCCCACAAGGGTGTGGTGATGGTGTCAGGGGAGTGAATGGGGAACATTTGCGTTTAAAAGGACAGAATTGCTTACAGAGACTACAAAGGGGAAACCCATCTTTATTTCGGAAATACTTACGGGATTCTGTATGCAGACATTCAGTCCAAGATACAGTGGACTTTATGCACGCCGTACTTGGCTTCTGTGTAGAATCAGGCAGTTGTGTCCAGTCTCCGACAGGTAAGATATTCTTCATTTGTTCTTGACTTATTTTATATCAAATTTTAATAGTGATGATATTCTAAAATCTCATATTAGAAACTCTTTACTAAAACTGTCAGCATAGGTTTCTCCAATTTTCAAATTGGTCTGGCTGGCTGTGAACATATGTATCATGCAATCAGGCTGTATCAATGGAGCTAGAAGGCTGAAAATTCAACATTTACTATATATTATGTCTACAAAAAATGGTTTGTTTTATTTTTCAAATTGCCCCCCACCAAATAGGTTTTTAGTAGGTGATTCAATTCATGCTAAATTGGTCTCTTAGTTTGTGTCCAGCAGCATTCATGCTTGTTTTTTTAAAATTCAGACTTGTTTTTAGTGATCACAACCCGACAAAAAGTTAGAGAAGTAACTTATTCATTCGTCTCCCTTTTTTCCCATTTTTTAATTGATCACCCCCAAAAGATGTTGATCACGTAATGGTCTATATTGAGTAACTAACCAAATCTGTTTTTGTTTTTTGTTTTTGTTTCTTAAATCATGAATTTATGCTTAAAACTATACTGGTAGCATTTTCATCAAAGTAACGGAATTTTACCACCTCCACTACTTCATGTACCAAGTAAAATGAAGCATATATGAATGATGGTGATTCATGATTTCCCTTGGAAATACTACTTATTGAGTTTTTTTCATTTGTCCACCATACGTATTATCAAAGTCAGATCTCTTATGATGCAAATTACTTCTAAATGTTAAATAAAAGAGAGTTACAGAAATTATGAATTGGAATGTCAAAAAGCGTCAGAATGAATGATATGATAATCCCCAAAAGAAGAAGTCAAGCAAAGAATCACTCTAGGCTGATATGCTTTTAGCAGAGCAAATTTGATCTTTAGAACAAGATTTCAAAAAAATAAAAATTAAAAGGGTCTGCCACCGATGCTTTCTCACATAGTCACATATGGAGTTAAAACATGGGACTTGACTGAGAAATTGACTCTCAAACTAAGAACCGTACAATTTGCAAAGGCAAAATTCATGCTAAGCATCATATAGAAAGATCACAAATTTGCACAATATATTACTGAGCCAACAGGTGTCAGTTATCCCACTGACCATTTGCAAAGTTTGATAGGAATGGGCCGGCCACGTTGCATGTATATCAGACAACTGCTGGTCATTGCAACTTACAGCGTTTATCCCTTGAGATCTTAAGCAAAATTGTGACTGGTGAAAAAAAAGTTGATATGAAGATCTGGACCAGGTCAAAATGTCTGGGCACTGTGATGCTGGAAAGTGAAAAACTGGCAGTCCTTGGAGAAGGCCTTTATCCAACAGTAAATGAAATAGTTCTGTCCAAATTTCTGACATGCGAAATCATCATTACCAGACTAAATACTTGCCCTAACGGGCTGTTAAATTGCTGTCCAAAAAAGAAATAGAAAGATAGATGAATGGAAATCAATTTTAATAATGAACTGGTTACTGCTATTGCTGCTGCTCCCTAAGCAATAAACATTGTTTCAAAAAATTTTTGGCAGCTATTATGCTAGTAGTGTATTTTTATCAGTAAAATTGTTACCTTTAAATGACAGACAGAGAAACAAATAGAAAAAAAACACTCAGTTCATTATATAGATAGGTTTGTAAAATATGTGGCCATCTGATGTCATTTGACTTTGTAAAACTGGTTTTACGTTTAATTCTATGATATAACTCGTTGCTCCACTAAGGTGCCTGTGCATATTATCTGGGATAATTATTGAAATATGTTGGAATATTTTCATTAGATATATGCTCAATTTTATTCTTTAAAGCCGCATCGGATGCAGTGATTTAATTACATTATTCCAGATATGATCATGATCAGTATAAAAATAAGTAGAATCAACACTATAATAGTGTTTAGCCATTTATATCTTTTCAAGATCCCATACTTTATAAGTTCATAGATATGATTATTACATTTGATACAGGGCATAAAGACTTACTCAAAGTCTACCTTGTGTTTCTTGACATAACTCTAATGATGGAGAAAAGTGAAAGAATTATATGGCCTATCCAAAGGCATCTATATGGTGTCTGTATAAATCACTGCTACCCACAACAGACTGGTTTAAACTCTGTGGCTAGGTTTAGGTTATTCATGTGTTCTGACATACATATGTATCTATGTATGGATGTATCTATGTATCCTGACTTCACACTCTCCACTCAATGGGTAGAAAATTTTTGTTTTGTGAAAATTCCTCCCTTGATAGGTTTTTAGTTGGAAGTACTATTTGCAATGTAAGTTTATCCTAAAATGATCCCTTAGTTTGTTTCAGGAAGCATTCATGCTTTTTTTATTTTTTTAAATTCAAACTTTTTCTAGTGACCATTGCCTAACAAAAGATAAGAGGAGTTACTTATTTATTGATCTCTCCTTTTCCTAATTTTTTGATTGATCACCCCCCCCCCAACTCAGCGTGCTGCTCAAAGACATTGGTCACGTGATGGTTTTTTATTGAGTGACAAATCAGATCCATTTTTTTTTTTTCAATACCTGAATATATGTTTCAAACCATACAGGTAGCATTTTCATCAAGGTAACTAGATTTTACCACTACCACTGCTTGATTTACATGGTAAATAAAGCATACATGATAGTGATTCATAATTTCCCCCTGAATGCTAGTCTGTATTGACTTTGGTTCAAAGGCTATACAATTTTTATCAATATGACCATTGAATAATTATCCAGCCTGCACTTTAAGAATGTTTACATAACATAATAGTGGGTACGCATTTACAACACCATTAATCCATGAACATTTTTCCTTCCTGCATTCATTCCTACAGATATGTGTTATGCATTCATCATATGCATTTGTGTAATCTATCAAATAATCAATTAGAGAAGATAATATTTATAAAGTTGTATTATCTTTAAATTATGATAAGTCATTATGGATCATTAGCAAGTGCCTGCCTGCTGAATACTAAAGGTTTCATGTTAGAAACACAGTTACTTCGAAATTCAGACATTAAAACAAAATGAAATTTTCAAGATATTGTATGAATTTATGTTCTTCAAACCCTCCCCTGCAGCTGGTATTACTCTGCATAACTGTCCTATATTGGCTTCATCAGCCATCGGTGGGTCTGTATCAGAAGTTGCTTCAATCATGAAAACATCAACAACGACATTATGGGCTCAAGTTCTCCTTTTCCTTGTGATTAAATCATTGAATAATTGTGATGTTTATAGAGAGGAATTTTAATTCAACATTTATTTTTAGAATTTTAAGATTTCATCTACTGCGTGTTCTAAGGGAAGTGGAAACAGTGATCAATGGCTTGGTGGGTCACTTCTCTGGCGGCTTCTGCCACACCTTTAATCCAACATCTGCAAGGTTTTCTTCTTATGGGGATTCTCAAGACGGAAATCGGCCAAATACCAGAGACCTTAGACATTTCGGACTATAGTATTACATTGAGAATTTAATGTAGGCAAAAATATACTGCCTAAATAATGAATTGAATCCAATGAAATAAAATCCTACCTTGCATATAGATATACCCCACCCTTTGAAGCCATGTGGAGAAAATTCAGTTTGAGGTTTCAGTTTTTATTTTTATATTTATCATTAACATGTATTTTAAATTAACATCTACGATTGGGCAAAACACGTTTATTTATCATTTAATACAAAAATATACTTCCTAAATAATAAATTGAATCCAATGAAATAAAATCCTACCTTGCATATAGATATGTACCCCACCCATTGAAGCCACGTGGAAAAAATTCAGTTTGGTATTTCAGCTTTTATTTTTATATATATCTTCAACATGTATTTTAAATTAACATCTACTATTGGGCTATACATGTTTAATTATCATCAATATACATCACATGAATATATACATTCTGTAGATAAAGAATCGATTCAAAAAAAATTATTCTAACATTTTCACAAATAAATAGATCTTATTTTAGCAGCAACTGGAATTTCTGCAGTACAGCCAAACTTTGAATAGTGTAGTTTTGATTACTGTGGGTTCTGTTGTAGTATGGTTGAGGTATTGCTGTACAAATTACTTCAACTAAGTATATAACTGAAAAGAAAAAAGACATTAAATTATAACAAACCTTGCTTGGCTCAGGTCGAACTTCCTTGCTTCTTTAAAATCTAAAAAGCAAACAAAGCTGAATTCATTTCTCCATAGATTATTATTCCAAAACTATATGCCTCATTTCAACACTTTTATCAATAGTTCCTATAAATGAGATTTTCTAACTTGAGCAGAACAAGTCAATCTGAGTTAGGCTTTAGAAGTGGGAGTGAATTTGTCATCAGTTTTTGAGTGTGTCACCGTTATTTTTGCATGATATCACTCATTTTCCATCTGGTCATTTCCATCCATCATTGTTACAAATAAAAATAAAGTTGAAACTCAATAGTAAAAGTTTTACCAAAGAAAGAAAGAAAAAGCCTACTCAGTCTGGTGGTTAATTCAATGCTAGTGTTGAAAGCAAGCAAGAAAGAAAAGAGGAAAAATGCTTTGCTCCCAGTTGGATTCAATCCACAAGTCAACTTATGTCTAGCAGAACGTTATAAACCACTAAACGAAGGAAACACCCCTGAAAAATGTAATTTATTTGTAATTATTAATCACATGGTCAGACGAATACCACAAAAATACCACGGATAAATGTCTACTACCTTTTTGAAAATCTTTGTTTAATGGTTCTATTATTATGTTAACTGTAATTTTCACCAGAAAATAAGAATAAATGGAATATATATACTTATCATCATAGAAAAATGATATTTTTCCTGAGAGAAATTCAGTGTTTACAAAAATGAAATATCAAGCACTCTGACACAACATGAAGTCACAGAATCACTCTTTCTTTTTACCCCTCTTTTTACCTCTCTCTCTCTCTCTCTCTCTCTCTCTCTCTCTCTCTCTCTCTCTCTCTCTCTCTCTCTCTCTCTCTCTCTCTTCAACGTCTTAATTGTGAGAATTAAGTCCACTTGGAGTTTGATGATAAAACCTTGATCAATCTAATTTTGAACAGTATGGACTATTTTGGAACAAATTAACTGCACTAATTAACCTTTACCTGCATATTCATGTACATGGTGTAAAGACTGAGAGGGATATCCTGCTAAATTTTGAGAAAATAAGTTATTAAAATGACGATACAATTTTGCTTAACGTGAATAATTTCTTTTCAGTAAGCTAAGATATAAGTGAATAATTATTTTAATCATACTATGTAATTAACACTCCTAAGATCTGCCTGTTTGATTGTGTTGGATGACAGTAGATGAAGCGTCGATTTCCTTTCCTTCATTATGTGTCAGTTGAGTCTTTGATTTATGAAGAAGTGAGTTCAGTTTTTTTAGTGTGGTATTTGCTGTTTTTTGTTTTTATTTTCATTTATTTATTCAATTATATTTGGCTTATTACTTTTTGTGTCTTGTAACCCAACCAGACAATGATATGAACACTATGGACTGGCTGATTCCAGCTATTGATCATGTGTACATCACTAATAATTAGTGAAGCCATGATTTCTTATAACACTTGACTTATATGAGTGGCAAATTATTCATAGCTTTTATGCCTTTTTAAAAAATTCTTGCGAGTTTTACTTTTATGTTTAAAACTCACCTATTTTGTTTATTCCTGTTGACTCCTTTGGGAGCATAGGGCCAGAACCACTCTGCTACTGATTCAGTAACAAGTAGGTTTTATGGTGTTGAGTTGCTAGCCCTAGACCCAACCCTCCTCCTTTACCCAAGCTTAGGACCAGCAATGACGACTGCCAAGCTGAAGTGTTTTTTTTCTATCAGAGTATCCTTCTCTTAGGTGGACTGCCTTACAGAGCTAGAGGGCTCCAACTGCCCTGCTATTTACCCATAGCTAGGGGAAGAAATAGATACATGCTTTTCCCAGGAACATTAGAGTGAAGTGAAAGTAAACAGCCTCAGTCAAGACACAAACTCAGTCTGCTGACTCTATTTTTCTGTACTGGTAGTTGTTATGCCACTCAGCTCCTCCAAAACAATTGAAAAAAAAAAAAGATTACCTGTAGTCGAGTAAATATTTTAGAAATAGAAATCTATTCAATTGAGAAAAATCTTATAGAATCTTTGATACAGGAAGAAATCAGTATGCTTGTATCTTGTCTCATAACATATTGTATAATATATATATATATATATATATGCCTATAATTATTTTTTTGCCACAATAAAAAAAATACCACTGCCATTAAACTTTGAATAGCTCCAACAATAATAGAGCAAATCAAGTGAAGTATCATCTCAATCTTTCATATACTCTCTTTTAGCAAAAGTGACTGCTTTGATATCATTTCACATTGATTTGAATAGATAATCGGTGATTGGTTTATGTGAGGAGGAGCCTGAGGGGCCTACCGTGTATCCTCCTGGTATCTCCACCATGTAGTTTTTCTGATAGATACATCTGTAGTTTATGGTTTGGATAATTGATATTTTGGAATGAACTATGATTTTAGGGTATTTTTGGCTGTAATCCTTTATGCCCAACAGACACAAATTGACAAGATACCCTGTTGGAGAGCTGATGAAATTATCTTTCCAACGATATATCATGTCAGTCACTTTTTTTCCCAGGTTGACACTGCTGCATAGTAGAGTCCTGGCTCCTAGACCAGTTGATCCATATTTTTTCATTCTTCTAACAATTTTCTTCTCAGTTCCGCAATTGACGTAGCTTTTGTTAATCTTTCATGTGATCTCCTGTCAAGATATTCCCATCCATGCTCTATAAGATTGGGGTCTGGGCTTTGGGCCTCTCACAGCAGAGTCTTGATTCCATGGATGTTTTTTCACCTTTGCAAGACAATGCTAGTATGACATGGAGCTCCATCTTCTTGAGAAAGAGTGGTAAACTTGTCAATTCATGCATTAGACATTTAAAAAAAAATTTCATTGCAATTATAACCATTTTAGGTAGTTTTCAACAAAAATTAACTCTGATCTGCCTTTTGTCCAATCTACACCTCGCGTAACTCATATTCCTCCATGTTTCAACGTTCCATGGTATCAAGATTCTGCAACGGATGGTTCAAAACCCTAATCCTAATGAGTGTAAATTGGAGTATCTTAACAGAAAATTGCATGCAAGATTAACATAAACTATATCAATCACAGACCAGAGATAACATTGTTGAAAGAATGGAAAAACATGCGTCAATCAGTTATCGATAATCTATTCAAGTCTATGCAAAATTGTTGAAGGAGGTCCTATAAATGCGATTTACTCCATTATTGTTGGAGTTGAGGTCTAATGATAATTGTATTTTCTACCCTAGCTAAAAACTTATCATTAGCCACTGAATAAATCGGTTCTGCAAAGTTACATTCCATCTGATCTCCTTCCTACCATTGCTTCATCAAGGATTCATATTTCCTTTTAGAATTGCTTTCCAAGAATCCTATTCAGAATTTTATTCTGAAGAAATGTTCAAACATTAGCATTGTTGATCCAATTTTCAACCCAATATGAACTACGAATATGCTTTGATTAGTGTAGTTGATTTGTTTCAAAATTTTTCATTTTGTTCAAAATCACACTGTTCCAAGTCCTCAGTATGATTTAATGTGTCTTTTTTTTCAACTTATACTTAGTTACATTAATTTGTACAGCAATCTTTTGTGGGCAGTATCAAAACTCACAGTAATCACGATAATATTGTATTGCTTCTATTCAGAACCCTTCCAACTTTCCCGTAAGTGCAATGTCCAATAAAATAAAGCAAAATCTATCATAGAAATCCTTTTTTTTTTATTTTGGCTAGCCAACTTTTCTTTCATTTTTCCTTTTAAAGGTACAGGTACTTACATTTAATTAAAAAGTTGATTTGTCCTCTGCTTCAGCTGCGTTGAGATCTTATAGAGGATATATTTAGTACTTTTTGCATCATATGCTTGTGCCCAATTTATAAGCTTGAATGAATTCCTTATTACTTGTGAAAATAGAAAATGTTCACATATAGCAATGATAATCTTCATTGATTTTATATGAGGCAATCACTACCTGTATAACATGTAAAGCTAATGCAATTAGTATAGATTTTAGTCTGCAGAAGTATTAAATTTCAACTTGACTTTCTTTGATCTGTATTTAAAATCCATATCGGTCTTCTGCTGTTGATTTATGTTCTTGTATTTTTTTTATTTAATTCTTAGCACGTATGTTTAATCTATTCCTGTATCCTAATGCTATTTTCTTTGACTCTTGCTTCTCATCCTTTTTCCTCCACTGACATAACCGTTCTTTCATTCCTATAGTTAATCAATTGTATGCTTTATTGCCATAATACATATCTAAATAACAGAATTAAATAATAAAATGAAGCAATAACAAGAAAAGATCAAAAGAAATGATATTCTTCTATTCCATTTATTGATATATAGAAAGATGAATTATCTTATTCCTTCTTAGGAACTTTGGCAGACAATTTTATGGATTTTGATTTTTCTTCAAAATTCGAACTGACTAAGTTTTTTGTCAATTTCATTTGTTAAAGCATTGAAACCTAAATACTTTAAGTTATTTGGTAAATTATTTACAATTATGGATATTAATGTAAAAAAATGTATAAAAATGACTGATGAGAATTTTTCTATTGTTTATTTATTGCATTTTTGGCAAATTTTAGCTGTGAATTGTAAAAATTATTTATATTTTGAAAATATAAACTTTTCCACTGTTTATCAACTTGAATTTGACCTATAATAATTTGTATCAGGTAAATCATACTGTGAAATTCAAGTCATTACTGAAGCATGGAATTGCCATATTAAAAATGCAATTGATTTCTATGTACCATCACTGTTTCCCTACAATGAAATGGATCCAGTGGATGGTAGATAAATGCAATCATAGAATGAAATAAACTTCAGGAAATACTATTATTGGACGACTAGCATACCTTTATTTTACGTTTGTTACCCCTGAACCTCAAAGAAGTAGCTATGTAAGTATAAACATTATTTTGAAAAGCAATGATCTGTAACTGTTTGTGTTAATAACATTGACCACGTCTGCAATATAATTTGAAATACATAATCTGCAAAGATCAAAAATTTCATAAAATTAACACTGATAATTTATTCTAATCTCTCTATTAAATGTAAATATATTCGAAATAGTTTCCATTAATAAACTTATGTGTTGTAATTCTTCCTAAAAGTTAGGATCTGTTCTTGATAAAACGAATTTATACAGACTATATAATAATCTACGTATATAATTGTTAAATCATCTGGTGGTACAGATTAAAGGATACATATCAAACAGAAACAGCCACATATACCCACATATATTTACAGCATACATATATATATATATATATATATATATATATATATATATATATATGTATATATGTATATATATATATATATATATATATATATATAATGTACTTATGACACCAAATAAAATAGTTCTTAAAAAGCTTTTTTCATCCGGTGAATAAAGTAGAGGTAGTTGTTTCTGTTTAATATGTATCTGCTAATTCCAAGAATTTCATGTAACTGTATGAATTATAAATTGCGTTATTTTATATAGAAATGTTTGAGATGATCTCCCGTCATTACACGGTTAATATATCACTCACCCTAGACAGTGTAAATAGGATGTATGATATAACGCAATTTATAATTCATTCTGTCGGACCAAATATGTCCATTTCTTAATACATATAATTGTATGTATAGATATCATCTTTTTTTCCTTTTTTTAAGGGGAAGGTACTGCACTTTTTCTCTCAAGTTTCTCCTTTATTTGCAAGAATGTAAGTAAGACAGAAAATGATTTCTATCTTGATTTTCTTACTTACATTCTAGCATGAAAGTGGACATTCCCAGTAAAAAATCATTGTAGTTTTTCAAATCTTACATTGAATTTAATTCTATCCCTTGTAGACATTCACATCACATCATCACAGTGCATCATTCATCTTGAATTTAGTGATGGACATATTTGGATTAACAAAATGCTAATAAGAATTTGTTTACTTTACAGGTCATAGAAAAGGACCTTCCTCTGAAAGCAACAATCATGGCTTTGCTACCAACTTTGGCCACAGTATTGGGGGTGTTGGACACCGTGGTGTTGAAGGAGTAATTGTGGCCAGTATTTTCAAACCATTAGTTTCTAAATGTGTAGACTGTATCAAGGAATTGAGTAGCCAAGAAAATATTGTAAGTTCATTAGATTTTCTATTATCTAGATTTTTCTATTTTAGTTCCAGTGTTATATGTGAAGAATTGGTCATACCTTTAATACTAAATTTCATTGTAACTGATATAAATCATTGTTCACTTTATACCATTAGTTTTAAGTATATAATCAGTTCATATGTAAGCTAAGCGCAAATATTGTTTAAAATGTAAAGATTACACATATAGCTTGATCTAATGATAATTACAACCTCTGCTAATGACCTTTCTCGTGTGCATCATCAATATGATAAAGGAGACTTGTGCAACTTGTGTATCATTTTCACTTTCTTTGTTTCATTGTAATTATCCAATGATGGAAGTTTTGAAATGAATAGTAATGGACCATACTTTAAAAAGTGAGGAAGCTCATAGCTTTAATAAAGGGATTAGTACAAAAGATCACTTACTGGTAATACCAGAATTACAATAATTTCAATAGTCCTGTTGACTCGTTACATATCTGTTCAGTCATTATCCATCTTGAGACTTGAAATCTGAAGAAACATTGGTTCCAAGCTATAGACCAAGTGTTGAGTGGAATTAGAATATTGGACTTTTAAGTCGAGCAACTTTTTACTGTAAATTATAATTACTTGAATTATTGGCATGAAAAAAATGTTCTCCCTATTTATCCAATCCCCCACGAGAACAGAATGTGATACAAGGTTGGTTTAATGTGGGGATACTGCACGCTAAAGTGTGGGTAAGCAGGAACCAAAAATTCTCTCTGGTCCTCGTAACTATTGTCACAAGGACATATCACTTTGTTACACAGAGTGGTACCACACCTCATGGGTGAAACCCTTTTGGCTATGGCATCTCTGTCTGTGATCTGAAATAGTTGCTCTGGAAACCATGTTTTCTATTGTCATCTCTATTTTAATGTAATTGATAATTAATCTGCTGGTACCAGTATAACCTGTTGCAGGTTACTTGGAAAGGAAATTGGCTTTGTCAAGTAACTCGATTAACACAAGAAATGCTGTGAAGAACCCAGCATGATACCCTGATGATTCACTAGGCCATCAGATAATAAGAATTTGATTTTTTGAACAATTAATTTGAGTAGTGCCAAATAACCCATTCTTTTGATTTTGCCAATTTTTGCTGTTTCAAAATGTAAAGGAGAACTAAACATTCTTTTTTTAAATAATATAAATATATTTATAAACTTTGTTTTCAATTATTTTGCATTGAATGATTAATACATAAATAGAACTATAAATCTTCATAGAAACTCTACTTATTTACATGACTGTATGGCTTCTATTTTTGTGTGTACACACTCACATACACATGTGTGTGTGTTACCTTCTCCATGAATAAATTTGAATTTTTGACATTATGATGTACATTTTTCTGATTTTAATTATCAAAAAATAGTGGATAATCTTATTTTCCTGGAACTTCTAAGCTGCTTCACAATATATATATAATGTTCCTACATTTTATGAAAAGGTAATTGAAACTAAATTTATTTACAGAGCTTATTCTGTGATGTGCGCCAATTGATCTCCTATGTTAAAGAAGTACATGGAGGTACTCTGCGCCGTGTAGCACTTAGTGGACTGCTAGACTCTTTGGAAAGATTAAGGAAGAAAAAAATACCTGAAAAAGAAAAACCAAGTGATAAGGGAATCAAAGGAACCCCATTGTCTGTAAGGTGAGTCACTGAAAAATTTGAGACCATTATGTTATGGATCTTTTGGTAAAAATATTAGTTCTTTCATAGCTCAAGATGTAGGTAACAGCTTGGCTTTCATTTTAGTGTGGGAATCATAAAATGTAAGTTTGGTAACAGTAAATAAATATATTATAAGGAAGTTAAGTGCTTCTTATAGTTACACTTGATAATATTGATTGTTCTACTTCAAATAAAGCTTCCATGCTAATGTCGGAAGGTTACCAGAAATATTGGTTCACACGTGTGTGAAATTGATATTTCTTGATAAGTTGCCGAGTGCTTGTGACGTTGTGTTGAAATTGAACAAAGAAAGCTGCCGTCTGTGCAGACAGAATAAAAGACAAAGGCAAGGATATGTAGACATTTAGATATAAGAAACATTCAATACACAGAATACAAGAATGAGGGCAAATGAAATACATACGAATGAAATATAGGATATGCTGTAAGAGAAGAAGCTGCGAAGACAGGATTTGAAAAAAACACATGAATAAAGGCAGTGGTTTTGAAACTGGGATCCGCAGACCCCTTTGGGGTTGAATAAATAATGGGTCTGTAGAAATGTCCCTCTTAACCTGACTTTGCGAATCTTGTGACAGAGAAACAGCATCCATTACACTGTTATCATAATTATTGTACACCGATCTGTACCATACATTGAAATTTGATTAATTGTAATCCATATCGAAAAAATATAATTTTTAAAAGTTAGGAGTTGCATATTATTGTAGTTGATTAATTATAGTCTAAAAACTAAGTGCTGGAATAACCTCTTTATAGAAGGGGTCGTTGAATTTCAAAAGTTTCAAAACCACCAGGGTAGATAGCTAAGCTTGAGTAAGAACATGTAGGTACCATTAATTTGCTTTTTTGTGCCTCTTCGTGGAATTTTGGCACAGAAATGAATCAGGCTTACTATAGAAGGGATCATGCGTCTCATAGTGCAGTTAGTAGCCATGTCTGCATTTTTGGCATCGAAAAAGCTGAATTGTATAAAGTCAATAAGGTCTGGTTTTGATCACCATAGCATATCGAACGAGCATGTTGAAACGCAAGTAGGCATAATGTAACCAAGTCTCATAATCCAGGGATGACCTTACGGTATCTGAAATCAGAATGCTATACATGGACTAGTAGTAGCTTGCTTTTATGGAACAGAGACCATAGATGAAGTGAAGTCACAGAATTTGAATACTTTGGGCACCAGTTTTGATCAATGGATTTTTAAAAAATTTCTTGCAAGACTGACCATAGATAATTTTGGAGCACTAGATACTGTTATCAGTGCAACCAAGATTGTGCTAACCTTTTTCACTAAGGAAACATTTTCTGTCAGGTTGTTTTCTTCATGGCTGAAGAACTGATTTTACTGTTCTTTTTATCATCCACATGATTCTTGCTCTTGAAACACCTTTAGAAAATGCTGAAACTATATATTTCATCTTGAATATTGATGTTTCTTATCTATTACAGACGTACCACATCAGGTACATCTGATAGCGGAGATGAAAGAGACTGGCATAAGTCTTCCAGTGTGAGTGCTCATGAAGACCTGGTGCCAGTTATGAAGTCACGACGCTCAATATTTAGAAAGAAAGTTAAAAAGGTAAGATATCCAATATATATTCAGTTAAATTTTGACAATTTAACAAAAACTAATATTTCAGTATAAGGCATTATGGCTTTTATTTACTTTTTCTGATCTTTGAAACAAAGCAAATAAACTGTGAACATGATTTTTATAGTTCCAAGACACACTGCTCTTAAACCTGCTTCATATATTATATAATGTTGCCAATTTTTTATTCTTCGATTCATTTTATATAGGTTACAATTACGTATTGATATTATTTCTCAACCATCAATATGCAGTTATATCACTTTATAAAATCAATACATGAGCTTCAAATTATGTTTATTGTCATTTTGATGGGTATTCTTTGTTTAATGTGTAGCCATTGGTGATACCCTATTCAACTGCAAGTGATTCTGAAATCATTGAAGACAGTTCCCTTGGAAAGCATGGATCCCGACTGAGTATGTCTGCAAGTGAAGATGATCCTCCGTCAGGAACCAATACACCCAAGCGAAGATTCAGTCGCTTTCAGTTAGGTATAAATTGACTGGTTTTGTTGATTTTTAAAAAAGATTTTTCCTTTCTCTTTTCTTCAGTTGGTATTTTCTATTCAAATATTTCTTTATTCAAACAAGTTTATATTTTCTTGTTTTCAGTTACCATTGTTTACTGTATTGAGAAATTCCTGCCTATTTTGATTTAGATTCTTATTTCATTTCAATTAGTTTTTGTTCTCTTGAAGCTGCAAAATGTTCATTTGTTTTTTTTTCTTAGTGAAAGTTGATCCAATAAACTTATACAGAACATCATTTTGAATCACTACATATTTCTCTAACTTTCAGATAGCTAATTTTGAGGAAAAATTTACAAAAGGATTTTACAAGTCTTATGAGTTCAATAAATTTACTAGTTATGATGTATGTTTTAAGCAATTGAGTACATTTATATAAATTTCTTTATTTGCCCTGTCATAGAATTTTATAGGATCCTAAGATCATAAGTTAAACCAAATACAACATCTTTAGTATCTTAAATTTCTTTTCTATCTTATATTCAATAAGTTGAAGAATCTCTCAAGTTCTTTATGCTGAGTTATCATTAATATAATATATGAATATTTAATCTAAATGAACCAATCAATTTTGATTAAAGTTATATCAAATTATGGAATAGTTGAAATTTTTGCTGGAAGACTGTCATCAATTTTTTTACTTTGCTTCTATTCTTATTCTGGGCGTTGTATATGTTCTTACATTTTCAACAGTAAATCCATACAAGATAGTTGCAGATGATAGTTCTAAAGATTGTCTGGCATTTAGATAGCTTAATGAAATGTCTGATATATATGCAGGCATAGTTAGATATCATACTTATGAAACTAGTTTCTGTTTTTAAACTTTTCTATTCTCCTTCTTCAAAAGAACATTTCTTTGTTTATCACTTGGTAAGTTTGAAAAAATGTAATTTGAAAAAAACACATGAAATAATATCATTTCCATTATCTGAATACTGAAACGAGTTTTCTTATCTGTAGTGTAAATAGTTCTGTTGAAATGAATGCTTGAATCAAAAAAGTATCACTCTTATATTTTTACATTTTATCTATGAAGGGAAGCAAAATATTTGAAATTGATTTCCTTTATACTTATCACTTGTTTTAAATTCATGTAGTATTTTGATTTTTGCTAGTACTTGGTATTTTTGTTTCATTACTATCTTGGGATTTTTAGTTAAAAAAAATGGTTTATATTTTTATTTTTGATCACTTGGTTTTGGATAAAATGTACATGGTAACTTTTTTTACAATTTATTCAATAATCATCTCAGATGAGAGATTTTTTAAAATAAATAATATAATTTAACAATTTTTTCTTTGTATGTTATGTCCTGTCCAATTCTGTACTCTTCTTATCAAAGATTTCTTGTAAATATGTGTTAACTTCAATCAGACAGAACTGAAAGTAATTTCCACTTGTGTGTGATTGTACGTTATTGCTGGAATTACAGCATTTAACTCAAAAGCTTATTTGTACACCTAAGTAATACCTTTTATGTAAATGTGTGTTTTGTTAGCTTCTTACGTGTATGCATATAATTTGTGTCTAAAAACATATGTCTACACTAAATTATGTGTATAGAAGCACAAGTCCTGGCCAAATTCCTATCAGTCAAGTTCATTTGTTATTTTAGATAGTTTTTTTTTCAACTTTGAAATGCTCACAGCAGAAAATTCTAAGGTACTAAGAGAAAGGAGTTTCTTAAAAACTCAGTATCTTATATGTATTTTGCTTGTGAACTAATGATCACTAGAAGATTAGATGTAGGTTCAATATTGGTCTGTCTTGTACATGACTCAAAAATCCTTATTAATCAAATTGAAATATATGTTGAAATTCATGGCTCGCAAATGAGTACAGAATAAACCAAATTTCAGAATTGAATTCAACAAATAATTTTTACACACACCAGTCCTAACTTGACTAGCTGACTTCAATCAGTGAATACATAGAAATTCAGATTGTGACTTGATAGGCAGTATGCCACCAGTAATCTGGAAATCACATCTGTGCTGATAAGTCAAGTGGTTTGGGTGTCTCTCTTGTATGGATCAGCAGCCCAGATGCCTGCCAGGTATCATGAAAAGATATTACATTCTTCTATTGATAGCTATCCTCAGTGTATTTGTCAGGGACATAATGAAATATATTGTTCTCTTCTACAAATCAGTGGCAAGATGGAAACATCACCCTTTGCTGGATGGACAGTCCTTTCATTGTGAAAGAAAAGCCATCAGCAAGTTTTTATTTTATTTTGAGATTCTTCTTATTGATAATTTTCAAAATACTTGAACATTTCTGAATATCTGAGTGGTTGAGGAAGCTGGTGACACCATGGTGGGATGCTCAATATTTAGCTAATTTAATAAAAGGGTGCATCAGTTTTGTTAGTCTCATGAAAAATTTCAGGTGAAAATTGACATTTTCATGTCACTTTGGCTATTAGTTTTTTTAGATGGTTGTAAGGGTGTTGCTTTTCTACTGAAATCTTCCCTTTATTAATTTTTTCCTTGAGTATAATTGACTTATTGTGATCATTTTTACAGCATTAACATGAATAAGCTGCCCTGTTTTTGAAACTCTGAATTGGTAATAACAAATAAAGCATTTTTATTTTATTAAGTTATAATATTCAGTTAATTTTGAAAATTTATAAATATTAGTATAAATACAATTAAGCAATGAAGTAAAGCAATGAAACATCTGTAAAAACCTTTCTATCATTAAATGAATCGTGTTCAGCACTAAAATTGCCCAAGTTGATTGTTTGATCCAGAACTATTGTTGTATTGCTGAATTTATGAGAATTTTCTGCTGGTACTAACTCTAAAGCATTTTGAAGTTGAAGAAGTAGTCATATGTCTCCAATCAGCAGTGTCAGTCAAGTTCAGTTGTATTGTGTTGTTGGTCAGAACATTTTTGTTGTTATTGTGGAGCTCCCTAGGTTAATGTCATTAAGCATTTATCTAAATTTTTTTGAAACCTCCACTGTTTTGTTTTACAACTGGATGTTGATGAACCAGTAACAAAGTAGATTTTAGCTCTCACTTTGTAGACATCGTGTGTTGTATGATTTATTCAAATAAAAATAATTTTCCCTCTAACCTTGGGTGGTGAGAATCAACTCCCTATTGGAAATTTTGTGTAACTTATGTAAATATTGCTCTATTTTTGTGAAACAAATTTTATTTTGGTCCTTAAAGTGGTGAATTCGATTTATAATTTTTGATATCAGGTATCAGTGGAGAGAGCTGTCCAAAATGATGCATTACCTTAGACTTTGTTGGTAAGGTGTTCCTTCACTGATACCTGAAATCAGAAATCAAATTTTACCATTCAAATGTCCGAAATAGAATATAAAAAGTAAATCCAATTTTACTACAATAGATTTTGAGTTATTACCAATTTTCAATAGGGCGTTTCTTTTCACCCACCCTTTTGTGTTTAACATATGATATAGCAAGAAGCGAACCTCATTAGTATAAAATTGTTGACACTTGTATTTGATACAAGGACAAATTGAAGAAGAAGGGAATAACAAGGAATTAATCAATACAAGATATTCCCTAACATAGACAACGGAATGAGAATAGTCTATCCTTGTAGATAGAACAAAGGGTTTAGTTCAAAATACAACTGGTACCTGAAGAAGGCTGGATGATATAACTGCCAAAATTCTCTGACTACAACAACCAAGATGAAGACAACAATTCAAATAAATCAGTCCACACATGAAATGATTAGCAATCTGCATTTGTCGTCTATCATGCTAGCATGATATATATATATATACGTGTGTGCGTGTGTGAATTTTAAATTGCGTTATATTATATAGAAACTTATTTGAAATGATCTCCCATCTTTACATGGTTGATATATCATTCAGTTTAGACAACATAAATAGAATTAACTATTGGAGAAAATTGGCCTTCTGTAGGAATTGAATCTGTCACCAATAGGGTAGCCGCTTGAATGTAGTAGTGCTCTTACTATTGAGTTTAACAGTTGCCGGTAATGCAAAGGTATTTTTTTTTCTTTTCTATTCTTCAATAATTAATTCTATTGATTCTGTTTATGTTGTCTAAATTGAGTGATATATTAACTGTATAATGACAGCAGATCATTTCTAATAAGTTTCTATGTAATATAATACAATTTATTATTCATTCTGTCGGACCAAATATGTCCATTCCTTAATACACACAAACACACACACACACACACACACACACACACACACACACATATATATATATATATATATATATATATATATATATATATATATATATATATATATATATATATATATATATAGGAATAAATACAAAAAACTTTTAAAAAATGCATTCTTGGTTTGACAGAACATTATTCTTTGGGCTCACTGCAATGCAAATCCCTATAAAATACAATGTGCATTTCATATGCTGTCATTTTTTGATGGCATGGGTAAATTAGTGTATCATAATTCAAAGTATTCAATTGCAAAGAACTCATTCAGAAATTATTTAACTTGTTACTAGTATTTCTTCCATCTTATTTCTGTTGCTTAAAATGCAATTGAAGGATTCCGTTACTTCATCAAAAAAATTCATATGATTATTACACCTCTTTCATATCAATTGTTTGAATGAAGCATTATGTTGAATAACTTCTTTCTCTTTATGGTCCTTTTAATTTTGCCTCCTACAGCATTTATGATTGCAGTAACTGTTATTCTCTGCACAATTGAGCTGCTGCACGTGATAAGTGCCCAATGCATCATTTAAAAGAAAAAAAAAATCCTCCAGAGCTACAATGTTCTGTTTTTTTTAATTGTTCAAGCTTCAAAATAAAAAAAACATGAGCATTGTACCAGTAGAAATAATGAAAGCATCAACTTTTTAAAAAATAGTGTGTTGGGCACTTATCATATGCAGACAATCAATTATACCTGTGCTTGTTTCACTTAATATATATAAATACTTTAATCAAAGATTGTCAACTACAGCACAAACCACCTACTCTGTTGACTGTCGTTCATCAGTATCCATTGCAGCATGTTTTTTTTTTTACTCAGTTGAATAACACTTGATACATACATTAATAAGTGTATTTTCTTTTTTTTCTTCTTCAGTTTTTTTCTCTGTTTCTTTTTTCCTATTTCTGTCAACAGGTGTGCTGTCTAGAGTGACTGGAAATATCCTTTATACCACCTTTAAGCTCTCCCCTCCAAGTTTGGAGTTGGTACTGTTTGTTCATTTAAATTTTTTCTTTAAAAAATGTAGCAAGCTACTTTAATGGAAAATAGAACAAATTGAAAATTGAAGAATAAATTTAATACAACTATCTCTACCTTCATTCAACTAATTTAAACCCTTTTTAAAAATATATTCTGCTTTTTAAAAAATTCAACCAATTTATACATCAATTATTTTATTCATCTAAAATGTTAAATAAATGTTGAGAAAGTTCAGTATCAATTGAGATAACATTACAGTTCAGGCCTTTGAACAAGAAATATAGTTAACCTATTTATTATTTATTAAAAAATTGTTCATCTTAAGATAAAATATGCACTATTGGAGAGATTTATCCCTTTTGATGATCAATATATTCAATAGCAGTTAGCAGAACATACTTGAATGTGTTTGTGTATCCTTTGAATTAATATTATTGCATGAGTTTCCCAATCAATTACCTAGCAGAGTATAATCCATTTTGTGTATCAAATCAGACACAAACACTTATTTTCATCAAAAAAGAACTAAAGAAAGAAATCAACATTAGAGAAAAAATGTTGCTGGAGTTCATTTAATATACTTTCATTAAGTCAGTCATTGAATCACTTTCCACATCCGAATGATCAAAACTTTAAAAAACTTACTGATCTAAATATATTGGGGTCTTTTCAATAAAATCCTCTAAGTCTGTATTGTTAAGATTCATTAAAGACTATTTTGCAGCAAATTAGAAATAGCTATCCTTTCAAACAAATTATTATTCATTCTACATTTTCTATAGATATGTCACTACAATTGTACCATTTTCAGTGAGAAATTTTCTATGAAGTTTCCGTATTGTTATTGTTGCATACTTGTTACAAGCTTTGATTCAGACATGTTTGGGTGATTTGGCTCAAAATCTCTTAGCCAGTCCTAAACAATTGTTTTTTTTAAATTTAAAATGCTCTACTTTGTTTGAACTTATTGCGAGGATTAATTAAAATTATACATTAGAATAATGTTTAATTCAAAGGATAAGCTTCTATGATATCTTTAATTAGTTTCCAGAATATTTCTGAAGAGGATACATTTTGATTTGAAATTTATTTCCAATTTAAGTCATATTATTTTGCATATAGTTCATATGATGTAAGTATTCTTCAGTTTTTATTTGTAATATCTTATTTTGATTCATCATATTCTATTCAAAAAATCACTTAAAATAGTTATATTCATTAAGGTCATCTGCTAGGTTTATTTGTGATTGTTTTGTTATATTTTGAATTATGCATTCTGGAACAAAGTTTTGGTTAGTGGAAAATTCATCAATCAGATTTTGAACATCAGGATCTTGGAATCTCTTACAATAGGTGAATGAATCTTTAACATGCAAAGATTTTATTGGCACTGGAAGAAAATTTTTCATGTTTCTGACTCTTTCTTTATCTCATAATTAAATCATGTATTCATGATAAGACACTCTCTAGCATATATATATATATATATATATATATATATATATATATATATATATATATATATATATATATATATATATATATTAGTTGCATCTTTTTCTCATAAAATCATTTTCCATTTTTCACAACCACATATGATGATCTTTTGATTTTTTAAAACTATTTTATTCATTATTAATATTACTTTGCAGTCTCCTGCTCTGTTTATGGAAGTATGCTATCAACCACATCATATCATTTGCAGGTTTTCCTTAAATGATGAAATTATTACATTCTTTTTGTGTTAGATACAGAAAATTAGCCAAGAGTTCCTCCAGACTATCATTTCATTTAACATTGTTTCTTTTCTTTTCATTTGAAAATTTTTCCATTGTTCTTTTCTCCCGAACAGATACCAAATTACATTGATTCATTTTTATTCTTTTATTATTGTGTGTTAATTGTGTGTAAATCTCATCTTCATTCCTCTGCTTTCATTTCATACCTCAAAGACAGTTTTATGTAAATCTGTGACCATTGATACTAGCTTCACTACTGTGACCTTTTGTTTGCTGTTGTTTTAAATGTCAGACCCAGTACCATTTCTTTCCAATACTGTATCCGCTATTATGATTACTGCTATTACACCCCAGATACAGCTAAAGCATCAAAACAACAATTTACTGTTGTGATAATATTGGGGTTTGCTTGTTTCCTTTCACCTGCCTCTCTTCTGTTTTCCATTTTATTTCTCCAAATTTTGATGTGGACATGTCAAAATCCAGTAGCCTTGCTTTTTTTCATTGAAGCCCTTTGTTGTGCTTGCCAGCCCTGAGAGAAATATTTGGTCCTACACTGTATTTTATTTAGGCTACAAGCGTCATGTGAAGTCAGACCAGGAAGAAGATATCGCATGCGATACCCCAGTGTTAGATCGCAGGGGCAGTCGAAGTGAGACTCATTTCAACCGAGTCAAAGGTAAAATGTCCTTCCGTGCTGCAAGCCACGCTACGTTGACATTCCTAAGTGCCAGGAAGAGAATAGAAGATGGTATTAAGACCCTGGGCAGACGAATGAGCCGCCGAAGCAGTGTAGATGGTAATACATTGAACAGTTTCTAGAAAGTTACAAGTTATAACTACATTTGCTTTTGTTCTCCTAAGCGCCAATGGTTGTATCTTGTAACTGCTTCTTTAGGCCATATGATATATATTGGTGCTTTAGTTGATTCTCTCTGCGAATGGAATCTTCAATGCTTTAGATCTGTGTTAGAATGCATTTTCTAGATATTCTTAACAGCAAGTAAATAGTGACTGAATGCAGGAAGTAGAACTGAATCAAGGGTGAATGTCTTCACGTAGTCAAGAATGCTTTGTGGTCAAAGACCAGGCTGTCCCAGTTGAAACCAATTTGCTACCTATTGATTCTGGAATAAGCTTGCATCATTCTGCACTTTTATGGTATGACATGCATTTTTCATCTTCTGTGCACCCAGCCACCTATCTGTCCAGACATATAAATCTCCAAGGTGTTAATTGCTATTTATGTGCTTCTCCACGCAGAGCACCATAGCAATGTATAGTTTCCAAAAGTTCCTTCTCAAGCCATATTCATTAAGGAATAAGGCTTTGTATATTTCTATAAGGCTCCTATATTTCTTGTTTTATTGTTTGGAAAGTAATATCACATCATCAAGAAGGAGATAAAAAACTGATGCAATTGTAAATTATAATCAATAACAATCTCTGTCATTAGAAATTACAGTAGCTCAACTTTGCTCAAAAGCAATTTTTTCTTCATTCCCCAGCTGATAGAATCCGAGGGTTTTTGATGAAAAAGCCAACAGGCCTGAATTGATATTTTCCTCATTCCTGAATGTCTTGGCTCCAAGAAAATATTCTCTTGATTGAGATATAGTGATATGAAGGTGCTAGTTCTGATGAGTATTGAGCATAAGGTAAAACCTCCCAGCTCATTGACTTAATTTTCAGTTGTTTTGCTGAATGATGCTTTACATTTTCATGCAGAAGGATGACACTGTTTCTGTTCAGCAAAGCTGCACCCAGGATTCTGAAACTTATATTGTACAATACTTCTCATGTTCCAGCTGGATATGAAAACTTTCTATGAATAAAGTCTTGGTTTTAGTGTTGGGATCAGTTTGATATCGAGTGATAACTACTGCTTTTTATATTTGTTGTTAACATTCAGTGCCCATTCCTCATATCCTTTGACAGTTCAGTGAAGATATGAGAAGTTCTCATTTCTGAATGAATAATGTGCATGATCCTCTAGTGAGGATTCATGAAGAACTCTGAATCCTTACTTGGATTTCTTTCTAATTTGCTTGAAATGTTTGTGTATAGCTGAACCTGATGCATTTTGCTAAATGGTGCTTTGAAAAGGATATGCTTCACCGATCAGCTTTCAAGAGACCAGTATCTGAACTGGTTTTGGTCTTCCAGAGTGAGGTGTATCAGAAAGTCACCTTTTTAAACTTTCTAAACCATCTTTGGCTATCAAGTTTAGTCACTATCTGGGTACACTGCACAAATATTGTTTATTTTCTTCATAAGATTTATTCAGAATGCAATAGTGAACACGGCACTTATTAAAGTATTTGTATATCATGGAGTTAAAGATTACCATAAACTATAAACAGTACACAGCCTGATAGACCAGAGTTCAATTAAATCTTAGTATTGCTGTTTACTGTTCAACTTGGTTTTTATAGTAGTTGGTTGGTTCCATAATAGTATATTTAAAATGTTATATTACTTTCCAAACAACTCATTTTTGTGTATACAATAATATGGAGATGGTTCCCTTGTTCCTCAGGTAAAAAAATATTCTTTAACCAGTCAGCTTGACTTTGAGCCTAAGTGTATGTAGCTTAACTTTAGACAAGGCTTTCAAAAGTCCATGCTACTTGCACTCAGAACTATTTAGAACTATACAAGGTATGTGACATGGATATACTTATGGAGCTTCAATTTTAGAAAGTCTTGTCATTTTTAGGGTTATTTTGAAAAGCATAGAGAATATCTATACACATGCATCAGATACTGTCATATGATTTTTAACATTTTATGTTGTTGAAGTAAGAATACTCCTTTTAGTGCAGAGTGTCTCAAAAATAGCACAACATGAACCTCTTCTATAATTTTGAGAAGAGTCATCAACGTTGAAAGAGATTTTTCTTGACAATTGAACTCATTCTTCCTGTTATTTTTGATGTTCTCATATTCCAGCTGATCCATTCTATGGCCTTCTTCAGTTGTAATATCTGTAATATTTCTTTTTGCTACCATTTTTTTGCTTTTGTATCGCTGTGAAATGAAACCTCTTTCTATAGATATTATACCTGAAGAAGTACAATGGATCTGCAAAAATGTTATGATAACTACAAAATTAAGAAGAATGTGTTTAATTGTCCAAAAAACTCATTAATGAAGTTTTCCACTTGAAAGTTCATAAAGCTTAGTGATTTGGAAAGGTTAATGTTTTTTCTTTTTTTTCTTTTGCTTTTGTAGTCATTCTCAAGTGATATAGTCGTTATTGTGAAGTCAGTTGTGACATCTAGAAAGTTTTTATTAGATTTTCAATCTTACCAATGGCTTTCTCATATGTGCCCTTCATTCTTGATATCCCTGCAGATGAAATATTACAGGATGTTTTAAATAGCACAACTCGGATTTTAGTTAAAATGTAGAAGGGAAAGTATACAAATAAAAAGTAGTTGAGATCTGAATCTTGACAGTTGGATAGGCTATGGAATAAGTTTTCAAAATGTTGAAGAAGAAAAAAGCATGATGTCATATCAGAAACCATTGACAAAAACTCTTACAAAAACTCACAACATAGGTTTCTTCAGTTTTCAAGTTGGTCTGGCTGGCTATGTATGCATGTATGTATGCAAGATGCGTACAGGCTATACCAATGGAGCTAGAGAGCTGAAAATGTAACCCTTTACTCCTTATCATACCTTGAGAAATCATTTTTTTTTTTCGAAACCCCCAATGGTTCAATCTAGGTTCATGCTAAATTGATCCCTTAGATTGTGTCCAGCAGCATTCATGCTCATTTTTTTGAAAATTGAGACTTTTTCAGTGATCACTGTCCAACAAAAAGTATAGTGATTGATCACTACGAACATGGCATGCTGTCGAAAGATGTTGGTCATGTGACAGTTTCTTTTGAGTGACTAACCAGATCTGTTTTTTATGTTTTTGCATCTTTATGCCCTAATGGTTTTCTTTTTGTTGTTTAAGCAGGGTAGTTGATAACGTTAGAAGGTCATAGAATAGAGTAATAGTAGTTGTAATGAAGGGAAGATAGAACCATATAGCAGTGAATAGAAGTATCCTTTTTCCAAATCTAAGATCTAAACTTGATATAATTGTTTTGACTAAGCACTACTTTCAAAAGTATTACTTATCTAACCTTTTGAGGCACTCTGTATACCATTTTATTACATTGACTAAAGCTCCAAAATCTGTCAATCAATACATAATCATATATGTATTTATATACACAAGTATGTTTTTTATTTGTGTACACTGAAAATAAACTTTGGCTGATATCCCTTCAGAAATTGAATTCTTTCTCCATTAGATGATATACAAAATCTCTCTCCCATAAAACTTTCTTTGTGGGTGTTTATTAATTATAAGATATTAGTCAAAGTCGATGTTTTCTATAAATTGATGCATGGGAAGCAATTTAGCTGCTTGCTTGCTGAACTTGACAATCTTATATGCATCCTTTTCTGTGGCTTGTATAACATATGCATTCCAGATTATGTTTGCTATAACTTTACAATTATTGACTATTCAGCTTCTGATCTATGCTGTATTTCTCAGCTTGTTTAACTTGTTTTGTTGTCATGATTTGCTATTGCTCTGTGGATTGATACAACACACCTCTATTCCCTCACATTTCAACTAGATTTTACTTCTTTAATCTTATCTTTCAAAGTCAAGATGGAATTGCAGATTACTTGTTGGCTGATGCAGTTAAATATTGTATCCTCCAGATAGTATTACAATATAAGCAGTACAAAATCAATCCTAATACAAGTATAACTAAAGGTGTTATTACATTTTGTTATCAGACTAAGGAAAAGATTAGAACAATATCTGTTGAATGTTTAGACTGCTATGTGAAAAGTGGCATATTTGCCTCGTTGGGATTATTTTTGAGACATTAACTTAAAAAAAATCTAAATCAACAATGGTCATAACTGCATAAATCTCCTGAAAAAGTAAAAAAGAAATGTTATATTCAATGAAAATGGTTGAAGAACAAACATGATTCATTTTTCAGTTTCCTAAACAGTTTTTCTAATAGGAAAAATTATCCTTAAAAAGAATCCTTAAAAATCTCAGGAATTATTTGCTGTGTGAGAAATTAGAAATAAAGATCTACAAGTCTGAAAGTGATTAGGCTTTAAGACAGTAATCTTCCTCGTAATCTCAGAAAATATTTGAATTCATAATTTTTGGAATAAAAATTATATTCCTATCGAAAATCATCTCAGTACAATTATTATAGAACTGACCCCATAGTTCTGTTCTTGTTCCAATATATCCTTTTTTTTAAATATATTTATTGGATTTAGTTTTAACACAGAAGTGTATATCTCAACTCATGAAAGAGTTGATGTCAACTTTTGAGTTTGATATTTTGTCCAGTGACCAACATAATACTATGATACATTTTTAAGCCTGCTTTTTCTGTCTGGAATCATGTCATACGTAAAATCTGCCAAGAATTTTGGTTCGTCTGAAGCTAATTTATTTTATATGATTACTCAAAGTTTTCTTTTTTAATATCATTACTCTAAGCCCATGCAACTCTTGAAGATTTTTTGGTAGCCTAAAAGTTTATTAGTCTTTTAATTATAAAGATAAAAGATAACTATAGTCCTGCTTATTTGGCTGATCATTTATTTTCTGGAAAGAAGCTTTTACTATGCATTGTATGACCTGGAGACTATGTGTAAAAATACATGATTTGAGGTTCTTCAAATGAAAAATCAAAAGTTTTCTCTATGGTTAATTGATTTTTTTCAGGATAGTTGGGATCAAATTCTAAGAATGTAAAACTTGTTGTCCCTAAAGAATACTTGATTTTTGCATCTTGAACTTTTGAAATGTTGAGGGAAAAATGAATTGAGGAAACTTATCAAGTTCTGGTACATAAGTAAAAGGAACCAAAAAAGTACTATGTATGGCATGCAGGATGTTTAGTTCAAAATTATTTTTCTGTTATAGTAATAAAAATGTTTGGTTTGAGATGGACCCATTGAATGTGGATTATAAAAAGAGAGGGCAATAAACACTTACAAATGTTTTACAATATGAAGAAGTAAGAGAAATAAAGAGAATGGGGGAAAGAAAGTATTGTATGACTTGTGTGATATTCTTAATATTTATTTGTTCATGAAACAAATAAAATTGTTCATATAATGAGTCTGTTATTGAAATAAGTCTTTTGAAAGGAAAGGAAATTGGTAAATATAACTATTTAGTTGTGAAAATGAGATGATACTAAAGCCTGTGTGAGGACAATATGAGAATCTTTTGCATCGCATCTTACATGGAAAAGATTTTACAGCCATTTCCTTGCATTTTATGACTATTATGTATTTTCATTTTGATTTAAAGTGCTTGCTGTACACTCCTGATCCCTGGAAAACCACACAGTAGAGTTACTGGAATAGTGCTCTTCCTTTTTTTAGATAAGCATTAGAATTAAGATTTAAATTCAATTTGTATGATAAACTAATGTGAAGAGGAAATCTCTGATTGGAACTGATGATTAGTGTACATTCACAGTGAGTGCAAAAAGTCTCTGATACCTTGCAAACATTTCATTTTAACATACAATACCGCTTCAAAATTGACAGATTTTGGACCAAAGATTATAAATGATTTAACAAATACAAATACCAAAAAATATTGAAAAGTTGTATACAAAAATCGTGAATATTTGGTTCAAATTCTATTGAATTCGAAACTGTATGGGGTGTGCCAGTTAATTAACAAATTATAATATTAACAAAAGCTGAGATATTCAGTGGGGAAAAAAATCAATACACTTGCCATCACAGTCAATAACTAAAGTACCATATCGTCAAAATTTGAAGTTATATAAGGAAAATTCCATTGGGATTGTTGTTGATGATATCCTAGACATGCTTGACAAATTTGGCCTCCCTGATGTCTGACCTCTGAGAATGTTTCTATCACTTAGCCCCAGATGGCACGTCCCTGCCAGAGGCCTCCAGCTCATTCTTAAGCTTGAACTTGGAGAACCTGACCATGTTCAAGAAGCGATCTCTGAGTTGCTGTGAGTTGCGGCTAGGTCCATGAGCAAGGCGTGCCTTTTCATATTCCTGTTGTTGATGTCTGAAAGAGAATTGGGAAAGTTGAAATTCGGTACATGCTGCATAACATTACGTTAGGTTGTCTTCCATTTATAGCCAGCTGAAGTTGTGTTAAGATAAACTTTTTGCAATGTATCCAATACTTTTTACACTCACCGTATTGTTTCATGATGGATCTTGTGGAACTATCCTTTGTCTATTTCATGATGGATAACATCCACTTGTTGCTTTTATAATCACTTGAAAAACTTGGACCAGAGTAGTAGTTGTCAGTCAAATGAGTGAGTGATGCTAGATTTTCCTTTCAGTACGTGTAGTTTTGCCTCTCCAGTTATGGAAATACCTTTTAGCTATCTTAGTTATTCAACATGAAATTTATTTATAGTTCCCTCTAATCTTTAGTGGTCCTTATTCTTTCTTATCAAATTTATTTTTATTTTTCATTTGCTTGCTTTAGCATTTAGGCAGTTTTGCTAGTTGCATGGGCATGGTTCAATAGAACATCATTGTCCATTTTGTACCCTCATTGTATCCATTTGATGAGATTAGGTAGAAAGCTTCACCGGTGGCCTAATCTATGTTGCAATCATCATCATCATCTTCATCATCCATCGTCTTCATCATCATCGTGTCTATTTTCATGTATCATTGATTTCTCTACAGAGACATTGCAAGACATAAAGTTAGACTGACTTCATATGTTCTCATTACCAGTATCTATTTTGTAACGTTATAACTTTTTTTCAAAGCCATTAATAACCTTTGACTAGTATTTCTTTCATCACTACATAGTTGGTTTTGTCACAAGTACTCAGACCGTCAGTTGCTGGCCGTGAATAAACAGTGCAAATCAGAAATGAAAAATTATTCTTACTGTTTACACTAAATTCTTCATTTTTGACTTACATTCATTGTTTACACTGAACCCTTTCTTTCTGATCTGCACTGTTTTCTATGAACCCTTTCTTTCTGATCAACACTGAACCCTTTCTTTCTGATCTACATTGTTTACTCCAAACCCTTTCTTTCTGATCTACACTGTTTACTCTGAACCCTTTCTTTCTAATCTACACTGTTTACTCTGAACCCCCTCTACACTGTTCACTTTGAACCCTTTCTTTCTGATCTACACTGTTTACTCTGTATCATTTATTTCTGATCTACACTGTTTACTCTGTATCATTTATTTCTGATCTACACTGTTTACTCTGTATCATTTATTTCTGATCTACACTGTTTACTTTTAACCCTTTCTTTCTGATCTACACTGTTTACTCTGAACCTTTTCTTTCTGATTTACACTGTTCACTTTGAACTCTTTCTTTCTAATCTACACTGTTTAAACCCTTTCTTTCTGATTTACACTGTTTACTTTTAACCCTTTCTCTCTTATCTACACTGTTTACTCTGAACCTTTTCTTTCTGATTTACACTGTTCACTTTGAACCCTTTCTTTCTGATCTACACTGTTTATTCTAAACCTTTTTTCTGATCTACAATGTTTACTCAATACTGTATTCTGTTGGTCTTTTTTTTATAATAAAAACAACTAAAGTAAAATGAAAGAAATACTAGTGAAAAATTGATAGAGATTGGCAATACTTCATTTTATAAAAAGTAAATCAAGATAATATCACTTCTTTTTACAGATCAGACTTTACTAGATAGAGCTGTCATGGCTAAGCTAATATTATCCCTGTCCACATTATAGCATGCTTGACTCTTACAAACTCAATATGTCAAGATAGAAAGATAGTCGCTCATTTATGTTATTATCTCTGCCCACAATATAGCTTCATTGACCCTTTGTACAAAGCTGACATAGTCAGATGGAAGGTTGGACTGTTATCATTCTTATTTGTAGCATCATATTCCTTCCAGAAAACAGACGTTAGATCTGAACAGTTAGAATGATCTCTTCTACTTCATCATTACTATTTTCTATTTTCTCATCCCTGTTTGTATTTTATTCTTATACTCAGTATTATTTACACTCTTCTGTATATTGGTTAAAATGTTTTCACCTAATTGATATCTGTTTACCATGTTTTGTATTTTCTTACTTGCATAATGATAAAATGAATTAGAACTCATTTTTAGGTGATAGAATGTATAGTTTAAATTGACTTGGTGATAAATTTAAGTAATATGTTTGAAAAAAATTGTTATCTGTGTTTGTCATAAAAGTATCTGTCGTGTTATTTAAATAATTCTCTTGATGATTACGATTTATTTATTTCAAAATATTGGTTTTAATTTCATGTCTAGTATGATCGAACATAACCCTTTCTTTTTTATAATTCCATACACACACATACACACACACACACACATATATATATATATATATATATATATATATATATATATATATATATTTCAGGTCTTTTACACTTACAGAAAATTATGTATAGATTCTTATCATTATACATGTAACATTAATTTTCCTTGTGTTAGATGATTCTAATTTAATTGAGTTTTTTCATTTCTTTGATTTTCATTTAAATTGACAATAATGAACAAATAATTCAGAATAATTTGAATATTTTTTGTATAAAAATGTTATCAATTACCAAATTTTCTTTCATGATTTAAATTACATCTGTGCTTCGCAAATGAATATCAAGTTGTTATAAAATCATGCTAACGTAATAGATTATTTTTACTTCCATCAAAAATTATATTTACCACATTTCACAGTGCTAGCACACAATCATATTCATTGGTACTACCTGGAACCTCGGAAATTCCATGAGTGTTGACATTTATTATTACTTTTGCATTTTCTTCCTCATCCCCTCCAATACACATTGCCTGCCTATGGTTCTATCTAAATATTATACAAACATTGATTAGTACTTGCAAAAATGTTCATACCCCTCAGAAAACTACCTAACCTTCTTTTTCTGCCCTCTCCCTTCCTACCCTCTTATCAAACTAACTTTACTTTTCTGCTCTCTCTCTTGCTACCTCTTATCAAACTATCTAAGTTTCATTTTCCCACTCTCTCTCTCTCTTCCCACTCTCTCTCTCTCTCTTCCCACTCTCTAAGATACTACCTAACTTTCTTGAGAATTCTATTATCAACTTTTTCTTTTACTCCCCTCTATCTTCCCTTCTTTTCATTAAACTTTCCCTTGTCCCCTCAGTAGACTAACTTTCTTTTTTCCTTCTTTTTCCTACCCTCCCATGAAACTACATAACCTCCCTGTCCTTTGCTCTCTTCCTACTCCTTCTGTATACTACCAAACTCTTTTTCCCTTCTGTTATAATTTCCTAGCTTACATAAATTATCGTTTCCTTCTTGTAATTATTTTCTCACATACTATCACCCCCAACCCTCACCCTAAGCTTAACCTTGAAAAATTTAACGTTATGGCACAATGTAGGGAAGGTGGTCCTTATAAATTGTTTAGTTCACACCCTTGTTCACTCAATGTTAAAAATAGCCCACAATTAAAGAGGATTAGGTGAATTAATGAAAGAAAAACAGAAGTATATAAATTATATTGATATTGCTTTGAATAAATCAAATTATTACATTGTTTTTATTTGTATGCTGTTTTCAACATTAAGCGAGTGAGAATTTTTCAGTCGGGATCACCTTCCTTGTATCATGCCAAAATTATTTGAGAAATTAAGATTTTGAAATATCAGATTTTTTTAAAAAAATTTTCTAACCAAAAGGAAGATTTTTTATGTAAGTTGTGTCTCTGTTCATATCTTCATAAAGAGGGTAGAAAATATATGCCCTCTTTATTATTAGTTACATGGTAAATACAAGCCCCATTGTAAAACCTTTAAAAAATATTTTTCAAAAAACTAGTCAACTTCCAAGAGGTTCTAAGGTGTACTGAATTGAAAGCAAAGACTAAAAATTACTTGTGAAAAATCTTTTTCTTTTATTATTCAGCTAAAGTGAATCTTGAGCTTTTTTTTGTATATAGTAAAAAAAAAAATAAGTAATACATTTTCATAAAAAAATTACTCTGGCTAGCTAAACTGAATCTTAACCCTGATTTTTTTGAAACTGGTAATTTTGTAAAGTAACAATTATGAAGAAATGAACCTTATCCGGAACAGAACCAATTTATTAACTCAAATCACATTCACAAACAAGCTTAAAAAAATTACATCAACATATAAATCAAGACTCAATGAAAATATTTCAGTGGATTTTTACAAATTTCAATCTTGGTATAATCATTCATGAAATATTAACAAATTAGGGATGTTAATTTTTCCACAAAGTGATAAAAATAATGGAAGTGTAAAAATCCATAATCTACTGTTTGGAGATATCCAATCAATTTTGTTCATCTTTTTAAAATTTCAGCATCATACCCTGTCTTATTTATCTTATTATCATCTTTTTTTTTTGTTACTCTTTATTTCTTAAATTGAATCTGTAAAATGCATTATATTTGATAGAATTCCTTTTTAACATAAAATCTTACCAAATATATTATTCATCAAGACTCTCTTATTCAAGTGCCTAAAGTGTGACACACAAATGATCGAGTAATAAAATAGAGATGGGGGCAGTTACATGCATTGATATATAGATATTATTATGAATATGTATCATGTGATTCAGATATGTATCGTGTGTATCAGCAAAGTAGAGGAAGAAGTCATCCACTCTCTGCACAAGATATTCTACTGGAGGAATTTAATCAGAACTTCAAAATTTTTATGTAATATATGATTGAAATCTATGATTTTATAAAATATCAGATGAGGCTATAAGCTGGGAACAATGATGTATACAAACATAAATCCATTTATTTGAAATCTTATCCATTTTTTTTCTCACAGAATGTAAACAAGAACCTCTGTACTGCAACGTTGTTTACACAAATCTCAATATTTGTTTCTGACATTATTCACATGAAGTACCTAATCCATCTTTGCAAGTAGTAAGCAGCTTTCAACCATTTTCAATTTGGTCTGAAAGAAATGGAATTTGGCTCTCATAGACCTCTCGCACTCTCTCTCAGTCTCTCTTTTCTTTCTTGCCTCCCCTCTCTCTGTAGATGCTTTCAATCTCTTTCAATTTAGTCTGTAAGAAAATTTGGTTCTCATAGAACTGGAGACGTTCGCTGCAGGTGAAAATATACTTGAAAAATTGTGAGTGTAATTGTTGCTGTTGGACTTGCTTCTCATTCAATTCAGAAGATAACTCAAAAAAACATGATTCATCACACCAATATTTCAAAATCAAAAATATCCTCTCTAAATATTTTGGGATAAATTTCAGGAAATTCTGACCAATATTGTCGACCAAAGATATAGAGACAGACAGAGTTAGTTACAGATTCTGTGATATTATTGCAATTACAAATCTATTTGCTCACTATTTACGAACTGTATGTATTGTATTGATTATACTCAGTAGTCATTTGATTTTTTGTCCAGTATGATTTTATGCTAGTGTTTCAGAATAGGTATGTTTTTTATATTATTGATTAGTCTTATTATCTATCAATTTCAGGGTTATTTAATTTATTCGTAAGTCTTTTCATAAGGGAATTCTTTGTAATGAATTGCTGGAATGTGGACAATACAATGAGCAATTGGCTCATCTGAATGAAGCATTAAAACAAAAAATACCTTTTTCTGGTCAAAGAAGTCAACTTGTTGTTTTGCTATATGAAAACACCTGTCTTCAAGTTACAAATGTGATGCTGCATGCAATTGTGATGCTGGAATGGGAAGGTTTTTATACATATGATTTATTATTCAGAACTGTTATCCCAGATTTATCGCTTGTTTCTCTTCATGCAACATTTGTTGTCTGATCAGCAGTTCCATTTTTTCCCAGTTTGAGGTATCAAAAAACTCCTCACAGAATGAAAAAGGATCATTCTTTTATGATGGATGTACAAATCAGCTGAAAGGTGGCTTAAGATCATGATAATATACTTGAATTATTAAATTATGATGCTATGAATTTATAAACATGGAATATTCTGTCAAAAAATGCTGGAAGCTTTTACATCAACCTAATAATAGTATGATATAGTTACTGTTTTACCTATGCAGAACATAGATTGATAGATAGGGTATGATAATGAGAGTGCCTTGTGAGGATTAAACTCAACCCATGGCAAATAGTCTGCTAACAGTCACGCTATGAGAGGAGCTCTAAACGTATTAGCATGTAACTTTTATTGTGTGAAATTCACAAAAACTCTCCTATAAATGAGGTCTGCTTTTCATGATTCACACACATGTACGCATATGCAATCAGTCAAACATACTAGCGCACACACACACACGCACACTACCACCCATACTCTTATCCACTTTCTTACATACACACACATTCTTACATGCTTAGGCTTATACATACATGCACAAGTTTTTGGTAATACAGGCACATTCTTTCTGTCTTGCTCTCTTAATCTCCCACACAAATACATATGTTTAATCTATTACAGTTTTCTATATTTTCTCATAAGCATTGAAGCTTTTTTCCATAGCCAAAGTGGCTAGTACTTTCCCTAACTGTGTCAGTATAATCATGGTTGGTGAATTTCAAGCCTATCAGAACCCAGTCATTCACGAGTGTTTTTCCACTCTGTTTCCACTATTATTCATCGTCAAATGCTCAATGAAAATTCATAATACCTTGGGTACAAAAACAATCTTTACAAAGATGAAAGAACTTTTATCTCAGAAAAAATGATGGGATGTTGGTAATTGGCTTTGAACGAAACCATCTAATCCGGCATCAGCTGATTTTGAAGAGAGATGAAAAGAAACAAAAGAAACCTCTTTATATCTGAATTCTCTTGTTCATTAATACATGGAAGACTTTTGAAACCTAGTAAAAAAAGAAAGGAAAAGATTTGCAAAGATAAGTTCTTTTAAATTGATTGATGTGATGGCTGTCAGTCTTTAGATATAAGCAGTGTGCAACTTGGGAGATGATATGACTCAACAATGTTTCCTATTAGTTGCTAGAACCATTACAGAGTTTTATGCAAAAATCAAAAGAGGGTCATTACATATATAAGTATGCATATATCAGAACAAATTCATCAAATAGGAAGTCAATGATTTGTGAGTTGAGCAAAAGATGATCAATTAAATGAACTGCCAGCTATATTAACACATGTCTAATTGTGTTTGTTATATCAATAGAATTCCATTCTTTGGCTGATGTTTTTTGTTTCTTTTTAAATTTACTACAAACAACAGGTATCTTGTCCTCTTGTAACATGAATTATATGTAACATGTGTGCAAGAGTTTATTTTTCTATGAAGTAAAAAATAGAGGTTTTAGCAACTCTTTTTTCTTTAAATAAACCCAACAGTAATAAAGAGAGAAAAGAAAATTGAATGCAGATTTAAGATGCTTGTTGAAGGTTTTGCATTAAGAAACCGGCAAACAAAACTGTCAACGTAAGTTTCTTCAGTTTCAAACTGGTCTGGCTGGCTTTGTATGTATCACATGTACAGGCTGTACCTAAGGAGCTAGGGGGCTGAAAATTTAGATATCCACTCCTTATCATGTCTAGAATGATTTTGGAAAAATTCCTCCACTAAATAGGTTTTTAGTGGGGGTTCAATTTGCACTGTAAGTTCATGCTAAGTGGGTCTCTTGGTTTATGTCTGGCAGTGTTAATGATGAACATCTAACAAAAGTAACTTATCAATTGATCATCCTGTTTTTCCAATATTTCAATTGATCACCCCAGACAGAGATTTCTATTTTGAAGAAAGTGAATCTGAGAGAAAGGTATTCAACTGGTTGAAATTACCTGAACTGAATATTTAATACAGTGGAAACCATAGAAAAAAATTCTATGATTTTTTAAATGAATTCCTACTTCAATCATTTTTACAAGACATTATAATTTCCTGGAACTCATCTGTTTTCATATTGATACCATTCAATGAACTCTTTCATTTTTATGTTGATATCATTCGATAAACTAAAATTAGTGGGAAATTTGTAATTCGTATATGCAGTGCATGAATCATATTTCTTGATGTTAATTTTTAGCTTATATCTTTGATATCTCAATTTATCTCCGGGCACGAGATATCAGTTAGTGGAAATTAATTTTTTGAAACATAGTTCATTTATAGCTTTGGTGTTGCATCATTAATTTGTATGTTCAGATTGTCTACCTCATGTATCCTAGATTTTACCTTCTAAATTCTTTTAATGTAAGAATTAATGGTGATGTAGGCATTTCTACATAACATATCAAACGTTTGTGGTATTGAACTTGAGTTCAACTCTGTCCAAATTTACACATTTTCTGAATTCTTGCAATCTAAGTGTAAAATATATTGGTCAAAATCATTGTGATATAATTTGGAAAATCATCCAAAATAGTGTAGAATAAATAATATTTTTTTCCATGTTTATTAAATATCTATCTACAAGCAAGTTTTGAGTTACTTTTACTCGGGTATTAGATATTAATTATACACACTGAAAGACATTGTACATTCAACTAAGCAAATATAGATACACTGAATCTCTTACAGATGGATTTGTCAATGATTAAATATTTTCAGCAATACAATATGTATATATTAATTAATACTTGCACTCTTGATATATACCAAGAGTAATTCAGAACACCACAAAACTAAATTGGAGTAGAATAGGAGTAGGAAGATTATATAGCGCCAACCTCCCAAGGGTCTGCAATCTCTAAAGCAGTCTGCTTTGAAAAGCTTTTTAATCTACAGATAGCACTGATCCAATAATTGCTTAACTCAAACTCTTTTAAAAGTTTGCATGAGTTCTTATATTGTCTCAATTCTAATTTTTATCTGCTGGAACCTACAGTGTACTTTTGTCTTGTTTTTGACATTTGTAAGTTCATTTTGATCAGTATTCCCAATTTTCATTTTTCTCTATCATAATATTTTGGTTAGCATGTTTACTGGGGAAACAATTGTACTCAATTTCTTAGTTTCTGATGCTTTCAAAGAATGCTTTGAGATGTAAGATGAGCAAAAAATGTAGGTCACTCACTGTTTTTATTTTCATTTCATCTGAGTTGAAATAACATGATTATAATTTTTTTTCCATAACAATGTGAATTGTAATCTACGTATCTTTATAAATAACATTGATATTTGCTAAACTGTATGGATATTGGTTTCTTCTGAATGTACCATCATCTTTTGAAGAGCATATGACTCTTTTTTTGTACTATTTTTGTTAGCTGATTCAATCTGCCATGAAGATAAAAGCCTGCTTTAATTTCATATTACTGCTTTCTTCATCCTCATTTATTCCAATTGAACTTGGCCTTCATTTTTCTTTTATCCATTTTTCAATATCTCATTATTCACTAGTCAATTAACTATCTTTCTTTGCGTCTCACACTCATTCATGCCTATACATGCAGTGCACAGATATGTTCTGGATCTTTTGAATTGTTATTGATGTAAGTCACGATGACTTTGTTGTTCAAATCTTATTTCAGTTAATTCATGTAGATATTTTATGAGTGGTGCGTCCATACCACCCTGGGCAGGAACAAAACATCAGACAAGATCTTATTTTTTATTTATTGATTCTTTTATTTTCATTTGTCTTAATCACAGTCTAACAGTTTATAGAAAAACAGAAAAATTGAATTGCTCACTGTTTACTGGTATATTTTGACTGATAGCATTAATGTTTTTATCAACAAACGTGTTATTTAAAACTAATTGCTGATTATCTAGTACACTCATTAGGGTTTGCATATTAAAACCTTTTTAATGCATTTGTCAAAACTTTTGAACTGTGTTCTAAACTTTTCTTCTTGTTCTTTGGATAATCTAAAGAGATTTGGATTTAAAACTGGTATTAATAGTCTAAAATTCATATCTTGGATATTTATTGCCATAAACCACTAGATGCATAGATTTTTATAGATCAATATAACATAAAATGTCTTTATACCTGTGATATTTTTTTTCTTATGAATAGGCTGGCACATTCAAGATTCCATAATGCATTCACTAATTTTAAAGAATGCCTGCAATTTTGTGTCAAGTGATGCTATAGTAAGCTGTACTATGAAAACAATGAGGTGTCTGTGACAGTGACTACCCTATTTCATGGCATATAAGACTATCCTTATTTCAGCAGGGGAGATTGAAAAAAGAAGCGTTCCCTGAATTATTTTAATTTATCATTCAGTTATTTCAGAATCTTTCTTAAAATCTGGCCAATATGAGCTGGACAACAAAGATTATGCTTACTTTTTGAGCCATTTATTTTTGCAAATACTGTGTCGGAGGCCTTGAATGCTGTTAAATACAGTACTTTTCATGGCTTTTGTTGTAACTCTACTAAGATTATAAATATTCTTTAAATATCTATGATCTTATGAGTATCTATTTGAACTACTCTCATTTGTATATATAAATTGAAACGTTTGTTATGCATATAAAATGAGCATAATGAGTGAACTGAATATGACGTCCCAATCTTTGATTGTAGACATATAGTGAAAGTCTCTGTTCATCACTGAATGTACTATTATGTCTCATTGAATCAAAGCCAAAATCTATCAAATATTCAAGCATTCAGAGATAACTTTTCTTTGTTCACTACTCCATTCAATTAATGTGATTTAATCTATGATAAATGACTTGAACTTGTATAATATTCTTTAAAAAGAATTTGACTAGTTACTGTGAGGAAATGCAATTCATTGGACCAATTTAGACTTTCAACTAGTTTTAGTATTTGAGTCCTGTTCTATCCATGATGTTGCATAATAAAACTCAAAAATAACTGGCCAGAGCAAGTTGAGTCTGAAGAAATTATTTTGGAGATTTTAAATTTGGAAATATTTTTGTAAGGAGATTAACTAATCACTGTTCTATAGGGAACTTGAACATTCTATGAAACATAATGCAGAGTGTTCAAGCATCAGAATAAGAAAAATGTTCCATGTGGCTCTAAAAAAATTAAGGAAAATATCAACTTTTTGAAAATGGTTAATTATCCACTCATATATTCTCATGGTCCACTTATATATCCTTATTTTAAGTCAATATTCATATTTCAGTCAAATTCAGCTGGATAATTTTTCTCGATATTTTGGTGGCTACAACAACCCTCTCTCAAATTCTATTTTTGATCATTGAACATTCAGATTGAGAGGCAGATGAAATACTTCATGAAATACTTGTATTTGCTGGCTGCTACTTTTGTTGTTTTTAATTACTCTATTTATCACACATTTTGTCAGTTTCTTGTGCAAAACGTTTTTTTGTGTTTTTTTTTGTGTATAATTTTTATAAAAACTTGGACTTCCTATACATACTTATTAAAAGGATTTGATTGTATTCACATTTTTACCCTTCTGTATTTTGGGGATTTGCTAAACATATTTGAAATTTACATTTTCTTTAACTGCAACCATTTCTTCATTAATTAATATATTTTGCGGAGATTCATCGTTTCTAGATTCATTTAAAGAAGACTATTACTTAAAGAAAAAAATAAGAGAGTTTGGAAATGGTCATGTATCTTCCTCACTGTTGATCTACCTTATTTCCAGAAAAAAAAACTTTGATTTGGGCTGATAGATTATTGTTTTTAGATATTTGCCATTTATTTTGATTCCTCTATTTGTCTTATTCAAGTTCCAAAAGACCATCTCGAGTCAAGCTATAAATATTTTGGCTGACCTGGCATCACCTTGTCTTACTTCTTTCTCATGATTGAAGATCTTCAAGTCTTTGTGAGGAGCTTTTGTAGATGTTGTAAATATGCTGGCTCTATGCCTTGAAGTTTGATTGATTGCATTGGTTATTTCCACTGAATTAAGAGCTTTTTGGTAGTCAACAAATGTTCTGGCAAGTGGCATTTTATATTCTGTTGCTTTCTCTTTAGAGTTGCTGCACTGAAGGGGAGATGGTTAATGATTGAATATTCTTTTCCGAAACTGAGGTGGTCAATGATTGAATATCCTTTTGTTAAGCTAAATGTTCATGATCTCAAAACGATTCTAAATGAGTGGAATAAAATAAGTTAGTATCTGTATAAACTTCAATGAAACCAATGTTATGTGCTACAAATACACAAAAGATCGAGACTGTTGTGCTGGAGAAAGTAGATTACTACATTCACCTGGGATAACAATTCTCTAGGGAAACCTCAAAAGAAGAAGAATTGCAAGCCTACAACAGAGTAAGTTCGATTTTCAAGGACAGAGAGATCATATTGGTTTTAAGAGCAGGGGCTTACTATTGATGCATTCTCCTGATAGTCATCTATGGAGCTGAAACATAGAACAAGAAAGGGGCTCTTGAACTGAGAACCTTACAACATGCTAAACGAAATGTCATGCTAAACATCATAAAACAGCATGATATATCAGAGATAAAATGGATCAGAGGTACCTTGAAAGCCTTTAGTGAACTCAAATGGCGTGGGTAGGTCTTGTTGCAAGGAAAACAGACAACTGTTGGACATTACAACTCACAATATGGATCCCTGGCGACCAAAAAATAATTGTGTCGAATGGAAAATAAGATGGTGTTATGATCTTGACAAATTCAGTATGTTTTGGAACAGTGATACTCAGGAGCACTGGCAGACTATTGGAAAGGTCTATGTACAACAATGAAATTTATATGGCTGATGATGATAATAATGTTATTAGTATTTTGAATAGTACAAAGCCCATTGAATGGTGTATCATGATTTGTTGTATCACCATAGACATGATCACTGACCTACCATACAACAAAAAACATAGGCTAAGTATTCTTTCCTTTTCTCTTGTCTGCCTGTCCATTTCAATCCTGATCACATATACATGTGTAGTCCAGTAGCCACCTTCTAAAAATGTTTTTTTTATTAAATTTTCATCTGTTTTTAGGGAGTGCTCAATTCACAATAATTATCCTTCGTAAAATGGATACATATTTTGTCAGTGCTGCTGTGATATGGCATTATGATGACCAGGCGTTAATGGAAAAGTTTGGTGGGACTGATATAAAAATAGAATTTATGGTTAAATTACACCCTTTTTTGTCCTGCTGGTTCTGTTACACCTGTTTCCTTGAAACTGACAACTCCAGTTGCTTGGCGCCTTTGATCTTGTCAAGTTATGTATTGTTCTATATAACCTTGTATCACTGTCCAAAAAGCCGGGATGGGATATGTGGGTTTGTAAAGTCTTTTTTTTTTCCCTTCTCTCTCATTAGACCATATTATTTTTCAAGTATTATTTAAAGTTTTTAGTTATCAAACGAAAAATGCCAATCAAGTATATATTACCAGCTTTTCATGCTGGAGTTCATTTTGAATTTAAAGTTTTGCTGAATTAGTACAGTAATTTAGATATTCACTAGAAAAGACTTTTATTGAAAATTTGATGTGTTAGCAGGTATTTTTCACAACAACTTGGATATTACAAAATGCGATCAGAAACTTGCCGTGAAAAAATAATTTTATTTCAAATCAGCACTATTTTCCTTTTCTTGTTTTCTGTGTATTTTGAAAATGAATTATTATTGGCAAAGTTCAGAGTATAATCTACCTGAAGTTCTTTCTTCTGAAGGTATTTTATATCATTATAAAAAAATTGAATTTTTATCTTATTCAGATTCTTGACAATAGTGGAAGACGGTTGAAGACAAATGACACTTTATTTCTATGTTTCACACATAACTTTAGTCAGGAATTAAGGTGCTACAAGAAACTGGATGTATATGTAGTCAAACTGTGAATTTTGTGGTGGGTGGAGGTGATGTATTGGTAGATTATGTTTGTGGCTAGTTTGGTGATATGTATGTCACAATCTTAGGGTAAGCCCAGTGATGTTATGTATATCATGACCTTGGGGGAATTTCCCTACTAGACTTTAGATCATCAGTACTGTTAAAATAATCAAGTGTTTTGTATGAGGTTAATTCAGGATTTGATTTATAGGAGAATTTATGTCAGAAGAAAGGAGGGATACATTGCTGTTAACGCTGTCTGTTTGATGGTACAGGAGTATTTGAGAAACTGTAATCTCATGTTTGGTGCTGAGAGATATTATGTGTGGAATGCAAAGAAGAGTTTTGGTTAGAAAAGGGGGAATTTGTGCCAGCTAACCATGTGTACTCGTAGGTGCCTAGAGTTTGTGAAAATAGGTGAATGATCATGTGTATGTATGTGGGTGAGTAAGTTTGGGGGTCAATGAGGCTTGTATTTTTTATGGATGATTTTATTTGCTTGATAATCTACTGACACTATCTACCCCCCACCATAAAATCCACAGTCCCAAGTATATACTCTCTCGTTTTCTTGTAGCACCTTAATTCCTGATGAAGCTTGTGATGGGTGAAATGTAGAAATAAAGTGTCATCTGTTTCAAATGGTCTTTCCATATTGTCATTTTACTTACACATCTGTCAGGTTAACCATTAATCCATACCCTTATATTCATCATCTATCTATCTATCTATCTATCTATCTATCTATCTATCTATCTATCTATATATATATATATATATATATATATATATATATATATATATATATAAAGATATATAAAATTAAGTAATTGAAGTGTGTGTGTATAAATGTATTCACAACATTCATACACACTTAGTTATTTACTTTCAGAAATATATGGATAAATTTTTTTGCCTGGTACATATAATAATAATAATGATAATATTGTGATATGGTATACTATACCACTTTGTATAAATTAGAAAATAGATATTAGTGTTTATATCTGAAATCATTTGTTGCTTTTTACAGTATTGTTAAAATCATTATACTATTTCATTATTTTGGTCAGGATAACCCTAAATGTAAAAATTAATATTTAAATCTCACTAACCTACCCTGTTAATTTTCTAACTTGAACCAATGAAATGCTATGAACATCAGTTGTTTTGGGGAGTTCTACAGTTATAAAAATCCAAATTTACAAAGACTAACCCCAAAACTTTTTTTGCTATTGTGTATGTGTGTGTGTGCATGTGACTATGTATTATTTATAAAACATTAATTCACTCTGCTGTCTACATAGTTATTTTTGCATGCTTTTGCTAAATATTGCTCTTACATTTTCTTATATCTATGTGCTATGTGTGGCCATTTTGACATATGTTATAAATATGTTCTGTGTTGGTAAACATGTTTGTTGGGTCTGTGTTTGTTTCTATGGCAACAGAGTATGAATGAAATGATGTCATTGTGAAATATCAATAATACTATTAGATGATTCTTTTGTTATGAAGATCTTTCATCAATTTTATTTTTATCTGATTTTTTCATTCCTACATCTAAAAATATCATACTCAATAATAATCAATCAACAGATTGCCATCATATCTTACCTTAAAATATATTCTTAACCAGCAGCTTATAAATCTTATAAATCATGAATTCATGCCAGCAAAATTTCTCATTCAATGCTTTCTTCTCTACCACTTTTCTTAATAATATTGAAAGCATTCTCCTGATGAGCTAGATTTTTTTTAATGTGTTGGAAACTCTATTTTTATCAGACCCAATAAAAACAAGGTTTTCGGTAATGAAATTATTACATAAACATGTTATGTTTTCATACTTTCTTTAGTTATATGTTTTCATATTTCATATTTTTTTATAGAAGAAATTCAATCCATCCAAATCTCATGTAGATATCGACACAACTTTTAAATTTCTTGAAATATTTTAGAATTATTTTCCAATCAATTTTTCTTTTTTGTATTAATACATTTCCAAAATCTTATCATTCAGCTTCATTAATTTTCATTATCATAGTTGAAATAAACTGAATTTTTTTTTCATTGAAATATTTTCAAGAAAAGAAATAACGAAGCTAGAATTCTGATACTATTTCATCTTTTGAAATTAGATGCATAAATGCTTTTACACTGAAAGAAAAAATATGTCTGTATAGTGTCCTTGTATGATGATCTGAATTTGTGCTACAGATACGCGGACTGCTGGCTCCAATGATTCTGCAGAGCTTCAGGGTAAAGACTTTCTTGTTAAGAAAGAGAAGAAACTGGTTGACCAGTATATCATAAAATCAGGCATGCTGAGATTCTCCTTTTTATTGGAATGTTGCACTCCAGGTTCTCTGCCCGACCCCCAGTTGGTGGCAGCCATGTTAGTACTTGTAAGTATATATTCCACTTTTATCTTTCTTTTTATGGACCATTTACCAATCACTTGTATAGCATCTTGTAAACTGAAAGGCATTGTCACTTTTTTGTTTATTGGTTTCTGTCATGCTATAGCAAACAGAACTAAAGGAAGAGGCAAAAGGATGGCCCTACTGTGTCTATGTGTTTGCATCTACATCACTATTACTGCTGCTGGTGTTTCAGGAGTAGCATGGAAAATGATTCTGCTACATATAGGCGTCTCTAATTTTTCATGAATAAAACTGTTTCATATTAAAAGTAAATTCTGTTGCTTTCCTGTTATAAAATTATCAAAGAACAGAAAATATAGAAGAAAATGTAAAAATTCCAGAGAAAAATGATTTTCATTTGAAGTACCCATTTTGTGCAATAAATACATTTATTATAAAACATATCTGTATGATTTATCCATACCTAAATAATCCTTTCATTACAAGTCTATTTGTATTGATCTGACTATTTTTCCAAAACATTTATTCCAGTCTTCAAGGTCAAGTGATGCCTTTTCCCGTGTAGGCATTTTAAGATAATTTTGATATTCAAGCATACTAAAAACACTTGTTTGAGTCTCAAAATTTTGATTCTAAAGTCCCAATGAGAAGTAGACATGTTTTCTCATTGCCCATTTTCGTGTGTAACGTAATAATCTTTTAGGCAGTAACTTTCTTGATTCCCAAACTGATCACTTTCTGTCTTTTCAATTGAAAAATACAATTTTCATCTCTATTTTAAAGTACCAGTCAAAATAATTGAATATCTGTAAAAGAAACAAAGGAACAAAGCAAAGCAGATTGACCACAGTGATTAAATTTTAGCAAAAAGCCCCTAGTTCTACAATGATTTTTAGCATGAGGGAGAAAAATCAAGGATTCTACGGATGTTTCATCTTTAATCGCCACTACTCAAACAATTCAGTTTAAATGCTGTGACTAGTTTAGGTTATTCATGTGTTCTGATATTTATATGTATTCATGTACCTGGATTTAGCCCAGCCTAAACAGTATATAGTAGAAACTTTTTGCACACAAACTCCCCTCAATGAATCAGGGAAATGTTTTTTTTTCCTATTTTTTGAAAATTTCCCTAATTAGATTTTTGTGCGTTGTTCAATTTGCAATGTAATTTTATCATAAATTGGTCCCTTAGTTTGTGTTCTGGCTGCGTTCACGTTTGTTTTTTGAAAATTCTGACTTTTTTAGTGATCAGTACGCAAAAAACCTATCCACTGATCACCTCCTTTCTCAATTTTTCAATTGATCACCTTCAACATGGTATGCAGTTTGAAGACATTGGTCACGTGACGGTTCCTATGTATGTGACTGACCCAATTCTTTGTTTTTTTTTAATCATGAATTCATGGTTCAAATCATACTGGTAGCATTTTCAGCAAAGTTACTTAATTTTACTACCACCGAAAAAAAGCATATATGGATGTCAATAATTTATAGTTTCCTTTTGAATGCTGGTTTGTTTTGTTTTTCAATCAGAGGTGTGCACTAAAAATGATTGCTTCTGATATTCATACACCTTGCATTAGCTTATCTTGACTGAAATTCATTCAGTTGTTGTTTTTACTAAGTCAGTATTATTTACCTCTCTTTTGTATTCTAAAATTGAATTCATATATTTAAAGGAAGCACCTGTTGTAGCTCGAGCAGCTATGCTGTTGGAATGTGGTCATTTCATCCACCGCTGTAATCGTGGAGATTGGCCAAATTGGATGAAACTCAATTTACCAACGTTTCGTCAGTCAACAGCTGCTTTGCATAGTCGTGGTCAACCATCTGGTTACCGACGTAGCTTGATATTGCAACGAGCTGCTGGGAGAATGTTCTACCAATGGGCTGAGGTGAGTTGATTTCTGTATCATTTTTATTGTTGTTTACCTATAGAAAATAACTGTAAAAGATTAACATTGTTGTAATTCTAGAGCAGACTCTCTACCATACCAAAGTTATATTTTAATTCAATCTAATCAGTAGAATTAACTAAAAAGCACTTGGACTGGTGGCTTTTACTAGAGATCAAAGGATGGTGAATCTCCTCAATACTCCAGGATTCTCCTCAGTATTGTAGCTGGTTCCAGCAATGCTATCATCTGGATGGTCTTGGTCCTTTCCGGGATTCCTAGTCTCTCAAGTTGAAAAAGTATTCCTAGATCTGCTCCAAAATTGGATCAATTATTCCTAAGCCTATTTTAATGGAGAAGGTCCTGTGAATGATTGGCTTGGAAGTTTTCATTCAACTACCATATTCCCCTTGGAATACCATTTTTCCAGTTTTTATAGAATTCTCTTGAGAGAACAATTTCCCTGAAAGGCTTCAACTGGCCAGTAGAGTTGTTCTTACTAGAGGAAGATGAAAAGTTATGGAAGGATAGAACTATGAAGTTACCTGAAAGGTAGCAGAAGTTGGTGATGCTGTTCAATGAAGTTAATGTCAAAAATAAAAGAAATTGTCTTTCATTTTTACTTGATAAACTGAACAAGATTTTTGGCTATGCAATGTTTTGATGAAAATTGTTCTGTTTTATTTACTATTGGTTTACTTCTCTCACTGAAGACAATAAAATGAAGAAAGTTTGGAATAGCCTGAACTCTGAATTTCTCTTTATTGATTTTTCAGACAAGTATTTTTAACCTTATTATTTATATGACAACATTCCTGCCAATGCATTCTTTGATCGTCTTTAGTAATATAGTTTATCTCATAATCCTTCGGGATTTTAATCTTTTTTGTAGATAGTTCCATATCAGTGACAAAGATTTGTGTAGACAAAAGGAATTCAATGGTCAGTTTGAAAAATTCCAGCTGAAATTACAGAACTGAAAAATGTGTGCTAATTCTATCAGTGTATCCATGAGGCATTGATTATATTCTTTTACAGCTATAGAAGGTCCTAATGGGCTTTTTTTGTCCTGTAGTGGAAAGGATATTGTCAGTATTTTGTACATCATATACTGAGAGAATTAAGATGAGGATACTAATCTGATCATTTCAGTTGATATTCTCATTTTCACTTAATTTTTGGTTTAAACATGTGTATGGATCAGTGTTTTGAAAGAATATGAATATCTATACTATCGATCGGCTATTTATATTCAGCCTATAATAATTTGTTTAGGGTAAATTCTGGGGAAAGTTCAAAAGACGTTTAATTTGCTCGATTTCCTTATATAATGGATCTGCTTTCAACATATTTTCTTTCTTCAAGGAGCATATCGGTATCAAAAATTGATTTCCAGTTATAATAATAGTTGTTCTTGAAAGTAGGCTATGGGGATATTCTTAGCTACAATGAGTTATACTGTCTAAAACTTGATAACTCTTTGGCAATAGATTTTGCAGGTTAATTAATGCTTTTTTTCAGATTTTTCTTCATGAAGTTTGGATTATTTGGAATTATTTTCTCTTGCTCAAAGCTACCTTGATGTAATGAATTATTAGATTATGTCAACTTCAATGAATCATAATAGATATAATGTCCTATTTGGTTGGAGAATTTGGATTTCATATTACATCTGTTACATTTTAGGAGACTCAGGAAATTTGTAAAATTTAAGTTGTCACATGAAAATTGTCAGGTATTACCTGAATGTATTTTATTGTGTATTTTGCTTAACAAATTTTAATTATTTTTACTTGATAGAATCTTGGTAGCCAATTGGAATATATTATGGCTAAAGAACACACAGACCGACTGGCTGTCATTGATGAAATTAAAGATGAAGTTCGCAAAAGAGAATTACGGACAGAAGATGAAAATGAAAACTTTTTAGATGAAGGTATTTATTAATTTGAATCTTTTCTCTGCATCTTGCTTGCCTTACATGCTAAACACCTTCTTAATTCATTGTATGAAAATATAAAAAATCTCAATGGTTGTATGTTTTCCAGTTGTTTCGTCCTGTGTTTATGTTGATTTTGTCTCCAGCTTTGACTTTGAAACAAGCATTTTCCTGACATCTATTTTTGTCTGTATAAGTTTGTACACTTCTGCTGAGAAAACAGCCTCAGTGTCCCCAACAAAGACTTCATCAGATGTTTTTTTGAAAAAGAATCAAAAATCATTACCACAATGCGCACTCAGACACACACACACACACACGCACACACACACACAAAAAAAACACTCATGCGCGCACACACAAATACACACGAACACACATGCTAACAAATATGTTTAATCTCATAGATTTTTAAATCTATTACTTTTCACTTTTATTTGTTTTTGCTCTATTCTTGCTTACAGCAACTGTGAATTTTGGTGGTACTGATTGTCCTTATGCCTTGAAGATGGTTGCATGTTTGGTTCTGTTGGAAATCACCACATTTATGCGGGAAACGTACCAGCACTTGCCAAAATCTCGCATAGGTAAAAGAGATGCTGTATGGGAACGATCTGCTAGTACCAGTCGTAGATGGAGCAGTGGTGTAGGCAGCCCAGGACATTCAGAAAAGAGTATAGAATCCAATATGGGTGATTTGGCACAAACCGTGCCAACTGCTTCAACAAGTAAATATTATTTCTCTTGCCTTTCTGAATTAAATATAGATCCTTTCTTTCTGATTTCTAGTAAAGAGTGAAATTTCACCTAATTTATAGAATAAACCCATTTAATTTTTCTTACATATGATTAAGATTTTTATATCTTATATATATATATATATATGTATTTATATCATTGGCATATGGTGCTTTGTATCATGCATCTGCTCTCTTCTAGGATGCACAAAATCACATAGTGTCTGTAAAATCAACAGACACTAAAAACATTTTTGGTTCTATGTAAAGTTTCCCACTCTCACTAATTTGAACTTACAAACCTTGAACTAATAAAAAAAAAAGTAAGAGAATTATTTGAAGAAAAATTAACTCTGGATAAGATTTTATTATCTGCTGATAATAGTGTCTTATCCAATTTCTACAAATGGGACCACTGTGGGCATCCACTGATACTTTTCCAGGAGGGTTACATAAAAATATCTTTATTGGGGGTGTACAAAAGGATTTATTTAGCAAGGGCTAACTTTTTATTTCTGATTGCACTATTATTAGGCTGATCAGGTCAAAATTTTCCGTAGGTTTTAGGACCGCAATTAATACATTTTCTGAAAGAGACTAGACTGAGGATCAAAAAACTTTTTTTTTCCAAATAGTCCCAAGGAATTAAGAGTTATGCAAAAACAAAGTTTTAAAAGTGGGAAGAAATTTTAGTATTTTAATTCTCTTGTTTGTATTGGGGGGAAGGGTGAAAAAATACTACAAGGAGTGGCTGTCAATACATCAATACATGCCCACCCAGTGTTTATGCAATATGCATAACTATGATGTCAACAAACATTAAACCAAGCCAGAATGTAAAAATTATACAGATAAAAAGGTTTTAATCTGTTTTGATGAAATAAGTGCCCAGGAAACCAAAATTTGCTACTTCTTCCATGTATAAATTGCGTGTGTGTTCGAAAAATATGGAAATTGGATATTGCAACTGGTAATGTTTATTTGATACAATTTAGAAGACAAAACTAATTGTAAACATGATTTTAAAATAAAAAATAGTGCAAATGAGTTGTAGTACTTTTCCAGGAGGTGCAATGGGGACCACCTTCCTCACTTGGTGCCAAAAAGGCTTCAACTGTCCTTTGCTTTTTACAGACTCTAAAATATGTTTTTGTACGTCCCAAGCGGAGAGCACCCTCATAATACAAAGCACCCTTAATTTTACTATCTACCTTGCTTTTTTTTTTTTCAAGTTCTTTTTATTGAATCAGTTACACTGAAAATGCATTAAATAGTAAAAATGATAATCTCAAATTTTATCTTTATTTTTACTTTTCTATATTATCTTTTACCTTTTCCATGTATTTATCTTTTTGTCTATCTTTTTAGAAATCTTGAAAACAAAAATCAGTATTCCAGTGTAAAAGTTGATTGATTCATTGTTGAATTTCAGTTTGAATTCAATCACAGGAATGTTGTTGGCATTAGTTTTAGAGGAGACTTGAAACATAGACTTTTTTTCATTGAAATGGAATTTATTATGATATTTATTGTTTTTATGGAATATGAATGAAATTAAATTTGAATTGGATAAAAACATAGTGACTATTCACATTGCTACATTCTGGTTTGAATCTGATTAGAGTTACATTAATAATAATTCAAAGTATTTAACATAACAACTAACACAATTATACTACTTTATGGTGAAAAAATATTTTCCTGGCAGAAATCAAAAAATTATCAATTGAAACTGACAATATTCATTTTTTATCAATTTATAAGCATGTTTTTATGAAATGATTTTACAGTTCAGATATGTTGTTGTTTCTTTCAGCTGTTGGTAGCCCAACAGAAAGAAAAATTAGTTTTGCAGTCCAGGCTGAGCGATCAGATTCTATCCACAGTAGTAATACATCACTTTCTGTTATTGATGGAACAGAAGAAAAAAAAGGTAAAACATATTTGGCTCCTATATTATCCCCAAAGTGTTTGTCTTTTAAAGATTTGATTTGTATGTTTTTGGTAATATATTTGTCTTATACACAGTTGACTGCAAGTTGGGTAATATTTTTGAGTAAAATCACCTGAAGTGAAAGGAACACTTTCATGGTTTGTCATGTTGCCACTGTCACTGAATCAAATTTATCTTTTACTTTTTATAAGATCATTAACCAATTACGACCAAAGTTGTTTTCGCATGTTTTTTTCTTATTTATAAATCATAATCATGATATTAGCCTTTCAATGTCATCCATTCACCTCTTGAAATAATCTGTTTTAGATAGTTGATTGCATGATCACCAATATTTTAGAAAATTGATTCTTCAAAGATATATTTTTTAAAATTATTATAAATTGTTTACGATCCTGCAAAGTTCATTCTATTATAAAATGACTCACCTAAATGTTGGATATCATTCAAGTAGTGCTCGTGTTTTTCCTCACAAATATCACTTAGACAACCATATTGGAAATTATTGCTTGAGATCTTCCCACCATTTATTTTTAAAAAAATTTCTTTTAAAATAAATGTGGGTACATCAACTACAATATCTAGAACTACTTTTTATTAATTCTTTTTGTAGTACTTTCTTATTTACTCTAAGGAATTCAACAAAAACTTCTATCAATTTTCATTTGCAAAAGAAAAGAAAGAAATTTATGTTAATATTTATGCCCCAATTACTTTTGATGGAACATTTTTATGAATTTATTCTAGAATGATGATTTTATTATTCTTGAAATAATAATCAGAAAATAACAGCAACAATTATGATAAAATAATGTACTTAAATGGATATATACTGACATATGTATGTATATATGCTCTAAAAGTACAGTGTGAACTTATATATATATATATATATACACACAAAATTTATTTCTAAAAAATATGAAACTAAAAGTTCTGAAATTTCTTTTCCTTATCTTCAAATATAATAATAGCCTGTCTACTAGAAGAAGATATTTAAAACTTATTATTTCTTATACTTATTTCTATTTTTTTAATGAAAGAGATTTCTCATTTTAACTTGTTTGAGGCTTATGGTTTTAGATTAATTTGATATCTATGTAGGTAAAAAGATTAAATAGTCTAAAGAAGAACACAAACTAGAATTTGATTTTCAAGATTATTCTGACCTAAGAATGATAAAAACAAGATTATCATCTTGTATACTAAAATAATAGAGAATGAAGTCATGTGATCAAAAAATAAGCAATTTTTCACTGCATTTTACTCATTTTAGAAATATTAAACACCGGATATTATGTTTAGAAATTCAATTTTAAATTATTCTACCTATTCAAAAATATTTTTATTTTATCAGCACCCTCCATTTTACTAACAACTTATTGTAGTAAGATAATATTTTTTCTCTTATGCATTCCCCACCATCATCAGTTGTGGTTTATTACTATGAAAATCTATTGATCTGTGTTCTTATTCTAACCAGGGAATATATAGTACTTGAGCAAGCTGTATTCATGGTCAGTTTATTGGTAATGTATGTTGATATACGCATCTTATTAAAACTCAAGTTAAGCAATCTTTCTGTGCATGTTTTTCATCATCAAAATTATTTATCAAAGCACCTACTTTCTTATTTCAAATTTTCTTTACACCTTTCCTCCGAAAGCAACTTTTTTTATTGTTTCATGATACATATCTTCATCACTATCTTGAAGTAGCAGATTTTTTAAAAATTTTATTGAGTTTGTATAAGCCATTGTGCAACTGTTTTGCTTTACTCTATGCCTGTTGAAGGTTGCATTATAGGCTTTTTTAGCTTAAAAAACACGCAGCACAGTTTGTCAGCTGACTATTATTTCAAAAATTACAACTAAAATTCCTCTTACAGTTTACTTTGCAAATAGTTGCTCTATTTTGAAATGTAAAATATAAAATCTGATAATAATTCTGAAAAGCATACTCGTTGGTAATCAATATTAGATTAAAAACTTGTAGTCGATTTTGTTAAGATTTCAATGTTACTTCTCATAATCTTCAACATTTAACTGAAAGTAAATTGGATTAATCTTCCAGAGGGAATTTGACAATAAACAAATTTTAGCTATATTTGTGTATTGTTTGCGAAATGAAATAAAATGTTATTTTATCATCTCTAATGACCCTATAAATTCTATTAGAAAGAGAACATTATTAGAGAGAAAAATTTAGAGCAATGTAAAAAGTAAACAATACCATATTTCATAGAAAATATTTTGTACATTTGTTGGAAAGGAATTGTGATTAAAAATTTTCATTAATCATATGCATTGTACTTGAATGATTTAGGGAGATGATTAATGTTTATAATAACAGTCTGGGTGATGATTTCTTTGGACTTCATCTAATGAAGAATTCCTGATGAAGGCTGGTGACCATATGAGATAACTCATATTCTCATTTTTGATCTCTGATACAACAGTTCAAGTAAATACTATGGAGATGATTTCATCAAATTACTCTTATATTCTTTGTTGGAATTTTTAGACTGAAAGTTTAACACTTGTGCACAAAATTTATTCCAATTAGCTTATTGTTATACATATCTAATAGCAAGAATTGTTCAGATTGTAATATATCCAAATGAATTATTGGTATGACAGGAAATTTTTCCTATTTCTATTTTCTGTTCATTTTCTTTCCATATTCTATGAATAAAGCAACTGTTTCATGCCTTTCCACTTTTATTTGATACATCAATAAGTAATGCTCCGGTTGTAAAACAATCTTTAAACCAATATAAAGAGTGTCCAGTGTTTGAAAAAAAACTGACATCACATACAAAGTTTCAAAACTATCTCATTTGACTTTGACCTTTTGTCTATTTTTTTAAACTCATAAATTCATGACTAATTTTATTATACACTAATTTATTGAAACTAGTGTCGTCATCTTAGTTGACGTATCATTGATTTTATTTTTTAAATATGGTTTAATCCAGAAAAGTCATTTTGTATTTAGAATAGCCAGCATTAATTCACATGATACTGGGTATTTACTAATTATTATGCATTCTGATGTTCTACTTTCAAATCAGTTTTGTCAAATCTTCATTATTTGTTCAATTATGTACATTTTATCATCCTCATTTTCATTACTGCTGCAAAAATGTTTTGGCCCTATTTTCTGATAACTTCTGATTAATTTTCTTGATTATTCTTTTGTCAATATTTTAAAAACTCCAGTAAGGATATCAGTTGTTTTCTATAACACTGATTTTATAATTTGTATTTCTATATCTATTGGTTGAAAATAACCCTGGTTGAAATCTTCATTCAAAATATTATTGGAATGTCTGTCTTATAATTTTTTTAATTCTAATGCCAAAAAAAGATGATTAATTGGTATAATTTGAATTTAAAACTATATTAATTCAGTTTCATCAAATGCAAAGTTATATTTATAAACAGACAAGATCCAAAACTATTCTCATTCTTTAAAGTATCCATAGTTTTACTTTCCAAGAATATTAGAAATCTAGGAATTACAGTAAATCAGAATATCATTTATTTTCAATGTGAGTTATTGGAAGTGTCATCAGTTTAATCTTAAACATGAACCATATATTTACTATAATTTCACTTGTATTAACATGAGTTTTTTCTCATGATTCTCGAGAAGTTTTTTATATTGTTTTTCCCTTATCATTATCGAGGTACCATTTTTAGTCCTTAAAATCCAAATATATAACTTGTTTGTTGTGTAGCATTACTTTTAAAGGGTTGTTTTAATCATAAACCTCTTAATAGTTGAATAGATTCTTCAATAAATATCTATTTGATTTGATATCATGCTGAAATATTGTAAGCTATAAAGTCATTTTCCCCTCTGCTTTTATCTACTGCATTTAATAAGTCCTTATCATTGTGACAATATAGCACTTGTATCCCACCCTTGGAAATTTCAACTCACCTTTTACTGCTTTTGGAGAGAGTTATATCTTTTTAATATAACCATATAATTTCCACTATGAATATCAAAAGCACCATAACCAATTCTCTCACAGAAAAAGACTCTTCAGCTATCTCTAATCCTTGTGCATATCTGCCTGATGTATTTCTCATGAGTTCTACTCTTTGGTTTGTTAATACCAAACTTTGGCTTTCCAAATTTTTCTACGGTTTATCTTTTTCATATCTTCACTTTTTCCACTCAAGTTTCTGTATTACTAGCATTTTGTGTCAAAATTACCTCCCTAGTTCATATAGCCACCGGTCCATGACTGATTGAGCAGATAGAATTGGCTGCAGTAATCCACGACAAAATACTTCTGTCCGAATTTTTCTGGAACATCAATCAATCAATATCTACTTTTCCATGCCTTATTGGCATTCAGAAATTCGCATGAAAAATGTATTTTATAAGTTTTGATTTGATTGGATTGCATGTGAGGATTTGTTTATAAAGAGTTCACCAAGATTTGAACTGACAGCCAGACTTTCGACTGCAATGATACATCATTCTCAGTACAATGAAGTTTGATGTAAGCCGTTAGAGATAGATTTAATTCTAAAGCTAGCCAGCTGTGGCAATAATTCTCTTATGATTAAGCAGTAGCCAAAATTATTGAACTTCATATTTTCTTATAGGAACAATGATGAATCATATGAAAAATTATAAAAATCAGCTGAATTCAATTCAAACCATTAACAATAGATGTTGATATTTTCCAATTATTTCCAATAAAAGAGCTGCAAGCCCATATAAATTTTGTAAGCCTAAAATGCTCCTAATTTGCATCAGAGTAGGTTTAAAAGTCTTACAAAAGGAGGTGAGTGATAATAATGATAATAGTCTTGAGTAGAAGTAAGACGTAGTTGTTCTGAGGATGGTGTCTACCACATGTGGGTGAGTAACCACTGCATGCGTGACGTCACAAAGAGTTTGAGGCAAACAGAAGACAGTTCCAGATGTAAATATTCCAGTGGCCATGTTGCCTCTGTTAGAAGCATATGTTCTACGCATTATTTTTTAATGCAGGGACGCGAGAGATTAAGCAAAGGTAGATCATACTTGGAATGAAAACAGATGCAAATGTTTAGACAAATAATGAAAAGTACATTTCATGAATCAACAAATAAAATATTTAACACTATATGTACATTTCAGCTGAAAAAGAAATCATATACTCATTTAGAAATCGATCTTGATAGAGCAGAAAGAGAATAGATTACAGCGTAACTACTTTATAAAGAAGAGAATGTTAGGAAGAGAGTTATTACGTTATTATATGTGTTAGAATGTGATACAGAAGAACTATGATTAGATAGGAGAACTAACATAATAGATCTAATGACATTCGGTTTATCTATCCATGGAGCCTGTTTAGTGATGCTTTTGATGATATCATTGAAATGAGACAAGTGATAGGCAGAGTTAGCTTTGAGTTGCTAGAATGCCTCTATGGATTCTCACATTGAGGAAGATAGCTGACAAAAGACGATATAGTCACAGTGAAAGAATGGAAACCATGGCGGCCAAGAGGTTAGGGAGATGACCAGTCCAGAGAGACCGGAGCTGAAGTAAGCGATGATTAACGGACGTCTATGTTGTTATAGACAGGAGCCACAAGGAAATGACATCATAAAATGTGTGGCTAGCTTTAAAGTTTTGTATCTAAAGCCATGTATTTATTCATATTTATTTTCATATTTGATTTTAACGGGAAATGAAATAAGGTCTCTAGAAGAATATTGAACAATAAATATTTTTATGAATGGCGTCTGTACATGTACTCACATTAAAATGTGTTATACAAGAAAGAATAAACAGAAATAAGTTATAAAGACATGATTAGTCTTCTCTCAAAATTTGACACCTTAGCCATGCAGATGTGAAACTGTTGTTAAAATTCATATGCTCCCTCTATTTAATGAAAAAGAATTACCAAAGAATTTATTTTCCAAGAAATTGTAATGATCTAATCCTTTTTTGAATACAATTATCTTAAATTGAAATGTTAATTGCTGAACAATAATTTTTAGATAATGACCTATTTATTTTTGATTCCTCAAAGATCATAACTAACCGATAAGTTAATCAGGTCCTTAGATTTGTATACTGCTGACAAATAAGATGGATAAAATCCACTTCTCACATACATTGTTCATACATTGTTTGAAACATTTAAGTTTCCTTTTTTTATCCCTTTGTTCAGTATTTATGCTTCAGCAAAGTAATTCCACTAAGCAAAAATGGAATTGTATTAATCTATTAAGAGTACTATTTTATGATATAAAGCTCTTAGCTTTATTTTAGTTATATTTTTATTTGAAAGATTTCATTCTTTTTTTGGGGGGGGTGTTATTTAATATACATGAATTTTTATCCTAATTTTATTTCTCCCACTTTTTGCTAACACTTATGATTTTAATCGTCTTCTTCCAAAACCTACACAAATTTGTTTATTTATGTCTATTGACTGAATTACACAAACTTTAGCTTGAAAGAATTGGTATTTTTGTTTCCTTTTAAAGGTTGCATATTTTCGTGTTTTTCTTTTTCTCTTATTTATCTGCAGCTTTAAGGCTGTACATTCGATATCTGGAATATCTTACTCAATCTCTTAATAACTCCTATTTCCAAGAATTTTTTTGATTATTTAGAACACTGACATTCCATCAAAATAATTCTTGTTTCTAAAACTAGGTCTCATTTCCAATTGCTTGAATAATTGGGAAAACAATTAATATATAATTCCTTTCATTTCATCCTCGCTGTGCTGATTTTATTAATTCCAATGAATACTTGAATATAATCAATTTTCTAGCCACTCTATGACTACCACCACTATTGATGATTTTGTCAACTCTTTTTTTCTCTTTGCTCCTCCCACATGCAATTTTTTTTACAAGAATCTCATGATTCTACCCCCCACCTCTCTCTCAGTCTTTTCTACTTTTTCAATCTCTTTAAAATTCAAATTGCAAGGTAGGTAGACTATGAGATTATGTGCAACTTTTCACTTTCCTTCATTGTGTTTCTCATAACATGCATTCTATCACCATTCTCACCACAATTCACTAATAAATGCACTTAACACCAGCTGAAAAAAATGGAATAATATAAAAAGGAGATGTTGAACGCACAAAGAAAAATTGTGTCACTCTCAAGAGTGAACATTTTTCAAATTTTTTTTCCCTCAAATTTTCAATGAGTTTTTTTTTTTTTTTTTTTTTTTAAATTTTGAAAAAAAAAAAGAAGAATAAAATTGATTCTAAATGTGCCTTTCACTTTTTGTCTGTGTGGGTATATGTGTGTGAGTTCCTATCACTGGTGACCATTCTGTTTGCAACAGCCAAATCTCCATTTCATTCCAGAACTACTGGTGGATCAAAACGCTTCGGCTGCTCACTCAGCCTGTGAGTTTCTTTTCTGCTGCCTTCTGCTTGACTCTATACTGTCTGTCTTCATTCGACTTATCTTGTAGGCTCACCATACATTGCACCAGGCCGACAGTGCTCACTCACTCACAAATTTGGATGTTACTTCATTATGTTTAGTTTGCACCTTAGTTTTTCAGCCAGTACGTGTCGTGTTCAGAATCTTATTATGACTGATGGTTCAAACAGCCCAGTTCTTTGAATGGATGGAAATATGCAGATCACACAAACATATATTTAAAAAAAAAAAAGAAAAAAGAAAAAAATATCTGAAATACAACAGCTACAGCCTTTGTCACAATTTTTTATTTTATTTTAACTTTGTTTTTCTCTTCTAATCTTAATAATTTTTTTTCACTTTTTCAATAACTTTTTTCCTTCTTTTTTTAGACCTCTTTGCCTTCAGAAGTTTAAAACTTTTCTAGACTTGGGCATTATCCCAAGTCACAGCTATTTTCTCCCTAGTATGAACAGTGATTTACAAGAGATTACTTTGAATTTCCTTTGCAACATTGATTCTAATTTATCCATAAAATGTTCCGCTCATTTCATTGGAATACCCGATTTATTACATAATGGATCAACTTTGATGATATTTCTTTTGAAAAAATTGATCTTCACAAAATGAATATCATGTCCATTATTGTATAGGAGATCACAAAAAACATACTCAGACTTAAGGTATTTTAACTTATAATGATAAATTATTCCATTAAGACCATATGAACTTCAACTTTATCTCAAACAAAAATACTTTAAAACTGTTCACTGATAAAAAGTGATGATGTTTGATAACTCCCAAACTGTTCACAAATATTGGATATTAGTACCTAGAATTTGTTTTTATAATCACACATTATCATTGATTTTTTTCTTCTTTGGGGGGATATTTGCAGAACCAATAATCAAAAGCAGTTCTGTTCTAAATAATCTTTAAAACAACATAATTCCTCTATGCTCCAGTTGTTCAATAGGTTTGGAGGAATTTATTAGGATTACTTGAAGTGGATCTTGAAGATGGAATATGGAAAATAAAGTCCCCTTTTAATGAGACTATAAAAACTAGCTCAAACAAAAGAAGCAGGATTAGAAATATCTATCAGCAGATTTATTCAATTGAGGTAAAGCTGAGTTATCTTCATGTTCCAAGATAAAATAGTTCTAAAAGCATTAGGTTGGTGCAAAAATAATTGCGGTTTTTCACCATCCACATAGAAGCAGTATACCTCAGCTTAGAATCATCATCAGCCTTTTCCAGTTAGGTGCAAATGTCAGACAACTGTTGAATGGTCAACATTTAGTTCCTCTGCAACCTCTCTATAAAGTTGTTTTATATGTGTCTGGCCTAGTAATGGCCCATAATTGAATGTTATCAATCACAGAATTGTCTTCAAGGCTCTGGTCCCTGCTTCAAAACTTTTGGAGCAAATTTTGAGCAGAACGTTCAATGATTGATCTTGCAAGAAGTTTCTGCTGCTTCACATCCCATTTCAAACTTGTAAAACAAAATTGCTTGAATTTGCCTTTTTCTATCTTTGATATGACAGCCCCAAATAAACCAGAATAAATAATCAAAAGAATATGTCAGCTCAAATGAATACAGTGAAATTTATGCTTTAAAATGGTGTATTACATGAAGATATTTAAATAATAACTTATTCCAAAATATTCATCAAATCTTTAGATAACCAAAACCGCAATTATTTCTTCACCAACCTTGTTTTACTTTTTCTTCAATTCCATTTCCAAAAATCTATGAGAAATTTTCTTTTCTTTTCCTGACTTTTATCTGTATTTGATCCACATACTATTATAGAACATAATAACTTCAATTACCTGTTGTCTGTTACTACGGCTACTGTACACTGACCTGTATAAATCATCTCAACAAAATCAGTTTCAAAGTTCTAAAGGTGAAGAGGTCAACATTTTATCAACTTTGCAAGCTTAACAATTATTGGATAAACTTTGGTCAATTATTTTTATTCGTTTTTTTGCCTTTTTTCTTCTTCTGTTGTTTTCTATTTGGTATTTGTGATAGCTTGTATTTGTGATAGCTTGTAGAAGTGAATTATGACATAAAATGTTAAAAGACCTTAAAACATTTATTCTGTGATGAATTGATTGTCATGATAATTCTTATACACATTCTATCTGATCTTTTGTCAGTAACTTTGATTTAAAGGAAAATCACCCATGTAAATGTTTGGTTCACATGTTAGAAGCAGTTATATGCATTAAAACTGACCACAATGACAATTCAAGCATCACACATAGCATATTCTGAGTTGGCATTTGATAAGTACTCTTGACACCTAATAATTTTGAGAATATTTTCATTTTACTCCTTTTTCTAAACTAAGAGAATTAACAAAATTGGAAAAAACATTCAAAATTTATGTCTTCCTAAACTATTTTGAATGATCAAAATGTTCATATATTCCACTAACAATATTATTTTGGACAGAACTATTATCTTTTATTTATCATATATTCAGTACTGGCACCAAAGATTTAAGCATTTATTGTGATCTTTTTCTTATTCCTTTTCTTAATTTACTCACTTGCCTCATGAAACAACTGTTGATGTTTGTATGAGAGTGACAAACAAAGGTTTGCCAGTTCTACTGATTGCGCTTTTGCCAGACTTGCTCAATGTTCTTCCAGAAATCACATCTTACCTTTCACACCACTCCTTATAACCTCCTTCCTTCCTTCCTTCTTTCCTATGTGCTTAGTGTCTAACTTTAAGCTCTTTCCTTGAAAATATCTCAGTGATAATCTTTGTTGTAGATAAACTAGCTCAAAGTTATATATAATGATAAAAATTTTACAAGTTGTTTTCAAATTCCTCTGGAAAGTTTTTATGGATTCTTCAAAGTAAAATGAAAATTTCAACAATGAAAATTGTTGTTACTTATTCATTGTGATTACTTTCATGTATTCTATAATAATAAACATGATCTGAACTAGATTAGTTTTATTGTTATCATAGAATAAGCCTGCAATTCTGAACGTGGAGCGCATTTTGAATACACGGGGGGTGCGATTTGGAATTCGGGTGTGAAGAGCAAAAAGCATTATGGAGCTCAAAACTGAGTCAAAAATGTTAAGGCTTAACTAATCAATTCCCAATAATGCAGTACTATTAATTCCTTATTACACTACTATCAAGTATTTGTTTTACTTGGACATTAAAACGTCTGCAAATCAGTTGATGTCAAGTCATTACTACTATTACAACTCATTGATAATACTAATGTTACCAATGTTTATAAATGTGGAGGCAGCATCTTTTTTATAGTATAAAATCTTTTTTTTTCCCCTAAAAACATCTATCATAATCAATTAATTCTAGTGCTACTACAATCACACAAATAACTAAGGTTTACTATAATATCTAATTATAATTTATGTCTTTTATATTTAATTTGTAGGTAGTAGAGAAAAAAGAAGGCTCTTGAAAATCTTGAAAAAGAACCCTGTCTTGATATAGTGGCAGCTCAACCAAAGTGGTTTAGAATTCACAATAATGTTACCAAGTTATTATTTTGTAAATTCTTATTTCTTCATTTTTTTTTTTTTTTTTTTTTTTTTTTCAGAAGTTGGAGATATTCACTACCATATAATTTATAGATGTGTGCTATCTTAAGAGTAAAAAAATTCTATAAATAAATACAAGAAAATTGTATAGTTTGTTTGAAAATTAGCTTAAAAAATAACAGAAAAGATTTCAGTCTAAGTAAGGACAAATAATATTTAAAGCAGATAACAAATAGCCATTAGAATTTATTTAGGTAATTCAACACCTTTGATTATCAAAAAAGGACAGCAACCATAAAGGTGGCCATTACTTAGATCCACTCTAACAAGCCTAGCACATTTTGCAGTTTCTTCTTTTATTATGCTATGTTTAGGTTCTTTTACACTCTTCACTTGCCTTCTTTCTTTCTTACTTTCTTGGGTAATATGAATTAAACAAAAGCTTCATTTCGAAAAATCATTTTGACCATTTCATTATTCTAGACAAATGTTTGGCTGCTATTTATATGAAATTTGAGGCAATTTTGTTCAGTACGAGAAACCCATATTTTAAATGTGATCTTTACTGTTTCTGTCTTAAAGAACTGGCAATCTTGTGCATAGCACATTCTTATACGTCCAACTTAGTTGTAGTCTTGGCTGCCATTTCACTGTTTAATGTTTTTATAATTATTATTTTTCCTATCATATAATTATCAATTTTCAGTACCCCAATGCACCTTGTTAGTGTTCTTTATCTTCAAATACAACCTTTCATAATTCCATCACTTCTTTCTTTTCCTTTCATCTCCCTCTTGCTACTCTTTTCTGCCATTGTCTTGCTTTTGATGTCCATATAGAAAAAG
>OY735206.1:62223204-62258204 GCA_963457665.1 Thysanoteuthis rhombus
TTGAAACTATGTAAAGCACATAATTCCACCACAAGATAGGCTCCTTGCTGATGAACAATGATTAACAAGCTAGTTTTTTTTAACCAACTTGTCCAATCCTATAACTTATCTATAAACTATATAAATTACCTTATGCTTCATTAGAAACTGACAACCAGAAATGTGTACATAGGTTTCTTCAGTTTTTTAGTTGGTGTGGCTGTCTATCAATCTATCTATTGGACCAATGGTACAGAGGGCTAAAAATTGAGACATTTACTCCTTATCAAAGCTAGAAAAAGGTTTTTTGTTTTTGTTTTTTGGACAGCTCCCTGCCCATCCATTTAGTGTGGCATTTAGTTTGCAATGTAAGTTTATGCTAAATTGGTTGCTTAGTTTATGTCCGGCTGCATTCACACTTGTTTTTTGAAAATTCAAACTTTTTTAGCGCTATTTTCTATTCGGTGTACTTCACATTTTTTGGTATTACTGATATTTAGCTTTTGTATATCTTTTACAAAAATCTTTATTTTATTACATAGGTTGACAGGGAATTCAGTTTTGAATTCATTTAAATAAGATGAATAATTGTATTTTTATTTCTACTTAGGAATTATACCAACAAAACTTTTAGTTTGCCTTTCAGATTTTAAATAAAATCTTTTTTATTTATTTATTAACATTTTTGTTTTAAATCATTTAAATTTCAGGATGAAGCAATTTCATTATCAATTTTCGATTGGTCTTTTTTTTCAACTTTTGTGGTTGAATACTCTCAAAGTAATTAGCATGAAGTAGGAACTAAGAAGTAGCTTCTGACAGCACTTGAACTTGCATCCTCTGTCTTGTGAGCTCATCTTTCATGGATGACACCCTGACCAATTCAGTCACAGGTCTATGGCTGGGTATAACTTGATGTTTGAAAGGGTACTTGACCAAGAGAGTTGTAACAGAAAAGACAAGTCAAAAATTGTAATAATTTTTTTGTTTTGGAAAAAATTGTTAGTTTTTCCACAAAGGAATATTCAAGCTTAAAATTACTTTTACTAGGGCATAAATTGTATCCTTTAGTAAATCTACAGGGTGGGCCATAAGTTACACAGGAGTTTTAAAAAAATCAATAAATTTGTTTCTAATTACCTTTTAATTTTTCTTTATTTCAGGTGTAGTAGAAAGTTGGATCACAGAAAAAAAGATAAAACTTTGAACTTTTTATTGTAATTCAAACTTTGTAATAAACAGAAATAGAAAAAAATTTATTGAATGTTTTAACTCCTATATATCTTATGGCCCTGCCTGTAGGAAAAATATGTAAAAAATACTTCTTGATGCTTCCTAATTTTATAGCTGATAAGTTGTTAACAGTCTTTTTAATTATTGATATTATGGCAAATCTCACATTTAACTACAATTAAGAGTGCATATAGATAGATATACAAAAGCGGTTTGCTTCAGTGTATTGATTTTATTTGATAAAAGCCACATTACCCTTGTCAGATGCTGCAATTTAATCAGTGAAAACCGGTGACAGCACCCTAACTCCATTCTGTCGTCTCTGTCTAACTATTTCCCAACTAGCCTAATATTGTAAGATGAAATTGAATATGGAACTGATAATAGAAAGAGAGAAACCATTTGAGAGAGGTAATGTTTTTGCCGTTTTCAGATCTGGGAGCATTACCAAACTCTTTGTTCTTTGTTCAAACTTTTTGTTCATACCAGGAATTGAACCCAGCACCTTCTGCATGTGAGGCAGACATGCTAACCATTACAGTATCGGTGCAGTTGGCAACAATTGAAACTGGCATCTATCTGAAATAAAACATTTGTTGCTCACTCTTTACATGTAGCTCAGATAAAACCTAAAAGTTGATTTTCTTGCTCTATACAATTAGAGCAGCAGTTTAGGCAACTTAATAGTTAGTCATCCTGTATCAACCCAGTGCTCCACAGGTCACCCACTGAGATTTGACTGATGAAAATCATAGAGGCTCTTATACCAAACTTATGGAAAAATCCAAAACATTAGGTCTGTATCTCAAAGAGTTCTGAAATTGAAAATTTATAGCTCCTATGGCATGTATGGCTTTGAAACTTCATGACTAGCACTGAGGTTTTCTGTGAAATTCAAAAATGTTATCAAATCAAGTGTATCTTCTGTAATTTTCTTACAAGGGTCTGAAAATGGCTTAAAATGCCAAACATAACAAGACAATGCCCACTTTGAGAGCTTCTCACTCAAACAGCATGCTAGATAAAGCACTCAGTTTTTTTTCCTGTCATTTATCACATATTAGATCATGTATGTGCTATGATCATATTTATTACTTTTATCAAAGTGTCAGAATGAGTGTTTGAACTGTGTTCAATTTTCAGATGTCCTCAAAACTGTATTTCCATGTTCTCATCTGACCATGTGGGCAGTTAACCACCATTCCCATATTTTTACCAAGTATTTTTATATTGCACTAATTATTACATGTATATCATCATATCCACGTGTTTCATAAATTTGATCAAACTTGACACTATATGAGGAAGTGAAAGGCAGACAAAGTTTAAACATACCGACTTCTGTTTGGACAATCTTTGACTTTGAGCTAAGCTTTCAACTTTGCAGATATTATGTATTGCTGTAGAATGAATCAGCTGAAACGCTTTGTCAACATCAAAGTTGAGAAGAATAGATTAGATTGTCTAACAAATAAGTAAGCCAAGATAAATGCATGGAAAACAAAACTTGACATTTATAGGGTGTAATCGAATTTTGAATTGTCCATTTTCTTCACGCACATGTTAATTGGATCAATTGTGCAGATTACGGCAGAAGAAAAGATCATATTAAAAAACAATGCACAGCTGGTATTTTTGTGCTCATATTATTGTTCGGGTTCAAATTGGATTAATAATGCAGAGATCTATTGTATAACTCTTGGATTTATCAGCTATGCTATCAGGAAACATCTTGGGATGTCCACTGAAAAAATCAACTTATTAATGATAAAATCTAGGAATTCAGTCGATACTTTTGTATTAATAGTGAAGCAACCAAATTTTTCCCATCTTAAATAATTACATATTAACTGAACTTGGTATGGTAAAATGTTTGAGAATAAATTGAAAAAAAACTCTAAATTAGGAGAATTAATAATAAGAAAGACATATCTAAGGATATCTAAATTTTGGAAGCAATGTAAACTTATGAATTTACTCTGAAGAAATGTGTTTTTTTTTTTTTATTGATGAACTTCAGTTTTTTTTCTCTTTTCAGAGCAGTTAAGATTTCAAAATTAAGTTTTAAAATGAAAACTTATGTACATATTTATTATATATGTATGAACTTACCCAAAGGCTTTGAATTATAAGAATTGTAAGACATATGAAAAATAGTGTGCTTTCTTAATCATCTCATATTGCAAAAGCTTCAGGTTTTTCCATACTTGGAAAACATGAGAAATATTTTTTTTATATCATTTGTTGACCTTACTTTCTTCCACTGCAAACAATTCACATATCAAAATATGTTGTAATTATAATTCAGTGGTGATAGTAGTTTATGCTATGTATTACTATCATATTTGCATGTCTGTAAGGTATTTTTTTAAAATACTGCTCTCCAAAACTTTTCCTGACCCTGTAGCTGTACAATTTGAACTTTCAATTCTGGATCTTCCCATGTATAATACCACCGTATAATATACAGTATGATATTCGTATACTATTAAGATAACACGTATCTTGTAGGCTCACATGTATAGTAATTGAATATTTCATTTATATTAAAAGCAAAGAAACATTTCATGAGGAAGATCAAAGTTATAGATAGCACATTATAGACCATTTAATGTTCTATTATGTCTATCATCTGGCAATACATAATGTACACATCGATAACATAATGTCAAGGCATTATATATGTTGAATTAGTGCCAGTCCATATGTCTGTGTGTGTTTGTATGGTTCAGGTTAGGGTTAGGGTCAAAAGTCATAGAAAAAGCAACAATTTTGGCTAGAAAAAAATAGTCACATTCAATTTATAGCTATGAAATAAATAATTTTCTAATGAGTTAATTTATTTCCCCCTCAGGCAAAACACAAGTTGCTAATGTATTCTATTTATTCAATTTATAGAGATTAAATAAGTAATGTATACTGTCCATTTATACAAAGATGTATTGTTTTTTTTCTACCTTTAAAAATCATATTCAACAATTTATCATGGTTTTCATGACTATTTCCCCTTTACAACTGAAGTTCCTATTTAAAAACAGTCATATGATGGCCAACACTCTAGTTTTATATAAATATGAACTAGTTCAAAATATCTACGAGATAAGGGGAAATAACTGTCAAATGGTACTCGGATTAAGGGAGATAAATTTAACATGATTTTTTATAAAATTCTGAAGAAGCCATATGACTTTTTTCAACTTGAGTCCATTATTCTGAATTTTTTTTATACTCAAACATGTTCCATTTTGACAAATAGAATCATCCTCCCTTCCATCAAATCTTCTTTCTTCTTCTAATATATTAAATTTATCATCAAAAATTGCTTTTTATTATATAAATCCTTCTTCAGCTTATTTCATCCCAACGTTTATTACAGTTACATTCATCTCTGTGATGGTTAGGTTTTCTCTTGGTATATTTTTTATAATTTTTCTATTTAGAAATCCTGTTATTTTGGCGTCTTCCTTGCAGCCATCCCTAATACGTTTGTATTATTCTTCCTGATATATTTTGCTTTAGCAGTATCTGATGTTTCCTATGTTGTATTCATCAATGTTTTGGTTTATTGATGGGTTCATACTCAAGGTAATATCTGTCTTCTCTTCTTTCTTTTTGTCTTTGTCTCTAAAAATACATGTGCAAGTACACACACACACACACACACACACACACACAACATCTATTCTTTCTTCCTATATTCTTGTCTACTGACTCCTGTTCTCTCACTGCATTTTTTTTACCTTGCTCTCTAATCAATTTTGATTTGTAAATTTTGAATTACTTGCTGATTTAGTTTAGTCTTCCCTCTTTCTGTCTGTCTGTCTCTCTCACTCTCTGTCTCTCTCTCTCTCTCTGACACACACACACACACACATACAAAATAAAATGCTTGCACATTCATTTGACCTCGACTTTCAAATAATATTAAGCATCGTGCAGTTTTATCTTTTCTTTTCTTTTCTTTTCTTGAGCCTTTAGGTATTCTTGGCTTTTTCATCAAACAGTTGCTTTGATTTCAAATTGGTCTACAGCTTTCCTTCCCTTGGAAATCTTTTCTTTTTTTTTTATATCATGCTTATCAGCGTTTGTTTCAGAGTTTTTCTCTGCATTTAGTAAGATGCTCCATGAAATCATTCAGTTTGCATGATACTGTTTTCAATAACATTGTAGGCAGGGGCTTCACATGAAAATGATTTTATTTGTAGTTATTGTTCTTCCTCCATAAGTGTACTTCTAGACTATGGCCATGCATGGATCACTCTGTTGCTAGTCAGTTGATAAATAACCTCCGAAAAGAACATTCAGTAAAAGGCAATGTACAAGCATTGTACCAAATACATTTTCATATTATTTACACAATGTCTCCAAAATCATTTGATTGATACAGAATTTGGTAGCTATATGCGTGCCTAGAGAATTGTGAGAATCTCTTTGTGTTTTTAGAATTATGAAAAATAATTTTTGAAAAGTAATTCTATTCTTCATATTCTGTATTTTTCAAATAGATTGGATATACGCGTGCATGTGTTAAGAATATGAAAAAGGTTATCTTTTTTCAATTTCACGCCTGTCAGTCAGCTTTTCAGTAGGTTACTTATCAATGTAGGTATTTTGAATTTATGTTGAGAACTCCTCAAGAAAAATTGCATCAAAATAGAGAATTTTCGTCTTTAGTTATATGTTGAACATTAAGTTGTCACTTATGCTTACTTTATTTTCATATAGCTCATATTATCTCTCCAGTTCAATTATTTACAGGCATACGCATTTGATTTGTGGTTAAGTTACTCTGTTTTCTTGATATTACTTGCCCAAGTGGACTTGATGCTTGTAATCTTGGAAAAATTGCAAAATTTGTAGTTGCCTTTTTTCTTTCTTTCTGAAATTAGTCAATTTATTTTTCATTCTTTGAAGTGTAGGCTTCTTTTGTGTTCTATTCAGGATTTGATTTTACAATATTACATAGATATTTTTTTCTTATCCAGAAGTTCATTTGAACTAATATCCTCATTTTTATTGCTTTTATGTATTCTCTAGATACTTTAATCAGAATGTTTTCTATAAGCCAGTTTTCACAGCTATTTATAAACATGGAACAGAATATTACATTTTGTGTTTCACAGTAAAAACTAAATCATTTGTCTATGCTTTCTATCTGAAGATGGTATATATTAAAATATTCTAATAAGACAAACTCCAAATATGTGGATATTAGTCATGAAATTATTAGTACTCCATCTCATAATTGCAAATCACTTGCATAAAGATACAAATGTATCCCTTTTTTTTTTCTAAGAATAAAAATTCTCCTTTGAAAATTGTATCAGTTGTACAGCAGTTTTTGTATTGGTTGATACATGTCATGAATGATACATTTTTCTACTTTACAATTTTGTAGACTTTGTTGATTAATGCCAAAAATGAATGAATAAGAGTGTGAATTGTACATTTTTTAACAAAAGAAATAACCCTTTATTTGAAGTGTAGAAAATAGTTGGGTTTTTTGGAAAATTATTTCTTTGGAAATCATTCTGATTTTTAAGTTTCAAATATTTCCATTTAAGCTTGTGGATATTTCTCTTTATATGAATATATTCTTATCATGCAAACTTGTGTATCTAGGGATGCAACAGTCACAGTCAATACTAATGGTTGGTACAGCTTCTTTTAAGCATTTATCAAAATTGCTTTATTCAATATACCTGTATTATGAACTTTTAAAATATCTCATTTTCATTTCTCCAGGGAGAAGACTTGCCCAAGGTCGCCAAAAATTGCTAAAGCATTTTAGACGAGGATCAGGTCCCGGACACAATTCTAGCTTCCGCCACAATAGAAGTTTCCGGTTGAAGAGGCAAGAGGGTGGCAGTAAGTAAACTCAATTAAATAGTGACTATCATATTTGCTTTTTTTATATTATTATTCTTGTTAAATGCAAAATAGAGGAAGAAGTATTTTCCTAAGTACATGCACTGATAGATTGGATGTGAGGAAAAGTGAGATAAAGCTGAGATTTACACAAAGTTAAAAGTATTGTATATGAAGATTTTTCCCATTGCATTAAACTTGAGTAATGGCTCATTATTTAAAAGTAGTCTTCATGCTCAATTCAGCGGAGGAATATTAGTTTGAACGTTCATTTTTTTTAATTGAAACATGTAGTTGTCTTCATTCCTTTTTGTGGTATAATCATAAGTTTTTTTTCTGGTACTCAATAAGAACTTTCATCAGAGAAAATTGAAAATATCAGAGACAAAATCAAGAATCTAAACATTTCCCACTCAGTGCTGAGAACAATCTCTTAAGTAACTTGAAATTGCTATGACAGTGTGCAAAGTACAGGAATACTAAGCTAATTGTCAAGGGATGCCAGTGAGAGGTTAGTGATTTTGTTTAATCTACTTATATCGATTGTAAATATTTTTTTTTTTAAATATCAAACAGATTAGATTTTGATATTTGATATGAACTGTAAAGAGAAACTGAATCATAATCTATGTATCAAAATACCCGATTTTATGAAATAGAGAGATTCAGCCTTTGATGTTAATTTGAAATATAATTTCGAGATGGCAATTTTGAGTCTTCTGTTTCTATTATTAAAAATAGGAATTTTGCTGTATAAATGAAGAGAAAATTTGTTGAAGTATTCATTTTGTTTTGTTTCTTTGAATGTGTTCGTTCAGGTCCCAAATTTGTCAATATTTTCTGCAGGCATAAAAAGATTCGGTAGTATACGTTCACGAAAAATAAGCAGCCAGTCAACAAGGTCTGATGACAAATTAGAAGAAGAAATGGAAGATGGAGATTCTCCCCATGCAAACAGTGATCATGAAACTCAGGAAAATTACATGGATCAGGAAGTTACGGATGAAAAAAATTTAGGTCAGAATTTGCCATGGATCAAAGTGAGTCTTTTGAATTTCATGTTTTGATTCGAAATTCCACTGGGAAAAGAATGTATTTCTAGTTTCAATCAACTTTGTGAAAAAAAATATTCATGTAAATTATCAGTTTTGAATATTATTTTATAGTGATTCACTTATATTACTTGAATTTAAAATTTCTAGTTAATGTCTTCCGGGACTTATATCTTTTCGAAGCTGAAATGTAGTGAACATTCATAGTAAAAATTACATGTCTAGCAACATGAGACTTTATTTTTTTCAATGATTTCTTATTTTGTTAAAATATGAAAATGGGATGTTTACCATCATTATAATCTACTGCAAACTGTCATCTATTTACTGACCAGTTTTATACTATACATTCTGTTTTATTATTGTGCAATATTCTTATTTTGTCATTTCTTTTATGTGATTACACATGCAAGTAAAGGGATAACGTCTGCAAAGAAACCTGGTTCGCTTTTGAAGTGAATCTATGTACTTATGTTTACTGATTCAATTTACTTACCTTTATAAAAATGAAATTGCCATTTACTTTCTCTAGTGCTTCCTAAAATAAGATTACATTTGTGCTTCTCCTATGGTTTGACATCAATTATTATAGATTATATGTTTACTCGTTATCAGCATAATTAGACGAAAATTGACAAATGTTTTGTCTTGTCAAGTGACTCAATATGTCATTGTTTAAAATAAGAAATAAAAGTACAAAAGTGATATTGTGCCAATACCAAACAATCTGATTGCAATTAAATATTCTTGCTTTTGTTCTAGATCGTAGTTCAACTTGCCAATTTGTCGAACTTCATCTGTACTCATCAAGACTTTTGTCATCCGTATTGCTATGAGAGGCAACGACGCAGTTGCATTCGACTTATTACTGCTCTGAAGAAGGTTTATGAATCTACAAAAGAAGATGAAGCAAAAAAAACTGAAAAAGTCGTTGACATGCGAAGAGAGTTATTTAAGGAAAAACTCAAACGAAGAGTAAGTGATTATTAGAGACCATCAACTATAGATATCAAAAAGCATAGGTTACTATCAATTTTCCCTCCATTCTGCCTATATATGTATGTATGTTTCTGGATCATCTACAGGTGGTACCAACCAGTCTATAAGCAAAAAAATTGCATCGGTACATCATTGGACCCCTTCTGAAAACTTTTTTTTTTTTTTTTTTTTTCACTCTTTTAAAAAAGTGCTTTTTTGGCTTTTTGGAGCTTTTTTGTTCCCAAAACACCCAATTTTTTAAGGTTTTAAAAGTGTTTCTACAGAACGCATTTTTCCGTGTTACTGCCTTGAAAATTTGCATTGGTAGTTTACTACACACCTTCAGGAAGTGTTTTTATTCTCACCCCCCCTCCCCCAATTTTGTTGAAGTTTGATCTATAATCAAAGTTCGTGCTAAATTAGTCACTACTTTGTGCCCAACAATCTTGAACATCGGCACCAATCAACCTATAAGACTGAAAGTTTGCATCGGTACTCCACTTGACCCCTTCTGAAAACTTTCTGTTGATTTTTTGAAAATGTTTTTAGGGGATTTTTTATCAAAATAACGTCCAAAGCAGTATAGAATGCATTTTTCATGCTACAGCCTCGGAAATTTGCATTAGCAGTCTACCACACACCTTTTTTTTTAAAATTATTCCTTAGCATAGGTTTTTAGTGGAGGTTCAATCTGCTATGGAAGTTCATGTCCACTTGTTTTTTCGAAAATACATTGATTATCCCTTCTTTCCCCTTTTTTCAATTGATCACCCCCAACATGGCATGCTGCCAAAAGATGATGGTCATGTGACGGTTTCTATTCAGAGACTAACCAGTCCTTATATATTTTTAAATTTGAAGATTCTTACCATTAACATATTTATTTTATAAGAATTCAAAGAGATATTAAAGATAAAATGCTTTGAACATCAATAGAAAAACCAATCAACAGAATACAGTGTATGAATTTCTAAGTAGGATATTTTGTTTTATAAATATCCATCATGGTGTTAAAAGGATGTAAAAGAGAAGGATAAAGGAAATACCCATCCAATAAAGTAATGTTCGGATTTTGACCGTGGCTACTAAGTTCTTTGCACACTAATATCTGTGTGGGAAGCATGAATCCACTTCTTCCTCTAGGTGTGGATAAATAGTGACAGCCATTTTGCTGGTGCCAAGCTAGAGTAAAAGAAGATGGTTGGTTGGGGGTTAGCAACTCTACCCCATAAAACCTACTTGCTACTGGAACTTCAGCTGCATCACAAAGCATGGTGTGATTGCAGCCTTATGCTCCATAAGGAGTCTAAAGGAGAAAAAAAATGTATTAGTTAATTTATCATGGAATCGAATTTAATCGGGGAAAAATTTACTATTGAAAATGTGAAGCATATAATGTATTGGTAAATATTTTTGTGATGTATATATATTTTTGTATTTGCTTTTTTCTTATTACTTTCAGGAATCCATATTCCAGCAAGCTTCTCCAACCCGTAGACGTGAAAGCACACCTCTTCTTGAGAAAATTAAGTCAGATGTATCTATTTCCAAGTTGAAAATCAGCTCTCCTCATTGGAAGAAAGAAGAGAAGCCACGTGAGATAAAGCCTGACCCCCTGCCAATAGTAAAATATATTACCTGCCAAGTAAGACAATGTAGATTTTAACTACATTTCCCTGCTGTCATGTATTGATATTATTGGGATCCTCTCAAAAATTATGTTGTGTCTTGTTTACTTTTATCATAAATTTTGATAATTTCAGTTCGACTTTCACTGAAATAGATGGATTTATGGTTTATATTAAATCATATCATTTTTAAAAAAAACAATTTTAGAAAGAAAGATGTAAAATAATTTTTCATAATAACAATTATATTTTTCTCAAATATCTATAGTCTCCTTCAGCATTGATAAAATTTGCATCATATTAACTATTAGCTTGCATACTTAGCATTGCCCAGGGGAAGAAAACTTCAATAGCACAACGCAAACTCCTTAAATTAGAAAATGCCCAAATTTTTAAATGATTCGTCTCCCTTATAATTGGAAATGCCAAAATTGAGGTCATCCGAGGTTATCGCCAGCCAACTTATGTCCACTCTGGAGTCAAGTTCCCTTCTACACAAATATACTACCTGTCAGATGCAGCCATTTGGGAGTCTATAAAACAAAGTATGAAATAAACAAACAAACATTCATCATCTTTAATGAAATTGATGAGCTTTTAATACTTCAATTGTTTCTTATGTTCAAATTATTGTTTCAGATTGTGTCCCTTTAATTGGCTTGATAATTTCCAGGAGAAAAATAAATACCTTCAGTCTTTTTTTTCATTCTATTAATTTCTATCTAACAAGATTATTTAGAATAGATTCAAGGAAAGCCCCAGGTACACACAACACAGAAAGTTGCAAAAGGCACCAAGTGTTAGGGGGCATTTATCATGTGTCTGAGACAGGAGGGCTTTCCAAATACAACTGGCCAGGAAAATGAATAAATTAAACAAGATCAAAACAGTTGAAATGGGAAAATTCTCTTATGTGAAGTAAGATTTTTGAGGAATATCTGACAGTTAAATTCTTTCTGTTGTGGTGAAATTGAGAGAAACAATTGGCCAAAGACAACTTCAATCAGGTTTTGAATGGCACCCAGATACAACTTGCCTTGGGTACCAGGAAGCTTAGGGGCTGACCCTGAATTGGCTACAGAAATAGTGATTGAATTTTGTTTTTTCTTCTCTTTATTGTAGCTGTATTTCCACACCACACAATATGCACAAAAGTACTCGATGAATTCCAATGATATTTTGTCGTAGGGTAAGCCATGGGCAAAGGAGGAATCGATTGGATTCTGAGATGGATCTCGGAATTTCTCAAAATTACCTTTCCTGCGTTGTTACTATTTGTGAACTGATTTTCATCCAATTTTCAGTGACAACGATGTTGCCAGGGTTATGCACTCTCGGAGTGCTTTCTAGTTATGATCACATTGAGTGATTTGTTCATGACCCCCCCCCCCTTGATCATCATCATCATTGTGGGTTATTTTTTTTCTTTCAGGCTCAGAATCTGACTCAGTGTCCAATGGCTGTTGTGACTAAGGCAGCACCCATTCTGTCAGAGAGTACCTTTGTTGACATGATGCCTGTAGCATGGGAACTTATCTTGGAAACTGACCAAGAATTAGCTGCTTCTGCAGGTAAGCATTTTTATGCTAACATACCTATCATCTTTATTCATAGTACCATTGTCAAATATAGTAGATGCAACGTACACAATTAGATATATATTTTGCACTTTCAGGATAATTGCAAAATTGATGAATCAATTAGATGATAACATTAAATTGTAATATATAAAACAAAAGCGTAATAAGAGGAGAAATAATGTTAGTAAAAACGAAACAAGAGCATTTGAAACTTTTATGGCATTAACTGAGGAAATTTTGTTACAAGGAAGATATACAAATACACAATGGTAAAGCATATTCAGCCACTTGCTAACTGATGCTGGATACATGGTTGAATGAAAGGCAAAGGCTTAAAATCATGTTTTATCCCTATTGCTAGCCAGGTAGAGACATTTTCTTTTATAGAACTTTACTTAGATACATGTTATCTCTTCAATCAGGATCCCTTGAAATTATAGGTAGTCCAAAAGACATTCTAATCCTGAATGGCCTTAACAACTGAGTTTCAGCATTTGTACCATGGTAATTAATCTTTAATGATTATTATTAAAAAAATTATTTCGAATAATTATTTCATATCAGCTACAGCTACCAACTTTGAAAGAAAATATCCATGCTGTGATTCTTCTTCCATCATCGTACAATCTGACAACTTTGAAGTTTAGTCAGTTAAATATGGCGACTCTATTACACCCTGCTTATTCATCCAACATCTCCCCTACAGCTGACCATTTTCTCCAGTATATATTGTAGACCATCTCCTTGAAAGCAAGAACTTGTTAAAATTTGGTCAAATTGAAGTAGCCTTCAATGAACCAATAAGGTTCATTAAGTGAAGAATGAAGAATTCTTTAGGAAAGGAATTGGTGACTAATTGCCCATGCTGAGAGGGGGAATATTGCATTTATTTTGTTTACATGAAATGGCTATTTTGTGTTGAACAACCTGATATTTGCTAGGGCTCCTCGTTGCTAAACTGACAATCATGAGAATACCAGTCCATAATAGAAACAGTGATAAGTATAATGTTGTTGATAATTATTTTCATATTGATTATTTGTATGTATTTTGTGGGGTAAAAGATATTAATATATAAGGCCTTGGCTGGTGCTTTCATAGAATAATGACATTTTCGTGAATATCTAGCATTTTTTAAAAATTTCTGGTTGGTAAAGATTGCATTTTCTCTGAACATTTAAGATCCGATGTGTCTGCTGTAAATAAAAATGCGAGTACCAGAGTGTAGTACCATTCTAGTTAGCAGGTTTCATAATCCTTTATCAAACACTTGACATTTATTAAAATGTTTTCCGGTACAATAAATGCAGTTCGCTGTCACTGTAAGTCCAAGAGTAGCTAGAAAAATAAATATTTTAAACATTATGTACGAATCATGTACAGATATCAATTTAATTCAAGAACATATGTTTATTTTTTGGTTAATAGAAATAACTGATGAAAAGTATGGTTTTAATTGTTTACTGTGTCTTTCTTCATTTATTTTAGCTACTGTGTTTTTGTTGACATCAGTTAAAGCACCCGATAAGGCACAAGCAATGGTTGTTCGAGAAATGCAGCATGAAAATGTCAACCATCGTATCAACGCTGTTCTCAGGTCAATATCAACTTCATTCTCAAGATGTATCGTACTTTTCTTTATATTGTATCATATGAATCATTTAGAAAGTATTGTGAAAAATAGTGAATTTAAAAAATGTTACATGTTTTTGACATCAGACATATCTAGACTTGGATTTACAACAACTTTTTTAAAGGGACTTAAAAAAACAAAGGAAAATAAAACATCAATTCATTAGGTTGTAACTTAACAAGCAATGGTCAATTATTGTACATCATCAATCATTTCCCTGACTTCTCTATATTCTCTATTTGTTACAACTGAACTTACTTATTGCATAAAAGATCCCTCTTCACTTCGACAAATATTCTATTTACAAAGTATTTCAATTTGATTTTTATGAATATGCTCTTTTGTAGATTTGGTACTCTTTGGCAGTTTCGCTATCAAGTATGGCCCCGCATGGAGGATGGAGCAAACAACATCTTTAAGGTAACTTCATTTAGAACTTATTGATTTCATGTTGTACAGTATATTCACAATATCTTGGTGTCATCTGTTGACCCAAAACTCATATCTATATTGAACATAAATGCCTATCTAATATCTTTATAAGGGTGTATTGTACTTTAGAATATCTTGGGAAGGATATTAGAAACCACCAACCAAAACTGTCACCGTGAGTTTCTTCAGTTTTCAAGTTGGTATAGATGGCTGGCTATGTATCACGCATACACCAATGAAAATAGTGGGTTAGAAAATTCAAACATTTACTCCTGATTATATTTAGAAAAAAAGTTTTTCAACCCCCCACCCCCCACCAAGTCAGTATTTCATGCAATGTTGAATATGCAATGTAAGTTTATGCTAAATTGGTCCCTTAATTTATGTCCGGAAGCATTCATGCTTGTTTTTTTAAAAATCAGAATTTTTTTTTAGTGATCACTGCCCAACAAATAGCAAGAGAAGTGAATTATTCATTGATCGCCCCTTTTTTAATTGACCACCCCCTACACAGCATACCGTCAAAGGACATTGGTCACATACAGTTTCTATCAAGTGATTATTCAGACCTGTTTTAATATGAGCTACATTTACTTATTAGTGTTCTTCTAGGTATAAAACTTTCTCCACATCGAATGACAATTTTTATATATATATATATATATATATATATATATATATAGTCACGAATAAAAAAAAAAATTAAATAAACAAACAAATGTAAGAGAAGAAAAAAAGCAAAAATCACCAACAGAGAGATCAACAAGTAAATATGGAAAAGAGGAGGAAGGAATATAAATAAAACAAGGTAGAGTTTTTCCACCCAGAAAATAGACACAATGAACTGTTACATTGATTTTGTGTAGGAAATAATGGGTTTTATCACAAGTCATTTTGATTTTCTACTAGTCATTATTAAAATATTCAAGCTTTATATAAGAAAAGTATTTTCCTTGATCTTTTCCAGGTTCCACCTCCCAATATTGATTTTACCCTGCCCTCTCCAACCATTGGACTACCTACTCAAACTGTGGTTGATCCACCATGGAAGCCACACTTTAAGGCTAAGATAGAAGAAGTCACACTAAACCAGGAAGAAACGGTAAGTTAGGAAAATACATTTAACCACTAAATACCAATTGTTTTATATTATTTCATTAAAAATGATATAAAATGTCTATCAGATTTGTGAAATTCAACTTCTTATATATTTCTGAATCAGTTAATCAGTCAATAGTAGTATTATTGATTTCAAATAATACCAGAGAATAAATTCAAATTTCATTCCTTTTAGTTTTGTATGGATTTCTTATTGTACTTCTATTCTTAAATTTTTAAATAAAATATTTTCAACATAACACATCTGCTCATCTTAAACTCTTAAAAGAAAGAATTCTCTTGCTAAAATTAAGAACCTCAGTAGCTAGAATACTTGGCTGTTACCTTGTTTCAGCTATAATAACATATGTCATGATTATATATCTTTATTAACACGATCTTTATCTTTAAAATAACCTTGCAATTTCTGTGTGAATATTTTTTTGTATTTTTTTTTTCATTACTGTAACTTAGCAAAAATGTTAATTAACATCCTTTTGTGCTGAACATGATAAAATTATGTATAAATCTTCTGTCAGTAGTAATCGAAAATTCCCTGAAAATAAGACACAACGAAAATTCATGTTTTTTCTTCTTTGTATTTATTGTATAATAATCATGCAATTAGTATTCAATTTGTTTAAATGGGTAGTATTTATTCTGCTGTACACTTTATGCAGATCTTTTTTCGTTTTATCAAGATTGAAACAATGTACTTTTTACATTCATAATTTTTTTTTTCACGCAATATTACTTATAACATTTTTGCTTAATCTTGAATCTTTTGCTTTCTCCTTTTGTAATTACAACAATATGCTTTCTGAACTTGCAGAAAACATTGGTGACTGCTACAACAACTCGCCGAAAACAACAGCAGGAAATGATTCTTCGGGCCCTACGAGCTGAGGAAGAACGGAAAAGGGTTGGGCGTGAGAATTTTCCGTTGACCACAGTCTCTGTTGCTCAACTGGCCGCCTATGAGCCTGCTCTTCACCATGTTAATGAAGAACATGAGGAAGGTAAACTGGAGATTATTTGGTCTTTAGAAATCACTTATAACACTTGTACGGCATCAGATATCTTATGTTGTAAATTTTTATTTTTAAGACAGGTTTTTCAATTTTTTGCTTTGAGTGCTTTTATTTTTCTGTACATCTTGTTTTATTGATGACCTAATCTCTCCTTTCAGCAAAATTTAACAAAAATGGTTGATTTGAAGAAAACAAACTTTCAGTTTTCAGCTTACACTATGTTATCAGTTCTTGAAGTTCATTATTTTTGTTTTATCTATTTTATGTGCAAGACCTCAACACTAACAGAATTTTTTTTTTCAGCTTTATATTGCCAATATCTGCAAATATCTCAAAATTCTCAATCCAGTTATAAACTTCCTATGATGGGGAGTCTGGTGAAGATTTACATCTATGCATTAATGACCTCTAACATCTTGATAAAACTGTGGCTAAAAATGAATAAAGATTCATATATCTATAAAATTTATTCTTCATTGTTTGTTGCTAAGTTATTGTCATTTGGGGATAAGGAACCATAATCAAATGTCTGCTTACTTTTAAGAGGCAATGTAATATCTCTGTTCCTCTTTCAGTAATATCTTTGACTTCAGCTCTGGGTGAGTAAGCTTATAGCTTTCAAATATTATTGATATTGTAAATGTCATTCAGAAATTCTTAGGTTCAGTTTAGTTATTTAGATGTAAATTTATCTTTCCATAATGATTCACAATCACTCTACCTATTCTATTATGCACTGTCAAATGTGATTAAGAAGATGAAACATTTTAATAAGCATTCTTACAAAGAAAATGGATTGCCACTGGTTTCCTTTGTAAATAGCATATTCGTAAAATAAATCAATAGATGTATACATCCGTCACACACACACATGTGTGCACATGCACAAATTGCATAAGTTCTAAATTAATTTCCTAGCAGATGAAATGATAAGGCAACCAACTGAAATCTAAGGATAATGCAATTATAGAATGCTTTACTGATCTGATGAACTTCAATGATTTATTCATAAAAACTGGAGAAGCATATCATTTCATCTTTAAAGTATGGATTATTAGAGTTAATAGACCATAAGTGAGCAAATAGGAAAAATTCTGAAACTGTTTGTCAGTGATCTGACAGAAGGGAGATTCAGTGTTTCTTCAAGATGCAATTGTTCAAGTGATGTAGTCAAGTGCCTATATTGAGATAGAGGTATTTGGGTAAGCAGCATAGATGAATTTAGATATAATGATCAGTAAATCAAATAGTTGTTTAATCAATGTATTGTGTAATACTACTTAGAGAGGTTCAAGCTCTTTATCTTGTCTTATTCAACCAAATCTATAATCAGTTGTTTTTCAAGTTCTCTTTATCAACCAATACAATTCTCATTATTATTTTTTTCATATTCTAGAATTTATCTGGCAATCAAGTAGTAATGGTTATTTGTTAAAAGTTAGTAAGCTTTCTGTAAAACATATTCTATTTTCAATTTGTTTCAAGAGTACTTTTTTTATACTTGATGCCTGCTTATATTTAATTCTAAAAGAGATGATTTAGAAAATTTAAGCTCACATCTGTAGAAAGAATTTGGGATCATTACTTCTAACCATTTAAAAAAGAATTAACTCGTAAACAAAAATAGATACTTAAAATAATCTTTTAGTGGATAATATTATGTGCATTTCTGCAATCATTTGATTGGAACTTGGATGAGAACTGTTTTTTTTTCCCATAGAGATACTCTGTGTGATAGCATTTTGGAGTGTTAATATCAAACATATAGTGAAAACTACAGAACTTGCCAACTACATATATTCCACTTCCAAGAATTTTTTTCTCATAAATTGACTCTAAAATGTCTTATTAGGTAAAAGAGAAAATGGTCAGCTCTCTTGAAAATTAATTTGCTTATCTCATCATTTTGTTGGTTGCTTTTTTTTCTTGACTTTTCCAGTTCACTGGAAGACCAGAAGTTTGACGAGATTTGTTATTTTTCTTTTTGTATTTGACTTTTGTTTTATTTAGACATTATTGTTGAAACAGTCTCTGCTTCCAGACTGAAGTATTATCTGAACCAAGTTATTTTGCATCCCACTTTTTCTCTTGTTATCTTATTATTTGTCGTCTTGAATTTATCTAAGTTGTTTCAAGATGCTTGCTTCTTAATACACCAAGTATTTTTACAATATGTGTGGTAGTTTTTTTGCATTCATTAAAAGAAATTGAACTTTTCTATGTCGATATCCAGTTTGATGCATGTTAGTTCTTAATGTAAGTCAATAGTAATGGTAGAATAACTAAAAAAGAATAATAGACGTTAAAATTGAGAGAGAATTCATTTTTTTGCTCTTTTAGGGTTCAGGATCGAGAAGGAATTATGAATTTTTAATTTTTCCACATTTAGGGCTCGAAATAAAGAAAGGATTTTTTTCCACTTTCGAAATGGAGTGGAATTCTTTTGTTTGACTTTATGGGGTCAGAATCAAGCGAGATTTTTTCCCCCCTTTTTGAATCAAGGGGGAATTCTTTTTTAGAATTTTTAGGGATCAGTATTGAGTGGGAAGTCTTTTTTTCCACTTTCTGCTGTCTGAATCAAGAGAGATATCTTTTTTCTACTTATAGTGGTCAAAATCTTGGGTAAATTACTTTTAAAGTCTATGATTAATAGATATTTTTTATCATATTGAACGTTTCTTGCAGGTCAAACCTCAGTCATGTATCGTCTTTTTTTCTTGTAAATTGTAAAAAGACTTATATTGACTTCAAAGGAGAATATATTCTTAAAATACAAAATTATATGATGATTCCTGAATACATTTTTGGAATCTCTTATGATTTTTATACTTAGATTGTTAAGACCTTTATTTCATATTTAAGCTTATTTGTATACATCATATATAACCCTTCTTCAAGACACAAGATCTCAGTTATCATCATCATGCTGAAAAGATACAGTTGTCAAGTAGAACAAAAAAAAGCAGAAAATCTAAATTTTGAAGGAGAATTTTTTGAAATTTAAACTGCTACATCTTTGATTGATTATATGACTTATTGATTAGAGAAATATTTTTTTACTCTAATTATAGCAAGATTTCTACTGTGCACATTTTCACTGCATCAAAAGCCTGTTTAATAAAATGCTTGCTGGTAGTTTAAGAGATATACATGACATATTTTTTATGCATTTATCTTAATGTTTATTTGTGTTAAATTATTTGTTTTGAAATCTCTGTGTGTATATAATGATGATAATAATTGACAATATGGAAATGAAAAGATCAAGAATTGAATTTTATAAAACAAATCCTAAGCATTTCATTTATCAAAATGAAGACATCATATGAACATGCATTGGTGTTCAGGTTTGTGTGTATATTGGTATGTGTGTTTATGTGTGTGTGTGTGGCTGTGGTCAAATAATAATGTGTGAGGGTATGAAGATTTGTTAGTGTAAGTGTCTTGTAGGTGGAGGGAAGTGGGTGTGGGAGAAATGGGATGGTGTATCGAAAGGTCAGTAAAGATTTGAGTGTATTAGAATAAGTTTTAAAGATGCCTATGGGATGTTTATCTGACTTCATATGTAATACCGTCATTTCCATTGACTGTAATTCTATGTCATTTCAGGATTAATCTCAATGCAGGTGCTGTGTGGAAAAGGCCAGGTCTTTAGGGTATTATGTTGCACTCTGAAATAAGGGCGGATTCTATGCACTTGCTCATAACATCATCCTGTCGGATTTTTCTACATCCACACAATAGGCACATGTGTGCGTGCACGTGTATATATATATATATATATATAGACGTATATATATATATATATATATATATATATATATATATATATACACACAGCCCCGTCAAGCTGTTTAGTTCAATGGTCAAGAATAATACTATGTTGAAATGGCTACCTCAACAGTTGCTGTTCCAATTCCTGTAGCAGCCCCATTTTTCTCTAATTGTTTATTCTATTTACACTGTCTAGTCCGAATGACTAATTCTCCATTCAACAAGGGGACATCATTTCAAATAGAGTTTCAAATGGTATGACACATTCATAAATATTCTGTTGGATTATATATCCATTTCTTGATAATATAAAGTCTGCGTTAGAAACAACAAGTGCAAACATGGACAGTGAATGAACAAAGTGAAATGAAGCATTATAAATACTGTAGACTCGTTATAACATGGTCTGATATAACATTGAATTGCTTCTTTGAGCCTGAGCCCCCATATTCAAAGTGTCAAATTTGGCTCTCAAAATAATTGCTAAATACAAAAATTGAAAGACCACTACTGAATCAAATTACACCAACTGTAAAAAAGAAATGAATTTCAGTGGTCAATAAACAAAACTCATCGCTCTTCTCCCTTACATGTCACTAAAAAGCTCACTAACATATTGTCAAACTCCTACTCTAGATATTCACTACATATATATCTAAGTTTTGTTAAAATGTAACCTTCAGGTGAGGTGTCATGATTTGAAAAGAATTCTATGTTCATTTCTTCCTGACAGACTATTCTCACCATTACCCCACCTCCATGGTTTTCTCTTTCATTTCTGTACAAATTACTTGAAGAAGTTGGGACTGTCTAGACTTGTAAAAATGGAAAAAATTCATTACAACACAGACTCACTTATGACAGTAGAAAATTATAGGCTTTGACTTTCATGGTATAATGTGTCTACAATGTGTATATATCTGTGTGTACGTGCATATATATATATATAATAATTCTTTCTTTATAAAAAATATATTTGTGGTGGGGAGAAATATGTTGAAATATTTTCTTTATTCTTTATGTGACCAGAAAATAACTGACCTTTTACCTTACCAAAAAACATTTGTTATTTGATTGATTTTTATATTTTTGATGGGGACATTCTATATCATTAGCTTTCATTAGATTTTGAACTAATATCATTTTCTGATTTTGATCTTTATTCCAAACAACATGGTATGGCCTATCCTTCTAGAAAAACTTGTGAATACTAATTCTTCTTATCACCTTCATTACTTTTCTAGCTAATACTTGTGAAAACTAGATTTTCAAGTCACCATCTTTCCAAAAGATGAATTGAAAGTATTTGAATTGGAAAGTAATGATGAGATAACAAGATGGATAGTCTTGAGTATATGTGTAATTTACATTTCTTTTATAGATATCATCCTATCCTATTAAACTTTGAGCTTTCTGCTTGCGTAGATATTTAGAAATTGGTTATTTTGTAGTCTTCTCTATTTCTGTTATAGAATGGTGCATTGAACAACAGAAGCATGCTATATTAAAGGCATTTTTACTCTCGGATTTGATAGTACGTTAGCCAGAGTAGTACTGTTACACACTGATATGATAAAAAAAAGTTGAGACGAGATTTATGTGTAACTCAAAATGCTTCTATTCTATAAATTATTTGTTTGACAGCAATGTTGTTTTTAATCATAAAACATTTCGTGGAAAAAAAGTAAAAATTGCTGTACTTTTGTGTTTTATATTACGAATGTCAACAGATGAAAAATAACTTTTCCAAATAATCTAATTCATTTTCCCAAGTATTGAAAACTCTGTAGCTCATTATTATGCAGAAATTTGTTTCAAATGAATCGTGATAGAGATAATGAGACAAAATAGAACGAACCTTGATGAAGGTTTTTGATTTAATTTCTATATTTGCTGCTCTGAGTTTTAAGTAAAGATAAAGTCTGTATGTTCTATTGATCTTGGTATTTTTAGTAAAGTCAGATATTAGTTAAAAATGCTCAGTATATTACAGTTTGAACAAAGGTTGAAGTAAACAAATATTTCCAAATAGAAGGTCATACAGGCCAGTATTTCATTTCTTTGAAAATATATTAGTTTTATTGATTTCAAATTGATTGCAAATCAGGAACTCTGCTGTACCATTATTTTCTTTTTTCAATTCCTGCAGACTCCTTGTTGGACATAGGGCCGCAACCACTCTGCTATATTTTCTGTAGCAAGTAGTCTTTTGCAGAGTGCAGTTATTAGTTCAATTCCCGACCCTTCTTCTTTACCCAGCATTGGGACCAGCTATGATAACTGCCAAGCTGTAGGTTTTTTTCAGGGTAGCTTTCTCTTAGATGAACTGCCTCTCAAGGCTAAAGGGCACCATCTGCTCCGTTATTTAGCCATAACTGGGGAAGAAGTGGATTCATGATTTTTCCTAAGACATTAATACAAAATGAATATAAACAGCCTCAACCAAAACTTGAACTTGATCTTCCAGTTCTGTTCTCTGTTATGCTACTCTGCACCTCTCCATCATTAAATTACCTCACTTCAAAAATTATGATCACAGGATAGGATATTTTTTAAATAGTTCTCTAAGCAAATTAAGATCCAACCTGACTAATATCAACTTTGAAATTTCTTCAGTTTGAAGTTGAAAAAAATTTTGTCGGGTAAGCTTGAGAACATTTGATGGAAGACCAGTCTCAAGTAACCATTCATTACAAAGACAACTCTGTTGAACCTAGAAATCAGGATTTTTTTCTCAAATACATTTCTATATGTGTTAGTAAAAAACAGCCCTGATATATTTTGGGTCTTTGTGTCTAATGAATTTATTTTCTTGTAACATTAACTGTATAAGAGTATGTTTTCACTTATGTTGTGATTGGAAAAAGTTTAGTTAATGAGTTTCACAAGAATAGATCCTGTTCCCCATTATTTCAGAAAATGAAAAAGTCCCCATATGAAAAATGTTGATAATATTCAATATCTAATATTTAATACACAATCTTTATCATGCATTTTGTTAGCTGCATCTGCTAAGTACATTTTTTATGTACATGCAGTATAAAGACATTACCTGAGTTATTGCAAAGCTTTCTTTTATCCTATATTTTATAGATTTATTACGCTTGTTTGTGATAAGCTGCCCTTTAAACATAGCAGCCATTCCTTCATCAGTTGATATATTTTTTATATTTGCTTTGATTTATCACTGCTATTTACAATTAGACAATAGAAAAGCAGGAAAAGTTTTGAAATAACTAAACAATGTTTCTATCTTTTGGTTCCAATGAAATTTCTGTTGGAACCTGCGTATTTTAATTATATTTTGAAAATAAATTCTCATTATGTTTATTAACTATTTAAACTCAGTTTTTTTAATTTCATTGTGAAATTCAAAGCTGTATAAATCTGGTAAGCTTATTGGTACAAATGCAATCAATGGATTTCAAAATATGGGAAAAATTTTGTTTATAATTGCAGTAATAGAAAGTGTACTTGATGATGATAATGACTATGATTCAAGACACTTGTCAAATACAGTGAATAGAGTTGATCTTTAAGAGAAAATGAATGAGAAAATTAACTTCTTTCCTTGTTATCAAGTAATTATTGAATAGAATTACAACTAAATGCTATAAGTAAAATCTGAAAGGCCAAACTACTCTACCACCAACGTGTATAAATCCATTAATTTCCATTAAAAATTTGAATAGAATCTGCTTAGTTAATTAGTATTAAAAAAATTGGGCTAACTATAATTTGTCTTAGATTGCATAAGTTTGTAGTAAGAAGTGAAATAGCTAATTCAGGCAGCTGATTAAATTTACATTTGAAGGTGTGATTAATACAGTAGGTTAACAAAAAAACACACTTTTTGAAAATTAGATGACCCTGTAAATGCAGCCTAATGTCACCACTCAGGATTTTTTTCTCTTTTAATCATTTTTAGGTTTTTTTACTTTTTCCTTTCAAATAAGTCAACTGTGAAGTAACGATATTTTCATATGAAATCTTTTATACTTTCAATCAATATATAGGACAAGTGGAATACCATCCAACTTGTCAAAAACTCTGAAGGCATTCTAGCAATTATTATGTCACATCTTTTTTTCCTTACAAAACTTCATTAAATATATTTTTCAAATCAATATAATCATATTTGTTTTATTTTTTTTTTTACTGGATTTGATATTTGCATTTTATATTCATGAATTACTTGTTTTTTTTCCTACAAATTCATGAGTTTTTCTATGCTGTTTTATTTAAATATTGAGATTATTTGATTAATTTTTTATTTTTTTTCATTTCCGCCATTTGAATGTATATGTTAATTGAACAGATATGTTTATAAAACAGGTTCAAGAGCTGACTAACCCTTCCAACTTTTCAATACTGTTGTTTGGTATCTTAGCAATACTTTTCAACTTATATTTGCTACCTTCAATTTCTAGAATCACTGTATATCTTTGGTCTACTGCAGTCAATATATTTGCAGTCTACAGTAAAACCTTTTTGGAAAATGAATTTTAAGTATAGTGAATTACTAAATTGAAATTCTACTGCTTACTCCTGCTGTATATCACTGCATGAACTACAAAACCTAACAATCCTAACCGTGCTTAAAACTGAATGTTTTTTCCTCATTTACATGCTTTCCACAACAGAGCATATATGTGGAGAATAAAAGCAACATTATTGTCTGGTTTGGAGCTCTAGTGATATTGACAATTAATTTTACATATATATATATATATATATATATATATATATATATATATATATTCATCATCATTGATTTTTGTGCTCCTGATGATCCCAGCAAGAGGAAATTTACCCATAACCTTGTAATATCAAAGTATAGGTATCTGTCTTGTATCATCCATAATAAAAAAATTCATGTTCTTAGGAAAAAGATAGGAGGATCTTCTCTCTGGTTTTAAAATGATAAGTTTCAAAAGAACCTTGAATGTCTCAATTTCATACCTTAGGGAGGGAGAAAATGCTAAAGGTTTTGGTAAGAAATCAGTTTGAAAATAGAAATGATGCTCAAAATAAGTCAGAAAAAAAGAATACATTGTTAAGAAAAGTAAAACAAGACCAACCACGTTATTATTGATTTTTGTGCAATTATTCACCTTCATCTCAGTTTTTGTTGTTTTTTATCACAACTAAACTTGGGCTGGTTTCCCTTTGGTTGTGAGTAAATAAGTAAACAGTGAGCATCAGAATAAAGGATAAGTTCCTGTTGGGAACCAAACTATGTTGGAGGGTGGCTAAGTTTTGGTATTGATATTGATGGTCATGAGTTCGATTCTCATCAGGGACTTATTCCAATATGCACTGTTTATTTATTCACTCACTGCCAAAGAGGAACTGGCTTGAGTTTAGTTGTGATAAAAAGCAACAAAAATTAAGATGAAAGTGAATAGCAGCACAAAAATTGAGAATAATTATTTATGATACATCATCTAATGAAAATCAATTTTGGAAAATTTGAAGACCAAATCAATTTTATGTTAATTTAAAATTTTAGTTCTTTGATTTCAATTGTTAGATGTTTATCATGTCCACCTGCAGTTTATATTTCAGGCATTGACAATGAAATACATATTCAATTGTTGGATTCTTTTAGTTAAAAGTTGCAATGCTAAGGAAAGAGCTATTGTTATCGACCCAACAACAACAACATGCTACTATTATTATACTTGTTCTGGTTTATTTATAATAATAATTTTCATGAGCTATATTCGATAGTTTTCAATGGATAAACCTTATGCATGTTTTAAAAGCAATAAGCAAAATAATTGTGTCATACAATTCAAGAATATGTATTTGTCACTTTTGTTTTCTCTTTTCTCTAACACCTGATATATGAATATGTATACATGTGTGTATAAATGTTTATGATAATCATTTCTAGTTTTCTGGTTTATGTACAGGTCATTGTGTTGAAACTAATGAAATGGAATTGTTAACATATAAATGACAGTAGGAAAATTGAATATCATGTTCCCTCTTTAATTATATCAATTTTTGTTATTTGATGGGTAAGAGATAGATATATTTGATGATTTTTTGATTAACATTTTTCATTAATATTTCATTGATTGCATTCTTATATTGACTCAGAATTTTCCAGTACATTTTGAATTTCAACACTAATTACCTTTTAATGATGCTATAGCTTTTAATTAATTAAAAAAAAGAAGTCATGTCTTTGTATGTATTACCTCTTTTAGAAACTACTTTTAGTAATTTCCATTTCTTATTCTTCTTGGATTAATTGTCACAATTAATTTTCACCTGTACAGGAACCACAATACCTAACCATTAGAGTATTGGAAATTACAGTACATGAATTTTATTGGTTGAAAGCATGTCTATTAATTAACAGATAAAATGTGTAGAGATTATTTTAGTTTTCCCAAAATTCCCAATTTAGGCATTTAGAAATTATGTCTCAAAGTTTTGTTCCTCACAAAATTTTTTTTTTTGGTTTAGATCAACTATTTGTAGTACAGTTAGAATATAAAATCTATTTTTGTAGACATTTTATGAGGTTGGAGTAGAGATTTTTATTATTTTATTAGCTAGGACCTTTTTCCATCTGAATCATTTTTAGAAAAAGATCAAGTTGTTTATATCCCTTTAGCACACCTATGTGGCATGATTTCACATCACTACCTATGTATGTCTTGATGTATGAATTCTACTTGTTTGATTGTCAGCTGATAAACTCAACAATATGTGCTCATCAACGTTCCATGTGTGCATGCATGGCTCAGTGCAAATTAAAAAGCACCTAACCCTTTGTCTCAACCCTCAGTTTGATACTATTCCCTTGAAAAGAAAATGGCAAGAATCTTAGAAATGTATTAATTTTTTTAAATATATCCATCACAATGTATTGTTGCAGATCAACCGACTAGGCTAGCCACCTTACACTTGACTTTGTTCGAACATTATCCTGTATGCACTGTATATGTCATTGTTTTTCCCCCCCCATGGATGTTGCTCACAACTCACCACTATTATTCAGCACCTTGGCTTAAGTGATCACAACTGGGCCAACAATTGTTTCATTTTATCAACCACAACCTTTCATTTCCCCCTCCCCCTTTTAATACATTGCATTTTATCAATTTCAATTTCTAACTCATGGAATCGGTTTCACAAGTTATCCTATGTCAGCCATTATCATCACTGAACTTCATCATACACTGAGAACACTAAACAAATAGAAAGTTCATTTCAAGACAATGTTTTTAGTCTAGTTTCACTTAGAATTGTGTACGCCTTTTAAATATCTAGTTTTCTACTGATAGAAACTCAGAAAGGTTAGAAGCATTTTTGAAGAGCATGTCAAATACCTTTCAATTTAGGAATATGCAGTGATGGAAATGCAGGGGGTGGTTATTGTGTGTACCTACATCTTAATTTCAAGGTTTTTTTTGTAGGTTCAATTTTTACTAATTGAGACATTATTGCATACTTAATTAGCCAAACCTTACTGTATTGCATACCTTGCTCCCAAAATTCACTTCCATCACTCGGCATATATAGTGAATGTTCCTTTTTTTATGCTCTTATTGCCTGGTGCATACTTGGAATATGCTTTCACTAAACAAAAAAGTCTGATATTTTTACTTATTATGTGGGCAATATAGCATCACACATATACCCACATGTAACTGATTCAAAAGCGGTTATAGATTTTAAAGTGAAATTTCGAGTAATATATCTGTTTGCAGTTGATATAACACAGGTAAGTATACAAGTTGTCTGTTAGTTACCATTGTGCTTTGATTAACTTGACAGGTGGTTAATAATCAAAAATGACAACTATACAGTCATATAACAATATCAACTTTTGAAAAGCTAGAAATTATAAAAGATCAAATTTTTTCATTTTAATTTGATTTTTGCACCTATCATTATTTTGATAAGCTTTATCTTGTGTGAAAGTTTGAATAAAGCATTGCTTGATTTTTTTTTCCAAATGAAATCTTTTTCATTGTTTTATTTCTTCATTTTCATTGCAACTTTTAAGTTCATTTGTGATCATTTCTTTTTGAAATATTTTTCTCATATTCCTTACTTTTATTTTTTTACTTTCACCTTCTTCAGTGTTTTTCATTATTTATTAACCATCTTTTTATTTCTCAGATTATCATTATCACCATAATAAGTAATTAAAACCAGAAATAAGCTTATATTAGGTTGTTACACGTGAAATGCAATTTTTCTGTCATAGAAAATGATGCTGAAAGTGAAATATCTAATAATGTGATTGCATTTTTTTTGTTGATTCAATGTACGTAGAGATATAATCAGTTATTATTGGAGTTTTTTTGCACCCTTAACAGCAATGGTATCTACCCAAGAAGTCAGGTTAATTTTTTAATACAATTTCAAATTAAGACATAATGCTGCACAAGCTGCTGATGATGTCAGCCAAGTATTAAGAGTGAACGCTTCTTCAGTGTTCGTTGTTAGTTCTATTGGTTTAGGTCTGGAAGTATAGATGATGAAAAGAGATGAATAGATAGATTGATCCTAATGATGAAGAATTATTTAGAGCAGTTGGCCATTGACCCACAAACAATGGTTCAAGTACTTTCTGGAAACTTTGAGACTTTCACAGTGACCATATCAAGTCATCTCAAGGCAATGGGAAAGGTTGAAAAATTGGGAAAACATCAATTGAATAGAGTACACTATGACAGTACAAGATCCTATGCCACATAGCTGACTATGTCTATGCTTTGAAAATTGGGATGTGAAGTTTAGCAGTATCCTCCATATCTACCTTATCATATTTTCAAGCATTTTGAACTTCATATCCATAATAAAATGTTCAATAAAAAGGAAGCCATAATTAGTGCTTTTACGGAAGTTGTGACCACTAAATCTAAAGAGTTATAAAGATATGGCATATTATCATTTGAGGATCATCGGAAAAAGGCTTATTGATTGAAATTGGTCACATTTTGATTAGATATTCACTGTTGTTTACATCATCCTTCATTGTTCAATTCAAAAAACAACATTTCATGTTTAACAACCTAATATTATTGCAATCATCTATAAATTCTTCTGTATTTCCAGTGTTTTTTAATTGTTTTTTTTTTCAGTTGTAAAAATGAATAGTTGCTTTGCCTTTGTTAATTGTTTAGATATTTGACTTGTGCTTTTGTTTATATTTCACTAAAGAAGATTTTAATTGATTTACAAAGTCATCTTCCTTATATAGTCAGTACTTTGAAAGTTAAAGATTTTAATAATGTGGATGTTTAATGGAGATTAATGACTTAACAACTATTTTACACTATTAACATTGAAAAGCGAAGTTATAATTTCTGGAGAAATGAAAGCCTTTAACTTTATTTCAGATCAGAAATTATTTACTTGGCAAAAGAATCTCATTATTTGGTTTATTCAAGGATCTCATCTGATGAAGTATTACACTCTTGTTCAAGTATAACATATCGGGATCTTGGAAACCCTGGGTTTCAAGCAGCTTTTAAACCTATCTCAGTTTTCCAAAAAGATTTGCAATTGAATGATAGCGTGAGGTCTGTATTTGTGCTCACTTCTATCTATTTTTTGATGGCCAATTCGTCAAGGAAGATAACTACTCAATGCTATTTATACAGTAGTCTCCCTGATGAAAAAAAAAATCTGGGCTCTTTCCGGTCACATCAGATGAAACCAATTTTCTCCCAAAAGGTGATCTGATGGGCCATCTAATATTCACTATGTTTTTTACCACAAAAAAATAAATAACATTTTCAAGATTGGCTGTTAGTTATCTCTATAAGTTACTCATCAAAGTCGGGGTCAAAATTAACCATAAGCAGTTTTCACAAAAACAAATGTCTTTAATTTATTGATCTTTAGATTAATTTTATCCCAGACAATTGTCACGGGAGTAAATTCTATGATTAAACTGTAATCACATTGCTCACAGTCTATAAAATCGTTATAACAAATTTTCAATTTTTTGTGCCATTATTTTGCTTTTATTTTAGCCTTTTTCATGCACTCGCACTCATTTTATTTTTCTCAGAGAATTCAGAGTAATTAATTTTATGCACATATAGATTTAGATTATTCAGTGACATATACAATCTATGACCATAACAAGAATATCCGAGTGTTGAATTTGCTGAACCAATAGTTGTTCTTTAGAGCGTTTCTATTTCATCCTACATATATATTTAGATAATGATTCTCTTGCCTTAGTACTTGCCTTCTTCTGATCATTTATCGCCATGAAGTCCATTCATTTCTCCAGTTGTGGTCACTTCTGTGCCTTGTGCCATTTGTAGAGCCTATGTAACCTGCATGTTGCTTTGATTTTGAACCATAGCTATACAGGAGGAAGTAAACATGGCTGCACGACGTGTTTCTCTGGCCCCCGTCAATCGTGCTAATGTCCAAAGTCGTAGCATGTCATGGAGAAACGGTAGCTTACACTGGGGAAGACTAACACTTGAAGGTACTATAACCCTTCCATTTTCTGCTTTTCTATACCTTTCATTTAACCTCTCCTCTCATTCTCACCTTTGCTTTTCTATTGCCACTTGAATGATCTACCTTACAATTTCACTCACTTTATCTCCATCAGGAGACGTTTCATCTTGCTAGCAATCACTCATCAAAATCTATTTAATCTAGTGGAGAGAGCATTTGAAAATTCAAATACAGGTTGAACCCCACTAATTCAGTAGTCCAGCAGTTTTGATGGTTCGGGATGGTGTTTTGAATCTGGCATTTGGTTGGCAATTGACACCCAAGAAAAAAGGGAAAAAAACTTTCATAAAAGCTAATACTATCATCGAAATCTGCATGCCATTAGCAAGAAGAAAGATTAGAGAAAATTCTGATGTGAAAATTCTCTGTGAACCCTCAATAAAATCAGAGATGTTTCTATGAAAGGATAGCGTGAGAAGTTGTTTATCTGTTAAATTAATTGTTATAATTAGCATTAGAAAGTTTTTTAGGTGAAAAGCATCTCAGTTTTAAAAATCTACCAAAAATGAACTAATTATTGGATTTCAGTTAAATCTTTGGTTATTATTTGATAATTTTTACGTAATGTTTTACAGGTATCAGCAGGCCTATTTTTTAAAATCTTTTCTGCTAATTTACTTATTTTTGTCTCAGAGTACAGTAAACTTGTCATAAAGAAGTCCAGTAAACTTGAGCAATGTTTATACCCATATAAGTTGTATCAATATCAGTAATACTGTACAATGTATGCATTATTCTGCCATTTTTCTACCCTAAGCTATATTGGTTGGAAAATCTGCCTGTCGGGTCTCAAGTTAGCCAGATTAGTGAGCTTCAATCTGTACAACAACATAAATGCTCCTTTTTTTTCTGTATCTCCAAAGCACACTAAACCATGCAACTAATATAATAAAGCAATTTTATATGATTCAAATTTCTTATCCTAAAACCTACATAAAAATATTTTGCAATTATTCATTGACCGTGAAGCTTATCAACTAATTACAGTTATCCCTTGCTATTTGCGAGGGTGATGGATACCAGGGAGCTGCTAAAATCTGCAAATAATTTTTGCTAACTCTCCTTGCCCCGCATTAACCCTTTCAGTACCCCACACACATAAATTTTGTACCATATATAATAAATGAACACTTCAACATTCTCGAATTGTAAATGTACAAAAAGATGTATGAATACTGTAATACATAGAGTAAAAAATTCTAATTTTAAAACTTGGCTTCATTTTCTCTGGTCTCAGATCCATCGATTATGGTGGAATCGATATTTTTTTAGTCAGAAACATGAAAATAGTTTTAATCTGCCCAGGAAATCCTCTGAGTTCATAAAAGTATTTTTTCTCTTTTTTATGATTAACTCCATGTTATTTTATTGCAGTTATAACCAAAATTAAACTTTCAAAGAAGATATTCAATTGTTATGTATTTTAAAAGCTCGCTAAAGAAGTGTGTGGTAGTGAAAAAAAATTTGCAATCAATTAAGGAGATGCATAAATTTTAGAAAACTACCGCACAGTGATTATAAACAATTTCTTTTTCTTTTTCAGCAACTATTTACATTCATCTTGATATTTTTGTTGCTTTTTAAGAATTTTATCTGTTCTAAGAAAAGTTGCAGTAAAAAGCAGTGAGATGAAGGTAAATAGTCTCATAAAGATGAAAAAAATTGTTAATAATGATTTATGATAACTAAAAAGATAAATTTATTCACAGCACAGTGCATTGGAAAAATATTCTGTTAAAAAACTGTTCAACTAATTGGTTTGCGAGTGTAAATATTGAACCAGTTGGAGTTTTCAATTACAACATGTTTTCAACCAGGTTTGTAATTGTCTGCATAGATAAAATGATAACACAAATTTTATTATGATGCATTTATGATTTCCTAAACTTCACACATTTTGTTTGTACTGCGGGGCATATATTAATGTGTTTTTTTGCAGTACATTGCAATACACCTCTCGAAATTCCCATCAAATTATTGAAGACCGAACTACGAATCATTAAAACTGAATGGAAAACCCATGAATAACAAGGGATAACTGTAGTCATATTTCTACCTTATCACTGGAACTTGATGTTGTTAATGCTTTTTTTTGCTGTGTTTTGTTAAATGAATAGATGCTTTGTGTTGAGCTTTTATTTCTGCTTTTATTTGTTTTGATTTTATTCCCATGGATAGCAGTTAAGGTTTTTGTTTTTTATTTTCTGTATTTTTTGCCTGTTAACTGTTGTATATTTTTTTTGCAATTGGAATATCACTTCCTGCTGCTCATATTTTCGTACATATTTATTTTCATCTTCAAAAGCAAAATTTTTGTTATTTTTTCTGTGTTTTTTCTTTTTTAAATTTCTGAATATAAAGAACCACAACAATTATTTCCAAATATGAGGATATATCTAAAGCATTTTCATTTTTTATAGATCTTTACTCCAAAGCTTATTTCATATACACGTCTAAAGACTATCTATGACTTCAATTAATATAGGTTTTTGGTGGTCAGGTTTTCTTCTACCTTGCATTTAAACCATCATAATCGACAACTGATTGTCGTCTTCTTCTGTGCTTTATTTCAAAGGACAAGTCACCACCAATACTCTAACCAAATATTGTTTCATTTCCTTACACTTCCTGAATCCTGTGAGGCCTGACTTGAAATAATGCATTGAAATTGCCATGATCTCAATACGTCTTCCATTATAACATCTGAAACAAAAGTCACAGCTGATGAGAATTGATGACTGTATGGTACATATGATGATAATATTAATAGGTTAGTCAGTCAATAGAAACCATCACGTGACCCACATCTTTTAGCAGTATGCTGTGTTTGGGGTGATCAATTAAAAATTGGAAAAGGGGGTGATTGATGAATAAGTTACTTACCTCCCTTTTTGTTGGGCCATAAAAAAAGTTCAATTTTTCAAAAAAAAAAGTGAAAGCAGCCAAACACAAACTGAAGGACCAATTTAGCAGAAACTTGCATCGTGAATTGATACTTATATAGCCAGACCAACTTGAAAACTGAAGAAACCTATGTTGACAGTTTTATTTAACAGTTTCTAAGGTAGTGAATTGATTGATAGTCTTTAAATATGTCCATGAAATGAGCTTTGGAGTAAAAAAAGGGAACATCCTTTAATACACCCTGATAAGGTATTTGAAATCTGAATTTTAGTTGCATGTATTAATGTATTTATATAAAGTATTGATGTATTCTTTTTTCATATTTTATTTTAAATCTTCGCTTTTTTTCTATCACTTTCATTGAGTTTCGATGAGTACTTCAATATCATTCTTTATGCTTTTTTTTCATTATTCCTAAGAGGAAATTTTCTCTTGTTTATTATTGCTTATTATATAGGTAATTAGGTAGGCACTTCTGAACCCTGATTCTGTACTGGATTCGTTAAAACCCAACACTCAGATTTTCTGATGATAGTTGGTGTAATGATCAAAACATCAATTCAAAATTAGATTTGATTTAATGAAAACTCGGATGAAACGTAGCTCCACAATATTCTTTTATATTGCTAAAGGGGTTGGAATTTTACATTTCATACTTGTTTTAATTAGATTAAATCAAATTTTGATTACAGTATGATCTGAAAATTTGCACTTGTGACTTGAATTAATGTTTTGGGTCTAGATTCTACATTTGATCCAATAAAAGTATTGAATTTCAAATCTGTAGATCATTCAAGTGATACATTTGTTATTGTAACATTTAAAAATCTGATTCAAGCACAATTTGTGAAAATGTGTCTGCTCTTCATCCTTTCCACAATTGCTTCCTGTGAAACTAATTGTTCATATTTCATATTTATGTATTATTTAGCTTGATAACAGTTTAGGGGCAGATTTAATTTTTTTTTTTTTTTTTTTTGAACACGTATGAAAAGGAAATTCCATATTAGCTTTTGTGTTCTAAGTATCATTTTTACTATGCCTATTCTTTAATAAGTAACAATTTTCTTTATTTTCTACAGTAGTGATTTTTAAGGATGAATTTTAAATAAGGAGTTCAAGTTGATGCTGGCTCTTTATATTTGTTCCCTGGTTCAACTAACTGTACAAATGCATGATAAGATTACTGAGTACTAATGATTGTCATCTAATATTGACCAAAACAACTTTATTGAAACATTAAATGCTGTTGTTGTCATTTAGTCTCATTTCTTCTTTATCTTATGGATTTGTTT
>OY735206.1:62263204-62325704 GCA_963457665.1 Thysanoteuthis rhombus
CAAGGATTTAAAAATATAATAATACATGAATGAATTATTTACAAAGAAAAATTACCAGTAATCTTGGAGTTGAAATTTCAACTGTTAATTTCCAAGTTAGAATTTTTAGATTTGAGGTTTTAATAGTCAGTAAAATGACTTTCAAGCAACATTTATTCAAGAATTATATAATGTATTCAATAAACTGCAGTCATGTGTCATTAAACTCATTACCTATGTATATTGTTAGTCATAAATGCTTTTAGTCATGCAATATCACATGTCTATTGCACTAGAATAAAGCTGAGCAGATGACATGCATATTGCAGCTGTCTGGCTGGTCACTTGGGTTTAGTAGTGCTCCAATGTTTGTTTATGGTGGATGCATTAGTTGTTGGAGACATTATGTGTTGTAGTGTTAGTTTCTACTGAATTTTTATTATTCCAAGTTAAATAATTTCATTAAACACGACTTTTAGTTAGAAATACTTGTGGCAACCCGCTGGAATTATGGCAAGTGGTCCACATTGATTGGTGCAAGTGCTATTCCTCTTGTCTACCACCCTGTCTTAAGGGTTTGCATTTTGCACTTGCTGTATAAGTTGACTCTCTGTTTTCAAAAGATTTAGGCTGAGAAATTCAATTTATATGCCACGATTCACAGTAGTTTGGTAGCCCATAGCAGGCTTACCTGATTAGATGTTTCTTGTTTTTTTTTTTTAGAATTTGTGAGTCCAGTATTTACAATATTTAGATTTTTTTCTTAATTTCATGATTTAAAGTCCAGTGTTGCCAATTGAGATGTTTTTTCAAGAATTGAAAAATTAAAAAATCACATCTAAATTGGAAACTCTGGTTCATAGGTGATTGATGCTTAACATAATTCAGTTCCTCTATGTCAGTCCATCAGTAACTCTGAATGTCTGTAATAGAGTCTCTTCATTAGTTGCTCGTGCACCATCAAGATTATCTTTTCTGCAATCTCAAAGCAAACTATTTGGGGCTTAATTTTGATAAGTACCAGAGATCATCTCTTCTTGAGGCACTTCGTACTTATTCATACAACAGTTGGACAGATAACTCAGGAGCACACTTGTGGAGTCCTTGTAGTTATTGATGCCTCTCTTGTTGTTAATGAAAATGTGCCTGATTTTACCAAAAGTTTTACTCTTCTAGTCAATATTTCAGTGTCTGATAAGCATTTCCATCCTTATGTCAGTGATTATCTGTTGGTTATATAGGTAGCCTCTGTTAACCTCATTCCAAATAGATTGATGTATGGAATGATCTGTTGAACTCTATATCAGTCTGTGGCGTATTTATCCTTGTATATTTTGAAAATCTAGCCAAAACATCTGCTGTGTGTATGATGCTCCATGTCATTGCTGAATGTTTAATGCATCCAAGGAACTAGAGTATGGCTGCCTTCTGCTCAGATGTCTTTATAATAGCCATTTACTTTGCATAATTGTAGGAATTTTCTGAAAATTTGATCAAATTATTATATTTTCTTTCAGTGGCTGATATGGCACGTAAAGTAATCTGGAAATGTTTAGTTGAAGATCCAGCATTATTCCTCAGACATTTTTTGGAAAAGCTCACCAATAAAGAGAGACAGGTGATGATATTTTGCAATTTTCTATCTTGAAAATATTTTATTCTTATCAGAAACAGTGTTCCATGTTTGGATGATGTAATTTTTTCTCTGACATGTCAAAATTGTTGGTTTACATATCAATTTGAAAAATCATTTCTAGTGGCTGTCAATCTATTCATTTTGTATTTTGTAAAGCTTACTTTGAATTTTTGGCTGAATCTTGAGCTTCCAGTTTTTCTCCTTAAATTGGTTCTAAAAGTGGATCTTCACTCTAGGGCATTCCTACAACAGGAGTAATCTAAATGAAAAATAGATTTGAATTCCATTTTCTAGCATATTAGCATTTATATGGGATATTTAAACCAAAAAGAGAAGTACCATTTTATTGCTTCTTACACATATATCAAGTCAAAGAATTCATCACTACAGGTAGAATAGAATGAAAAATATTGATTACTCAAATAAATGAAATTTCTGTAATTATTTCTTCATTGAAAATTTCTGTATATTTAATTTTGCTCTTTAATTTGATCACATATCATTTAAAGGCCTGAAATGAGAAACTATGTATCTATATCTTTTTCAGTTTGAGTTTATGAAAAGAAATAGGGACAGATTCACTAAATAGTATCAAACTTAATATTTTTATGTAGATTTTTTCCTTCATTTTCAGTCATTATTCAGTTGTTTTTTAATGTGTTAGAAATTAGTGTTTCATGAGAATCAGGGCACTATTGCAGATGACCATTAGTTAGTTTATTTCCTTTTTATGATTATTTTGTAAATATCAGATTCCGTATTTGAATCTTTTATGAAGATTGTTTATAGTTCTTGACAAATATATCCATTTGGTATGATATTACTTGTTTGTAATACTATGAAAAAATACACTCTCTGTAAAAGTATTCCTCTGTACTTTTATATATAAACCAACTGTTTTCTATTCAATAATGATGATACTGAAGTTTATAAATGTGCTTTATTTTAATGTTTGTCTGTGTGTTCTGATATATTTGATATAACTTTTCTTTTTAAATTTTATTTCTCTTCTATTCTTAATCATTTGCTTGCAATTGTCCTATAATTCTCCATCAATTCAAAGTATTTGCTGCTATAATGCAACAGAATTTTTTTTATATATTTTCCATATCCAGTATATTTTGACAGCTAAAATAATTAGCAGATCAACTTTATAGGCCAGTATCTCTATTAACAGAAATGTGTCTTTGTTTGCTTTATGCATATTACAAAACATATTCATAAAAATCTAGATTAGTCAATAGTTCTGTTTGACGTGTACAAAACCATACATTTTTCCTCTATGTTAGGGCCAGAGAGTATTTTTAAAACTTTTGTTTGACTGAAAAAAATTTAAAAAATCCATATATGTTCTCTTTTCATTTCTATGATTGAATACAAAAATAAGAATTTTCAAGCATGGTTATTTATCCAGATGCATTTTTCTATTAATAGTTTGCTGAACGTACATCCATTTTCAGTTACGTATTTATATTTTTGAATAAAAATGTGAAGTGTATTGAGTCCAAATTGTGTAACTTTGAATCAAAATGAAGCAATCTCCTTTGCTAGTTCATGTCACTGATGTATTACTGTGAATATTTTTTTCATATAAATTTTGCTATTCACTTCAGGAGGAGTTGATGTTCCTTCTCAGAAAGCTATTACTTTACAATCGAGATCTTCCAGCCCAGATGGCACATTCATTATTCAACTATTTGGTAAGATTTCTATTTTTGCTTGCATATCTTTTGTTGATAAGTCAATATATTTTATTGAAAGTAAAATATTTATTCATTGCCCTTTATTTCTTTTTTCAAGATTGGTTTTGTGATCTTCTATGTACGAACTCCTTCTGAAGGCAGCAAAGAAGCTATAGCAGGGGCACTTTCACTTTTGTGGCAGGTAAACATTTTTTCTTGAATCCCTTTGTTCTTTCAGGAAGAAAGATTCACATTTTTTAAAAATCTTAGGAAAAGATTTTTAGTATGACCAATCCAAAGTTTAGATATGCCCAGGGGTACTAAAAAATAACTGGAATTCATAACAAATTCCTGGTCTTAAATTTAGGAAGAAGAAAGTGTGGGTCATTTCAAACTTTGTTCTTTCAAATTGTAGCACTCATCAAAATGACTGTTTTTTTGATGTTCTGAGAGCAAACAAGGTGAGAATTTTGCAGAAACATAATCTCAAATATTCAGTTAATATTTGCTGGTATAAACTCAAAGACAAATCAGTCATTTTAGATATCTCATCAATAGTTTGACAACAATTTTCATCAGTTGTGTGGCAAAGTCTTTTAATAATGTTGCCATATTGGCTTTTTAGAAGTTTGCTCACCACATTCAAATTCTGTTGTTGGTGGGTATCCTCTTGTATATTAAAAGAAATGCTGTATATTGAGGAATAAAAATAAAATTGTTTCTGAAAAGAATGTAGGAAAAAAAATTATATTTGGTTTTCTCATTCTTCAAAATAATTGCCAACTTGGATATTCTCCAAAAGCATAGTTGTTTGAAGTGCCAAAAAATTGTAAACAATTTATCTTACTCTTAAATCTGTCATTACACTAATAATAGATCATTAGATTGAAGATTTAATGATTGATTAATGTATTTTCAAGAATTTTCACTGAAATTATTTTCCTAATTTATAAATGTCTTCATTGCTTACATTCCATGTGGATTTTGACTCATAGATATTTTCACTTTTGAATTTTGATATAGATTATACCAAGTGTGGAAGGAATTTACTTCAAGGATCTAAAACAAACACTTCGGAAAGAACAGTGTGATGTGTGTACTTTTGTTTTTCATCTTCTTCTTCCAAATCTATTATCTAATAGCATTGAAAGAAAAGAATGATTATATCTATTCATTTTTTCTGTCAGAAATTGAGAAATTTTCATTCTGAATGGTCATATTTTTATCTTCCACTTTTTAAAATTGTATAAAAACTATCTTTTATTTCTTTTGTGCTGCAAATATCTACCTTATAAGATAATTTTTTTCCTAAAGAGACACATAACCATTAAATAAAGTAGTTTTCAGATATGCTATTGTATCTCTCATATTTCTAGTATAATGCGATTTCTTGGTAAAAAGGTATGTTATTTCTTAATTATAAAAAGTTTTAGATTTGGATTTTAAAAAATCATTCAGGTGTTTAGAATCTACGAATTAGTTTAAGTGTTAGCATCAAACTTTTGTATTAAATCTGTTATGAAAATATCTCTGTTATTTGTCTATCTTTATTCTTATACATCAAAATCTTTTCCAGCCTTTTCTTCTGGTATCATCAAATGTTCCAAGTGCAAAGAAAATAATTGTGCATGGGCCAGATCTTGCCAGTATTCCATCACAGTTTCCTGTGCAAGAAGTAAGAGTGTCTTTCTGATAATGTTTCAATACATCTAATGAAATATTCAAGTGTTCAATATGTTGTCACCACAAACTCTACACGATTAATTATTATTTGTACTGTCCAGTCAGTATATAATGCTGTTAAAAAGTGCAATCCTTGTCTTACTTATCCTTTCAGTGAGACGCTGGATGTAAGGAGAGTAAATCTTGGGATTCATCTTAGATGCTTTTCCACCCTCTCCAATTTGTCTGTGGTATGAGTAATTTATGAGGCAAAAATAAAAAGACCCAGATGAAAGTAGTATATTGTGTGTGTGTGTGTGTGTGTGTGTGAATCAATCAAATATAGAGAGAGAAGCAAGAACATTCATAGACAACAAACTTTGAAATGAGAACAAAGTCAAAATAAATATTTTAGATAGAATAGTACATTGTTTTTATCATTCAAATTCCTGTCTTTTCCAAAGAAAGATCAAAATTTAGAATCACTACTTGAGTCCAAATAATCTTCTGAAAAGTCTTTTCAATCGTTTCTACTTTTGAAAGTCCAGTAAGTTTTCCTTCATATATTTGTTAGTATCAGAGTGAGAGGACACATATTTGAATGCTTAGAAATGTGTAAATTTGCTTACATTTCTCTCCTAAAAGAATAATTTTATGTTATTCCACTCCTTGGAATTTCTTTTAAGAAAATCCCTGCACACATTTAAATGCCTTCCAAATTGTACATTTTATATTCACCTGAAGCATCCGACAAACAGTCCCTTTTTCCAGTTTTTAAACAATTCTTTCTTGAGATCTAAACAACACCTCAGATGTCCACTTTTTTCACTCACTCGTTTTGTCTGCTTCTGTCTGGTATAATTTGCCTTGATCAAATGTCTAGGCTGAAACGATACTGTTTTGCTATTGGTCAGATAGTTAATGAGAATCTTTAGATTATAAACCACTGAACAAAACACATTTTCTTCAGATAGTATTTATTACATTGATTCTTATTTATATTATTTTGATTAATTCACGAAAATTGATAAGAAAATGAAGACGAAACAGACCTGAATTCGTTCAATGGAAGGGAGATAACTCATACTTTTGAGATACCAGCTTATCTCCCTTATCCCAACTCAGAGAGATTTTTCGGAATCATTTATAAATGCCTATTAAAATATGATTGATCTAAAATTCCCAAAATGATTTCCTGAATGTTTCACATTTTTTCTATTGATTAGAAAAAAAATGTTCTGAAACTTCTTCTGAGTATTTGAAAAACTACACAGATGCTTCTTGTTTGAATATTAACATATTTTTTTATTTGATTTCATTCTATAGGATACAAAGTTTTCACAGATCCTTAAGGATTCCCTGGATTTCTTCAACATCTCAGATGACCAACACAACTCATATTTCATAGTAGACACTAAATCAAGTGAGTTATTTGTTCATTTAATTATTATTTTGTCACTGAATGATTTTATCTTTTTGATTACAAAATTAACTAATACTAATTCAGTGTATCTGTACTACAGCTCATTTTTCAAATAAACTATACCAGTTGGGCCATCCTTTGAGGGAAAAGTATTGCAATTTGATGTGACCTTAATAAAATTGAAATTCAAGTGCTCAATTCCTCGCAGATTTAACACGATCTCAAATGAATAGTTATGGGAGACCACTTTATAATCAGAATTTAATAGTTACCTCCCTTTAGAAATCTGATGATTGTATTGATAAATGCAGACGCTGACCCCACACTATAATTAGGTTGTGAATCACCCTGATTTTTTTTACATAATCTTAAATGAAATTTAGATTAAATTGAAAGAAAGAAAAACAAACTGGTTGATTTTTTTAATTTAAAATTTCCTATTTTCTCAATATTATCTTTAACATTTCTTCTCTTTGCAGATCACATGCACAATCTTAATTCATATGTTCGTGATTTTTACTTCTTCCATCGTAATATTTATCCCCAATTGAGTTTGGTCTACATGAATCCAGATGCTGCTTTCCAATCGCTACAGAAACAGGTCAGAGCTGCAATTTTGATTGCTTTCTAAGTCATAACTTATAGAACAAATTTTCTCATGTGCATCTACAAATACTACTTTCATAGAGCATATGAAGTATTTTGTATACGTATTCCAGAGAATGCACATTTTAATTTTACAAAAACTTCACATTTTCCTTACTTGGTATTATATATTGAAAGTTCAACCTAATATACATAGATGTGAATTCAAATTTGATTCAAAAGATATATTCTAATTGCTCTGGAAAAATTATTGAGAGAGGTTGATGGTTTGCAATTTCTATCATAAAAGAGCTGTGAAGGTTCAATTATTTCATTCAAAAAAAATTCTTTGCTAATCTTTGCCTGTATACGTATTGAAATGTACACGAGTCATTCCGTATCAAATCATCCGATTTTTTGAGTGTGTACCAGGTTACCCTCTTAAATTTCACTATTCATATTCCAAACTTATGAAGAAAATCCTGAATACTTGGCCCAAGTATTATTTCATTCAATTTCATGCATTTTGCCGAATGAGCCTTTCCATTCAAACTCTAACGTTTATAACTTATTTGATATTGACATGTATGGAGTTGATGGAAAGGCTAATTCAGCAAAATGCATGAAATTGAGTAAAATTATAAAGGTATGATTTTTTTCAACGGGTAACGTGTGGAGCACCAGTGATTTGATATGGAATGACTTGCATATATTGGTAGACCTACATGTTTATTTACGTACATTTATTCATATAGATATGAACAGACTGAAATAGATAGATAGGTTCCCTCTCTATGCAAAAGTAAAGCGTTCCTACAAAATAACCTTTTTTGTGTTGAAATGGCAATTTCGAATTGCTATAATCAATTCTATTTTAAGATATCAATGTTCTTGGTGGTTCTAGTAAAAATCATTATTATCTTACCAACTTTTGTTCGGACGATCTAACTTCTACTTCCCATCTGTATTGACATAACATTTCAAACAATTCACTGTTCAGGCCTTTGAGGTGTAAAATGTGATATCTGTAAGGAAAGAGTGTCTCTCTCATCAGTCTCTTTCTCCTTGCATATATTACATTTCATACCTGAAGAGGGCCATAGAATGAATCGGCCGATAAGAAGGAGAGATTAGATCGCCTGAACAGAAGTTGGTATGTTAATGACATTTCTCAAAGTTATAGATAATGATAATCTTAATCTAATCTTAATCTTGTTAACAAAAGTATGTATGGGTTTTTGTATAAAATACATGCTTATTGTACTTCATTCTCTTTTTAGGCCTTTATTTTGAAGTTTGTGGAATTTGGGAAAGTGCTTTTCAGCAATGTTGTTTTAAAGAGTACACAGCCTCATCAGGTAATTAACATTTTAGTTAATTTTTTTTGCATTGAACTTAATTTCAATTTCAAGTTTTGTTTGGCCAATTGAACTCCTTAACACAGAGGGGATAGTTAGAACCAAAATTTAGGTACCAACTCATACGTGTTGGTTGTCTGTACACACTATTGCTATACTTACCTTCTTAGTGGGTTACTAGGATACAAAGTATGTGTGTTATTGTCCTCTTTCTCCATCATGAACTGTACAGATAGTCAAATTGAGTTCATATAATCCAACAGGATCTGTATGCCCACTGATATTTCAAACTGAGTACTATTTTGCTACACTGAAATCCCATATGTTAACAGAAGTGACACACCTCCTATTTCTCCCACACACACTCACTAAGAGATTGATTTACGCCAGCAAATTATAAAAACGAAATGAATTAGACAGAAATATTTTCGTAGTCAATGAACAAAGAAAAAACAATGCACTTATTTTAGAATCTTGCTATCTATAAGAATTGATTATAAAAGTTCCATGCAGAGTATATTGATATCATTGTGTGCTAAACAACCTTGTGACCTGTTGAGTTACCCTTTTGAGATAAACTTGGTGCAATCTGATGTGACCAGAATGAAGTGGGGTTTTTTTTTACACTTTTACGAATAATGAAAATAAATGAGGGATACTACTCTCTAATTAGCATTCAATAGTTGTCTCCCTTGACAAATCAGACATCATAATATGAATAGAGGCTAGCACAAGATTAGACTTTGCACTATTATTGTTGATTATCATGAATGTGTTTTTTTACTGCTTCCCTTAACTTCATACCCCTGGCTATGATACACCATTTTGGCTACTTGGAGGTCACAAACAGATGGGCAAAATCAAACTTTTAGTATTATATAAATGTACATTAGCTCAATTCACTTAATAAATTTAATAGTTCATTTGAATGAATTCACAAAATTTTATGCTAATCTGTTTAACATTTGCTAAGGAACAAAAATATTAACAATGTTTTAATTTGATTTTGCTTATTTTGAAATAATAGAATTTGTTCATAAAAAACTGTATATATGCATGTTCGATAAATATCTTTCTCCCAATTGAATGACTTTGAGTGAAAAGTTATCTTGATTTTCTTTTTTTCTTTTCAGCTCCAAAATCACGTATCATTTCTACACGAGGAATTCATGAAACTGCCAACATTTCCACGTAAGGCACTGGAGGCAGAATTTAGTTTGTACTGTGGAAATTGGGGCAGGGTTAGTATTTTGAATATATTCAATTCATTATAGATAGAGAAAATATCATCCTGCATGGCTGTTGTATGCAATATTTTCAATAGACAGTAGTCACTCCAATTTCGCAGGGGGTTGGTGCACCAAGCCTTGTGAAATTGATATTCCATACCTTTTGCCCCCAACTCACGCACTTTACCATACAGTTACAAAAATTTGCCCACAATCCAGAAACAAACAACTGACTAATGTATCTGTATGGAATGATGATCATTTAATCATTTTTTTAGTGGATCAAAATAGAAATTAAGATGAGACAAGTTGAGCATCTCATAAATTTCACAAAAAAAAAGTCAATCTGTATAATTTAAGTTGTCAACACCCATTATTGATGCTTTACCAGTAAAATAAAAAAAAACAAACAAAGAATTAAAACAACCCAATTCTATGTTATTATTTTTTTAAATGTTTTTCAACAAATATTTGAACTTTTTTTTTCTAGCAAAAACAAGAAAAACCTTGAACAAAGTATTTTAAATTTTTTCTCAAAAGTCTATAAGAAAAGTTCCCCATTATTGATGAAAATAAAACTGTGAAAAATCAAATCCACAATACGCATACTTCTATATAGTTTTAATTTTGCGAGGTTTTGAATGATGAGTCATCTAGAATATAAAATAAAAGTAGTTTTCTTTTAATTCTTAACAGGAACTTTATGGAATGGACACTCTCCATAAATACTCATGGGTAAAAGTAAGTATAATTTCATGGTCTGACATGATTTTGTATTCATAATTCAATATCTTTCTTTTATTAATACTTGTTATATTCTCCAAATTTTTCTCTAGTTAATTAACTGTCAAAGGTAAACTCATTGTTATAAAATATATGTGATATACAAACTAAATTGCACAATTCTATTGGCATGTATGAAAATAATCTGTACTTATCTCTTTATATTGAAAAAAGTCTTTTATATTTTATTTTTATATTTGCATTTTTGTAATGTTTCCGTTTAGATTTAAATTTCATGTAATCTAACCATTTGTTATGCCTTTTTTCTTCACAGTTAATTGATACAATGTTCACAAGAATGAATAAAACTTTCAACTGGTCAAATGATCTTCCATTGTTCTTAAATGTTCTTAATGGCACCATTGTGCTCCACTGTGAAGATACAGCTGTGCTTAGATTCTGCTTGGCGATACTCATCAATACTTCAAAACATTTCAAACATATTTTCTCCACAAGTGGGTCAGTAGACAAAAACCTTTTTATTATCCTTTTTAATTGTTTATCATTTCTATTCAGAATAACATTTCCAAGCCATTCTCATTTCTAATATTATTAACTATGCTGTAGACCTGTTGAACGTAGATGTTGGATCCAGAATTTTCTGCCACGTGATAAGTGAGTCCACATTGTAATAAATATTCCATTCAAGATTTCCTCTTTGCTGCATGATGAATGTTGGGTGTCATTCCAAGACAAAGAGTGGAAATAGGTGTAAAGTTGATAATCTATTAGTATCATTTACTGTAAATACATAACATACATTGTCGGAGCCAGTGGGGAGAGGATGAGGTTCTAGAACCCCCCACCTCCACCTCAATTTCTTCAAGGCTGACCCTTAGTGCAGAAATGAAGAAAAAACTGTGGGGAAAGGGGTAGGATGAGATTAGTCCAGCTGCAAGACATAAATTGATATAGAAATTTTTTAAAATCATTGCACCTCACCAGAAGGTTACATTTTGATGAAGAACCGACAAATAAGAGAGAAAGAAGTATGAAAAAAAAAGGAGTCAAGAGTATTGGCCAAGGAAATAAATTAGACAAAAAAATACTTCTCTTTATTTGATAATCGAAACTCATCGCCACTTTCCCATCTCATCTATCACTAAAACAAAATCTAATGATAAAACCATTAGATTGATCACTCTGTGGTAAAAGTTAGGCAAATATACAGGATAAGCCCAACCTCGAAATTCTCTAAATTTAACATTGACGGGCCAAGTGCATAACATTTCTCAAGGGATCTTTATATTTTTGTATTTGGCTATTATTTGGGAGCCAAATTTAGCATTTTGAAAATTGGGATCCATGCTCAAGCTGCATTATAAGCGATTTCACGTTATAGCAAGCTGTGTTGTAACAGGTCTACAGTGTATCAAAATTAAATGTGATTTTCTAATATTTATATTTTGGGCCTTAGATTTTCCTTTCTTATCATTTAAATCTTGTCATCTTCCTCATTAATATCTGTTTGGATACTTTTCAGATATAAAATTTTAATAAATTCGTTAATATATGCTTTTATTTTCAATGTGTTTTAAATAGAATTATTGTAATGAATTCAATGAACATTCCGGTCAATGAAAATTCTGTTTATTTTGAAGTGTATAAAATCTGAAGATGATATATTTACTCATGTATGTGAAAATAAGTTATATTTCTTCCTTCTATTTCACTTATTCCCAATTGACAATATTCAAAACATAAATGATTATTGATTGCCTAAAAAGTTGTATTAGCTTTAAATTGCAATGATCTTTATTAATTATACTCTGTTCCAGGTTTCTGCACATAATGCCAACACTACTGAGGGTTTATAGTAACAACCAGCCAAATTCAGTCCTGTGTAAAACCATAGAATTCACATGTAGACAGTTTTACATTCTTCATAGGAAACCCTTCATTCTTCAGGTGATACTCTGAATTATTCAAATCTAAAAAAGATTGTTCTCTTATCTATCTTCTTACTAATGTTTTTTTTTAATTCTTATATTTAACCTTTTCACTTTTTCATGAGAACTTTCTAAAGATATTTCAAGTTCAAATTTCTCTTTAACTCATTTGATTTACTTTTAAAAAAAGATGTGTGTGATTTAATCCTGAAATGAATTATAGAAAGCACAAAAATTGATGATGATGATTCTTTTTCTTTTTCTTCTTTTTCTTCTTCTTGTTCTATGATATAAAAATTTTTTTTTTCTTTTCAATTTGACTGTTTTTTTACCTTCATCTTAATTTTCATGGAATAGTTAGTACTCCCTTTAGGGGATGGAACTAAAAATGGTGAGGGAAGAAAAGGATATAGGAATGATTATAGACAATGAACACAGATTTGCCAAACATATTTGTGAAGAAGTAAGGCCAGTTTAATTATAGGAATTATGAGAATAATATTCCAGCTCCCAGAAAGGAAAACATTCGTATCCCCTGTACAACTCCTCAGTTTGAATCCACATGGAGTGTTCAAGCTCAGTCTTGTCACCATACAAAACAAAACACATTGAGTTTATAGAAGGAGTTCAAAGGAAAGCAATGAGGCAAGTACCTAGAATGGCAAATTATGAAGAGCGTCTCTGTGAACTGAAGCTACCTACTCTTATCTGTAGAAGAGTAAAAGGAGACATGAAAGAAGTATATAAAATCATGAATGGAAATTATGGCAAGAGGGTTGTTAGCTTCATCTATAAGTAGGAAGAATATACACAGAGAACACTAAACAGGAGGAACAACCAGAAAATGTACCAATAAAGAGCCAGACTGGATATACAAAAGTATACTTTCAATGTCTGCAGGTGCAAATAAGGAATAGTGCACCTAATGAAATAATGTGTTCCAAAAATGGTAATTCTTGCAAAAACTGATTTGAGGAATATAGGGAAAAACAGGAGATTCTTTACAACTACAAATCCACAATAAACATCTGGAAATCATGTGAAAACGTAAAATGTTTACAGGAGTCTGGAGGAGAGGATTTTCCATAAAACCTATTCCAGAAATTATCACTAAGCTAAACTAATAGCCCAAATTGAAAGTTATATAAGAACAACTAAAATTTAGATGAAGGTAAAAAAACTAATCCAATATAATTAAAAAAAATAATCATCTAGTTCTGATGTTTAAATATTTTCTCAAATAAAAACTTATAATTGAAGATATACCTGATTATTTAAGACTTGTCAGAGGAGTTAACTATTGGACAATTTTATATTATATGACATGACACTCTTAATTCAAGTTTTGTTAGTTATCTTAAAAATCAAAATCTTCATCTCTGATATCTCTGTGCTTAGTTCCTGATTTTCATCTTTGCATCTACCATGAAATTATTGATATTTCAACATCTATAACTAAAAAAAAGTCATCTCTTTTCATTTTAGGATAAATCAATAGAAAATCTGTGTGTGTGTGTGCGTGTGCATGAGAAAGAGGGAAAGAGTGAGAAAGATGTATAGTTGAACTGTTGATATGATATATTTATTTTTTCTTATCCTCACAGATGTTTGGCAGTACAGCACCAATTTTAGATATGGACAGTTCTGTGACAAGAGTTTTTGATTGCAATAAGGTAATGGAGGTTTGATTCATATTCTTTTACAAGTCATGTTGGATACACACTCGTTCTTGTAAGATTACTGAAGTTAAGTGACACTGAACTTGGTCATTCCCTGGATGGGTGACTGTTGTGGAATACTAATTCTAGGTATGGATAGTTCCGTGACAAGAGTTTTTGAATGCAATAAAGTAATGGAGGTTTAATTCATATTCTTTCACAAATCGTGTCGGATACACCCTAGTTCTTGTAAGATTTCAGAAGTTAAGTGACATTGAACCTGGTCATTCCCTGGATGGGTGACTGTTTTGGAATACCAAATGCCCTATACAGCAACAAGATTGTTCTGTGACCATCACAACCTACGCTCTGCCTCCAATTAACAAAACATCTAGTCAGGTGAGGACCAGACTGTGCACCCAGTCCTTTCTCAAGCACATTCTGTTCAATGGCAGACACATGACAGTGTGCTTTCCAAGGAGCCACCATACTCATAGCAAGTGGCAGTGATTAAAAACTCTTAATATGACACAGAAGAGTGAAATTTATAGTTGGAGTCCAATTAGTATTTTGCTTCTACTGTTATATATCAATCTAGAATCAATTTGAACATGAAAAAACTTTGCTGAAGGCCCAACTTTTAAAATCTATTTAATTTTTCACATACTAAAATTTTCAGCCTCAAATTAATATACACTATAACATTCGCAGAGTCATGTTATGTATGCCTGTAAAGTTTGGTCAAATTCAATTCTGTGGTTCAAACATGCATCAAGTTATATCAGTAATTCTTTGGCAAAAACTTGAAGAAAAAAAATGTTTGTGAATGACATACATAAACTTTTGTGTACAATATCACAACATTTTAAAACTTTGCCGATGTTGATAATTATAGTTTTGTCATTAACTCGTTATAATGCATTTGTAATATTCTTATTATATTTTTGTGTTAAAATGGTTCTTTTTCATCATCATTCATTCAAAATTTTTTTCACCAATAATCGTTAAACCTCTAGATTTTTAAAAAGATCTAAATTAATTCATAGAATTCTCCTTGATATTCTATTGGTTGATAAATTTTTGATAATATATATTTCTGTTGACAAATATCTTTCAAATCTTATTTTTCCAACAGGTCCAGCCAGATGCACTATTCAAGTTGTTGATTAAAATTGGTGACCATTGTCCTGATAATTATGATATTTTAGATTTGGTGTCTGGAGAAAAACCCCTAAAAGCTCTTGTAAGTTTCCTTATAAGATGTATGAAAATTCTTGTGCTAGAAATGGTCATTTTTATTATATTCTCTCTCTGTTTATATCATACTTATAAAAAAAAATGGCTAGTGTATGCCAAAATAAGTCTGACAAAATCAAAAAAGTAGAACAGAGAATGAAAAATTGAACACCAATACACAATGTAATAGACAGTATGCTCTCACCAATGATTGACATTGAGTTTGAATCTTATTTAGATGCTCCAGAAAAGATAACCTTGTATGAAAAATAGATTAATATACTTATATATGTTCTGAAGCGAGAGTAACAATATAGAAATAGAGATTTTAAGATATAAAGGTTTCACAGCTTGAAGGAGAAAAAAGTGAGTTATGGAGTGAAGAATATAATTTCACAATACTAACATAGACATTTAGTCCACATAGATAGTGTAATGCTTAGCACATCTGCCTTACATGCAGAAGGTTCCGCATTCAGTTCCCATATGAGCAAAGAACGTGGAAAACTTCCCTGGGACCAATATCTTTGTGCTCTCAGCTGCTAATTGAGTATACTTTAAGCTGTGTTTTTAGAGTGGAGATATCCCTTCAGTGGACTAACTTAGTGGGTGGTCTTTAAAAACTTGCAGTTAAAAAGTCCTAGTCTCAACCATATTTGAGACTTGCAAGGATCGCCAAGCTGACGCATGCAACAGAAAGCGAGACTTTGTCACTGGGTGTTCATACTCCATTGGGAGTGTCCCTTAAGAGACAGACACTTTACCTTTTTTTTCCTAGAAATTTACTTAAAATCCATTTATTATACAGAGTTCTCATGGGATGCTTCCAAATGCGACTAGTGTATACAAATTTTTGTATGCATATGTATTTGCTAAGAAGTATCTGACAAAAAAATCTGTCAACATAAGTAAATGTGGAGAGGAAATACTTATCTGCTGCATTTTAATGTCCATTATTCAATAAGTAATTGGTTTATCTCTTCTATATATCTTGGTAAGGCAAAGTATTATGGTAGATATATATTTTGTTGAAATTATTCACAGTGGTAAACATACGTTATTTTTGTAAATTTTTTATTGCTTTTATTAATAGGATATAATTATAGATTTTTGTATATTCTATTCTACACACTCAAAAGACAAGTCATACAGATATTGTAATCAGAGAGAAATGATGATATACAGCCAGTAAAATTAGTATGTATTGACAATTAAAATTGACAGTATCCTCTATAAAAGATTAATCATTCTGACTTGTTTTATTTTTCAAAAATTAAGGATTTCTGTTATGAAAATGATGCAGGGACCTTTGATATGGTTGATGTGATCAATATGTGTGTGACAGTCATTGCCTATTCACCTGACTCATTTCGTAGTGGTCAAATGTTGGTGAGTACATTTTTATAAAACTCTTTTTGATAAAATTATGAAAACGGGCTCAGTAACATTCTTCAGGCACCAGAATTTGATCTATCTGAAAGATTCATAACTGGGTCTTCACTGGTTGTGAATTATCTAATTATACAATCCTTATTTAGATTAGATTTTTAAAAATTTTATGATACTATTTCTTCATAATATTTTTCATAAAGTTAAAGGAGCCTGGATTCTACATTTCATCCTTGTTTTGATCTTATCACATTGAATTTTGATTGTGGCAGCCTCATTTTCATTAAATTGAATTGAATTTCTGGTGATACAGTAGAGTAAATTCACCATTTCTATTTGATTTGATCATTTCTGATATATCTCAACACCAAACAATTTGAAGATTGTGTAATTAAATAAATCACAACCGGTAAAGTTCCCAAAATGAATCTTTCAAATCATTATTGTGCCTCAAAAAGTATATTTGCTATGATATGAAATTAAAAGATTTGATGAAACTATGCAAATATTACACTGCATCCAAATCTGCTGAAATTGTGACCATTGAGCTGTCTACTGAAACTCTAAATAGTCGGCTATGGAGCTTAGATAGATTGCAGTATGCAGTAGTTCTCCAAATATCCTTGTGAATAATGTCTTTCAGGCTGGTAAATATGGTATGTATTTTAGCATCAGCTTCATCATCATTGTTGGAAATAGGGAAGCATGCAAGGGTGCAACGTATAGCTACTTCTCAATTTCTATGTTTCTTTGTATGTCCAGTATCTACCAATGGAGACATTAAATGTATACCTAGTTCCCATTACCCAGCCTTATTGTATATCTAGTTCCCCAAACTCATTTCCATCCCTGTTTATCATTATTTTCAATGCAGTGTTATATATTAAATTGGTAAAAAAATTTATCAATGGAAGGATCTAAGCACACAATCAGATCATTGTACAGGTTGAACCTCTTTAATCTGGCATTCTGTGGTCTGGCAACTCTCATAATCTAGCACATTTTGAGTCTGCCACTCTCAGTTTGTGAATCTGCCTTCAGGGTTGTGCTTTTAGCAGTGCTGAGGTACCAAACTTTGTTTTGCACTGCAGCCCAGTGTCTAGGTGACACAATCCTGTTAATTACATACATTCAGCTATATTTTAGCCCTTCAGGATGTTATTCAAGAGACCAAGAGGTGCAGAATATGTTCATAGTATGATTTGAAGAAACAAAAGGAGAAAATTGTTTTGTTGTCTTAATGGTCAATTTCTGTGGTCCAACAATGACTAAGTTCCAAGTTTGCTGGATTAAAGATTAGTGCATTATTTCTTGTAAATTTTGTAGTCAAATTTAATCATGTATATTCCCATTTATCGCTAACTATTTTGATTCTTCAAATAGAATTATTATTTTGGCAACTTTTTTGTTGTATTTCAAGCCATAGGAAACCCATTGCTTGTCAATATTAGATTCTCATAAAATATTTTTGATATTTGTTAAATGACAAAATACAAAATAAGAAAAAAGATTTGTCTATTGATTTCAGTAAATTATGAAAAAACTTTGTTTGAATTAAATAAATTTAGCAGGTCATACTCTCATTTTAGATATGTAAAGCTTGACTTGAGATACATGTTTGTTACTTCAAGTTACAAAGATATATATAACTTGCCTGCAGTATACATTGAAATAGAAATTGTAAATGATTATGAAAAAAGTGTTAATTTTGACCTTTGAGATCAGAATTCTTATATGAAAGTTTAGAGAGAACTCAATGGAGAAATATATTTCCAACTGTTGCACTATTATCATCATCATCACCAATTCTATTTTAACAAGATAAATTTATGCATATATAGCTCATAGCTTGATGTTTTTGCAGTTTTTCTCCAACATATCCAAAGTATTTGGTATCAGTTCTCTTCAATAGCCCCTTATTGAAAGAACAGATTTGTTCATAACACTTACCTGATTTTTTAACAACAAAAATCCTGGGGGAGACATTTGCTATTGAAAATGGAAAACCTGAGAATTCTATTCATACACTGAGGGTAAAAATCATAATGCACAATTATATATATATATATATATATATATATATATATATTAGTGATGTTGCACATTGTTTCTTTTAAGTATTTTTTACCTTGTTAAAAATACTTGCAGTTAAGTCTTCTAATATATCCTTATGCTTACTTGATGATATATTTTTATGTTTTAAGACCATCCTTGAAGTGGTTGTGCCCAAATATTTGAAGTATCTCATTGAAGCAACCAATCAGAAAGACAGTTTTAGTGCTGCCCAAGCAGAGATCCAAGCCATCACCAATATAGCAATTTCCATAAGAGCTCTCATAAATTCATGTGAAACGCTAACCAGGTAAGTGAATCAGTTTGTTTCTTAAACTAAATTTTTATTATAGATTTTGGCCAATGTTTTAACCATCATTATTTGGTAAATAAATAATCCAAATTCCAGGTGTTCCTTTAATTTTTGAAGAATGGTGATTACATTTTACCTCCTGCACTATTTGAGGCATTTATTTCGTCATCTCCTTCCACTTTGCTTTTTTGCCCGTACAACTCCAAGAAAATTTCTGATATTTTTTAATGTTAAGATTGCTCAGACTTTGATCAGAAATTTTGTCGGGTCAAATCTTCCTAATGAATTTATAAAACCAAAAAAAAGGGCCCTGGATCAGGTTGCATAAAAACAAATTTGGTAACATATGTCAGATTACAGTTCACCACTAATTCATAAGAAGAGGCTATTGATATTTCACACTGCATGACATCAGAAATCAACTTTAACTAGTTAATCATAGTTCAGAAATTAATCATATAAACTCTTAGTCCTAGTGTACACTTATTGCCTTCACTTTAAGACCTAGTGAGGTACTTCTCTCTCTTGCCACCAGAAATAGGATCCTTACCCAACGCCATATGGATGCTGTCAATGCCAACATGAAGCCAACGCAGAACCACACAAATTACTCCACTCAGACATCAGGATATTACTATGATGACAAGGAAGAGTCACATGCCAGGTTAGACCACAAGAAAAAAAAATTTTCGTACTCAATACTTTCATTACACCCTTATAAGGAATGAACATAAAAAGAGATTCGATACTACCAACATTTTGAGTAATAAAATGTATCTCTTTTATTGATTCAGCTAAGTAGACAATCAAACATTAATCCATCCACTCAACAATAACAAAAACATTCATACATTCATCTAGGTAAGCTATAGATCAACAATTCGGATGCACATATTCAAAACAATCAACATGTATGTGTTCATTGCCACATTCTCTCAAACAGGGAAAGTTTGATGAATAAATAATAATCACTGATTGATAATTTCCTAAATGCATGCTATCATTGAAAATGACTGGATGTTAACACATGCAACATATTGCTCAAACATCAGTCAACACATTTGCTTATATACATATATGAGATTCATTGAATTTGAAAAATAATATCCTGCTAAGTATGAATAATTGCTCAATTACTAAAATTAGTGCTGTTTGATTTTGTTTTCATAAGTTATACTTACATTAACTTTTATCGAGTTTTCATTTTCATATCTTGGCAGAATGTAATAAACCATATCATACACAACGATTAATCCACTCCATCTAACAAAATTCAGACAAGAAGAATGTAATAGAATTTATAATTTTTTGCATTATGTATTGCTTGAGAAAATTTATGGAAGTGTTTTTTTATCAACTCATAATTAAAGTAATTGTATGAATGGGTGGTTCCCAAACTATTTTGAATCCTGGCATCCTTAGTATATAAAGATTTTTCATGGTGCCAGAAGTCAGAAAATACTAAATGGTTGCATTTATATTTATGTAGTTAGGTGAGGTCACTTTCACAATACTTATTAATGTTTAATAAGAACTGTTCCATTTGTATGAAAACAACCTACAAAAAAAAATACTTGACCTAAAAATAGATTATAAAATTTATATTATTAATTTGCTATTATTAAATAAACTTACTATCTTAATTCAAACTCTAAATTTAACTTAATCCAGTAGATTCAGTCTACAATGAAGTGAGAGAATTTGTGTCTATTCTTATTCAACTGCTATGTTCAGAGATTTTGCAACACAGTTCTAGAACAATCCAGAATGTAAACATTGTCTATTGATTGAGTGCCATCTATCGATGAAATAGTCAAGTTCAACCTTAGATGGACAGTTAGATGTCACTTTCAATCATTGTGACCCTGCATCACCACATCGAATTAAAATTTCCTGGAATTATTAAATCTTAGAATATCCCATGGTAACCCTTAGAGGCAAAGCACAGTGCCCCTAGAAACCACAGCCCACACTTTAGGAATCACTGGTGTAAATGAATATTTTAAACTTTCTTTGAAACTGATGATACTTTTCAGCGGCCATTGAAGATAATTTAATTGTTAAAGAATCAGATAAATTCTGAATTTCTTATAAATGAAATTCTGTCACCTAAGTTAAATAATTATACAACTCTGATAATTTAATAGGAAAATGAATGCTTCATTATTTATCAGTGTTCAAAGTTCTGCTTTCTCTTCAAAATCAATTCGATGCTTTCTAACTGAAAATGATTTTCAGAAATAGTCTCATTCATTTCTTTTTTTGTTAAAGCATATCTTGATGCTAACAAAAGTAAAATTTCTTTAATTCTTATGAATTTCTAATTCACAATTTGATTAAATCTAGTTTGTTATTGAAACTATATTGACTAATCTTTTATTTTTCAGCCGAGGTGGTGATGAAAATCGAAAGAAAGGATACCTTCCAGATGTTGAAGATGTAGATGCAAGACAGGAGTTCCGCAAACCCAGAGACACTTTACTTTTTATTGCTTCAGAGTTTTTCACCAACTGTCACTTCCGATTGCGAGAACTACGCAAGAAACAGGTGGATCCATCAATCCGTCCCCCGGATCGGCCACCAGAGTTATTTGATTTCAAAACACATAATGTAAGTTTCAATATTTACAGTATTTATATTAGAAATAACTTTTTCTGTCTATCTTGCGTCTGTAAAAATTGATAGATTTGAATATAGCTCATTTATGCCATGGTTCTAGATTCAACTTGTAAATATCTATTGAGGTACAAGAAATTATCAAACAATGAAAACCTTTTTTTTCTCTGGAAAATCAAAAACAAATGTGTTTTCAAAATTTGCATAACTATGTATAAACTTCCCTTATAGAAATAAAAAGATTTACCATAGATTATCTTGCACTTACTTTATTCTTAATTCATTTATCATGTGACAAAGACCTTGAAGTATCTGTACCTCACATTAATGAATCACCAGAAAATAATTATTTGAAGAATTATCTTGAAAATAGATCTTTTATCTGAAATTATCTAAAAATTACTAGCACTAGATCATCATTTTTCTTTTGTAAAGAAAAAAAAAAGAAATGGAAAAAAGATGGTGTCTGGTGGTGCACTCATGCAAATTTTCCCCAAAAATGTAAACAGGAGTGCCCGGAGACACTCACACACACACACACACACACGTACATACATACATACACACACACACTGAAGAACAAAGAGAAGAATCTGTGGCCCACTTGACAGATTGGCTGAGTGACAGTGATTTGATAATGGTTTTTCAATTTGAATCATAAAGAAAAAAGACACAATTCTACATAATTACCCTTTTCTTTTTTTGTTCCTTCAAAGTCCTATTGATTTATTCTATTCAATAATTTAGGAATTACCAACTGTTATTCTTTATTTTAGAGGGAAAATTTATAAGCTGATATTGACATTTTTCAATTCTGATCTTTTTTAGCGCCTTGCTGACATTGCTCACACTTTATTGAAACTGGCTCCAAATGATCCTTATAGCATATCTTGCCCTGGTTTGCAAAGGTGAGTGATCAAGTTTAAAGACTTCATCAATAATCAAAGTCACTGGCTCTTTTGTTGCCGTCTTGTTATGACACAATAAAATGAGGTATTTGTAAAAAGTTCATAACACAGGAAATGACAGTGTATTACTTGCAGTGTTATGGTTTACTTTCAATGCCTTTTTTATAAAATTTCTGTTAACCTTCTTATTAATGAACCTCTTATAAGCCGATTTGGTAAATACCAGAAAAAATCCATTCATTGCAAATGTTCCGTCCCACCACAGGAATATTGGAAATAAGTGCCGAGAGGGTTGCCAGCTTGGTTTCCTCGAATTCCAATGCAAATGTTTCAAACATCAGTCATATATATATATATATATATATATATATATATATATATATATATATATATATATATATGATTTGTTTTAGTGAACAGACATGGAGAAATATTAAAAGATACTTTTCTGCAAAATCAGAACATTTCCAGAAGAAATAAAGGTCAGATTAACTTAATTACAGAAAAGTAACTTTTATAGGGATGCATGTTGTGCGTGTATGACTGTACTAAATCTTTGGAATTCTGTTCTTTAATTCTATAAAAAAAAATTCTCTAGCTGTAGTAATAGCTTTTTACCTAAGATTAAAATATGCACAATTAATTATTCCGTTTAACTGCACAGTATTGTAAATCCAAAGGGTGACTGTGTGTTGGCTCTTCATAATATCTTGTTTCAAGATACTTTTCAGTGTTGTGCATACAGGGCTAAAATAACAGGCCCAATGTCCGAAATTTGACCTATCTGGCAATCCAGAGTGTTGATCTTGTCTGTCAGTATATGAAGTAACACGGCACTACTTCATGCCTCTCTCACCACTTTTATTAACTCTCTTGGTGTCTTACCAATTCGCTCCCTTTATAACCCATGGATTTGTTGTGGTTTCTTAAATCATCATTTACAATGACTTTCAAACAAAGAGGTGGATCTGGCATTATAATTGCAGTGCCGTGATAATACTATACATGCTAAAATATATATATATTTATTTTCATTTGCAATTAATTTATTAAGGTCACCTTTCTTACCTAGAAAAATCTTCCGTTCAGGATCACATCATCTGGCAATAATGGTGATTAAACTTCATGCTTTAATATCGATTTTCTCAGCTGTTGGTCAGATTTACTTGAAACTTGTTCCCTGATGAGATGCTTCTTACCCAAAATAATCTTTTACTCAGGGTCACATGATCTAGCAATGATGGCGTTTAAACTTCATAGTGAATACTACATTGAACTTTTCGTTCTTGCTTTATACATGATTCAATAATACCAGACAATCAGCATTAACAGATATCTGCTCCTCCCTTTTAGTCCATTTATAAGGGGGGTTTATAGTATATCAAAAGTTGCAAATGAATATATATATATATATATATATTTTAGCATGTATTGTATTATCTACTTGTGAGCTGTCTATAAATGATGTTGTTGTTTATGTAGCATTATTATTATCACTGGTAAAGGTTGTATGACAATGTATACATTATGTTGATATTTTAAAACTCAATTTAAAAAAAAATGTATGAAAAAATTAATAAAATTCTATGAAAAGTAAAATAACTGTACAAATTCTATGAAATTTTGAACAGTTCTGTTGTTATCATTCTGATTCATGAGAGTCACGTTGTGATCTCGATTGCAGTTATATGGTCCATGTCCTGCCAATAACAGACTGGTCTCAGGAACAGGTTCGCCCCGCTCTCAACCTTATTCTCCGCAGACTCGATAGGCTTTTCAGCAAAGTCTCAAAAAAAATATTGGTTAGGGTGAGTATTTTGTCAAATCTTTATCATCAGCTCTCATGATCCACATATATAAACACAATGTGTATCTGTAATTTTCTTTGTGTTTAACACTTTTATATATCGCTAGAAAAGTCCGTTACATAGAGATGAGTGAATTGCCCATCATTACTCAGTGAACTCTTCTGATGTTGTAGAAATAGAATTTTATGTTCTATTGTGTTGTGTTGAACTTGATGAATAAAACTGCATTATTAATCAATGGTATTTAGAAAGTTATTTGTCAATTTTGGGGAACAGAACGTTTTTCGTTAAGAAACCCATAGATATGTATGTATATTTTTTGTTAGTGTATAGCAATTTTTTGTTACACAAAAAAAGGTAACTTGAAGCATTTTGCCTAGCTTTACATCAACTTTTCTGATGACGTAGTAGAAGTTGATATATGTTGTTAAAATTGTTAAAATACACGCCATAATTATTCAATTCATTTTATATTTGTTTTAGTTTAATATTCAGGAAGTATTGAACATAAACAAGAAAAATGCAGAGCTGCGTAATGTCTTTGATATTTTATGAGTACAATACAACTACAAAATAACTTGAATATCACCATTGATAACATAGTCAAACTAGTTTCATATAAAGAACAGAGGAAGTGTTCTCTATTTTGTATTTAATGAATTTGTGAATTCTGCCTCTGTTTTCTCAATCAAGCTTAATTTTGTGCACCCTTACACCATTTTTGACATTTATTAACAATTGATCCTCATATTACAGTATTCCTTTTACAAAGGGAAAAAAGCAATAATGAATATAGAATCAAATCAAATTTTCATTCTTGAATAGTTGTGAATTTTCACTTATGAATTATTTCAGGTGGTAGAATCATTTGACATTTAAATCCCTTATGTTAAAGTATCTGTTAATACCTGAAAAGATGACTTGTAAATCTTCTATGATGAAAATTAGGATTAAGCCTTAAAATAAAAAATATCTAGTGTCAGATACTTAAATCAACATACATGATTTATGTTTCTGGCTGTATCAGATGTTTGCTATATAATGTATTTCAAGACTCATTTCAAATAGAAAGAAAATATATCAAATGATTGTGCCTAATTTTAAATGTGCCGAATAATTACAAGAATTAGCAAATCTGATTTCATTATATAAAATTATGAAGTTTAATGAAATTTTTTCTGTTACATCAGATTTTATTCTGTTCCTAAAACTTCTACGAAACCACTATAAATTGAAAAATAATCTGTATTAACAAAATATATGAAATCATGTATCCTTCACTTAATGTCACTTTACATTGTTTTATCTTTGTGAGTGTTACTGTCATTCAACTAATTTTTCCTCTAAGTTGTATATTCGTGACTTGCACATATTACTCTTTCTGAGTTAAGATTAACTGAGACTTGAGCACGTGAAGAGAAGATTTAATTTGATGCTGCTTTCTTTTTCTTGTGAGTTGCATCTCATATTCCTGACTAAATTAATACTTGTGAAAGAAGCATGTGATGACACCTGTCTAGAATCCTTCTACAGTAAATAATAAAAAAGACAGTAAATTTGAGGAAGAAAATATACAGTGAAAAAGGAACTATGGAACTTAAATACTTCCTCTTTCTCAGTGACAATAAATGAGGACATTAAATAGCTTTTTGTGATTTAATAACTAAAATTGGTTAGAAATAAAGGCAAAATGTGAAACAAAAATCATAATGTTTCTGGTGTAACTTCATTCAGAAAAAATAGCCCAAACTAAATCCATAATTAGGTTTTCTATTGTTGAAATGCTAAGTGATTTCTAAATGTAAATTGTGAAAATACAAACATAAATCTTATTTCAAAATAACAATTTATAACATTATCATCATAACTGTACAGATTTTTAATGTACAAAATTGTAGATTTAGAAATTCATTGATAGGCATGTCACAATAGCAAAAATATAAACGAGATATATTTCAAGAGATTCCTCTTGGTTGAAATAAAGAATCTGGCTCTAGTTTGCTATGCACGATTCTACTGACTGTAAGTTAGATAAATTCAAAAACATTTCCTTTTCTCGTATTGTTAAATTCAAGTTTTATCTAATGTATATCTGTATTTACTTGTGTATAATGCTAGAAATTTAATATAAAAAATCTGTCAAAATCAGAGGGTAACATTATACCCAAGTGTGAAAAAAAATAACATATATACATATATTACTGATTTTTAGCTATAAAATTTTGGGACCACATTATATTCAAGATCGCATTGTACCCAAGTATATACAGAATCTGCTACAAGCAATTGTAAGCGCTTTTCATTCTCAGTTAATTTATTAAAATTAATCTTTCAAGAAGTCTCAGTGAATCATTGTTTTTATTGAAACAATATTAAACAGCATTTTAAAGCTGATATAATTAAATTCCAGCATTTATTTTATGTTTTGAGTTCATAATATTAATCTCCAGGTGCCATGGTTTTCAGCAAGTAGTTTATTCATACTGCTTATTTAAGCTCCTCTCTAACTCAGCATCTCACCTTTATTTTAAACATGATAATATCCGAATGTTTTTAATTCTTATCACTTGGTTAATTTTTCAGTCTTCTTGTGGAAAAATACAATAATGAGCACTATAGTACCTGCAGATGTGTATTAAACTACTAATTGAAAATATTATGAATCCAGAATGATTAGTGCATTAATCTGCATAAGTCAACTGTGTATATTGTTATTTGTTATTTGTTAATGGTGAAAGGTCTTTGAAATGTTGCTAAACATAATACCTATTTTTTCCCTTCTATATTTCATGCACATACAAATGTTTGTATTCAAGGTCTTATTTTGGTAACTGTGTGCTCTTCAATTTCTTTCTGGAATGGCCATATAAGTAGTTCTTTCAGACTGGCTATGAAACCTTTAGATATTTTTGTTTTGTATATCATGTCTAGCATTAGTTTTTTAGTATGAAATTTTTATTGCACTATGCTTCAGCAAGGATGTCATGAGGTAAGGGTTGTTCTCATTCACTGTTCCATATTTTTTCATCTATCCCTACGACCAAACATTTCATCCTTGTATTTAGGAAGGGGTTGCTTTTGTTTCTATCTTCAACTCGGGCTGTTCATTTTAGTATCATTCAACAAATCTCAACTGGAAGTAAAGGGAGCAGTAATATTATTTCATATGTTTTTTAATTATTGTTTTCTTTGTTGTTTTTGACACGAGGCTGGTGATCAAGGGGTCATTATGATGAGTCACAGCTTAGGTACTCCTTAGTCCTTCACTTGACAACCAACTTCCTGGTATATTTCCACCCCCTCCCAAATATATCTTTTTGTCCCCACCCCTGGAATATATCCTGATGGCTGATATTTTTCTGCCATCTTCAGTTGTGGTTGCATTTGGTCTTCAGATGTTAGTTCTTTTCCTTTGTGATGTTCTATTTAAGGCGATGAAAGGAGAACAAAGAGAAAAAGTACTAAACCTTTTTAAAGACCAAATGCAGTCTACACCTGTAGAAACCCAAAGAATTGATCAGTGAAACATTGTATTAAAACAACAAAGATGAAAACAATACGCCAAAAAATGTGTGAAATAATAAAAAGACTTTATCAGAACCTTAGAGAACAAAGTTGTAATATATTTGATAACAATTGTTGACATTGTCATCTAGCAATGGTTAAAGGCAGTATAAAAATACAGTGCAGAATAAATGAAAATATTTCCTTCCTTTGAATTTATCATTTTGAAATATGATTGTTCAAACTGGAATACACATATATATATATTTTTTTTTTTTCAACTGGTTGATACCTTTATTGATTCTAACTGCTAATTTTTTATATCTTATATCTTAACTTATGACACCTTTCACTTTTTAAAAACAATTGCTTTGTGTATTTATTGTTGTAAGTATATTCTTTAATCAAATAGTTGATATTAAAATTTTCCAGGAGAATATGTTGACTCTTTTAGTAGCCACTTTATTACAATGTCTGACAGTACCTAATGTAAATTTAAGATGAATCTTTTGAATTCTTAAGGTTTGTATATAAATGTACTTGAATGCTTATACAATGACTGTTAAAAATATATTCATGGCACAGGAAATCATATTGAAAGAATATTGATCTGAAAATTTGTTTGAGGAAATGAAAAACTAATTGTTATCTCACATCATGACATGAATTAGTAGTTTTCTTTCAAGTTTTAATTTATTTCATCTACATGAAGATGTATACTTCTAAGAATGAAAGTTGAATTTGAATGTTTACATTATTGAATATTAACTGTAAAACTGATACTACTATAATCTTTTATGTCATAAAGATACCCAAATTTTCTGCAAACATGAAAATAGAATTATTTTCCATGGTTATATATATGTGTGTGTGTGTGTGTATTTATATATGTATATATATATGTATATGTATTGTATTTTCTGGCATTAGGGACACACCTCAATTTTGTCTTGCAAAATCTTTTTTTAAAGAATGATAATAAGATAGGCCTATGAAAAAAGAAATCTTCATTGTATAGGGTAAATTTTCAAGATTTATTTTGAGGGAAAATAGCGTCCTTGACAACAGGAAATACAATAGATATACACTGGGCTTGTTAGATCATAGAATATTAGGTGTGTGCAGAGGGAACTTTTGAACATAACTGATGATTTTATTTTTATGTTGTTTAATAATTCAAAAAGAATTAATCCCTGAGTCAATATGGGTTTACTAGTATAGAATATTACATTTTTATATATATTACATGCCTTGTTATGTATGCAAATAGTTTTTGTGAAACAAATGATTGTAACAAGTGCTAAGTCTGCATTTATCATTGCATTTCGTGTATTTGCTCTGAATCTTGGCATTTATTTTATTTTCTTTATATCCTTCAAACTTTCTATCATGAAACTCTTTTATTGCATTGATCCAACAAATTTGACTAATGTAATCGGGTTTTCTATTCTCTTCCCCCTCGTCCTGTCACAATGAATAAACATCAGTTCATAAATAAATGAACATAAATGCGTCATGTCTGAAACTAATGACCTGGAATAAACATTTGAAATGACCCTGCAGATTTACTTTTTGAAGTAAAAACTGGCGTCAAAACTGTCTACGTAGTTTTCTTTGATTTTTATGTTGGTCTGGCTGGCCATCTATGCATGTATGTATGTATCAACGTACAGGCTGCACCAATAGAGCTAAAAGGCTGAAAATCCCAGCATTTACCCCTCATATCTAAAAAAAAAAAAACAAATTTATTTTTTTTCTTTTTGAAAATTCTCCCAAAATGGGTTTTTGATAGGGGGGTTCAGTTTGCAACATAAGTTTATGCTAAATTGGACCCTTAGTTTGTGTCAGGCAGCATTCACACTTGTTTTTTGGAAATTCAGACAGAATGCTGCCAGAAGACTTAGGTCACATGACAGTTTCTATTGAATGACTATCCAGACCTGTTTATTTTTCATTTCTAAAAACTCATTAATGTAAAAGTTCACACTGTATCAGTTTTAACTCTTTATATATTCTTAAACAAAGAACTTTGCCTGTCAGATAATTTCTGCATGAAAAAGCTTATAATTCCAGATAACATGCATGTGGGTATTTAATATTTGAGTTAACTATAAAGAAAGGTTACTTAATTTTGTTGATATTTTGATGTTTAATAACATCTTCCACAATAAATAGATTAAACATACAAGGGCTTTAAAAGGGTCGAGTTATCTACAAAGGACACTGTTTGTTCTTTTAAAAAAATTATCATTTCCTCTGACAGTGTTATTTCCTTTGACAATGTTCATCATGTGAAATCATTGTTTGCTGCAAAAATACGTTAGCTCAAAACTATGTTATTTCAAAAAAGTGACTGGTGAAATACATGGAGTCTGAACCCAGTGAAAAAAAAATCATCCGATTTGCTTGGCTCGTTCCTAGATTTATTTATAAAATGACATATTCTTGTTTGTTAACCAAATATTGATTACCGATACGTATATTCTTCAGAGCTACTTCTATCCAACATGTACATTCATCAGTTTCTCCTTTTGTTTTTTTTTCTCTTTGTCTTTCTGTCACCTTCATTGTAGTCTCTTTAGGGACTGTTTCAGATGATATGCGTAGTAGTATTCAGATGATTGATACATGTAGTTCTAGCGTTTCTCATATATTGTTTTGTGCCTCATTTAGAGAACCATTTTTCTTATGAAGAAATCTTTGAAAAAAATAAATACATTAGTATTGTGTGCATGCTGATTATTGTGTCCTAGCTTACATATTTGTTAGGAACTGCAGAGAAAAGCGTATTTATACAACAAATATGGGTTGGAGGAAGGCAAAGAAAAACTGCTAATAATTTAGGAAAAGGTTTTTTTATTAGAAATTATCAATCAAGGTTTCTTTTTCTTCAGTTATCAAGTCAGTCTGGCCAGCTATGTATAAATGTACAGTGCATAGAGGCCTCACTAATGGAGCCTTATCATGTTTTGAAAAAAAAAAAATATTTTCTGAAATTTTCACCCGCAAATCGTTTTTTTTTTTTTTTTTAGTGGGGGTGGGGTTAATTTACAATGTATGTTTATATCATGTTAGTTGCTTTTTCGGGTCCGTCAGAATTCACACCTTTTTTTTTTTCTTTTTTTTTTTTGAAAATCAGTCTTTTTTAGTGATCACCGCCCCACAAAAGGCGAGAGAAGTAACTTATTCATTGATCACCCCTTTTCCTATTCGTGAATTGATCACCCACAACACGGCATGCTGCCATAAGACTTCGGTCATGTGATGGTTCCTATTGAGTGACTAACCAGACCTGTTTTGTTATTCAGTTAGATATAGATATCTATGTCTTAAACAAATCTGAAAATAGTTAATTCTTTTAAGCTTTACTATCCCCAAAAATCTTCTTGTCAATCAACAATTACTTTTCATTTGTTGGACATGTAAAAGTTGGGGATCTTAGTTCCAGTACTAATAATTTGTGTGAGTATCATAAAAAGTTGTACATAGATCTATTCAGACTATTGTCCTCATCTGGGTTGTTTCGCAACGTTTTGACCGTTGTACCCTATGGCATTCTCCAGATGCTCGTCACGATCAAAAACACTCTTGGAATCTCAAATCGAGAACACAATTCCATGATTCTGTCCAAGACGAATATAATGATATTACATCTGAAATACAATAGAAATCTAAGGATCTTCACCTTATAGATTCATTTTTATTATTACTATTTTCTAACATTGTATTTACTGTTTACTTTAATTAATGACTAGGTTTGGAATAACTCTACCTCTTTGTAAATTTTTTCTATCCTACCAAGTCAAGATTAGTGTTTTATTAAAACATTTTAATGATATAAAGTGAAGTAAAACTTTCCATGCTGCTAATTCACTGATTTTTCCTGTTATATTTCAATCAGTGCTTTCTTCTACCACTTTATAATAAACTTCAAAGAATCCTTTTATTATATCATCCGTCTTTGCCTTCCTTTCCCCCCCCCCCCCGTCAAACCCCTGCTTGATTCTGCTCCCAGCATGTTTACAACTGTATAAATTTATACTCTTCACCAATCATCTGCAAAAAGACAATATAAAACTTGTGATCAATAAGTAAAAAGATAAAATATGTTTGTTTATTAGACACTTCTCCTTCTGAGCATATCCTATAACAGGGTTCTTCAAACCTTTTCAATCACAGCCTAGTTTAATTTTATGCTATAACTTCGCAACCCAATGACCCGATATAATGAATGATCCATTTTTTCTCAGGGTTAGGGCAGAAGATCAAAAGATATTAAACTCCTATTTGTTTCAACGGTGGAAATGTGTGGAACATTTTGATTGTACTGTATGTGTACATGTCTACTGTTCCTCAGACCTTTGTTGTCTTTTTTCAATCATGCCAAAGCTACCATCAGTTATGATTTAATTCTTAAAATCATAAAATTTTCTAAGGGAATCATTCCTGGTTGGAATTATTCACTTATAACCATTTGGTAAATTAAAAAAAAAATTTTCATTCAATTCACAGAAGAGTTCCATTATTTTAAATTCTATTCATCGAAGATTTCCACTGTCAATAAAAGTGGTTAGAAGTGTTCTATGAATTTAAGATTTTAAGATGATTTATTGATGACATAGTTTATAATAAAATTATTAGATGTATTCATTCTTCAAATCTTAACTCTTTCACTGTCAATAATATTTTTTTTACATACTTTTTATCTATTCATTAATTTATTATGAACCTGCAACCCAGTAAAGAGTCAAGGCCCATACTTTGAAGAACCCTGTGGACTAAATTTGATCAACTTCCCTAAAAAAATGTCATAATATGAATTGAAATATTCTAAGAAAATCAAAATAAATGAATGAAACCTTAAAAAAGGAATATTTCATACCTTTCAAGCCTTGGGATTAATTGGTGAAGGTTTTTTCTTTCTGCTCTTTTTGCTATTTTTTCATTTTTTAGTTTTACAATAATTGTTGTCTATGTCCAGTTATAGCCTAATGAAATCTTAAAAAGTACTTAAAAGTGATTATGATTTATTCAAGACCTATTGTTTGCAATGAAAATTAGTTTTACAAAAATTTCAATTTAACTGTAGTTGCTTGTGGAATGAGACTAATTGGCAAAGCTGATCTGGCATGAGTATTAGAGCATATTCTGATTTGGTGTAACTGACATTTTGGCTTGAGGGGAAAAATACGCTGATCAATCTATTATAGTAAGGTGAAACTTTGGGAAAAAACCTTAAAACTGTAAATGTAACTTCATTCAAAAAATGTTTTTGTGCTTAGATAGAACTTTGGAAGTTTTGAAATTTGAACAATCATTTTTAATCAAATTTGCTCTCATATTTCAGTTCATCCAGAGTTAATTGATATAAATGAATGTTAAAGAATTGCCTATGATGATATAATTAAAAACAAAAATTGATTTACCTTTAATTTTATTAACATTCAATCCTTTTTTTTCTTCATGATTCACTTGAAAGCAACAGATATAAATTTTGAGAAATCTTAATAAAAACATTTTGGAATTCAGTAATTATTAATTATAGACTTTTGATTTCTATTTTCATGAAAAAAAGACTTAGTCACCATGAGTCAGTCAGTCATTTTAGAATTTTACTTCTATTTAAATTAGTTCTATTTTAATAAAATAAACCTTGAATTCACTTCAAATTTCACTAATGATATTTGTTCAACTTAATTTTTTCATCAAACTATATTACTTATTTATTACAAAATTAAATTATTTTTTGTGTTCACATTTTCAGGTACTAAATACAGATCCAATTGTATTCAGTTGCTATGAACATGAAAAATGATCCAATTTTTCTTATAAATGAATAAATAGTATTGTTTATTTTTCAACTCATTCAGCCATGAAGAAGATATCAAGCAAAGTGTAGCAAATAACTGCTATATAAGAATTAAAATTTTAATTTTTGTGATGAGTTAAAAGGTTGAAATTGGATTAAAGAAGGATATAAGCTTCATTTGATTAAAATAGAATTGATTCAAAAAGAAATAAAATTCCAATAAACATGACTGAAATTACTCAAAAAATATGTTTTAAATAAATAGAAATAGAAAGTTTATTAGTAATAATAATTGAATATCAAAATACCAGGTTTTATTCAAAGTAAAATTACTCAAAATCTATATCTCATGCCAGGTAGGCATCACCAATTAAGACCGAACCCATTGCTCTACAAATGCATAAAAAAGTAGATTGTCTCCTGATCTTATAAACTCATCTGAATTGTGCTTTTTGAGTTTTAGAAAAAAATTAAGCTTTTATCAATTCATTTTTGAGTTCTTAACCATTTGGAAAGATGAATGATTAAAGTGGAACTTTCCTAAATGATGATTAAATAAATCTCAATCAGAATAATTGTAATGAAAATTTTGTCTTTGTTTCAAGATTAAAATGCAATTAAGAAACTATCTTCTCTAATCTTTTACAAAGTACTTTGTGAGTTACTTATCTTCAATGTTGTTATCATTCCTCCTGTTTATTCCAGATGATTTTAACGAAAAATTTCAATTTCAGAATATTCCAGTGACTGACTTCTCTTTAAAATGTGCTTGTATTATCTTTAAAAATATTGATGTTTTAAAATGTATTTATAATTTATAACTGGATAATTATCATCATTCAGATATTACTGTTGATAAACTCATTTAAAACATTTTGATTTAATTTTTTTCAAATTATCGATTAAATGGATAATTATAAAAATAATTGCTAGATCATTATAAGAATGATAATTGTGTCATCTTTTGATTTCTTTTTAAAGCATAATATAATTGAGAAAATATATTTGATTGAATTATATCATTTATTAATTCAATAAACAGTTATAAAGTCTTTGATTATTATAAGTATCACCAAATTTACAAATAGCTTCTTGGTGTAATACAGAAACTATTTAGCTTAAAATCTATTAAACTTGACAAAACAATTGCATTTCTATTTTTCGAAGGATTGATTTCCAGTACCTGTTGTTATCAATCTTATACAAATATTTTTATCTGCATTTTTCATTTTTTCAGAGACAAGTTGATTGGGAGGCTGCTGCCAATTTGTTGAAAGGTTTGACCATTTTCTATTACATTTTACTTATTTTTTCAATTTAATTTTTTTCATTTTTCCAATTCAATTTTTCTAATTTTTTTTGATTCAATTTTTTTATTTCTTTCCATTTCTTTTATTTTTCCAATTCCTTTTTCATTTCTTTCAATTCAATTTTTTTATGTTTTAAATCATATTTTTTGATTTTTCCATTCTATTTTTTCAATCCTATTTTTTAATTTTTTCCATTCCAAATTTTTTGATTTTTCAATTTCGTCCCTTTAATTTTTCAATTCCTTTTTCATTTTTTCAATTGAATTTTTCTCCATTCTATTCCATTTTATCTTATTTTTCCATTCCATTCTTTTCATTCCATTTTTTTCTATTCCATATTTTTTTATTTTTTTCATTCCACTTTTTCATTCTATTTTTTTTCATTCCATTTTTTATTTTTCAATTCCATTTTTTCAAATTTTTTCAATTCCTTTTTCATTTTTTATATTCCATTTTTTTTTTTCTTTTCCTATTCCTTTCTTTTTTCCAATGATTTTTCCAGAAAATAGGGAAATCGGCTTTGGAACTACACTGTAGATGCCATTATAACATGGAATCACTTATAATGCAGTTTGAACATGGACCCCAATTCTCAAAACATCAAATTTGTCTCTCAAAATAATAACTAAATACAAAAATTGAAAGACTCCTTAGAAATGTTATGCACTGGGCCCATCATCAGATTACACCAACTGTAAAAAAAAAAAAATGAATCAGATGAAAACTTTTTAGTTGTCAATAAAGGAAGCTTGCCGTTTCCCTCTCATCCTCATTGACACCTATTACATAGATATTCAAGTTTTATCAAAATGTAATCTTCTGTTTTCATGCTAGACTGGCCTCTTCCCACCCCTACCCCACAGGTTTCTCTTCATTTCTGCATGAATTATGAGGGTCAATCTGCCAGTATACATCAGATATTTACACTAAATGATACAAACTCCATTTGCTGTCAGAAAATGACACCCTGCATTCTTTATGCAACAAAGGGGAAAATTTTGATCAAGGTTTGTGAAAAATTGAAAATTCATTACAACATTGACACACCTATAATGTAGTCATAAAATTATAGACCTCAATAACAAGACTACAATGTATAATGAATTATATATGCCTTTTCTTTAAATTCTCAGTGCATTGTTGCTGATCACAAATATTTCCTCATGCTAAAATGATCTTGATTGATAGATGTTGATCAGGAGTATAAGGAGGAGGAAAATATTAGAATTGACAAAAATTGCTCATTCAACAAATTTGTTGCACAAAGAAAAGCTTCAAACTGGTGTTTTTCTTTCAGTTAAAACATATTTCAAACCAAAATCTACAGTTTTTAGCAATAATGCTGTTTAGCTATTTGCTCAGATGCAATACAATTCTTCCTATGAATTACCATATTTGTCATCATATAAGATGCACAAGAATTTTTCTTAAAAAAACTATGCAAATATTAAGCTGCATCCAAAGTGCTGGTCTTATGACTAGGAGGTATATATACGGTATATAACTACCCAACATATATTGTATTAACAGTGATTTTTCCATTGTACCCTACTCTGATATTTTATTCATTGTTGTACGTGCAGGTTTTGAGAAACTAAAAAAAATGTAACATCTGAAACATAATATATATAAGTGAGCTGTCGTTCAAGGGAGACAATCATATTTCAACAGAACCACAAATAATTAAAAGTCAATTACAAGTGTCAAACAAGTTGACTGGTAAATGAAGGCGTTGTTTCCATCACAAAATCGGAGAAATTATATAATAATATGTCAACTGATTGCAAATTGAAGAGATTTTAGTCATATTAAGTGAGTCTTTTGATCCACCACCCACTCATATTAAATCACAAACTGCACTTTGGTTACCCATACTATATCAAGGGACTGAATTTATGTACAATTGGTACTTGAGTGTAGAACATGAAATTTGAACCTGTTAGGAACTGTCAGCTAAAAAAGTCCGCGTCGGATTCTTCAGTTTTTAAGTTGGTCTGGCTGGGCATGTATGTATCTATGTATCACATGTACAGGCCAATCCAATGCAGCTACAGGGCTGAAACTTTCAACATTTACTTCTTATCATGTCTAGAAACATGTTGGTTTTTGGGATTTCCCCAAAAAATTCTTCTTGTAAATACATTTTCAGTGGGGGGTTTAATTAATTGTGTAAGTGTATGCTAAATTGGTCCCTTAGTTTGTGCCTGGTAGCATTTATGCTTTTTTGGGAAAATGATAATTTTTTTTTTACTAATCACTGCTCAACTAAAGGTGAAAGAAGTAACTTATTCATTGATCTCCTTTTTTCCATTTTTTAATTGATCACCCCCCAACACAACATGCTGCCAAAAGACCTTGGTTACTTGGTTCTATTGAGTGAATAACCAGACGTGTTCTTTTTTTTATAAATCTGTCTTCATGAAAACTTTGTAGATCAGTATCAGATTTGAGGTATCATTAAGAAAAAATGTCCGATAGTTTATGCTACTAATAGAATACAAGGCCTCAAGGATAATTGCTCATGCATAGTTTTTTAGAACCAACAAGAAGTTAATCTACCTGAAGCAAATACTGTATTTACACAATATAAAACTCAGTAAAAATGTATATATGTTATAATTTTTCTTATACTCGAGTACAATGCTACACCCCAATTTTGAACCTCATTTTTTATATTAAATTTTTCATGTTAAATACAAGTAAATACATTGTTGCTTTGCTTGTCTACTTATCTTTCACTATCCATGTTATTTAATCTGCTTGGGATTAGTTGTTCCTATAAAAACCAGTGAGAGTTTTGCTTCTAGAATTTGCCATTTTCTTGTAGTATACTTATGGTAATGACTTTGATGATTTCAGTATGTTTTGATTTTAAACAATGTATTGCTGTGAATTTTTTAAAATATTTTCTTGCCTTCTAAGCCCTATGCGGGGATTTTCCTTTCCAATTCTAGGTGTCTACCTGACTTTACGAAAACATAATTTCATCGCTCATCTTACCCACCTGAAGGTGAGTTTTTATTTCTACAAACCTACAAATCTACAAGTTCAGCTTTTAACCAATCCGGTAGGGATGTGCCAAGATATAAATCAAGTGGCAGACATTTTATACTTGACAAATTCAGGTATCATTAAAATTACAGTTTATGAGAGTCAAATAAAATGATAGCTGGAAAAAGTTTTCTTAGTAATTATAGTTCTATTTTTGTTTTGTTTTTTTTTAAATTTTTTCTTTCCTGTTGATTCTTTTTGGAGCATAGAGCCTTATTTTGTTTTTGTAGCAAGTAGGTTTTTATAGGATGGAGTTGCCAGCCACACACTGAGTTGTGGATTTTTTATTTTCTATTTGCTATTTATTTGATTTAAATCAGATTTTTTTCAAGCAATCTGCTTTTTAAATTTTTCACATAAATGGCAAGGAAGAGAGCAAAGCTGAGAGATTATTAGGAAGAGGGATAACACGGATTCCAAACTGGCCATTTTTTTGCTACATCTGGTTGAATCCCAATTTAGCCAATAAAAATTGATGATTAATTTTCAACATGCTTTTTAAATGGTAGACGCATCTAAATTGAACTTGAAGTCTTGTATTTTTCTCTTCAGATAAGTTTATTTGACTGTTTTATTTTCACAGCATTTAAAAATAACTTACAGATCAACAAGGTGGATAATTAACTACATAACAGATTCATATCTATATAGTCCAGTCATTTTTGACAGGTACTCTGCTAGCAAGGCTTTCAGCGTTAGTTTCTTTCGAAACCTATCTGAGTTTGTGGGCTTTTTACTTATAAATTTAATGAAATCTAGATTTTTCCATGCATTATAGATTCCCAATTTTCTATTACTTGAATCTGTAGAGTAGCAGACATCTGTGTTCCATCAAATTCATAATTAGCTCATTATATATGTCATTTTGATAGCATCAATTGGTCACATATCCCTAGTTAGCACAATAGACACATCAAGCCAACTCCACACTGGTTTACATGGTGAAATACTTTAGAACTAATCATCACACATCAGTAGGGTACCATCAAGAAGATGGTCAACATCATGTCATGCCCCAGGACACTTGATTGAACACCATGCCAGACTATCGAAAGATTTATATTAACAACAGGCCAATTTTCCTTCAAATTTGTGGAGTAAATAGAGTCAATAGATCTTGAAGTAAGAAATAAGGTATCTAATTTTGTGCTGATGTGATCTGTGGAGGAACTGCTTTCTCAACTACAGCTGATAGCTGAAGCCCTGGATAATATACAGAGCAGAACATGTATCTTTGCCAAAGCAGTTGGAAAGCATTATGTGAGAATTATCACAAGTTCCTGACCGAACAAAAAAGTAACAGAAAATAATGAAAAAAACTATGTCCAAGTCATCAACCAAGCCCACCTTCTTGCCAACATGGCTTATCCTTATCTTCAAGGAAAGGCAGGCACTAAGCAAGAGAGGAGTAAATATTGCAATGGAATATGACAATGAAAAATATCTCCATGTCAGCAAAACTGTATTAGCCATTGAATGTTGGAATTTGCATGCAAATGTTGAGCAGTGATACACTCTGCAGTAAAACAACTACTGTCAGTGGTGGCCTCAACTTCTGTTGTTGAACGTGATTCCTCTTCATGTGGACTTGTTCATTCTAAACTGAGATACTGTCTTAGTACAGATATGCAAAACTTATATTTATGTTTAAAGCAATGAGTGCAAAAACTGTTTATGCTGAAGAATTGAAGGTGCTTAAGCATGATAAACAAGACACTTGTCACCTGAATAATTCAAATTCTAGAAAATTCTATTTTATAGTGAAAATTTTATTGCAGTTATGAGGAGATTTTTTTATTCAGTTGGTGATTAGAAATGAATATTTGATTCAGTATGTCTTACACTTTCTTTCATCCTTAAAATGACAGGTAAACAATAAATTGTGATTTAGATCATTGATATTTTGAAAAAAATATTTCGATTTGAATCGTACTGATTTAAATCAAACAACCCAGGTCACCCACCCAAGACAGACTGCCTCAGAACTACTCTGCTATTAACTGATAGCTTCTCTGCACTTCCATTAGAGTTCTGTAGAAACATATCAGAGTATGTGTATTATTTCTTCTGGAATTAAAACTACTTTTCTTTCTCTTCTACTATTTACAGACACTCATCAATGTACTGATTGGTTTGATATTGTCTGGAAGCACAGGCACCAATCAGGACCACCTTGGGCCAACATTCTATGGAAGCCACAAAAGTGATCAAAGTCAGAGCTCTTTACCTGCTCCCTCCATTTTCTGTTCAGCTGTAATAAAACTGGTTGCCATGCAAATACAAGTCTTGGGGGTAACAAATTTTTCCAATTTCAATTATGTGTTTTTGAATTTGTGTACAATGACTTTTGGTCTCTGTTTCTTTTTTCAACAAAAAGTACAAAATACTTACTGTACATACTATTATATAAGACAGACATTCAATTTGTTTAAACACTGTAAATATTATTCTGCATCCAATGTGTTTGTATTGTGACTAAAGACCATCTACTGAAACTCAATATGAACAATTATGGAGTTTAGATGTTGTAATGTGTGGTAATCCTCCAAATACTCTTGTAAACCATTTGTCATATAGTGTAGCATATACAATAGGTAAAAATATTTTGGATAGATATGTTGATGTATGAGAGAAGTTACGCAAGCCAAATTGTTTCAGTTATGTTCAAACTATTAGAAACCATCAACCAAAACTGTCCACATAGGTTTTTTAAGTTTTCAAATCAGTCTGGTTGGCTGGCTATTTATGTATCATGCATACAAACTGCATCTATAGAGCTGGAGGGCTGAAAATTTGAACATTTTATCCTTATCAGAAATTTTTGTTTAGAAATAATGTTTTAATTTTTCAGTGTTCATAGACCCAAAAAATGGTGATGATGGTATGTAAGGCTTATTTGTTGGAGGTTTGGGTGGTGGGAGGTACAGGAGATTTGGGTGTGGGGGAGAGAGGAAGAGGGTGTGTGCTGCTTGTATGATGGGTTGCTGCAAAACAAATGCCGAATGTGATTTTCACTTTCCAACATTTTCCATGAAAGTTGAAAATTAGTGTTAAGCAAACATACTAAAAGAAGGATATACCAGTATATGGTTTGATTAATGTTATTTATATTCACTTCATTAAGGAATACAGGTGAATTTGATAAGATCTTGAAGTCTTTGTTGAAAGATACCATAATCGCTCTATTCTCTTCACTTTATTTTAGGTGCAATTTTCATTAGAACAGATCTGTGGGGGAGTTCCAGTGTTTCCCTCAATTGAAAGCTGTCTAAATATGCTTGTTGATTTTATTTTACCTCTCTGCATAAGAACGGGCTATGGAAGACGAGGTGAGATTTTTTACTACTTCTTTAGAATATTTTGTTTCTAAACATCAATATTCCCTTCCACTATGATAACAGATTCATTATTCCTATTCACTTTTTCTTAAGTAGATTTGTTTACAAGCTCTATTTTTTATATTGATTCTTCTAATAAAAATATACCCATCAAAAAAATGTGCTAATTTTGAATACTTCAGTTATATAAAATTCTATGTACAATCAATAATTTTCCTTATTCTAGTTAAAACCATAGAGTTTTCAAAAACTTCCTGAAATGATATTTTGTTGGAAAGTTTCCAGTTCAAAATAGATTTCAGCAATCATTAATCATGGATTGTTTTTTTCATTAATTTTAGATTATGTCAATCACATTTTGTTTCACAAGTTTCAAACACTTGCACAAGGGTGAATCAATAAGTCCTTAGCCAGACATGTTGTTACTTGTTGAATTTTGATCTGGAATTTCCAATGTATTACGTTCAATCTGATTAAGTACATTGATGAGGAAGCAGATGATGTTGGATAAGAAATATTTTTCTTTAGTTTTGAGAATGGTCATTCAAAAAGAATTAGGATGATTAAATTGTTGTTTGTGTTAACATGATATTTCAGCCAACTTTCAGCCTTCGTGCTATCCAAATGTGATGGTTGTAAACAAAATTTTTCCAATGGTAGCAACGTGAAGGGACAAGTTACAGAAATCCCAGCCTAACAAGGAAGAAGACAGAAAAAGACATTACCTGAATCCAACGTTATAGCATTGCTACCTTTTGGAAAGAAAATCCTGTTTAAAACCATTACCTTTGGATAGCACATCTGAAAAAATGCTGTAGAATGGATCAGACTTAACGACATGTTAACAACTCAAACAAGATGGAGTTGAATTGTTTGAAAAACTCTTTGGAAGAAATATTTGCTGTTTAAAATGAAAAATATCTTTTCATCATTAAGCTGCAAACTTATTTGTTGTACCTATGTAGACATACATTATTTTCTCAGGTGAAAAATTAGAAACTGTCAACCGAAACTGTCAACCCAGGTTTCTTCAGTTTTCAAGTGAGTCTGTCTGCAGTCTATGTATGTACCATGTGTACAGGCCATACCAATGGAGCTAGAGGGCAGAAGATTTAAGCATTTACTCATTATGTCTTGAAAAATCTTTATATTGGTTTTTTGAAAATCCTCTCCAAATATAGGTTTCTAGCGTGTGAGTGGGGAGGGTGTTAATTTACAATTTAGGTTTTTGCTTAATTTGACCCTTAATTTGTGTCTGGCAGTGTTCGCACTCATTTTTTAAAATTTCAAATTTTTTTAGTTATTGTTCAACAAAACATGAGAGAAGTATTTTATTCATTGATCACCCTTTTTCTAATTTTTTTTAAATTTACGATCCCCAACACGACATGTTACCAAGAAACATTGGTCATGTGATGGTTTTTTTTATTGAGGGACTAACCAAACCATTTTTTTTTTCTCACAGATTGGTACCTGGTAATTATTGTATTCATCTTCTTTTCATTTGATTGTTAATGATTAGAGTAAAAGTTATTTATTTCACGTACATTTCTTTTATATCCTTTCTGGTTTTTTTTTTTATCAGACACTCCCCGGTTGCTCCATGCTGACATCAGGTTTGCCCTGTCTGTGGTTCTCCATGCCTTAAATCCTCCAGTGAAACAAACAAGCCAATCAAACGCAAAGTCCTGCAGCCACCAGCTCAACATAGGAGAGCAAGGCCAATCCGACAGTTTCAATCAACCAGACAAATACTCCACAAAACAAGGATGTTTTGAATTACAAGAACAAACTGCTTACTTAGGTTAGGAATTCTAATTTTCATTCAACCTTATGATCAATTCAGTTTTGAATGAATCAATTATCATAATGAATTTATGTTAGCAAATCCTATTATTCACAGTAATTAGTTTGTTTCTTCACTTTTTGTATCTTTTAGGGCTGCAAGTATTAATGGTGTGTTTTGATAAAACGCTTGCTGCAGAATGGCACCATGTAGCCAAATTCATCATGGATATTAGCACTAAAACTAAAGGTAAAGATTGTTTTCTCAATTCTCAAGACTGTATCTTGAATTTTGTCATTGCGTTTTAATATTCTATGAGATGATATTTTTTTTTAGATAAACTATGAATATACATATTTATCAATATACAATACACATAAAATTTTATATGAAATGACAAACTACATGTATGGCATAAACTATGTAAGAAAGGCAAGTGGTATTTAATTAACACTACTGGGGTGCTATGTTAATATAACTGTTTTGTTTTTAAAATCCCTGAAACAGTCACATGGTAAACAACTGATGATCCCAACAAATGACAATTTGTACATTGTACCATAATAACAAAGTATTTGTGAAACAGGGAAAGAGAAAAACACTGAAGAAAATTACATAAATTGCATTGACAGAAATTGGAAAATAGGTGACTGAAGTGACACGAGAAAATCTTTTGAAAAAGTTTTTTGATGTTTAGTGTTCAAAGCTGTAAAGCTTTCTAGACTAAACATGCTTTAATGCATCTGGTAAAGTATTTAACCATGTTTCTTTGGAGTTCAAGCAGTTTCTTCATATTTTCTTACTTGGAGACTTGAAAGTTCCTCATTTCAAAGTTGTTAATTGTGTAAATAAATGTTTGTCTTGACGATTTCACCTGAAGTTATATTAAAAAGTGACCACTTGTTAAAGTAGAAGAGTCCATTGTTTCAAATGGCAGGCTAGAGATATTTTAATCAGCAAAAGTCTCACTCTTAAGTGGAAGAATCCATTGTTAAAGACAGAGAAACAAACAGAAAAAGTTACACCGTATTTAATATTTTACCAGGAACTCTTTCACTCTGGAAATTCTTGGATTTTGTGGTGACATACAGACCTTCAATCTTTTTACTCCTTCAACCATTCATCAAGTTCAAGGTAAGTTTTATTGTTATTTGAGAATTGTTTTTTATTACTATTCGAATACAATGGGCTCAACTGTTAGAGCAAAGTACTTCTATTTACTTTACTCTGTTATATTTTCTTGTCACACAAAATATTTATATATGTTTTTATCTTCACTTTAATGTTAGTATATTGAATTTTCTAGAATTCTAAAATATAATTAATCAACCTGTTACAAACATTGTTCATTTTTTATTCTCTCAACCAAAAGTCTAATGCTCTTATTATAATTAATTTGAGAACTAAGATTTTTTTTAAAAATTACCAATTTTCATGAATGCATTCATTGGAAAAATCTATTTTCTTGTAGTAAAACCTGTGCTAGACAAATCTTTTATCTAATGAACAAAAGTTATTCAAAATATTCTCTTCAAGTCCAGTAAAAATGCATGGCTGTTCCAGTGAAAGGTTGTAACCTTGCTTTATGTGCGTGTTGATTTTCAGATGATGAAAGTGAATTGCGATACAGCAGAAGAGTATTTCCTGAAGCAGATCATTAAAAATAAATTGATGGGTGTACAGACTGTGAACCACCCCAAATGTAAGGGAGGCACCCTCATCCAACTGACATTAGAATTACGCCACATCAAAGAAGAGCTAGCTAATGCAGGTCAGAAGAGAGATTCCTTTGGTTTTATCTATTCCTTCACATTTGTACTCATTACATTGTGCACATGCATGGGGGGGTGCTTTGAGAGCTTGACCCCTTGTCCCTTCTTTTACTTCACATGCCCCTTTTAGTCAAAATTCAAAAACATATTTTAGTGGAAGACATGTTACTAGCACTTAGTTTTCAGCTACTGGTTCTACCAATAGAACATAATGTCATTGAAATTCATAGTTGTAGAATAAGCAGTAATAAAGTTCATTCATCCTAAGCTTTTAGAAGGTCTGCCGATGGACTCCCTAGTGAAAACTCTGTCGGTCTTCAAGAGGGACTCCTAGATTGGGAACCTTTGCACCAGATATTAGAACGCCCTTATTTCAATTGAGTCCCTCCTCTTCTGAATGTCTGTGTATATATCTGTATTACATTATGTATTTACTGTTAGTTGTTATGTATTTACTGTCAGTTTCCTCTTCTTGTCAGATAAGTGGTTATTGTCTCTCTAATTTCCTATTGTCGTTCTTTCACTTTTGACATCTTCAATAACAAAGTGATAGCAATCATCATAATGTTTATTATGTTCTTTCAGAATTTCCCACTGTTACTCCAGCAATGTTATCCGATCCATCTGAACTTTCCTATACTCAAATTACTGAGCAGCAACAAATCAATGAAATAACTGCTGAAATTGTTCCTCCTAAATTTTCACTTGGCACTGTAGGCAAACATCCAAGTAAAGGTAATCCTGAAATTCACATATTTTTCTTTATTATTTATTACACTTGACTCTGCAAAACTTTTAGAAATAAAGCATTCAAGCCTGTTGTGGGCTTTTGAGCATTGTGGACATTTGGGCCTCGAGGATGCACAACAATTTCAACTTGCAAAATTTGAAGAAAAAAAAAGAGACTGAACATAAAACTAAGGTCTCAACACTTTCATTTAACTTATCAAGCTGTTTTGCAGATAACTTGGTGACATAGATCTTCTTGACCACTTATAGTCTGTATTTTTCATCCTAGAACCACTGATCACAACCAAAACAGATGAGAAGTGAATGTTTAATTATACTAGTCTTGTTTTAATAAGATTTACTGGCAAACCCTACTAGCATATTAGTCATACTTCTTTTATCACTTAATGTTTCCTTAAAATCAGGGTCATGTGAGGATAGTAAAAATACCAATAGTATCGATATACAACAAATGAATTACTGCTAGCCCATCGGCTCGTCTACTATAATATACCTGGATGGGAATGAATTTTCGTGATTATATATTTTTTTATTATTCATGACACTTTTGTTCACTTACTATTTTAATTTATATACTCCCCTCAGAGGTCATAAACAGGAGTTCCGTCAAGGATTGATTATCTTCCTCTGGGGGTTAAAATAGGCCTATGAAAAGAGTAACCTTCGTCCTGTAGAATGCAGACTTATATTCCTGGCATCAAAGATGCAATTTTTTCCTCATAATATGGTATAATTATTTTTGCTTGTGTGAAATGTATGACAAATCAGATTCTACAATTATGAATCTTAATGCCTTTGATGGGCTTCATCACAAGGTTTAAAAAATTTTATTTCAGGTTCCACAGTGTTTTCACAGTCAAGCTCTAGCAGTAGCACTCCATTCAAGACAGCCACAACCATCAACTCTAGTGCTGGCAGTGGCAGCCCTTTGATAAGTAACACTAAAAAGTCAAATCGTAGGATCAGTGCACGTGATGGTAGTCGTATCTTGGACAAATTTGAACGCAAAAATACCATAACAGATGATGCATCACCAGGTAGGTTATTTACAACAAAATGCTTTTATTCTAATCACAATTATTACCTTATGAGTAAGAAATTATTTTATTAATCTTTAATCTTTTCTCATTTAATCATAATGTATTGCATACTTGAGATCATTTTTATATTTTTTTGATTTTTGCTCCTTATGCTTTTTCAGATGATTCAATGTTTACAAACTTTTTTTTATATCTTTTGTATTTGGTATCCTTTTAAAAAGAAGGTTCAAGTCCCTTTGTAAACTTGCTTTTTTTTTAAATGAAACAAATTTCAAGTACAAACTTTTTGAAATATTGGATTCTGCATTATTTTTTATAGTCATGATTGTAACTATTGTCATTTTATATTGAGGCATCATTAATAGTTCTTATTCTTCTTTTTCAGAACCACCTGCATCTACCTCACCTAAGTTACAGAGACAGACAAATATTTCTTTTCATGTTAGACAAGGAAGCCCTGATAAAAATGTTCAACCAGCAGGGATTGTGTATGAAAATGAATGTCCCGACGGTCATGTAAACGGCGCAGGTACAACTTCTTTTTTTCACATGAGTATGTGTGTCTGTCCTCACTACAAGTCATGTATAATTCATTATTGCTTATTTGGAATGTTTGTATTCATAATTATATTGTTTTATAAGTTTATGAATTTATATAATACTAGCAAGGATATCTAGCATTGCCCAGGAGGAAAATAACTCCAAATTTGACAACACAGTGGAAGATATGTTCTTTGATGTATCTCTTCTTACACATAATAACAAATGTGTAAAAAGATATTTACACCAAGAGCTTATTCTTTACATAGGATGTGTACTGTCTAGCCACTGTCTTGGATTGATAGCCTCTGAAGACTTGTAATAGAAAGCAGATATGTTTTGTTTTACCAGTAGTTGCTGAGAACCGTATGGAAGAAAAATTTTTGAAGAAATTTTTTTCAGTACAAAAAATCCACCGTCATAGTCAATAATTAAACCACCATAGCATCCAAATTTGAAGTCATGTAGAGAAAAAATTCCATTGAAAAATAAATATGGTCAAAATAAATTCTATACATGGCATCGCTAGTATTTTTCACGTGTAAAATAGAGTCTAGAAACATCTAGATTTTCCAGAATCTAGATGTATCAATAAACCCGTCAAAATAAGCCCCAAAAAGGTGAAAAGGTTTTTTTTCTTCCAAAAATAAAGAAGGCCTTTTTGAGGGGTTCTGGTTCAATTTTCAAACATGTTGGAGTACTGGAACACACAAACACACTTGAAAGGAATAGAACCCTCTGCCATCTTTGAAGGCTACAGTGGTTCAATGGTTTATAATACTTCATCTTATGAAACAATCATGATATAATTGTTTTTTTACTAAAATGTCAGCTTTTTTACCGGTGATTGGTCAAAACCAGCTCCAATAATACAATCCATTTTTGAATGCTGGGTCATCTTCTTATGTACATTTGTATATCTAGGAGTCAAAGATTCCTGCTGGTAGTGGAAATTTATGAGTCAAACTTAGAAATCTGATTACTCACACTGATTGGATCAACCCATTTTCTCAGTACATTCATGTGACATAAATATTACCATTTTTTCAGTTGGAGGGGGTTCTTATTCTGTTTTGGGTTTTTTTTGTTTGTTTTTTTTCCACTTGATATTAGCCCTCACATAGTGTCAGAGTTAAGACTATCTTTGATTACAAATCCTTTTAGACTCACATATACAGCCTATTTCACCCTAGACTCCCACCAGTGAAGTCTTTTTATCTAACTTGACTTCATTTCAAAGAGTGTGATGTAGTCCCTTTCATTCCGTACGTGTTACAATGTTGACCGTTGTTACGATAATGACTGTAGCTGTGCAGAGTTTTGCATTGCAGCCAATGTATGAATGTTTTAGTTTTAGAGTGGGAGGGTCATTGCACAATAACGATTCCTCTTTCTTGACCCCCAAAGTAGTTTTTTCCAGTTGGAGGACCTCACAACTGATGGCTTTTTGGGCTGCAGGAGTTGCCAGAACAGAAATTTTACTACCTTAGAGGTTCTACTTTTGTTTTGTTTTCCTGTCATAGTAACCTTCTCTTAGTTCGACTGCCTTACAAAGCTGAAGGGCTCTAACCTGCTATTTATCTATGGCTAGGGGAAGAAATACATCCATGCCTTTCCCAGGGCATTTGTGCAAAGTGAATATAAGCAGCCTCAGATAAAATTTGCCGATTTGATCCCTCCGTGCCAGTAACTGTTATCCTACCCTGCACTGTATATATATGAAGTCTGATTTTCTAGTCATCTGTTTTTTTTTTTTTATATTCCTTACCATAGTAGTTTTACGGTAGGAAATGTACTGACCTCTAATTCTTTGGATTTTTAGGCAACTTCTCTCATATAAAGTAGGTTCTATTACATTAGAGAAGATCCTCACTCAAAGGTGATGGGAGTAAATAAGGCTGTGTACATCAATCTGACAAAAGGCCATATAATCTAAACCAGTATAAGTGAAAGCTTATGCTCAGTAAAACAAAGACCATTAGGAGCACAGTATCTCAAAAATATACTGAGAAAATTGGTACATTTGCTGATTTACTCAGTATTACTAAATTTTTCCAGTTTGACTTATGAATCACCACTGCCTTCAAGAATCTTTAAAACCCAAATCTTGAACTATCTGTTCATTAGAAGAATAAAATAACCTGTCAAAAAAAAAAAGGGGAGAATACGAGTCGAAACAACTGGTGGAATAACAATAAACAAAAGAATTAACCAAAATATGTCTTTTTTTTTCTTTTTTTTTTTCAATATTTTACTGGCATTAATATTCTCTTCTCTCTCTCTCTCATAATTATTATCAGTAAGTGGAGTCATGACAGAAGAAGACGCCTCTGGTGATACTTCGGACCATGACCCTGCCAAACATCGCTTGCAACGTCAGGACGCCAAGAGTCGAAAAACTTTCAAGATAAAGCGGCAAAAGACGAAAACCACTAGCATGAGACATCTCATCTCTAGAAGAGGCCTACAAGATCAGGGTGACACTGAGATGGGGGGTTTCCATGAGGGGTCCCCAACTCACGGACCTCTCAGCTCTGCATTTGGCCCAGATGCTCAGACTTTGCAACTACGACGCACCGGTGCTGGCGCCCCAATAGCGAGATCCGTGGAAACGATTCCAGAAGCTGTTGAAGTGAAGGTATCACTTGATCTAAAAAAACATCATCTCTCTCTTATCCTCTGCCCTACTGTCTTTTTTAATCTTCTTCTGCTCGAAAAAGAACAACCAAAACAAGGCTATGCTATCTTTTGCCTTTTAGTGCTATAATATTAAGCTTAGCCTGTCTGATGTTAGCTGCCTATAAAGCTTATATATGCTTTGCATCAAAACAGAATGCTTGGAAGAAAGGCTTACCTCACATGATTACTTTCTATACTATTTTTCATAGATCTGTACTTGAGAGCTGTTCAGATTAGCATCTGAGTACTTGAAGACCTTGTGTTTTATTGTTTCTTTCTATCTCTTGATTTCTTTAGTCTAATATTCTTATGTTTTTATTCTTCTCTTTTAATTTTATTCTTCTCTTATGTTTCATGCTCATTTAGCTTACCTTGAGGCATCATATTGTTCCTTTTATGAAATAATCAGTGTCTTTTGTATGTGATTCAAGGAGTTCACTGAGATTATAAACTAAATATAGGTCAGTACTATGGCATAACAGTTGTCAGTAGAGAAAATGGAGTCAGCAAGCCAAGTTCAAATCCTGGTTGAGGCTGCTTGTATTCATCATCATCATCAGTTTTCTAGTGTCCATCATTGGACATGGACCTCCCGAAGATTCACAAGATCTCACCATTATGAGTATCACAGAGCTAATACTTTCAGAACTTGTCTAGTTTGTTATGCCATTGTTATTTTTGGCTGACCACAGTTTCACATATGATCTTTATGGATTCACATAGGTTGTCAGACATTCTTGCAACATGACCAGCCCATTGTCATTTGAGTTTTCTAATGGTTTCTATGATATCTCAGACCCTTGTTTATTTCCTAATATAATGTGCTGTCTTGTGATATCTCCTTGTGATATTAGGCATGTAATGCACAAGAAAATGACATGAATCCACTTCTCAGTCTATTCTGTCCCATTGCCTGATATCTATGGATCTACATTGGCATTAGTGGCATGCTAGCAGAAAAAGGTTGAGTGACCATAGAGACAGCACTTTCCAATAACTACTTTACTTATCCAGATGGTAGAAGCTATTATACTCATGATGAACCATTGCAATGGCTAATTACATATTTTTTATATCTTACTAACCATTGAGAATTTTAGTCTGAGAAACAAAAACTTGAATTAATTGGATTATTCTTTCGAAAGAAGTATCAGTAGGAACCATCAACCAAAACCATCACCATAGGTTTCTCTAGTTTTCAAATCAGTCTGGCTGGCTGGCTATGTATGTATGTCTGATACATATGGGCTACACTGATGGTGCTACACGGCCAAATAATCTACTCCTTATGTCTACGAAAAAATTTTTCAATTTTTTCAAATTCATTATGTCCAACATGGCATGCTGCTAGAAGGTGTTGGACAGTTTCTATTGAGTGACTAACCAGACCTGTTAATGTAGGTTTTATTTTGGTTTACAGTACTGAGAAAGGTCGAAGAATTTTGAAGCCTATTGAATTCCTTCTTTTGTTGGTGTTGTTAACATAATGTTCCAGCTGGTCCATTCATTCTACAGCCTTTTTCAGGTATACTGTCTGAGTGTGAAGGTGTTCAAATTTTTTCTTCCCAATCGTAGCAACACTTATAACAGAGGATTTGAGTGTTTTCCTTGCCTTTCTTTTCTTAAGCCTTCTTACCATGGCTTGTCCTTGTTCAGTCATGGAAGCCATTTCTGTTTCCCTCCATCATATCCTTGGAATACCATAGAATGGATTGGCTGAAACATTATGTTAACAACTCAAAGAATGAAAGGGAGTTTAATTATTCAAAAAGGTTTTATTTTTGTTTAGAAATAGTTATTTGAATCATATGCATTTAAAATTCGTAGCAGAAAGATCATATTTTTCTACAAGTAATAATAAATTTTCTTTTCTATTTTATTGAGTTTTTTTAAAATTTCCATTTTATATTTTGTTTAAATTCCTAGAATTATTAAATGATGATTGATCCCTAGCATTGAATCAGTAAACTTTTATTTATTATCTCAGTGTCAGCCTTTCTTACAAATTCATTTTGCTGCTTTTTCTAATGATCTTTTCACTCCATTGCCTCCTTCTTGGAATGACGATTCACTTGACTTAAAGTCTGCTTTCACACATTCCTTAAATGTCTTGGTTATTTCATCATTTATTAAAGGCAAAAGATCAACACTCACCATCATCAGCATCATAATCATTTTTATCTCATTTAAATTTCTTTTTTTCTTTTGGCAATTTCGCTTTTCAGCTTTCTCTGGCATTAAAACTAATGTTTTCCACTTTCAACATACACACACATATGACACATACGTATGCAAATAATTTTTTCTTGGATTATTTCATCTGCTGTTTTTTTTTTTCAGTTGAAGCAAAAATATTGTAAGCAGTGCTCTCTTGAATGTTTTACATTTATCTCATAAATTTGTACACAAAAAACTAATATCAATAGTATCAGTGTTGCCAAGTATGATTTATTAATAGCTAAAACTTTTTTTAAATGGCTAAAATTTTCCATTTCCAGCTAACTTTGTCACTAAAAATGTTATATATACTCATTTAAAACTCACTAAGACTCAAACGAAAACTATTGATAAAAATTACCCTATTACCAATGTTTAAGTTACTAAAAAAATTTTATGAAATAAACAGATTTTCCGATATTGTAAATTTTTATTGGTTAAATTTGGGGTAAATCAGCCAGATTTAGTTGGAAAATGGCTAATTTGGCAACCCTGAATAGCACATCTTGTTGCATACTTACAGTCTCAGAAGAAAAAATCATTGATTGATAAATTCACAATGTAAACTTGATTTGGGAGCGCTGACATCATTTTAAGACATAATTCTCTTGAAGGTCCATACACTTTTCTTGAGCAATGGGCTCAGTTGAAGCATACAGGGTTGCACTACAATCAAGGTGACCATCAACATGCAAGCAAATGGTATCAAAAAATCACTTTTTCAGTTTTGCAGGGTATTTAGATAAATAATAAAATAGTTAAGATTATTATATTGAAGTCGTTTTCCTATTTCCTTTGAATTGACTCCCCAAAATATAAACTGTACAAAGCATGAATTAGTAAATATGAAAATTCTCATTCTGTTTGTCGGTTTATAACCTTTAATCACCCAAAATGGTGCATCGTTGCTATATATTCAATTAAGGCACCTTTAAAATGCACCAACTTGAAAAATGCACAAAATCTTCAGGTGATTTACAACTTGATGATGATAGTTTGGGGTCTGTGTCTATATTCACACATTATAATGAACTGATTTATCAAGGTTGATAACTATGGAATGCTATAATTATATGCTATGTAATTATAGAGTAGTCTCCCTTATCAATTCATTTATTTGCAGATGCATAGAAAAATCCAGGTTCAATCGGGCCTTTAAATTTAATGTTGATTCTGGTCACAGCAGATTGCACTAATTTTCTCTCAAAAAGTGACCCAATAGGTCAAAGGGTTATGTAGTACCTAACCTTTAAAATTTTTGGTACCTATTGAGGTAAAACTGGATTATGAAATTTTGAAACTTATGATTTGTCATTCTGCTTTTACTTGAGATCTTCTTGCATGGAGATACATCATCTTGCTTAGAGAAGAAATTGCCATTTGTCAGAAATCAAGCTACTTTCTGAAGTTTAAAATCCTTAGTTTGGAATAATCAAATAGCTAAAATTATGAGGTTGCCTTCTTCCTTATCATCAATGCTAATAATTAACGCCAACAGAGTTATTTACATCAAGCACAGAATTATTTTATCTTGAGTACATTATTTGTGTATTTATCAAATTCTATGAATAAATTTCCTTGCAATATATTTTTTTAATGATTGCAGATCTTAAATAATATAGCATGAGTGAGTTTTGTATACTTTTATGGAGCATCAGTTTATTCTTTTTGCAGGATACTTATCCATTTATCTTTTGTTATATTGTTTTTATCATTTCAGAAAATTTGTATAAATTCATTCAAATTTGATTTTTTGATTTTTTTCACCAGTATTTTAGTAGCCACCTGTTTATATTTACTATCACTGGCTATATAATTTTGTATAGTCATTTTGTGACTTTTGGCGTCCGCTGCTACTCTTTCGGGCAAGTTGGAGACCAAAGGATGGGGGGAGGGGCAAACAGATGTGTTAACGGTGAAGAATTATTCCATCATTTAATGTTGGTAAATTAAGTTGGGGATACATGAAACAGTTGTAGAGCACCATTATCCTTTTTTGACCATAAGGTTCCAAATTTCAAACCTCTCGCTCTAGGTGAGAAGACCTGATTCTCTTCGATTGGACCCTGTCCCAATGGACGCCCATATTTGTGACTGGGACTCAGTTTTTTTTGATTAAGGTAAACTTATTTGAATTGTTAGATTGGGTGGTTTTATCATTGTATGTGGTTTGTTCGAACTAATTTCCTTGCCTTGATTGTTATTTTTTCCTCAATGTTTTGGAGGGCAGACAGCCAAAACAAAGTTGAAAAAAACATACAACAAAGAGAAAGAAATTAGTCCGAATAAATCACATACTATGGTAAAATTAGTTTTTAATTTACAATTCCCATGTGTTAACAGATAGTCACCAAACTGTCCAAAATTTCTTTTAGCAAAATCATGGACTGTATACTGCTCAGGAGAAGATTGGGAATTGTAATTATCACAAAGGATTAATTGCATATTGGATCAACAAGATAGCGGAGGGCAGGTTAGAGAAAATGATTAAACCAAATCTATTGGAGCTTATTTGAAGACAGTCCATTCTTAATTATTACTTATTTCTGTATACAGGGGGGAATCTTTTTTTTCTTACTCCATTTATTTGATTAGACTATTGATATAATATGATTTTGTTTTAAAAGTTAATATATGATTACTTGGGATCATTTGGGGTTTTATCTATGAAATTTCTCTATCTAGATATTTGAAAAAAAGATTTCAATAAAATTGTGATTTACATGGGTTGACAGAGCCTTGACCCCTGGGGCCTCCACATCCTTGGATCTGTGCTTGATATATCATGAATATGTGGTGTAGGTATGGTTGATAAGATCTTGCAATTGAAGTATTTTTATAACATATTGTATACATGAAATATACCATGATTTTTTCCCCTTTAAAGATCTTTTGAATGGCATTATGTCTTATACATTATTAGTCCATTTATTATGTTTATTGACTCTTCCATAAAATATCAATTTAATACTTATTCTGTTACTTTATTTTGACTTGTTAAATTTATGCGCCTCTTCCAGTATACTATGAAGAAAAATATCTTATGATCAGTTTTTCATTCCTGTTATGTACTGTTTTAAATATCTCCAGTAATTGAACAAACATAGATTCGCAGAAAGTGCCAACTGAACAGTAAGTTGTAGAGTTGAATATCCTTGGGACAATCATTAGAAGGAGGTAGATTTTGTTGCCTCTTGATTATAACCTTCATTTGATTTAATTTACCTACAAAGTTAATTGTAGTCTATATATACATTTCTGTCTTGAAAAATTTGTTTTTTCAATCAACACCCTCAGAAAGGCATGTGGCCAAGAAGTCGAAGGCAAGGAGAATGAGATCAGTGAGCTCCAGCTGTGACCGTTTGTGTTCACTATGCTCTAATACCCTTGAAAAAGGCATGAGTCTCCTTCCCCCTGCCAACATGTCATGGGCCAGTGTTGCAGGGTAAGGGTCATCATCCCCCTCCATGTCTTACACATACTTGAGAAAGGCCTATGCCAAAGAATAGATCTTATAAGGCTGATAGAAAAGAATAATAATAATTTTTTAGATGGTATTCGGCAGATTCACTGACAACGATTCATTCACAACACTTCACCGATAACAATTTTACGAGATGCATAATTCATTGAAATATACAAATCTCTGAGGGGATCAGAATGCAATAAAATTATAAAATAAAACAAAATGAATTTCAATAACAAACTCTCTTGTTTTTCATTTGCACTAAAAAAAGACTAGATACATAAAATTTAAGGGATATCTTGCAGTTTAAACACTGAACAGGTTTTCGTCATCTGATTCTTCACATTGTTGTTCAGTTTCTATGTTTGAATGTTTTTGATATAATTTAAGATGTTTGTATTTACTTTTCTGAGGATGAAGTATCATAAACCATTATTCAATATTTGACTACTATTTACTATTTGTTTTCATCTTGACTTTTTATTTGCATTTTGAAAATCAGAAAATAAGGATGGAGGTAAATCATTCATCTACAAATGGTCCATTCTATTCTTCACTTGTTAATGCCTGCAAAATGGATGATCTAAAATAAGATTTAAAAAACAGCAAAAATAGATGAAGCTAAGTGAAACTAATCAGAAATGTGTTGTGCAATGGATCATTTTAAGTTACTTACGAATTATTGAAGTTAATTTGATTTAAGGTCTACAGGCTCTTCAAACTGCAAGGTACCCAATTTAAGTTTCAAGTGTAAGTTATAGAAATGATTGTAAAGGTTTTTAAGAAATAAATTTCACAAATAAACATTTTTAATTGTGCTTTAAAAGTTAGATACATAAAATTTGAGTCTCAGGTTCAAGTTATATAAATGATGGAAAAGATTTTAAAAATGAATTTCACAAACACTTTAATTTTTACAAGAAAGTTATGATACATAAAATTTAAGTTTTAGATACAACTCATCGATAAAGGTTTATCAAAAATTCACAAACAAATAATTTTATTTAAACTGGAAAAATTAAAAGAGTTGAAGTTTTAGTTATGGATTTAAGTCACAGAATGAAGGCTAAAGATAAAATTTCCAAAATAATTTTATTTAAAATATGAAAAAAATCAGAAACACTTGAAGTAAAGTTATTATAAAGATATTCGTAAATGAATAAAAAAGATATTAAGTATTGTGGGTTTTTTGTTTTTTTTAATATTTAAAAAACATTTATCCCAATTCTCCATTCATTTTTTTTATGAATGGAATAAATTCTTATGGAACAGGTTTTTAAACTTTTTTCTCATAATGGATCACGTTTTTGTAAAAGTTTGGGAAAATACATAAATAGCTGGAAAAAGTACAGGCACTCTATCAAATGATTTCCAAATCTTCTAGTATATTTTCATTCCTGTAAATTCTTTTTAATTCTTAAGCTTTTTGTATTTTGAAAGATCTTGGTAAATTGTATCTCTATGAATTATACATTACAATAAATGTTGGTAATTTTGTGTGTGTAACTTGCTGTCAGTGAATCATTGTTGGTAAATCTTTTGCGACCCTTAAAAAATAAAACCTTCGACGCCAATGTTTTTTCTGGCCAGGAATAGAACAATGGGATCCCCCAGAGATTACCCTGCATTTCAGAAAAGCAGGGTTTAGTCGGGACAGTATGCGAAAGACAAGGATGAATTTCAAGAAAAGGATGTTAAGTAATAATGTTGTTTGACATGTAATAGTTAAAGCTGTGAAAAAGTTAATTAATGTCTTTGGTACTTGACATGTTATACATCTGTTTATTTTGACTCTGAAATAAAACTCTATTTGAAAAATATAAAGATCAAAAAACTCAATGGATCACAAAATCTTCCCAACTTTTATGAAAATATTCTTATTACATATTATATACAAAAAGTTCAGTTATATTCTATAAGTATACATTGTTTGCAAATATATATTATCAATTTTGAAACTTGGTAATTTTTATATATCTTTGTTCTTCTCCCTTCACCAAACTCTCTTTCCATGATTGTGGCATAATAATGATATTTTTGCTTTATATAGTCATTGTTCATTGTTATTGTCATAGTTATAGTGATTTATTATTAGTAGTGGTAGTAGTAGTAGTATGAATAGCACTAGTAATTGTGGTAGAGTTGCTGTGCCATAGCCAGCATTCATTTCTTGACATCGCTGTACTGTAAGCTTCTTAAATCTCAATCTCCATTTAACTATGGCTGTCTCTTCTACTCTTGCTGCTTTTTGTTCAGTTTTCATTCACCAAACTGCAAATTCTTCTTTTTTTTAATTCATTTTCTTTTGTCCAAACTGAGGAATATCTGCTCTAATTGTATTTCACCTCAATCCTGATATCTGTATTTTATTGTCTTCTCTAATTACTAATTATTCTTGTTTCAGAAAAGGCATTCTTTCCAAAAATAAGAACATTTGCCCAACCGAATGCAAAATAGTATTTGATGCAAAGATCAGCAAATCACCACTTACATTTCTGAAATATCTAATCTGCTGTTAACCGGATGTTGACACCATCTACTCTGAATATGAGGTTGTTTAGTTGATTGCTTCACAAAGAGACAAAAGATGATATTTCATATAAGTGGATTTTTTTTTTTTCAATCTATCTGGCAAAAATGCAATTCCAGCTCAATGTTCACTCTATTTATGCCTTAGACTGTTTATATGGGTGATGTTAACTATAAAATAAATTCTTTTTACTTGGATGGAAACATACTATTTTTGAATTCTACCACAAAACATATCCGTAATATAGTCAAAAACAGTCTGGGTTAGCTCTTATCTCATATATTGCTGAATACTACTGAAAAAGGAAAAAAAGCAGCAATAAAAAAAAAACAAAAAAAAAAAACAGGGTGTCAGAGATTCATCTTGATTTTTTTTTTCTTTAAAAGTGACCACTATAATTTGTTCTTCCTTTTAGACTTAGTTAAAAAAAAACAAAAAACACCACAGTAAAATTTGATTCTAGCTGGTCATAGAAAAATGGCTTTATCTTTTGCTAGTAAAGAATAATTTTTGGTGGACAAAAAGAAGATTACCGGTGACTGTTACATTTGTGGCAATGTCTTCTGCCTGTCTGCCTGCTGGGAAGCCAACATTTTGTCCAAATTTCAATGGCTTTTGTATTCATATTTGTTCTCAAAGATACCACTACAGTATCTTCCTACGCGTAAAAAATGAATTACTTATAAAAACAGCGTGGCACATATTTGTGTAGTGTCCGAAAGCTGCATCTCAATTTACCTTATTATGAAATATGGTTTGTTTATAATGCAACAGGGCATCACATCGAACAGATCACCAAACATTTTCCTTGAGTTTTTTTCTTTCCTTTTAAATTTTTTTTTCTCAATTTCTTTGTTTGAATTTCATTATCATCCCAAGCAAAAGACAAATATCTAATTTATGTAAATATTGTTCAGAGTTTGTTTTTTTTTTTGTTTTTTTTATATATATAAGCAATCCATTTTCTTTTGTTAAAAACAAAAACCTTCATCACATTGTAGATTTTTTTTTTCTGTTGATAATATCTTTTTCATGTAAAATTTTGCACTTATTTATTGATCTGGCCAGAAATGAGAAAAACAAGACATCCTTCAAGAATTTTTAATATGCCATGATTCTATATTCCTTTCTCATATCAGGATTTATACTTTAACAATAGATTCATTTATTATGAGTTGTAATCTTAACATCATGCTCATTACTTATGTATACATATATATGCATTTATATATATAATTCTGAGAAATTGTATGTGAGTTTTTTCACAAAGGTTTTTGAAGACTGACAGATTCAATTACAGTTATTTTACTTATAACTGCATGATTTTGGATAAAGAATAATACATTTAGTCTTAATGTGAACAGCTTTGAACCTTCCATGAAAAAAAATAGCATCGTGCAATTAATTGTCTTCTTCTAATGAGTATTTCAATCTGTTAAAAGGAAATAGTTTTCATGGCATACGTACACTTTTAAATCAATTGGCTATTGATTACTCTCCTATGATCTGTGGCGTCATTTTTGCCTCATACTTCAAATAAATGAATCAGTAATTATTAACAATTTAATCTCTCAAATCACATTATGATAACCAGTTCAAGTTTCACTTGTATTTTTTTAAACCTAAGATTACAAACATCTCTTGATAATCTGTGAACATACCTCACTTATGAATTCTATGATCTTACGTATTCTTGAATAGCATGGCGGCTAGAATATTTACATCTACAGATTCACTCAGTAAACAAGAATTATTCTGTCATTACTAAATCTATTTCTTTGCTATTTTTTTTACTTAACTACAAAAAACAACCCTTTTTTATGGATGTTTTGTTTTTATCCTAATGGTTTTTCTCAGTTTGAAAATTACAAATGAAAATAAAACCTTTTGAAAATAGGTTCCAATGCCACTGCAGTATTTTGGTAGATGTCCCAATACTAGTTACAAAGACCTCTTTCCTCCATGTCAGACCTCTGATACTTCTCTTTGATTCTAATCCTAAAGACCTATTTTCTACCCATTGGTGTTGGTGGTGGTGATGATGATTCCAACATATCCTTCACCTCCTCAAGCAATTTAAGAAACAGCCATTGAAATGGCTACAGCCTACCAGAAACCAAGGAAGATTAGAGTTTTAAAGAATCTCATGGATGTGACATATTCTCAGTGTGGACAGATATTCTTATTTGCATCTTCAGTTGTGTTTTCTTGTCTATTCTTGTCTATTCAGTTGCTTCTGCCTTGGTAGTTTTCATTTTCTTATTGTTCTTTTTCTTTTATTTCTTTAAATCAGAGAAAGGTATTGCTACCTCATTGCTGCCAGTGAAATTGTTCATAAAGTTTATGGAAAAAGAAACTAGCATAGTACCCGTAAAAAAAATGACACTTTATTTCCCTCCATTTGACTTCATGCAGTACTACATACTGGATGTAAACAAGAGCAAAGGCAGGCAAGCAAGTAAAGATGTTGTCAGCAGTAGCCATTCAAACTGTGCCTGCTGCTTGTTGTTATTGGTTGCAAACTTGTCATCCAATATTCAGGGAAAGGTTGGCTTAATGGATACGCTAATTGTCTGCCAGCCTCCAGGTCAGACATTTGAATCACGGCAGGGTTTCGTTAATTTGATATATCTTTTTACTTTAGTGTGATAGAAACAAACAAATAAACAAACAAGAAAAATAACAATGACGTTTATATGATAAGATTCTTTTAATGATATTTAAAAGTAAACATTTTGAAAGAATTACATCGTAATTTTCATAGCTGATGAAACTGGAAGAAATGATTTAAATTCAAGAAATGTTAAAAAGTCATTCCATTTTAAATCATCCGGTGACCCTCTCAGATTCACCTGTCCCTGTACCAAACTTATTGAGAAATTCTAAATATTAGGTCTGTATCTCAGATAGTTTTGAAATTAGAAATTAAAATTGCTAAACAAGCCTCTCCATTCAAATTCCAACATTTATAACTCCTTTGATATGGCATGTGTATCTTATGAACTTTTATTCCTATAAGGCTCTGGAAATGTCTGAAAATACAAAACGTAAGAAGACAATGCCAACTTTGAAATCTCCTCAATCAGACAGTATGCTAGATCAAGCATTCAGTTTTTTTTCCTGTCATCTATAACATATTAGATCATGTGTATGCTGTAACCATATTTGTTACTGTTATAGGAGTCATTATGTATGATATGACCAAACTATTTTCCTTAACTATGTGTTCATTTGTTCACAACGTTTTAGCCATGTACCCTTGGCCTTTGTCAGGTGATATTGGTTCTAGAATGTTGAATCACTACTCAGACTGAATGCTTAATTAGATTGGACACATCACATCTGGGTTTTTTTGTATATCTTGGCTGGGTTTTCAATGTACTTCCAAGTAACTTCTTTGCATTGGATAATCTCTTTGCTTGAATGATGATAGACTTCAAGATGTTATTGATATAGATCCTTGGTCTGCTGATTGGTTTGACTGAAAAAGTATATGTGCCGCTTCTGTCAGGTGTTTTGTTTGCCCTGTCTACAATTTGCACTATATCCCATAAGGGTCTTCGCCCACTCATCTCCCTGAAAGTATTGTCTGCCATACCAGATTTGTATATCTTGCTAACAAACTTTCTTCAGTTGAACCAATTAGCCAACCATTCCCAATTGAGCATGCACTCTGAGTAGGAATTCTTCATTCTAAAACCATCAACGTCCAACGAAGGCCAGGGGTTTATTGCTGAAACATTGTACACAAATGAACACATAAAAGAGGAAAATAGTCCATCCGTATCATACAGGAAGATTAATACACCCTATCTAATAAAATTCAGACAAGAATTGTTATAACACTTTCAGAATGATTGTTTGAAATCTGATTGATTTTCAGATGTCTTTGAACTTGCCTTTTTTCATGTTCTCGTTTGTGGGCATTTTCATATTTTACACTTATAATAGTAATAAATATGATCTCTGCATGCACATGACTTATCATGTTATAAATGACAGAAAAAAACTATGAGTACTTCATCTAGCATAATGTATGAGTGAAAAATTTTCTAAGTAGGCATCCTCTTTTTTGCATTTTAGATTTTGGAACAATTTCAGAGCCTTGTAGGAAGAAAAGTACACATGACCTGATTACATTTTTGAATTCTTCAGAAAAAGTTAGCATTAGTCGCAAAGTTCCAAAGTTATATGTGGTGTATCAAAGGAACTATAAATGCTGCAATTTAGATGGGCGGCTCATTTGTCAAAATGCATAAAATCGTATGAAATTTCAAAGATTTTTAATTTCAAAACATATGAGAGATACAGACCTGATATTTTGGATTTCTCCGTAAGTTTGGTATAGGAGCACCTGTGATTTTTTTCCAGGGGAATCGGAGAAACTCTAGGAAAAAATATAATACCGGTTTCTTCTTATTGTAAGTAAAACACTAAGTATTTTTACATCACTCTTGTCTTTTTGAAATATACTCATCTCAATATTTAGGATAATCGTCTGT
>OY735206.1:62333204-62615704 GCA_963457665.1 Thysanoteuthis rhombus
AAACCAAATGTAGTGTATACAATATCTATGAAAGTCATGAAAGTAAAAAGTTGATTCCTAACTTTTAGCATGATGCATTTTAGGTGGTTCTAGATTTAATGGCTTAAGGCAGTTGAAAGTGAATATCTACTTTTTTGGGAAAAAAACTTGACGTATGCATCAAACTCTCTCTCTCTCTCTCTCTCTCTCTCTCTCTCTCTCTCTCTCTCTCTCTCTCTAATTCCTATAAACTAAAATTTAAAACAAAGCAAAAGAAGAGACATCATAAATCAATAAAAGCATGGTAAACCTTTCATTTTTATCATCATTACTATCTGATTACAATACAACTAGTCCTGCACTAAATTTATCCCACTAATTTTACCTGTCTCATACTTACTTTTCTTCTGGGCTTACCTGTATTATTGAGCATCGCAAATTGTTTAGCCCACATAATATAACTGATAAACTGAAAAGTTTTGTGATCATGAATCCAATGTTGCTAAATACCCAATACTTATCTGATGAATTATAAAAAAAAAAAGTATATCCTGAACTGTTTGCATTGATGACATTAATTCTTAGTATAAGTGAATTCTAATTTTCAAAAAAAATGCCTACATACATATGCTTACATGCACACACAGTTGCATTCACAAGTGTCCATACTTTTGATACTGTAAAATTCATGGGTGGACAGCTCTATTCTGTTTAAATGTGTAGCAATGAACTTGTGTTGTTGTCTGATTGGAAATTGCAAGAGACAATAAGTTAGACCTATCATAAACTTATGCATTTTGGAAAAATAGTAATCGGCAATGATGTCAGCATTTACGAAGTGACTGCCTTCAGTTGTGTTGTGAAGTTCAACAGATTAACCCTAAAACAAGTCTCTGATTTCAGTCTTTGTCTTCTCAGCTTTATTTGCAAATCTCAATTTAAAATGTAAAGCCTAGCTACTAGTTGTTACGTGAATTTAGGCAGGTCTTCCATGCTGATCAGTATGTCTCATTCTTATTTGGTAGGTTTCGATGAAAAAAAAATTGCTGATTTTGCTTTAGATATTTGTACCTACCATAGAATTTTGTTCTTTCTGAAATGGCAGTTGGATTTGTGTTATTTATTTCATCTATTTTTGGTTTCGATTCAGAACCTAAAACAGTGTCATAGGGAAATAAATCCTAGTCGAATAATAGTTTCTGATAACATTTCTAATTATAACATTCTCATCTATTTATAAGTTGACGATGCTACAGTTTCATTGTTTACCTAATTTTTATGTGTATCTGTGTTGTGTTTCTATCACTTATTTGTAGTCTTTAGTGAAACAGATTGCATTCAACGGTGAATAGAATATATTAGGATGTATCAAAAGTATTCTTGATTTTTACATAGCTTAACTCCAAAGCTAAATTCATGTGCACTTCTTGAGACTGTCTATGACTACACTTAATTAGTTTTCAAATACTGGTGATCAAGTTCTCTTCATTTTAAACCATCATGACAACTGATGGTCGTCTAGTTCTGAGCTTCAATTCAAGGGACAGGTTACTGTCCTTGAAAACACTTAAAGTACTTTTAAGTAGTACGGTCAGATATTGTTTCATTTCCTGTCAATTCTCAAATTCTTCGATCAGCTTCATTGGTTTTGAGGCCCAGTTTAAAATGATGCATCAAAATTGCAAGAATCTCAATACTTTTATAACAGCCATTGTAACAGTTGAAACAAAAGGTACAGCTGATTAGTATTGATAATGATATAATATATGTATAATAATGATATCAATAAAACAGTGGAGTCATAGATAATCTTTAGATGTATACCTGGAATAAACTTAGAAGCAAAAATACTCTTGATATATTCTGTTTTGTAGTAAAACAACATTGATTCACATCTTTAGATCTCACGGAGTAGTTTCAAGATATTATTTTAGCTAAACGTATCTTATTGTGCCTCACCACAGAATAATCGTTTGAGAAAAATATCTTTGAAAAGCAATATAATCTTTTGAACTTGAAAAAAAAAAGAGAGCTTCAATGAAGCAGTCTTACAACCAGAATTTTTTGAGCTGGGTACGATTTTAGAATTAGAATCATTTGAAAAGTCTGTTCATAACATTGTAGTGAATTAATTGATTTTTTTTTTTCTTAATCGTTTATATTTGACCTTTAACATATTCCATTCAAAACTCAAACTTATGCTAGATAGTTTTCAATAACTGCTAACTCTTTGTTATTCATTATAAAATAAATGGTTCACCGATTTCTCAGTGCAAGTTTTCCCGCTGCCAACTTCTCAGCACATGACTGCTAGGCTCAAGGATAACTAAGCATATGGATAATTTACTGCTCCTTTATGCAAAAAGGACCAACAAAAACAAACTATAGAATAGTTTGTTTCTGCAAGTTATAATTCATCAAATTCAACTACAGAAGTAATTCATTGACTAAAATCATTCTACTCAAAAAAAATTTTCAATTTTGTGTCTCAATGAATTGTCTTAATTTGAATTTGTTGGTACTTATCATGCTGAGATGTGTTCAGTTATCCTAGCGCCTTGTAGCCATGCACTGAGAAGTAGGTGTTCAGATGTCAGTGACGGGGAGTCTTGCACTAAGATGTCAGGTCATGAAAATAAATATTAAAACAGTTAATTTTTTAAATATGTCTATCATGTATTTAGAATTCTATTTTTAATAAGTTGGTACAGATATATATTAACTGAATCCTCCCATTAAAGTTATATTTTGGTGGGGTTATGTAATCCCATAATGAAAGAGAAATAGAAGATCATTTCATTAGGATTATCGAATCTTTCTAATTAGTAATTAGTGTTGTTCATTCTCTACATTTTAGTTTCCTTAAAAAACTTCCTTAAAATATGAATTGCTCATCACCTAAATGATTCTATTAATATGTCTTATACAGGCCAGGGCTCAGTTTGTGGGGTAATGGCGTATGGCCTGAGCTTACAATTTTGAGGGGGCTTACTCCTGAGACATAGCGGGAGGGGGGGCAGTGTGAAGTCACATGTTAGCATGAGGCCTACTTTTCTCATTTGGCCTGACCCTACTGCCAACTTTGACTGGCCCTCATCTTATATCAAATCAAGCTTGGGTCTTGTTATAAGCTTAAAAGAGAAATTTTACATTGAATCTCTTTTTGAATAGTGTCCTTTCCAGATGATATCAGATAACATTGATTCAAGCAATTATTCCCTCCAATTAAAGATTAAGAATCGTTCAGTCCCTAAGAATTTATTTATTCATTCTTCAAATGCTTAATAGTATCTGTTCCCAAATTATTATCCATGCTTATTTTTGATTAAGCAACATTTTGAAATTGAGCAAAGATTTTGTACCACCAGTTTCTTATAGTTAAATTCTGGAATATCAAGCAGAAGTCTCATTCAAATTATTATTTTATGCTTGCTCAAGTAAACATACCATATATTCTTGCAAAACTGAAATATAAAAAAAGTCACAGGGGACATACTTAGTCTGTTTTGGAAAATAAATTTCAAATTATCAAATAAATAGTTACTAACCATGAAAAATTGAATCAGTTCATGGGTATATTTTAATTCCTATGAAACAGTTTTCAAAAAAGAATGTATATTTAAATACATATTTGTGTATTCTGGAGGCCATAATACATTTGGTAAAAATATCTACCCTTTTTTTTTTAAAGTGTAAGCAGTTTCTGTATATTCTCTTACTTAAAGACTGAATAGTTCATTACTTCAAAGCTGTTGAAAATATAAATGATTACCTCTTTTCAAATCGATCTGAGGCCTTATAAGAAAATAACCAAACTCATTCAAGTGTGAGAGTCCATTGTTTCAAATAATGGACAGGAGGTACTTTTGTCAGCAGAATTGTTACCTGTCAGTAGAACAGTCCATTTTTATGGTCAGAGAAACAAACAAAAAGTCACACTGTTCATGATATAGATAGATACAGATATGATGGCATCTAATATTATATTACTATATTAATTTGTTTGAAATTTAGATATTCTTAATTCATTTGAAAGAGGATCATCAAGTTAAACCTCAGTTTATTCTTTTGATTAATACTATGGATATATCTATATATTATTTTTTAGATCAACAAATTCACCCATGCAATGTATCAGTTTGGATGATGTTTAGTTTGCAGCAATATTAGATGGCTGAATTGAATAGCTTGTTCTTTTTTTTTTGCGGAGGACGTTGCTTATTCACTCTTCATAACCTCTCAACTGGTACATAATGTGCTTATGCAATTGAAAATGCTTTTGAAAATATTCAAAATTCAGAATGTAGTACATAGCAAGCATTTGTAAGTTCTAATTGGTTTTTGTGTGTGATGTGTGAGTATGTTTGTTTTCTTGAATGTTTTTTCTATAGGCAATGAATCATCAAGAACATTATTATATCTTTTTATAATCTTTGATTATTTTCCCACTGTAGCATATTTACAATATGTAATTGTGTTAAGCACTTGATTAAGTTAGCAATATGTATTTAGTTCTGTCTCTCTAAGCTTTGCATGCAGCATATACTAAAATATTGTATATAGATTACAAGCAGGAGATATTCTTAACTGCTTATTTTGGAGGTCTTATTTTCATTCAGTTAAATTTTTAAGATAACCATCTGTAACTGCATAATATAGGTTAAAAAGTTCTTTCTTGAACATGTTTTTATAATTTAAGCAAATTTCAGAATTTTATAACCTTTCTTTATTCAAAATACTTCTGGCTGCCTGGTTAGTTCATTGGAATTTTGTGAGATTTTTTTAAAACTGTGGGGAGAATGTTTATTTAAGTGCGATATTTACATTTTGCTTTCCTTTTACATTTATGGCTCATCTTTCATTTATTTTCTTCTAAATGCAAAAAATAGAAAAGAAATACCATCAATCAACACATTATATTTGGAAATAAAAATATGTAAAGAACATAGCTCATCCTAAATGAGCTAACAACTTACATCAAAATGGACATTATCTATGTTATATGATGGGGGCCTTTCAATGGTTTGCAAGCTGGTCTTGCAGTTCATTACTATCAAGTTTGATCGTCACTGGGTACCCCATGCTTGTGGTCTTGTGCCAAAACTAAGTTAAGCTTAGTAAATAACATGTAGTTTTTTTTTTGTTGCAATTGGACTGTTTTTCTACCAGATATTTCAAGCACTCGTATGTATGCCACATACCTTTTGGAATATGAAACCTAAGACCTTTGTGAACTAACAATTAGAATATTCTCCATGTCTGCTTAATGCCACTTGATACAGAAAATGCTTTATTATCCAGTTTTAATAAACCTTGAATTGATTAGAAGCGATCGATAGAATACTTGAAGTATGAAAATGATTGAAAAAATAGCTTGGATAATCTTTCTCAAAATCAGAATCCTTTTCTTTACACCACTGGAGAAAGAGATTGGTTAAAATAAGACTCTCTTTCCTTACGGATATTATATATTACACCTGAAGAAGACCGTAGAATTAATTGTGCAAAGCATGAAAACATCATAGAAGAGTAGAAGAGATTTGATTGTCCAAAAAAAGAATTGGTTAAATATAAATATCAAAAGCTTTAATGTTGAGGAAGAATTAGGAAATTAAGATTGATTACGACTTTGTGTTCAAAGGATAGGGCAGTTATATAAACTTACAGGTTTATTTGATCAAATTGCTGGAAACATTGATATTGCAGGATCTGATGTTGCCAGACTATTTTATGTAGTAATATGACATAATGTCCTTTAATGAAAATTTCTTTTCAAAATTCAAATAATTATACTTGTTGTAAAGAATAAACATGTACGATAATTAACATCACTTTTTTTTTCTATTATGATAAGATCTCGATTAGTAATTTTGCTTCAATAATCCTGGGCTATTAAAACTCCTGTAGATCTTGATTTAGGCTTAAAAGTGATCAATCTAAATATCTATGTTACACCCAACTCAAATCAAAGAAATGTTCTCTTTCTATTTTTTAAAATTTATCTAAGTTGAAGAGCAGAGGTCTTTGTGGCAACGGAATATTTTTCTAATGGAAGTTATGTTCAATTTGTATTATTAACCTTTATCTTTTGCATATCCTTGATTTATATATTCTGTTTATGTTCATCTATATGTTTGTGTGTGTGTGTGACAAAAAATGCAACTTTCTTAAATCTGTATTTTATTATCCTAACTAATTTGGAAAACTTGAAATAACTATGGTAGGCTTTATTTTGATGTTTATGCAATTTCCACTAGTTCAGGATAATAAAACTTTTATTCATTTTTGCAATTATTATATATATATATATATATATATAATATGTATATATATATATATATATATATATATATATATATTGGTTAGCCAATTTCAGTTACTTATACAAGCAATTCACGGTGCTTTTGTAAATCTTTAAGGTAGAAAAGCCATTAATATTGTCAAACTCCAGTTGACTCTATTTTACCCCCATAACAAAAACAATTCTCATCAAATTTAGGGGAGTGAACTCTTCCCCATTCGTCTACCTTGTCACATTGAACCAAACCATGTATAAAATAAACATTTCACTACCGTGATTTGAAATCACAATCTAGTGATTGCTAGGCAGCTCTCTTACCAACTGAACCAAATTGATAAGTCATATATATTTACAAATCTATTTATCATATATACAATACAAAAGTCGCAGTAATCATTTTGTTAGAGTAGAAGCTGTAGTGGAGTTTGCCCCTACAGCAGCTAGGCTTGTTCTTGACCATTTTAAACTTATAGATTTTCTCTTTATGAATTACATCTGACTACTGATTTGTTTTGGAATATTGTAGATATAAAAAAAAAAAATCAAGAAAAATTTCAAAATTGATCAAATATATACTCTACACGAAAGGAGTCTTAAGAGTTACTTGACTAAAACTCATTTGTCATTATTGCTTCTTATTGAGGGTGAAAGAAGCTGTTTTTGTTTTTCTGATCTCTTGAGTTACCACATCACCTGTTAACTTGACTATAACGAAGCCCAATTTTGGTTCTATACTCGACAATAACTTGTCAGAACTCTATCCACTCATGTGGCTCTTATCTTCTCTATCCAGAAAATGAATGTATGAAATAATAATAAATAACCTATTTTCAAGAATTAAACAAATTATCTCTAAAAGCTGAAACTACTGGACAAAACTGCAAACAATTGTGAAGCAATCCAATTCTCTTCCTCATTAATGTGTATGTGTTATTCTGAGTCATTTGATGCAGAGAGGTCATAAGAGTAGATTGAAGCCCGAAATATGTCAGCTTGCTCATATAATTCATTCACCAAAGTTAAACAAAGAGGGAATGGTTTGCATTGAAATCACTCTGGGAAGAGAATTTTGGGCCCTTGGAAGTCACCTCTGTCACACAGGTGCTACAGAACCCCACCAATTTTGTTTTTATTTTTACTTTTTCTTACAAGTAATGAAACCATAACTATAAGCTTTCATCAAAGAAGGGTATTTTTGATAGTATAATATTAAACCGGTAATATTTCTGTAATTTTTACTATGTATTTACATAATCAATTAAGTGTAAGAACTGCAATGAGAAATGATTTGCTGATAGAAGTTATTGTAATAACCCCAGACATGGGATTGAAGTGATACAGCTCTAAGATGGATGGATTCTAGTCAGTATCTTGAGGGTTTAAATGTATTCACCATCTCTGTTGTAAGAACTGTAGTGAAAAATATGGAATAAATCAATGATAGGAGTCATTGCAATAACCCCAGAAATGGCATTGTAGTGATATAGCTCTATGATGGGTGGATTTTAGTCAGTATCTTAAAAAGGGTTTAAATGTCATTATTATTCATTTTTGACTATCATTTACCTTCATCTTAATTTTCCAGTTGTTTTTTTCATCATAACTTGTCTCAAAAGGTAAATAATAGTTGAAAATTAATAATAATGATAAACAATACTTCATCTAATAAAAAATAATAAAATAAGGGTTTAAATGTATTCACCATCTCTGAGCTTAAATCAGATACAAATTTTCCTGGGCGTTTTTTTTTTTTTTTTTTCTTTTATATCAATGCTCACTTTTAGTGAAAATTCAGAGTTCAAAATTCCATAAGAAACAAATGATTAAACTTAAATCCTTCATTAAAATAGTGAACCTTTCATTCAAATTTGTATATTTTTCCCCATCTATGAATGAATGCATTTTTTTGTGAGTTTTTCTCAAATAGTTTGAACGAAATATGAGAACCAAAATTGAACTAAAAAAAAACAGAATATTTTTGATGGACGTACAGTATGGTATATTATGCATATTTATCTAGTTGTATGAATTTGTAAGATACTAAGGTCATACAAATATTTTACTTGAAAGGGATGATGTTGTGATGAAATAACAAAAAAATCCCTCAAAGATTTTCTTGTATTCTGAAAATAGATATGGAAAGCAGGTTATCATTATGGAAAAAGAACTTTTTTCTTGCTTAACCCTCTGTATCTAACTGATGTGAGATTAAGATGTTTGAAAAAACTTTTTCTATTAAAAGTCTACACACCTCCATAAACCTTCTTACATTCTCTGAATGTTTCATTACTGTTTAAGAATTGTGTTTATATTTCATAATGATGTGAGGAGAAAAGATTATGATTGAGAAGACCATTTTTTTTTAAAAACTCTTTGATCTTCATGTGTCTGAAGACTAAAAATGAGCAGTACTTGAATAAATATTTTCTTAGAGTTCCATTATCACTCACTGAATTTTTAATTTGTCATGAATGGATCGTATTTTTAATCAAGAAGTAAAAAGAATCATTCGAGGCATATGCTCAGAGATGAAATACCATATTTCCTGGCATCAAAGACTCAATTTTTTTTTTTCCTGGAATAAGTTTTAAAATTTACCCAGCATCCTACTGGCCAAAAGTTACTTTTTTTATTGGCCTATTCTATGAATGTTCTTTTCCTTCAAAATTGAGGTGCATCCTTGAGGCCGGAGTGTCCTTGCCACTGGTAAATACAGTATGTTACCAGAAGGGAACAACAAGCACTTATGACTGAAAAGAGCACCCTATTACACACGATTAGTAAGAGTTTTTGACTTTATTCTTGAAAAGAGAACTCAAAGCATAAACTGATTTTTCCATTCAAGCCCTTTTTACGATTGTAGCATAGTTTTGAACTGCTTTTAAATTTAGTTTCTAGAACAAACTTTTTTCTTAGTTAGATTTGACATTACTCGTTTACCAATTTCTACAGAATAAACAACAATGAATTTTGCTTTTTTAACCTTTTCCTTTTTGTATAGAGTAAATAAGAACAAGGCTTGAATGAGAAATTGTATTTTGTAATTACATCAATTAAAAGTTTGAAAGTAACTTAAGTACGACACTTTTCTCCGATTGTTTGAATGTCATCTTTTGAGTGAAATTTCAATTGGAATCTGTACATTTTTGTACGCATTTTATTAGTATGTTTGAAAATATGGGGATTATTTTCATAAACGATCTTTTAATTCATTATTGCCTTCATGTATTTTCCATTCATGTGTTATGAAACCATTGAAACATGTAATTTTCTCTAAAAGCTCTAGCTAGCAGCAATATTATCTTGATCTATTTTTTATCAGATGAAGCATTGTCAACCAGTATCACTATTTATTTTTGACTTGAATTTTCTTTCATCTTAATTGTAGTGGCCTTTCATTGCAACTACTCAGACTGTCAGTCTGTGGCAGTGAGTTAACAGTACAGATCAGAAACAAAGGATAAGTCCTCGATGAAACTCAAACTCCATTTTATCCCAGGGAAGACTGGTTCAGATGACCAGGCTTCTCTGAGGCAAAAGAAATGCAAATTCAAGTCACAAAAAACAATACTAGTCAAAAATTGATTCTCATAAGGTTTAAGCTACATTAAAATGCATCATCTCTGGTGATCAGTTGTGAGAGAAAATTGATCTTTTGGTTACAACCACAATGCTCTTGAAGATGATCATATGGAAGATTTTGGATGGTCTTCTGGTACAGTGAACTGATGCAAATACAACAAAGCAGTATATCAGGATTTATGTAATCAGAGTACCTAGGTGAAAAAATAGATCATTCAAAATTCGGAAGTAGATAGAAAAAATAAACAAGAAAAATAGTTTGAAGTAAATAGATGATATGAATAATGAGTTTTTGTTTTCCAATTTAATCAAATTGACGTAAAATTATAGACACACTCAGAACCAGCATAGGTACGGTTTTGGTCCAGTTTGTTCTCATTATTCAATCACTCATTTCTAAGAATTTTACTCAATAATAGCTTCTTGATAACTTACTTGATACACACACTCTGCACTGTATTGTACATTCATGCAATTTTACCTGTAGGTAAATGTATGTCACAGATTACTAACTGGGTATAGTTGATACTTGCATGCATTGATGTTTCCCTTCTTGAAAATTAATCTCAACTTGATGCACCAAGGTTTAAAATGTTTTTCTTTATCAAGGAGAAAGAATTTCAAAACCTCATTTGTTCATCTCTGTCTAAATCTATTAGATGAGGGATCAACATTATGTATAGATTTTTTCTGACTGTTATCCTCATCTCGATTCATCTTTTGAACATATTTTGATCACTGTACCCTACGGCCTTCTGTGGCACCAGTTTTGGACATTGACATGATTATGACTCCAAAAATGATCAGAAACGTGTTTATGATCTAAAGTTTTCTCCTAACCCAAAAATAGACCACGGAATGAGGACATTCAATCCTCACTCTTTGATGGAAAGGGTGGCGTCCTAGCATTCCAAACCTCCCTCATTTAAAACACCCACCACAAGAAGGCTGTATGGTACAACAGCCAGAACACTGTGTCCAAAAGATCAACCAAGATGAGGACAAGAGTCTGGAAAAATCTATAATCATCTGTTAAAAAACAGCGGCTGTTTTTGACTCAATGCTTCCTGATTTTGATTCTTTTAGATTTGGTTTTTCATAGTGTCTTTGGAATTGTTTTAAATCAAGAAACCATACCAATATTTTTGTATGGTTACTTAGAATAGATTTGTTAGTTATTCACTAAGTCTTTATTGCTACTCCTTAAAAGTCTAACTAATCTGAACTTGGAGAAATATCTATAAGACACATGAATTACAAAACCAAATAGTGTGATCAACATGTCTTCCATGACAAGTTCCACACAAAGATTATTCATAAACTGTGACTAGAACTCTGGCCTTTTTTTAGAAAATAAGAATTAAATAGAAATAGGTTCAGAATTTCACTGATCTCATAAATGAGGCCATCAACCTTTGATCTTTTTGCGTGTGTCCACTCTTTATCCAGAGTACAAGAGTCAAGTATATCAACAATTAAAAAGTACTTTAGATAACATTTGTAAATTACATTTGACATGAATTCTCTATCCCAATCTAAACATGCAAATCCGGTGTAACAATGCATATGTATGCAATCTTGAAGTTTGAAAGCTCCAGTATGCACCTGAAAATATAGAATGGAATTGATTTAAAGAAAAAAAAAATGATAATCCCTTCTACTCTATTAGTTATAGGCAAAATATATTTGTATTAAGGGAAGTATTTCATTACAAACAAAAAAAGTAACAGTTTAATCCTCAGAAATTACTTCTAAAACAATATGGTTTATGGGCTGTAACAAAAAAAAAAAAAAATGAGCCGGTAAGGATTCATCTCTTACTAATCAAATTTTTACCAAGAATCTGGCACTTTAGCCAGAACCCCACTCATTTGTGGTTGGGGACTAAAAGTATAATGTCTAGACCTAAGGGGTGTTCCCCCTGGCTGCACCACCCCATTGCATTTAAAGAGGTGGGTCCAGGGTCAATCCCTGATGCCGAGGAGTTCCAGAGGGAAGTGCTGAGAAAACTAGACAAACTCGACCTTGTGTCATATTGTGCCCTCATGAGGAGATGGATAAATACACATACCTATATCTAATTGATATATCGAAAATTTAAAAGCCAAAGGTTGCTTGTCTTTCAGCTCGTATCCGTACACACACAGACATATAGATGGCGATCAAAACCCAGTAATATTTCCATCTGATTGATGATTATCAATCCATTTTTCTTTGGGATTTCTCTCATTTATGCATTTATTTGTTAATCACTTTTGAATTTATTAGACAATGTCCATTATAGATCATTTTTATGTTTTGGGTTTTATGGATAATAAATTTGTTTAGTTTACAATTTCCTTTATTTATTTTTTCCTTCAATTAAAAAAAAAAAGAAGAATTTCTTAACTTTTGAATCTGCATTGAACTTTTTATCCTCACGCTTTTACTGCTTGGCAAAAACTATAAATAAAACTTGTTATAAATTGGTAACTGCTATTTATCTCAGATTTTTATTGTTTTCTAATGGCAAAAATGAAAGACAGTGGCTTTCCGCTGTTTTGTTAAATGTTCTGATATTATATAAAGGAAGACTGTTGATAATTGTGATAATATTCCATGTGCGTTGTTACTGCAGCAGTTACATCATGTTACTGAGAAAAATTGTTGATAGATCATAGTACAGTGTATATAATATGCTTATACAATGTGTATTATAATTGATAATAACAAGAGTTATAATAAAATTTGACATGCATGTATATCCAATGGTTGACTTCATTTTATTTTGTATCTTGCCTTTTTCCTTTTCTTCTCATTTTCAGAAACAATCCACTTTATTTATTATTACATGATGAGGAACGGAAGCACACCAAGCACCAGGGTGGCCCATTTTGGGTGACACTATTAGAGGGGGTGACACCAGAAAGAATTTCTAAATATCTAGAGTTCCTTGGTAAACCTTGTTCCTTACAAAACATCTGTCTACCTACACAATATCTCCAAAAGTACTCAATGAATTCCTATTAAATTTTGTGGGCAATGGGATAAGGAAGAGTTGGTTAAATTTGGGGGGCAGATTCAGGAATATCTATTGACTGAGAGATAGTTTTCAATTAATTTTCTCCTCATACATTAGGGTATACACTTATGAATGTCCACACAATATCTCCTAAAGTTTTCAATGGTTTCTTATGCTTATCTATCGGCCACAAAAATATAGGAGAATCATGATGAATATATTAGTATGAAAGATCACCAAAATTCTAGATATCCTGTTATATGTGCTAGTTCTTGAAGGAGGGAGATGACACCATGAGGTATCACCCTGGATGACACCAACCATAGGCTCACCACTCATTTTAAAAATGTTGGGGGAAGAAAAAATTCGAGAAGAAAAGAATTTCTGCTGGAGAAAATTGGTAATCTTTTATTAGTATCAAAATTTTACGGAATTGCTGTATATGTTTATCTCTATCCAAAACATGAAATTAATAAAGTCAATCTAGTGAACCCAATATATTATAAATATGTATTGTACAAAAAAAGATATCAAATATCAATTGTTGATTCAACTATTAAATTGAATAAAATATGCCCTACCTTTATTCATTGATCCCTTGTTAACACAATCAAAGTACATATATGCAGTGACAAAAAATCTTCATTTTGAAGCACTCATGGAAATTTATCTGACTCAAAAATGCTTATAATGGTCCTACAATTTTTCAGTCATTGGAATTGATGATTAACTCTTAAATTCATTGACCACTGTAATTTGTGGTGGAACTTCTCTATGAATAGAATTGAAAATAATGACTCTCTCCTGGGGGCTGAATAGAAAAAAGAAATTTGAAGTTCAGTAAAAAGAATTTTAAAATTCACCAAATTGTCGGGGGGGGGGGGGGGGTGATCAGAAGTTATTTCCCTTGATAATGGCATTCAATTTTTATTATGAATTTAAGAGTTGAATGTGGCAGATATGTTTATTTTAATGAGCATATATAATTTTTTTATCATTAATTTCATTATTTCAGAAGAGGAACAAAGAGCATTTGATCTACTCACCATTAAATTTTTAATTTTTCAATCCTACATATTCACGTTCAATTATACCAACCTCATGTGAGTTATTTTTCTATTTAGAGTTCTGTTTTTTATTTTCATATGGAAAAAATTTCAAAAGGGTATTTTCTCTTCAATTTCTCTATTGATTTATACATTTCAAGTCATGAGTTCAGTAACTGATGTTTTTATGAAACAATTTTTTTTAATTTAACAGTCCACAATGATATGAAAACAATGTTCATACTGACTCAATAAATACTTGAAACAAAGGAATAGAATTCTCCGAAATATAAGGATATCTGATGCTCTGATAGATGGCTCTACTTGAAAATTTAGTACTATAACAGAAATTTTTACGATAAAAGGAAAAAACATGAACTCTTTCAGCTGACCATTCCACTCGATTTGTCATGCCAGTATCAATTTCAGCAAAATTCTTGGGAAATTTGGACTAATAGAAATTTTTTTTTTTTTAGAAACCACATTCTGAAGGAGGTATTTAATTTGGAGAAAATCTTGGATAAAAAGACTGAAATGGTCTGAAATGCTTGGATTTTTGTGTGAAATTTCAGAAAAATCTGCCGGGGAATAATAAATATATCATTTATTTCAATAGCTTAGATGGTTGCATAAAAAGAACCTGACTGTTTCAGGAAATTTTATATCTGTACTAAAACTTGTGTGTCTGGAAAAAAACAGCTGTCTAAAAAAACTTTGTTGTCATGGATGAGAGAGATTCACATAAAATTCACAGCTGAACAAGAAAAATCTCGCAACTTCATAGACAGTGAGAGAACCAGATTCTGTAATACATTTTTACTTTCTTCTCTCAATGTTTACTTCTTTTCTTCCATTTTCTTTCTTTCTCCCTTTTTCTTCCCTCATTATTTCTTTTTTTCCCATTGCTCCATTTCTCAATCTTTTCTTTCTTTCTTCTCCCCATTTCTTTTTTACATTCTTTCATGTAGGTAAGCATGATCAGTGTTAAATAAACGCTTAGTATGTATGAAATGCAATCAAACTGAGAGATAAACATTCCAAAACAGAAAGCCATTAAACCCTATTGAAGGTTCTACCACAACAAATAGCTATTGGGTTTGTATGCACTTTTCATAATCAGTGATCCAGAAAACAGTCTTAGATCTTCTTCCCATTCATACTGACTGGGTTCCGGACTTCTAAATTCAAAACATGTCATGGCTTTTCTGAATTGTTTTTTGTTTTTTTAACTATCATCAACTATGGGTGTCTGTCTTTATTATCTCATCTTTCTCAATCGGATAACTTTGTTATTCCCTAACATATTTCAATGATATTTCGTATGTTGGCTTATGGAAAGATTCTACTCAGGGGAAAGTGAGTTATGGCTGATCTGATTGTTTGTCTACTTTTTATAAGCAAAAAATGAGGTATCTTGAAATTAATGGTCCTAATGAACAACTAATTTTCACTCTCTCTCTTTTTCTTTATTCACTGATGACCTTTATACTTGGAAGATTTTTGGCTCTTATTTATAGGTTTAAACAAAAGTTTCCTGCATTTTTTTTAACGAAATATTTTGTTCATGTAAATCTTTATTGTCATTATTCAGTCAAAGTATCTTTCCATGGTTCTTGATAATGTTTGCTACCTTTCAGGCAAATTATGAATTTCATCATGGAAGAATGCTTTGAGATTTTTTAACTTTTAAAATTACTGCTCAGACAAAGAATCTTGCATGGAGCAAAGCAAGTGATAGTCTGAAAATAACAGGTCTGAATGTGCTGCATGTGGAAGAATGTCTCATTCCAGCTCCATGATCATTTACTGCATCCTGTTTGCCACATGAGGACAGGTATTATCATGTAGCCAAAGCAACAGGTTTCTTTCCTTCCTATAAGCCAATTGCTCACTGTAGTATTGCACGGTAACATTTTTTCCAGGACCTAGCAATTCATGGTAGAAATTTCCTTTTGAATACCACTAAGCATAGAAGAGATTTTTTTCCACAGTGAATTCCATTTAGGTTTGAGATGTTGAAGGCTCTCCAGGATCTCTCCATGATTTCATCCGTTGTGGATTCTCAGATTAAATCCACATTTCATCGAAGGCTTGCAAATGATAGACTTCAGTTGAGTGATTGCACAAGCAATGAAGAGCTGAATAAACGTCTAAGATTCCCCCAAGATTATGCAGAAGATGGCACAGATTATTTTTACATCAACCTAATATTTGTTACACTTTTCATATCAGAAATATAATTCAAGCACAGTGTCAAATGCCCCTACCTTCTTCATTTTTTGTCTTCCTTTTTACTGCCTGCTTCTCTGACTAAAAGTTCAACGTTCTTTTCACATCATATCTCTCTTTTTGTCAAACACTTCTTAGTCACCTTTGACTATCGGTATAATCTTTTCACCTTTCTTTTTTCTTGATGCCTGATAGATCTTCAAAGTACACTAGCAGTTCTATGTATCTGTAAAATCTTTCAGGTGTCTGACATTGAAAGAAACGGATTTTTTAGCAACAAAAACTGAAAAGTACAGGCTATAAACCTAGTCAGCTATAGGAACCCCTGCTATAGATTATACAAAATATACTAATAATAACTTTTTTACACCTGCTGTACTTTTTTATCTAAATGCAATCTAATACTGGAATAGTTTGTTTTTCTTGAAAGTAAAAGTATTCTTGTAATATATTTTTTATTTTAAATCAATAGATTTTTGAACTTATGTTATGATCCTGTAACTGACTTGCAGAATTTCAGTGTAATTAAACATAAGTTTTCTTGATTCAACACGATCAAGAGAAACTGAAGAAGATTGTCATGTACTTGAGCCCAGATTCAATTTAAGAGTATGTATTTCTAGTTCAATGATGTGTCTAGCATCCACGGTAGTAGGATGAGGATGGGTCATCTGACGGTCTTTCATATCAATCCAACATGATACGGCTGAGTAAATTCATATTTAGTATTACTCATGGTAGTAATAGTAGGGAGGAGGGCGAACATGAGGATGATTCACTCAATCTAGAGCAAGTTTCATAGCAATCCAACATGATATGACTGAGAAAATTGACATTCAACATATCAGGGACTGACTGGAAAATGTTTTATGTCGATGTGTAGACACATTTAAGAAGTGGAAGACAGAGAAATCATTGGAACATGGACTGAGGTAACAACAGTAGCAGAGGAATGATGAAATATTAATAGAAATATGAGATCCATTTAGGAAGTATCCAGTCATTAAATATTAATGAAAAATAGGACAATGGTACCTCAGTTCTCTTCCTAGTTCAGCCCCTAGGACCCCACAGATTCATCCCAGTGTCTCTTCCATTTTTCAGATCACTGTGAATACACAAGTTCACTCAATGCCACCCCATTGCTGACTGAATAACTTAACAGAAAATACCAGCTCAGTAAGGTCCCCACTAGTTTATTGCCAAGTTACATAGTGACCGCACAACCAGTTCTCTAGATACTCAAAATAGCTTGATACTTTCCGGACAGACTATGCACGAGTTATTTGCCAGGAAGTGTTGATGATTCACTCTGATTGCTTTCATTTCGAATGTTGTCAAGGATAGTAGCAACTGGTTGACAATAAAGAAAAGAGGAGAAAAAAACTATACCAATATGTAAGTCATACTATAAAGTAGGTCAAACTAAAGATTTATAAAAACGTAAAGAGCTGGAACCAACTGAAGTCACTTTCGAGAACAGCTCCTAGTTTAAATTCCGCACATTGCCTCTCCACATTCAATCATTCATTTCTACTTTGTATTTTGGTTTATAATTCTATGACCCCTTTCATAACATATGCAACAGGCTCCGCACTAGCTTATAATTAAATCATAGTTGCTTAATACTTGTCTGCTCAGGGAAAAACAAATAAAAAAATCTATAAAATGACTAAAATCTGTCACAATTTCTCATTCTGTATAAACTGGTTGTTCTATACTATGCAAAATTGTGGTTGAAATAGCAAAAAAGTGATGGAAAAAGAAACGGGCAAAATTTTCCGATTGCAAAACTAGTATTAATTTTTTTTTAGCTTGGAACCAGAAGTTGGCTGATGATGTCACACTTTGTGGTTTTATCATGCACAACACAAGGCGTATTATCTAAAGTGTACAATATGCAGCAATTTCGGAGAGACTGCCAATGATGCTGGCTTTTACAATTATTTAATTCGGAAATTTATCATTACGAAACTTATGATGAATACTTGAAAAAGAATGCTTTAGCAAATCAGGTGTGTATACATGTGTGTATGGCAACTCTTTCATCAAGTGGGGACAGAGAGCTTCCTTTGCCTGAAATTTAATATGGCTTCATCTGAAATGGAGGCAGTTGGCCCATGCTCCCTTCTCATATATCTATGTATATACGCGGTAACAAGTAAATTCCACCAAAGGTAAATTTAACCTCGGTAAATTCCACTGAAGTACAAATTTGTCTTTGTTTATGTGTGAGTTTACATACGTACACACATTCTATGTGCCACACATATACGACATAAGCACATACACATATCACATGCATACACACTTACCATGTACACATACTAACTACTAGCATGCACTACATATTCTCATGCACATGTGCACACACATATACACATATACCTGCATACACATTCGATATATATATACACACTATATACACATGTATATAGATATGCCATATACATATACTCATATCAACACACTATAAAGGACATGTACCATATACACTCACGTATACACATGTACCATTCACATGCACAACTCATACACACACGTACACACATACCACATACATGCACTTCATTCAGACACATGCCACCTATGTATGTGCATGTGTGTTTGTGTATATGTTTGCATATGTTGTATACGTGTGCATGTAATTTGTGTATGTGTATATGTATGCATATATGATATGAGTGTACTTGATGTATGCGTATGTATACGTGACAAATGTGTTCAAGTGTGCATGAGAGTATTTGGCGTATGTGTTTGTGACATTTATGCATGTTTGTAGATATGTGTGTATGTAGGTGCTATGTGTGTATATGTGGATGCAGTATGTGTGTATGTGCTTATGTAGTATGTGTATATGCATGTAGAGCATAGTTCAGTGTGTGTGAATGCGTACATTTGAGTATTGGGGCAAGTATACATGTCTGTTTGTAAAATGTTGATAGGTGGTAAGCATGTGCATACACGTAGTTTGTGTATGTGTATATGTGTGTATATATGGCTTGTATGTATATGACACATGGGTGTACAAATGTAGCATGTATGTGCACGTGTGCATAAGAACATGTTCATAGATAGTATGTGTGCAGGCAAGTTCATATCTGGCATGTAAGTATGTGTTATGTGATGTGTATGTATGTGCTTATATAGTATATATGCGAAATGTGTGTGCATGTAGAGTATGTATTTGTGGGTATGCTTATGTACATGTGTGTGTACGTATAAGCATATTTGGAATATATGACAAATTTGTATGTATAAACAAACCCGCATACATTCTATGTATGTATATACACACACAGAAGCACACACACACACACACACACACACACACACATATATATATATATATATATATATATATATATATATATATATATATATATATATATATACACCAAAACACACATAATTTACTGTAATGAAATTTATGTAAAATTTTGTCAGGGATAATTACTGAGGTGAAATATATATATATATATATATATATATATATATATATATATATATATATATATATATATATCACTTTCATTTTGTTGAAATAATATTTTCATGAGTTAGAGATCGACTCTTATCGAATGTTACACAAATGGCTATTTTTTTTTCATTTTTACCTTACAAAAATATTATTACACGCGTATATTTTCACTCACTCACACACGCACATACTTTCATATGCATACACGCGTAAGTTGGTACATCAATTCGTTTATAGCTCAATTATGAAAGAAAAAAAACATTTATGCCACACAAAAAATATTCATTTTTCAACCTTTTCTTGCTAAGGCAGTAAAATCAGTGGCTTGATTCTTGGAAAATTTCACTACGTAAGCCAGTGTCAGGCAACGCATTTGTTAATCTACCCAAAATATATATTGAATGGTAATGTATTGCAGCATAAAAGGGAGAAATGATGTACGTATTAAGCACTTTTTCCTAGAAATATTTCCTTCAAATAATGGTTTGAACGTTTTTAACAGTAGTATACAGATAAACTATTAAAACATTGTAAACAAGCATTTTTTTCTCTTATCAAACAGCCAGTAGTCGTTATGAAACCGAATCGGTAATGAAGAAAAAAAAACTTTTAATCTCTCAGTTAACGTCATTAGAGTGAAAAACGAACACCTGTAGGTGTTACGCGCAATGAGCTAAGCTGTCTTATCATTAATGAATGATAAACGAAATGGGACAAAAAATAAATGAATCACTAGAATAAATTTAACTTGGAAAAGAGCTGCTCTGTGTGGAACGGGTGAAGGGATACAAGAAAGAAAGAAAGACTATAACTAGTTACTGACCAACCCTTCATCCTTTTTACCTGCCTTTTATGTGTATGCATCAGCGCAGTGAGTGAGTGAGGCATGCTGGGAAGACATGTTCGGCGAGAGGAGGAAATTTGAATTTTCTTTTCTCTATTTCGGTTTGTTTTAGGGTTTTAATGTGTTTGTTTCGGTTAAAAAATGCTGCAGCAACCGATGCCGCCAAAGTTGATGCGCTTTGAGCGTGGATTTCCTCTCAGAGAGTCGAAAGTTTACAGTAAGTAACTTCCTTATTTTTTTGATAAGCAGATTTCTCTCTTAATTGAATAATAACCGATTAACAGGGTATGATTGACAAAGAGATTGAATACAATAAGAGCAGAAAATCGAAAAAAATTGGCCTTTAAAGAAACTCTTTGTTATTTTCAGTACGCTAAAAGTCATCAGAATGATTTAATTGTCGTTTTGTTGTTTAATTTTAAGAATTGTGCTTTATTGGCCGTAATAAAAAGCACCCTGTCTGTTTGATCTAGAAAAAAACTGTTTTTCAAAAACTGCTTTAACATGTTGAACGGACAACAGGTGTAAGACATTTCATCAGAGCTGATAACTTTTCTTTTTTATCTCAAATTTATTATTTTCACTCTTTTTCTTATCTTATGAAAAATTTTCAAAATAGAAAGATCTAGGCTCTGGTTAAACAAACTCGAAGTTTGAATTTTTGTACATTAACGTTTGGCTTTATTAGTCATTCATTACATCTAAACTGTTTGTATTGAAATCAATTGTCCTTAAAACCTGGGGCCATCTCGGGGTTTAAGTGTCCCAATCACGGTTGTTATGGGGGTACTTTCTCGGTCGTTCGGTTATGAAAAAAAAAAACATAACTTTTTAGGTCATTATTTGGACAGTATCAACATTTTTTTTCGTTACAATTTTGTATTTTTATTACAAGTGCGTAAGAATTCATACCAGCTTTCAAAACAAAACAAAAGTTTTGTTTTCCCGATTAATGAACAGAGAATATACCTAGATGAAACGGAATGTTTACATTTATCTTACATTTAGTTTTTTAAACACTTTGTTTTTATTAGATTTGATGTACTTTTTAAAATATTCTTTTTTTTTTATGTAATTGACACAATGCCTTCACAACAACCTCGATTGATTTGGGTCGCTAAACTATACACAAGGCAATATTTACGTGTTGTCGATTAGCAACGATAATTAATTCATTATTAGGCAATTTTTCGTGTCAACTCAAACTTGATTTTTTTTCCGGTTAAAACTGCTAAAAGAATTGGCTAAAATTGTTTGGATCTTTTTCCATTTTCGGCTAACCTTATGGCTGAATAAATACATTTTATACCCTTTTAAGGCTCCAGAATCAAATAACTAAGACCCCAGAACATCAACAAATGATAAATAAAAATTTTTCATTTTCATTTATATTTGTTAAACTTACAAGATTTTTAGCAGATACCGATATCAAGTGAAAAAATTTATGAAATATATTTTTTCATATGTAGTTTGATTTCAAAAAACGGCTAAAATCGGCTAAATTTATCCTATTTTCAGCTAACATATTACATATGTTCCAAGTTAGCTATATATTAACATTAAATCGGTTAATTATTATTTTTAATTTTATGGCCAGATTTTCGGCTGGATAGTGTTTGGGATCAACTAGATACAACCGAAAATGGCTGATTTGAACCCCCTGTGCAATCTTTGCAATAAAGCAGGAGGGGGACGGCCATTTTTGTATGGCTAAAAGTAGCTAGATTTTTAAAATGTTTTAAATCGGGCTGATTTTATTTGCAGGTATATACGTTCCAAAGGTTTCAAAATCAATATTTGACAATTTGAATGAATTTTTTCAAAAAATTATTTTTACTTCATTTAAACATCCTCGCATTTATTTTGCCCCCAGGTCCCTTTTTCTATTATCTTCATTTAATCAGATGAACAGTGCGTGATTTTACTTCACACCTGTACTTAATTACTATTGTTTTCTTCTTTTTATGTGTGTAACACGGGAACATTAATAAGTTTATATTGTTTTTTATTTTTCGCAGTTTTATTTTATCATCATTGTTTCATTATGGTTTACTTGGCAAAAAAAAAAACCCACACTTTACTCACTGTTTTTATTGAAAGAATAACAAGTATGATTATCATAGCTTGCTAAAGATTAAAGAGAGAATAATAATGATAAAATCTTGTACATTATCAATAAATCCCAAGTTCAAGTCCTTTGAAAGTGTGCGTGATGAAAAAAATAAAAAAAACACCCCAAATAATGTAAATTTTTTGCTTTAATTACGGATTTAACTACAAAAAAATGGCCTCAATTTAATTGTTACAAGAACCATAAGTTCAAGGATGCGTCTGCCATCCGTGGCAATAGTAGTAGGAGGAGGAGGAGGAGGAAGATGGGGATGGTTCACTCGAAGGTCTGAACCAAGTTTCATATCAGTCCAACAGTTGAGAAAATTGATACTCAACACATTCAGGACTGACCATCTGAGAAGTGTCTTATAGAGATGCGTTGGACGAAAATAATTAACCGATTTAATTTTGATTTATAGCTTACTTATAACATATGTAATATGTCAGCTGAAAATTGGAAAAATTTAGCCGATTTTAGCAGTTTTTCGAAATTTTAATTGCGAAGTGATTTTTCACTTTAGATGCTAAAGAGAAAAATCACTTTGCAATTAAAATATGTTTGAACTTTTTTTATTTCATTTTTTTAACAAAAATTTTTGCAAAAGATCGCTTCTGCAATTTCCCAGGAGTTAACATCATTGACAGACAAATTTGAATTATGTAATTAGAATTATTTCTAAGTTAGAATTATCATCATTCAAGTAATTTCTTATGGGAATTAGTTACTATTACAATTACTTTACAGATTTATCAGAAAATATTTCTTACATTTATTTAAAATATAATGAAAAATGAGTTTATTCACACTAGAATAATTATTTTATACAAATGATAATCAAAAAAATTTATGCCTGAACTTTATTGCTCCTTTAAGTTGTTATGAATGGTCAGATGAGAATGAAAACCTGAATAGTCATATTTTCTCTTCTGCTGAAAAATGTTGTTATGCTGGTTTTGTAAGCAAAAAGTAAGGAAATTCTATGTACATAGATAAGTACTTGAGCAAATATGTCTTATTATTGTATCCTTGTAGCCACGATCACCAAAAAACATGGTGGCTAGGAATTTTACCCTTTTCACTCTTCTGTCTCTGTCAGTGTTCCTCATCACATTTTTAGCATAAAGTTTTGAAAATTTATATGTGTATTTCATTAGCCAACTTTTAATTTTTTTTCAAATTTTATTCTCGATTTACAATAATCCATCATGAAATTGATACATTTCTTTTTGCCATTGTTGAGTTGGGGTATATTTGGACAAAAATGAAGCAACTTGGTGGTGTATCTTCTGATTAGTTGCTGGTTAGAAATGTATCTCTAACAGTGTTAATAGCAATAGATATGAAGACGATTACCAAAAGACGTGTTTAGGCCAACGGTTTCTGGCTGAAGAAACTGATCCTAGCCACCAAAACTGGAGCCTCTCCCAGGTTACTTCTGTTTTCAGACACGAGACTTGAGGATCTGATTCTAGAATACTATGATCAAAATTTATTTGCCCTTTATTTGACAGATGAAAGAGAATACATGAATATTACACTAGGGTGTAGTGGTTCTTTTTAAGCTTTTCAATTTTTTTGAGGGATGTAATAAGAATTTTTTAAAAGTTATTCCTTAACCCAATAGTTCCCAAACCTTTGTGAATCATGGCACCAGTGGTCTATAAGTATTTTTTTCACGGCACCCCAAGTTCAAAAATAGTGAACAATTGCAATAATGTTAGGCCCTTAGTCTGTATTGCATCATCACTTTCACAATGCTTATTGATGTTTGATAAAAACTTTTCCTTTTGTACAAAGAATGGCTGCCGCTCTGAAAAGATACTTTATTTAAATAAGCTTTTTGAGTTTCATTCCAAACCTAATAAAATCATTGAAATTTTGAATATTCCACAGTACCCATGTGAGCTAACCGCAGCTACCTGGCCTACCCCAGTGCACACCTAGGGAGTTGCTACCTTGTTTGATCTCCCATACTTACTAATCGCTTCACGTATATACATAATTTTTTTTATCAGCTAGTTTTTGAAAGTGATTTGTTTAAAAAAGCTAACTGTTAAAAATGAATAACTTGGTTTCAAACTAATAATAGCATTGTTTAGATAATCACATTGAAAAAGAAATTTGCAAATTCTGGCTGAAAATACCTGCTTTCCAAGTGTATATTCATAGCTATATGAGGTCTGCGGCCTTGAAACCTTGAGTGAAATAATGATTCATATCTAAAACTTGATTTTATGTTATATTTACTTTAAAACATTTTTTTTTACTTAAAGTTTACTTTATACGCATATTAGATTTGTTTAAAAAAATTCCTTTCTGCACTTTTAATGAGTCTAGTCACAAAAATTCCTTTTTCTTTTTTTTTTTTTTTTTATCAATGTACACTCCTTGCCTGTTATGGACTGTGGTAGGATGTTTTAGTAAATTTGATAAAGATATTGAGAAAAAGGAAAGGCAACTTTAATTTTTTTTTGACTTTTGTACTTGAAAATTTATGGACATTAGTTTTTGGCTGGACCCATGAAATGTCATGAAGCATTTTTAGAATATTGTTGAAAACCTGTCCCATAAAGATATCTTTCCAATAGAACCCTTTTCTTGGGAGAAAGGATAATTTTCCACTTCTACTTTAATTCATGTTGCCGAAAGAAAGAGAGAGAGAAAAAAAACAAGAAAAAGATAACTTTTTTTTTTTTCTCAGTTTACTCGTCATTAGAAAACCTGTCTCTAGGTAAACAAAACCAGGACTTTGCCGCCAATGAATTTCTTAAAAATGAATCATCATTAATATCATAATGATTATGAAAGCTATTTCTTTCACACCCCTTCAGGATTAGGGGCATAATTCACAGCCCTATGTAAGAAGAAGAAAGTAAGGGTTAAAACCTCCATCAACATCATTTACTTTCTCTCCTTAAGGGAATAGGTTATCCTCTCTTGTTGTGTCTTCTTTGTGGAATCAGCTTTTTTGTTGTTGATGAAACAATTGTGGGTCTCCCATTCTCTTCTTTCTCATATGTCTATTCATCGACAACATCAAGAAAGCCTTTGCTGTTTTGTTGTTTAATGCAAACATATGAAATGAAAATGTACGCAGGCAAGCGTTTGTTTCCCACAGCCTCTCTTCAGATACAGTGAATATTCTGATAGAACTTAGAATTTTGCAGTTATCAGTATAATTTTGTCTCTACAGAAATAACACTTTACAGCACAATATCAATAATTTAGCATCCTGAAGATGGAGACACAAGCATTCTCAAGTGTTGATAATCAATGTTTGTAATCCTCCTATAGCATATCAAAATCAGGAATTTATTGATATAAATATACAATGTACAAGGTAAAACCACATGTTATTTTATCACTCAGCAAAACCTGAACATGAAATCATTTACATTCACATAGTTTATTGTTCAAAAATATATCCCTGTGAAGATATTTTCATTTTCTAGGCAGAGCGTACAGAAATATTCTGATCCAAGGCAGAAGTGCCAATCCATGTGTGAATAATCACATAATTTTTGACAGGTAGTATACTAGTGAGTAAATAATGTACAACATTTAAACTTTTTTTTGTTTTTTTTTTTTTTGTTTCTTGCAGTGATTTGAATTGAATGTTTTATGGATGCTTAAAAATTTTATAATTCTCTTTTTTATTGATCAAAGCAAGTTTATCAGCAGTCCTTGGGTGTTTTTTGGCCAATTTTTAATCTTTTTATTATGTGAAAGCGAGGGGGGGGGACTTAGTCAATTACAAACAATTCAACTCCTGAAAAAAACTTCTTTTGTTGGCTTACTTTCCAATTAATGCTTACTTCATTCCTTTGTTAATTTGTGGGAACTGAGTTGTGCATGTATAAAGGGTTTATTTGTTTGCAGCCAGTAAAAAGCCTTTGACAGACTGAGAACTATGGACAGCGTGAAATATTGATCTGAATGATTCAATTGCAATGTAGCTTGCGTGAAGGATTAAAATCTGATGTTTTTGTGTCTGCACAGCTGCGTTATCCATCAAACTAAAAAGGCCTTTTAATTACCTTTGATGTGCCCTTTTTTTTTTCTTTCTTTTTTCCCCTATTTTTGTCTGACAACTGCGTTTATATGTATGCTGATATAATACTGTATTGTATTATCTCTTAGAAATGGCTTAATGTGAAGAGTTTGACCATATGGTTGCTTAATAGCAAACAGACCATTCCAGGCAAATATCTCTGAAATATAAAGAAATTTCTTTGCTTTGGTCTAAATTCATGGTTCTCAACTAGTAGGAAATTCCCGAATTTCAGTTGGGAGTTGGGACCACAGATTCAAACTGTTGGAATATTGATCTTTATACAATTCAGCTTTTTTGAGTCAGACAATCTTGGATAGGATGAAAGGACATTTTGAAAAATGGAGGAAAGGATACACAAGCAAAAAAGGGTTGAAAACCTCTGGCGTAAATCAATCTTGGCTTAGAACTGTTAACAGTGCATTGGTATACATGTTCTTATCTCTATATAAACTATTGAGTTTGATCATCATTTGATACTTAATAGAACATGGCTTTGAGAGATTCTTGGCTGGGATCATTGTATAAAATTTTGTGTTTAAGAGTAGTCACTTTAAGGTGGCTTTTGGCAGCTTCTGCTCAGTGTCGAGTCACTTCCTATCAAGAGGATTTATACAAAAAATCATTTACAAATGCTAATTGAATCTCCTTTTGCTTTACCCAGGCTTGTGCCCCTGGAGAGATTGTTTCAGTATTGTTCCATTGTCTACAGCGACAGAAGGAGGCCTTCCAAGTAGAAGTTAAAATGCTTGTGTTAATAAAAGAAAACTAGACAATTGAAACCCACTTTTGCTTTTCACTCATTCAAAAACTGAAATTATGTTATATTAAAAGTCGGTCATGTTTTGATTCTCATGGAGAAGTTAGTTGATATTTCCTGCCGTAAACTGCAAAAATAGGGTATTCCAGTTGGTCTTCATGTAAGTTTCATCAACGTACTTTATTCAAAACTCTCATTGTTGTTTGGTCTATTGAAAAAAGCAAAAAAAAAAGACAAGTGAAATACTTGGGATTTTACATCACAATTAGAGGCTTTGAGCTTTTGTATGTTTCTTCATAAAACAAAGCAAGTTTTAAGTTTTTTTAACACAAGATGATTTTAAAGAAAGTCAACTAAATGTACAGTACTTTTTGCTTCTATAGAAAATCTCAACCATGGTTAGTCAACCTACGGCCAGATTTAGCCCAGGAAAGGATATATGTATGAGTACAAGAGCAAATATTCAAATACTATATTTACTTTTTATATTTTAAAAATCGTTTGTGTTTTCTAACTATAATTGAATAAGTGAGTGTGTGCAGAAAAAAAATTCTACACCTGGCCATTGTATGAAGTTGATAGTCATAGTCAGCACACTGGGCATAGCATTTATGAGTTTTGAAGTTGTTTGGATCGGTAGTTCTTGAGAAATTCATATGAAAATAAATAAAATATCAGAGATTGAATATCTATATCTAAGATTTTAGGTATAGATTATCTAAATTGGCAACACTGAAGAGAAGTAACTGAAATACTTCAAAGCCATAGTTTCGTACAATAGACAAAAATGTATTTTACAATACTAATATGGCAGGCCGCTCCACACCCATAAAGTCTGGTCCCTTCGAAACAAGCACTTTTCAAACAGGCACTGCCCTAGTTGTAATAAATTTAAAAATGCCTTGATTGAAATAAAGACTGATTCAGTAGAGTTCTTTGAATGCTAATTGACACCCATTGTTGAGCACAAATGATTTTCTAGCATGCGTTATTCATTGATTTGAGGCAAAATGTAACTAGATGTTTTTGAAAGGATAATTCCCATATTTCAAGCTTTTTTAAATAATTTTTATGGCACTCTTTATCATGTGATCCAACCCACAAGGATAAAAAGCTTGCAGACCCTCTGACCTAGACATTCTTGAGTACATTACCTCTTTTTGAGTTGGATTCTGTTTCATGAGAATTGATTTTGTTCCCGAAAGAATTCTTGTCAAATTCTGAAAATAGATTCATGATATAAAAAGGCAGATCGACATTTTTCCTTCTTTCTAAATTTTTATTCATTTTTTGGATACTTAGAATTGGTCGTTACTTATCAGTACATAACTTTTTGTAATCTCTAAACAAACCGCAAACCTGTATTTTCACTGTGGCAGTTTCTCAACGATAAACTCATTTACCGTAATTTATTTACAAAGGCTTGTGTTGCTTTTTAGCAGCAGGATTTTTATGGTAAGCTTTTCTAAACTAAAAATCAACATTTACTCTTTGATTTTAACTAAAAAGCTAGAAGAGACTTGTTAAACTCCCAAACTAGAGTTGACTTTATTTTTCTATCATGATAAAAACAACAAGAACAATCCTCACCAAAATGAAGGACATAAACTGATAAGTAAAATCTACATCTGCCTACTTTGAATGAACTCACAATCAACTGATTGAGCTAAGTTGACAAGTCTTAGATATTAACAAAGATTTATCAGACAGATACTCACAGGCTTATTTTGTTCTAATGAATTTATGCAAAAAAATGTATGATTTTTTTGTTTGATATGTTAATATATAGAATTCAAAACTTTCATTAATCATCATTAGTTGGAATAGGGGTGGAGTTTGACCCTGCAGCAGCCAATTTTTTTTAGTTTTTGATTTTAGATAAGACAACAATTTTATCTGTAAAAAGACAAAATTAGAATACCATAATTTCAATATGCTCGTTAAAAATGACTGACAAAATAAAAAGCATTGCTTGAATCAGCTGATAGAAAAAAGCAATAGCAGATGAGCTACTATTTTCACATCTGTCTCAATTTGCGAAAAGGGGAGGGTGGCTCTGTAATAAGCTACAAAATTCATCAACAGATCCATCATGAAATTTGAAACCTGCACTGAGATAAAAGGAGGAAACGTGCTCTACCAGTGTTCCTGTTCATTTTACTGTTTACAGCTGGGGGTGATCTCATTCCCTCCCATGGAGAGCTGGAACCACAAAATGGCCATTAATGCACGTTTTAATAGAAACCATCAACCGAAACTGTCAACATAGGTTTCTTCAGTTTTCAAGTTGGTCTGACTGGCTATGTAATAGAACAACAGTTAAGATGAAGGTAAATAGGAGCAGAAATTGATAATAATGATTTATAATACTCCATCTACTAAAATAGATAAAAATTCTCCTTTTCAACTTCTGTAGTTTCCAATGGGGCAAGAGGACTGAAAATTTGAAGATTTACTCCCCATGGCCACAAAATACTTTTTTTTTTTTTTTTTTTTTTTTCTTTTTTCCAAATCTTAGTCCCCCCCCACCTGTTGGATTTTAGTAGGGTGTTCAATTTGCAATGTAAGTTTATTCTAAATTGGTCCCTTAGTTTGTACCCAGCAGCATTCATGTTTTTTTTTTTTGTTTTTTTATTGGACTTTTTTTAGTGATCACTGCCCAGTAAAAGGTGAGAGAAGCAACTTATTCATGCACTACTTTTTTCAATTGATCACCCCCAACATGGTATGCTGCCAAAATACATTAGTTGCATGGCACTTTCTACAGAGTTCTATTCTTTTAATTTGGGTATTGAGAGGGTCTCATTCCTTTTCAACTTCTGCAGCTTATCTCCAGCGACCATACACAAAAGTTCATCAATAATTTTTGCTGTGATCCTAATTGTTGCTCTTTATCACAAATAAACTAGAACTGGACACTCTTGAGAAAAAGCAACAATTAAGATGAAGGTAAATAGTAGCAGATATTGATAATAATGATTTGTAATACTTGATCTACTAAAATGAATAGAAATACAAAGAACTTATTGGTAACTATTTGACCCTTTTTTTTTTCCCTCTTCTCTGCTCTCCTCCCCACTTCTCCTTTGCTGTCATGCTCTCCCTCTCTCTTACTAAACACAGATCCAACTTATGTGTTCTTAATTGCTTGTAATGAATGAATCCACATGTAAGATTCTTTCGACTTTTTTTATCAACGATTCAGTCAGAAAAATGTTCTATACGCGTATCCTTGTTCGATTAGATAACTTAATCAGAAAATTATCTCTCACCTGTTTTTTTTTTTTTTTTTTTTTAAAATAACATTGATTTTCATATTTTTTCTCAAGTTAATTCACAGATTAAAGTTAAAGTTTCAATTTCTGTCTCTATGCTTACAGTCATAGAATCTGTTAAAGTTATAGCAATTTGAAGCCCCGTGTTCAGTAATGTTTTATCAGCAGTCTAATATGTGATAGTCAGAGATCTGGAGCTGTAGTTAACTGACTATTTTTCCTGGAAAATTCGTCTTGTGTATTTATTTTTAATATCACGAGAAATAATGCTAAGAAGGGAAGAATGAAATAACATTTTTTGCAGATTCAATGTAAAATTCATTCATGTGATATTATTGGAGATTTTTGAGTTTTTAAAGGCAATGTTGTCTACCCAAGAAGAACTATATCAAATATTAACTAAATTATTTTACATTTCTTGTTAATTAATCAAATATCGATTATCTACATGCATGTTTTTGAGAGTTTCACTTTGCTTTTTAGTTTTCAATGTAATGAGAATATTGAAAGAAAAAGAAACATACATACAATGTTATAATTCTAAACATTGGTTATATATTTGCAGTAAGAAGAAAATCTAAAAAATAAAACCAAAATTCCATCCTTTTTCTGCTAATCTATTTGTTTTAACAGAAATTAGAAAGAAAACCCTAAAAAACCTGAACACTGAACAATATTTTTTTCATTTTTATGCTACTATCTACCTTCATCTTGGTATTGTTGTGGCTTTTTTTATCGCAACTCTTCTCAGATTGGATTCCCTTTGGTTTTGAGTTAAAAAAACTGTGTAGAGGGAAATGTTTTCGAGCCTCATCTGGGTCTTATTCTCCTCTTATTTTCACTGTTTATTTATTCACTGCCAAAGGGATTATTAAAATAAAGGTAAATTGTAGCATAAAAATGAAAAAAAAAATTTTTAATAACAATTTACCAAACTTAATCTACTAAAAGATGAATTCTGTTCATTAGAAGACTAGTTTATTAATTTTGGTTGATAGTGTCCATACAATCATTTTGTATATGAATGAGTGAGTGAGTGTGAGAAATTATGTTTGATCTTAAATGATCTGAATGAATATTTGGTCATCATTTTGTGCCCTAAATATGAATTAACCATAAGTGTTTAGCTCACAAGGGCCCTGGAGAATGTTAAATCCAGATAAGAGAAGAATAGTCCAAGGATAAAGGAAACAGCTGTGGTTAGGAAGAGTTGAAAGAAACAAAAATGGTTGTTTTTTTTTTGTTTTTGTTTTTGTTTTTGTTTTTTTTTATATGGAAGATTTCAAACAACATTATTTGTAAAATTACAAAGAATTGGAGGTAGGATTGGCACATTTGTTACTGTTAATGCAGTATTGATTAAAAGATTAAGAAGAAAAGCTTCTGTTTATGACGTGCCCAAACAAGCTACCTGAAAGTGGACTTTGACCAACTCTGAAAAAGACTTACTATCACAGTCAACGATTGAACAATTGTAGTGTTAAAATTTGCCGTCATGTAAAAAGAAAAAGAAAAAAAAGAATTAATTCCATTGAAGAATAAATATGGTCGGAATAAATCCTATTTATAATATCGCTGGCATTTTCCATTGGAAAACATCATATATAGAGTAAAGAAACATCTTGCTTCTTGAGAATCTAGATGTTACTTACAAACCCATCAGAAAAAGGTCAAAATACTTTTCTTTTTTTTTTTTTAAACATTTTTGAAAGGGTCTTGTGGACTGATGCCAATTTTCAAGTTTGTACCCAAAATAGTATGGGCAGGAGTGCTGGAATGCACTAACACAAACCCATATAAGAAAGGCCAGAACCCTTCGCCATCTTTGATGGCTGCAGCTGTTCAACACAGCCTATTAAAACTGATTTTGATTTGAACAAGCAGCTGTGGTGACTGCTGTGATATTACAAATCTAATAAATACAAGAACTAAAAACATAAATGAAATAAAATAAGGCAAAAAATAGCAATAGAGTTGGCTAAATTGATTTTCGTTGATTTAAATATTGGTTTGTTATAATAACAATTGCAATAATCTTTTTCCAATGATCCTGTAATGATAATATGCCATCTCTATATAATTCTTCAGGTTCAGTGGTTACATATTCAGTAAAAGCACAAATTATGGCTTCTCTATTATTGAACATCTTATTATGATAATGAAGTTCAAAATGCTTAAAAAGATGATAATCTATTTATGTCAGGTAAATTTGGAGGATGCTGCAAAACTTCATATTCCATTTCTCACCTGAGAAGTCTAGGGTCTAGCACTGTAGTGGCACTTTATTTAGTTGATGTGGGACCTATTTTTCCACCTTCTTAACCTTTCCTATAGCCATGAGATGAGTTGTTGAAGTCCTAAAGTCTCTAGAAAGTGCTCGAACTATTGTTTGTGGGCTGCTGGCCACTGTTGTTGTTCCTTCATCATTAAGAACAGGTTTGGGCTTCTTTTGAGGTTTATCTACAGGTTTATTATTGATATCTATATTTCCAGACCTAAATTTATCGAATCATTGCTGAACAATTCCCAGTTTAGTAGTGTTCACTCCAAATGTTTTGGTAACATAATCAGCCGCTTAAGCAGCAATTCAAGTGTAACAACTTAATTTGTTGGTAATTACTCTGATTAGAAATCATGGTTGATTTTGTTGATATTTTGATGCTCCTTCTCCTCCATCCCCAAACAAAAAAGTGACTTGTATTATTGATTTATGAGGAGACAGATAGAAATAATACAAGTCTGGTTAGTCACTGGATAGAAACCATAATGTAACAATGTCTTTTGGCAGCATGCCATGTTTGGGGCGATCAATTAAAAGATTGGAAAGAGTGATGATCAATGGATGATTTACTTCTCTTACTTTTTGTTGGGAGTTGTTTTGTAAAAAAGTTTGAATTGAAAAAAAAAAAAAAAAAAAAAAGTGTTAATGCTACCAGACACAAAGTAAGGGATCAGTTCAGCAAAAACTTGAATTACAAATTGAACCCCCAACTAAAAACCTATTTAGAGGGTGTATTTAAAAGAAAAAAGTTATTTCCTGACATAATAGGTAAGTGTTTGAAATTCCATTCCTCTGGCTCCATTTGGTGCGGTCTGTATGTATGATAGATACATGGGTTTCTTACATCATTTTATTAATTTATTTATTTTTTTATACGAAGAAGAGTTTTATCGTACTGTTGTATTAATTTTATCTCATTTCAATTTGATCATTGTTTGTTGTAAATCATTTCCTTTTTTTTTCTTTGTAGTTACTTTCATCTTTTAAAATCTATTTTTCTTGCTTTTTTTTCTTATTTTTTCCTCTTTCCTTTCCAGCCCCTTTTCGTGCCACTCAGATTTGGAATGCAATTGTAAATCATTTGAAATCGAATATTGAAGTCAAACGTCGACGTCACATAATGCGATATTACAATAACTGCTTCACTGGTTGTTCAGCTGTGGAAACGGTATACCAATACCTTGTAGCTGACAAAGAGACGTTCAGTGTGAACATATCACGAGATAATGCAGTCAAAGTGAGTCTGGTTTTTGTCTCTCTCTCTCTCTCCTTGTTTGTGGAATGACAGTTTCAATTATATAGTTAAATCTCTCATTTCTTTACTGATCCGCATGTATAAAACACAATGTGTATCCATGTATATATTTGTATTTATATGTATGTATATGTACATGTATTAAGAAATAGATGTATGTGATCCGACAGAATGATTATAAGTGGTGTTATATTATATAGGAACTCATTCGAAACGATCTCCTGTCGTTACACGGTTCATATATCACTCACCCTGGATAACGTGAACAGAATAAATAGTTAAAGAAAATGGGGCTGCTGCTGGAATCGAATCTGCAATCAATAGAGATGATCTCACCATTGAGCTAAACAGTTGCCAGTAATGCTAAGGCCAAACAACTGTTTTCACCCAAATTCTCATCTTGTTTATTCTCTGTCTATTTGTTTCTTTCCAAAACAACAGTTATGTATTAAGAAATAGATGTATTGTATTATATATTGCCTTATCAAAGGTTTGATTTCTGCGGCAGCACCATTTTCTTTCTTAATTCTTTTTCCATTGTCTACTTTGAGTGATACGTTGACCGTGTAATGATGGGAGATCATATAACACAATTCATAATTTTATATGTATATATATATATATTTTTGTATGTAACACTTTTCAGTGAGCATTGATACTACACAGTGATCCCAGGCAGAAGAGCGCACATATATTACTCTGTTCTGTATTTACTCCCTACCCCATGAGAGTAAGATGTGACACAATGTTGGTTTAATTTGTTGTTTTGGAGTTGCAAAGACATCAGGGCAAGCCCAACCCTTGCCTTTTAGTGTGATGGGAAGGTGCTGCCCCGGGGCTTACTGATCCCCCGAGATTGGGCAGAGTTATTTTTTTGAGGCCATTTGCGCTTAGCAGCACCAAGCCTCAGTAGGCCATCATCAGCCATTGTACTGTACCGGCACAAAGCTACCAATGAGTGTACTGCAAGCAGATACTACACCTTGATCTTAGGACCAGGTAGTAACACTGTAATTCTAGACAATGTACAGATACTCTCATCTTAGCCAGAGGTGCCAATCCATATGTTATTAATCCTGTCATTTTTTATGGGTTTCATGCTAGTAAGAAATTGTTTCTATTCATTTAAAAAGAAATCTCTGTGTCCTGTTTGTTACTCTTAGTCATTTCAGAGTTTATGGTCTTTTCTTCCGGACTTCCTGCTATGCTTGATAAATTTTACTGCCTCACATAATCTTTGATGTGCAGAAAACAACTCCGTTGTAGGAATTAAAAAATAAACCTGAATTACTTCCATGGGAATACTTGAATCATTTGCATAGCCTGTAATTTCATGTGAAGATGTTTAATTGGAAGTGTTTAGAAGCTCTTTGCATGTTATTATTATTACATTTTTGTTGAATTGTTCCTATAATTTGGACCAATCTTTTAAAGCTAGGAACCAAAAGCTAATATTCAATGATAATCTTCCATTCTAACAATGTGTATTATGTTTATTAGAAAATGGCTATAAATTAAAATGAAGTAAAATTTATTACATGGTGAGATAAGATTTAAGATTTTTGTTAGCATTAGTAGTCTGATTGGAGCAATGAGTAATCTAATTATAATAACAGTTATTGTATTCCTGTAAAATCCCAGTTCTCAATATTTTGATCGATATTTGTAAGTTTGTCATATCTTTTTACATTCATACATTTTTCATATATATGTATACATAATTTCATCTGATCAATGTGGACTGTTTTAGCCTTTCACAAGAAATGTCAAGTTAAAAAATAAATTAAGGTAACATATTATCTTGTATTGTCATTATCTGTGTGTGTATATATATATATATATATGTATATACATACGCATAGATAATGATATCACCTATTTTTAATAAAAAAATTTCATCTATCACCACCACCTCCAGCTTAACTTTGGCCCCCATGTGGGCGATATCACTCTCATTGGAAATCGCTGATATACTCAATGAGATTTTATTCAGTTTGGACAATGCATTTAGAGAATTCAAAAATTGAACAAATATTCGATAATCCACACAAAAAATATCCCCAACCCATATTATTATTTTGCTTCAAATTTCAAATGTACCTTATTTTTTAGCAAAAAAAAAAAAAAATATGATGACAAAACATTTTTCACGATATTGAATCAAAATGTTCTAAGCTCTACCGAATATATGTCTAACACGTTTGTTAAGGGTTTTCTTCCCCATACACCTTCTTGTATAAACAAATCTGCCTTATTTGCATTCTATCTTCCTGAAACATTGTTTTTTTTTCCCTCTGTCTAGGTTTGTCAGACGATGTTAGACAAAAAAGTCTTTGAACCAGTGCCTCCTCCAAACAGACACAGTCATGTCAACGCTTATAAGAAGCCAGTTTTTGAAGACAGTGCTAGCAAACTTTATCGTTTTGTTCCTGTTTCTGCTGTTTCGGTCCCTTCTACTGTGTCTACTTGTCATAACAGTTCAATCTCTTCTCTGGATGACAGTGATGGTGAAAATGATAACAGTATGGATACAGCGTAAGTTTGTTTGTTTTTTCTTATCTCATTCTTTCTATTAGAGCAGCCTTTCTCAACCAGGGTTCCGTGGAACCTTTGGATTCTGCTGGAGGTTGTTTGGGGTTCCATGAAAATTTTTTACTGGCAAGAAAGGAAGCACGTCACTTTTGCTTCATTTGCAGTCCCTGTCTTGATAACATTCGACACTAGAAGCAGAATAATTTTTACTAACCGAAAAAGACCTACAGCTTGTCTTTTTTTTTTTTCTTCTTCCTTTTTTTTTCACCAAAATGGGCAAATATGTAAAAAAAAAACAAACAAAAAAAAACTACCATCCTGTATAATGTGGATTACTGATAATTACTTTTAGATTATTTTTAGATTATTTTTAGATTATTATACAGAAAAACTACTGAACACCCTGATATGTTGGTAGCTGTATATATATTTTAATGCTGGGGTTCCTTGAGATCGAAAAGTTATCTCAAGGATTCCTTCTGTCTAAGAAAGGTTTTAAAAGGCTGTACTAGAGTTTGGAAAATAACTCTTCCAACTCTTCAATGTAACATATGATTATTGAGGATATCCTCACTAAAAGCCCTCATATCAAATTTTTAGCTAGGCTTTTGAAAAGCCTGCCTACTCAACAAACATTTGGACCTTGGGCTTTTGCTCACTGATCCTCTGTAATACCATTGTGGACCCTCTGAGATCTGCAGTCACCAGGTTGGGAACCAATTCACTAAATTTTGGATGGGGGTGGTCTTCCAAGGAGCCAATCACATCCCCGCCCAATCTCCAGTCACACCCCTGGGCATGCATACCTCACATTTTTGTGTACGTAAAATTACCTGATTTTATCCTGTACTTTAGTTACTAAATGCAAATAAAGAACTCAGAGATATTGTGTGAATAGATATGAAATTTTGGCGATAAGATGTGATTTGAACAAATAAGTACAATGTAGGGAGGTAACTGTGCATGGATCTGCTCCAAAATTTGATCAGTTCTTCCTTACACACCCCTTCACATAATTTCATTGAAATCCATGCAGTACTTTCAGAGATATCATGTGGATAGACTGACAGATGTAACCAAATACATATACCTCAAACATTGTTAACATACTTATACTTTCTCGTATAATTTTTACGTCTGTGATCCATGATATTTTTACAGTCACTTCCCCTGCATCGTAGCTATATCCCCACTTAATATCTCCTAAAATTTTGGGTGCATCTATGTACAGATATCTCCTCTGCATTGCAGCTCAACACACCATATGATATCTAGAAAAGTTGAGAATGAATTTCAATGAAATTCCATGGGAAGGGTGCAATGGGCTACAAAAGGAATGATGATTGTTTGGGGTTGGGTCCGGAGAACTTTTTTTTTTTTTTCTTACATTTATGCATTCAGTTATGTTTATCAATACAATATCTCCAGAAGTTCTTGATGAATTTCAATTTTCTGGGAGAGTGAGATAAGGAAAATGTGATTAAATTTTTGAACGGATCCATGCACAGTTGCCTTCTCCTATATTGCAGATATTACGTCCTTACCACACAATATCTCCAGAAGTTCTTAATGAATTTCAATGGAATTTTGTGGAAGGATGGGTGATGGGCTAGGGAGCAAATAATTAAATTTTAGTGTTAATCCATGAAATCGTTACTATTATCTCTCCTACCTCACAGCTATATGTCCACACAATATATCCAAAGGTTCTCAGCAAATTCCAATGACATTTGTTGGAAGGGCAAGCCATTGGGTATGAAGAAGTGATCAAATTTTCCCAAGAATTGTTTTTCAATTGAGGGATATTTTTTATTTCCATACATTTATATATTCACTCATTTGTCACTAAAATATCTTGAAAGGTTCTCAATAAATTCTAATGTCATTTTATAGGGCATTGGATGAGGAAAAATTGATTAGATTTTGGGGCAAATCAAATTTTTCAGTTACCTCTCCAGTTCGTAACTATTAGCTGATTTTCATTCAGTTTTCATTGATAATGGGTTGACAGAAAAACATACTTTCTAATTTTAAATGCATTTAGAGAAAGTAGACTGATTCTGGTTTCTATTTTTCTCAACTAACCCTTTCGAAAAATGAATGATTATGCAAATGTTTCATATTCTATACGATTTCCACATGGTGAAATTTTATGTCAAAAAAGTTTTTTCTTGAAAGATGAATGAAAATATATTCATATCTTGAAGAACAATCTTACGATTAAATCATAAGTTATCCATATGAAGATATTTTGTAAACCAGCTGAGCTTGGAGTATGCAGTTGATTGTTCAACTGTACATCTGCTTAATTTTAAGGCTTCAAACTGGTGAAAGATGATGGTGATAATGAATGTTGAGTTTCTTTTTACTCCTAAGTACTCTCTTCCATTCTTACTCTAATTGCAAGAGTGGATTGGGAGGGAGAAGAAAAAACACGAAAGAGATGGGGGGGGGGAATTTAAATTTCATTGCTTTAAGATACTATTCATATCTACTTTGATAGCAGTGAAATATCATCTTTTCAAGCATTTGATCTTCATATCCATAATGAAAGGTCCAATTATAGCAACGCCATGATTTATGCTTTTACTGAATTTGTGACCATTAAACCTTGAGAATTCTATAGAGATGGCATATTATCATTTGGAAATTATTTGGAAGAAGTTGCTGCTTCAAATGGGTCATATTTTGATTAAATATCTAGTTTTTTTTTTCAATTTATGTTATCCTCCATCTTGCTATTCAATGTGTCGCAACAAGTAAATGAAATCTGTTTCTATGACTTACTGATTTTTTTTTTCTTCTACAATCATTAAAATCTAGCTCTATGAAATTTCTTTCATCAAAATTTGGCATTATTTCATATTCATAGGATCATTGGTTTATGTTAAAAATATTTGAAATGATTGTGAAGATGAGAGAAAAAAATTCCTCAAATTATTATTTTCAGAACTAATACTTTTCTTGGTAGAAATTTGCCTTATGTAAGATTTAACAAAATACCGATATTCTGCCAGGGAGATGATCCATGGAGACACTATGGCTGCTACTACTTTCAGGACAATTCTCAAAATAGGCCATTTCTTATGGCTAAAAGTTGCTAGCTTTTTGAGAAATTTTATGGAAGAAAAGAAAGGAAAAAAACTATGAACGTTTGAAAGTATTTCATTAAATTTAACTTGAAAAGATATGATTTACGATAAGTATTTAGGTTAGTGATTTAGTGTTAATGTTAGGAAAGGAACCCTCATTCCAAGCCTAGCAAAGTAATTCCAAGCTTGCCTACTAACTCTATCAAAAATAATGTTATTCTGATCATCAGTAAAAAGATAGCCACTTTTAGCCATCCCAAAAATTGCCAATTCAAGATTTTCCCAACAGTATTAGCAGACTTAGCATCTTCGTCAATGTTCTCTCTTGCAAAATACTGGCATTCTGTTGAATCTTAGTTAATCCAAATAATAACCCTTTTTTTTCTCTTATGCCGATTACAAGCTGAATAATAGCTAAAAGTAGTTTTTATTCAATGAGTATTGATTCAACTGATGGGGATAGATATATTTTTTTTCCAAATTACTGCAAAAACCTTTTTTTATACTTCCAAATATCTAATTAACTAATCAGTTGTGTAAAAGATGTAATTATTTTCAAATTTGGATTTAATTCATTCCAACTTGAATCTATGAAATTTTAATTTTCAGGCCAGTTCCTCGACGGAAATCTATGGATCCAAGTATCATTTGTAATTCTGAAGAGCTTAGTCCTCGGCCTACAATTATGCGAGTTCGCAGTACAGGGTCAATTCAGCTGTGTCAGAATACTCCTGTGAGACACCCTATCCAAGCACCAAGGAAAGGTAATAATACTGAAAAGTGATGGGTTATACATATACTTTGATCAAGATTTACTTTTGATAACTTTTTGATCAGGGATGGGTGGGAATTGAGCTCAAATGAGAGTTACATAATTATTTTTTAATTTCAAAAATTTGTTCTTTCTACTTCTTGGTTTGATAACCTCATCATAAACGTATATCTGCTTTCACATTAATTATGACTTTTTTTAATCAGCTACTACACACACATTTCTACTATTTTAAATAATCAATTATTCATTCATTTTGTATTCCTTCTTGAATTATATAGTGCATTCAGTAGATCTCCACTCTTTTTTTGTACTGTTTCTTTTCTTTTCCCAAGCGGACATTTTGGCATTTGTATGTGTTTCTCTCTCAATAACTAAGCATTTCGGATAACATCAGATTATTTAGTTTGCTGCGGCTGATCTTCACTATTGCAAAGAGATTCAGTTTAGCCTGAGGAATTGAATAATAACAATTTTGTTTCTATCAAATACCGTTTAGAAGTCCTAAATACAAGGTCTGTCTGGGAAGTATTCGGCCATATTTTAAGCCCAGCTTGGACAATGGCGCCTTAGTCCCTTTAAAAGTACTTCTCTTGAGACTTCACGGGCTTATCCTAGCATCCCTTCCACTTTTCGAAACAATCTGTAAAGTCTTCTTTCAGGATTGCCATTAACTGCCTTCTCACATTCACCTTAATTTCACTATGGTCTGAAATCTCCTGCCTTTTGAAGGTGAAGAGCCAGATGTCACAGGGAGCCAAATCTGAAATGTTGAGACTGATAATCTGGATGATGCGATATTCGGTTTTTTTTTCCCCCTCAAAAACCTGCAAGAGACAAGAATGGGTAGACATGGTCATTGTGAATGTGATGGTCACACAAGCTCTCTCAGTGGTGTCTCACTGTTGACTGAGTAACCCCACAGAAGTGTCTTCATGGATGCATAGTAAGGTCTCCTCTACATGCCAAATTATATCAAGGCCGTGCAACTGGTTCTCAAAATATCCAGAATGGCAAGATACTTTCCAGACAGATTGTAACATTTTTTTTTTTCCTCTCACTCATCATACTCAATTAAGAGATCAAAAGTCCTGTATGATTTCAGAGATGAGCTTTCTGGAACTGTAAAAGATGTCAATTAAAAAATCGACAACTATAATGTTTCCTCAGAACGGCATACTTTAAAGCTGGAAATAATTTGCAAAACACTATGTTGCCAAAAGCAACAACATCGGAATAATTACATGGATAAAATAGTATAGCAATAGTGTTTTCACTGTAAGAATAAAAAAAACAGTAACTACTTTACTAGATTGTACAGATTGACCTATTGATTTGTGACCTTTTATTTATTTATTTATTTATTAATTGATTTATATTTTTTATCTTTTCTTTTTTAAGTTCAAGAAGATGTATTAAAACAAGTTGCTTTGTGCGAACTTCTCCGTATTCTGGATGTTCCAATTCTTGATGGATTCCTGTCACACCTGTACATGGAGAGCAGCCCTCGGGTCTCAGGTTGGACAAACTTTGGGGCTACATTCAATACTTGTACATCACCCATGTTTGGCAAAAAGGCTCATGATGCTTTTTTGACTGCCGCCATGGACTGTGTGGCCACCTCGTCGCAAGATCTGCCTGGTTTGCGAAGGGAAGGTTTCTGCGTGCCCCTGTCTGTAGATGAGAAACGTCACTTGTTTGAAGCAGTACTTAATGTTCATAAAAGCTTGGAAAGTACTCTTCTGTCCGAGTGGGATGTTGATTTCCACTTGGCCATTTGCAATATGATCCTACATGGACAAGAGGAGAAACCCAAGTTGGCATTTCATCTCTACTCATTGGTTTTACCACAACACCAGAAGGAAAGGCTGATACGGCTTTTCAAATTTATACAACTTGTTGTCTCTGATGACCAGCTACAACAGTGTAGTCAGGTATAAGAAAATATTTCATCCTTACTCACTTAACCAATATGCCTATATTTACTCAACTGTAAAAAAAAGAAATTGCCATAGAAAATATACTTATGAAAGAAAGTGGATAAAATTATGTTTGAATGCTTACAAGATACGAAACTAATAATTTTTTTTTTTTTTACGAATAAATTTGCATAAATATACTTTCATTTACCCCATATTTCTAATTATATCAAAATCTCACTTTAGGCATAAATAGGTTTAAAGCTACCTTCAGCAACCACTAAGCTCTGTGAAGTTGATTCTTATTCATAGAATTTGTATTATAATTAGCTTACTCTTATAAAGAATTATTAGCCATCAATAGACTTGGAGTTATCTCCCTTACACTTAGTCCCTTTTTTTTTGTTGTTGTTGTTAATTTATACTTAATTGAATTAATTACTCGTAAGTTGGTGGTTTTATTGGACTAGAAATTGTTTTATTCTCCAAGTTAAAGCATTTTGAAATTTCAAGTTGTTTTGAGTTTCTGTGATTGAGTATTAATTATTTCAACGATTTAATAACTGAAGAAAAAAATGTGTAATAATGAAAATACTTCAGTCCAAAATCTCAGAACAACTCCAGTATCACTTATTCACATTCCTCCCCCTCCATTGACTTCTGTCCTCAATTTTTTTTTTTTTTTTTTTTTTTTCACTCTTTCTACAGATGTACAGCAGTCATTGTGTCCTTCAAGTGTTTACAGATACCATATTGCGCCATCCCCTCCTTGCCCACGAACTGGCCGTCATTGTGGTCAGTTTCTTTTTTGATAACCAAGCTCTCTTGTCCCAGTCACCCCCCAAATACTTGCAAGATGAAATTGACCGGATTCTTGCAGAAATACAGGCAGGCACACTCGTTCCCTCTCAGCGTGAGTTGAAACTTTTGATTCCATCTCTTAATCCTGTTCAGTGTTTTTTTTGTTTTTTTTTTCAACAATGTACAGACTTGCTTGCATAAAAGAAATATAAACACATGGATGATGTTTTAATTCTATTGCTCCTCTAATTTCATAAGTAGTGTGTTAAAGCAATCTGATATTTCATACATGCTCTTCTGAAATGCATCTGCAGTGGTACTCACAAAGTTTCCTTAAATGATGATCCTGGGATAAGCCACTGTTTAGAGGCTGAAATATTATCACCCTGAACTCGATGCCCCTCCAAGAAGTATCTCTTGATACCACCAAACATGTTTGAATTTACTTGTGCACCTTACAACAAGTGTTGCCAATTTAAATTTTTTTTTTTTTCTTTACAAATTCTTATAAGAAACACTCCAAATTTGAAAAATAGCAACAAAAGAACCACCTAAAATCAGCAGCACTGTACTCTCAAATAAATTTGTAAGTTTAGTGTGGCTGAGTTGAATGTTATTTTTTTAACATTCAAATCAACCACACATGACTCACAAATTTGAATCATAAAAATGGAAAAAACATCTGAATTGAAAACACTGCTTAGAATATGATTACCACATCCAACCAGAAGCAGTTTCTATCCCCGAACCAATATACTCACTTGAAGGCCACTTTCTCCATAGTTGGCATTTGATTATACCTTGTTATCTCCCTTGAGGATTCAGTCATTTTAATAGAGAATCAGGTTTAGCACAAACGTTGATCCTACACTGTTATTATTAAGTTGCAAATTGGATTGAAAATTGCTCTATTCTCCTAATTAGAGCATTTTAATGGTATTGCTCTAACAAAAATCTTGCTACAATGTGGCGTTTTTGCTGTTACAGCAAAAAACATAGAAATCAGATCATTGTAGAATTCTTTTTCTGAGTTGAGTTCTTAAAATATCTTGAAACTGTAAATATATTACATCACTTGCCATTTCCTTTGCATTTAGATTTTAAATCTTCATATTTTCATCAGGCAGTGGTGATGATGTCATACAGAGGAACTGCTGTTTCCACAATTGGATTCTTTTTTATAATTGATCAGATAACAGTATCAAGACGTTCATTTAAAGCTATTGCTGTTCAAAATCCAATACAACTTACCAATCTGCAACACCATTATTTTTATCCATGTTTCCCAAACTTTTTCAGACTACCACTCCCTTTCATCTGCCCTCTCCACCCCATCCCCATAAGATCAGTTAAATAATACAGAACTGAATTTTGATTAAAAAATTTCTTTTTTAATTCAAGCATTTAGTTAAAACCAAAAATATGATTGTACAAAATTATCTAAAAGTACTAATTATTCATTAGTTGATATTCAAATAGTAATTGCGAAAGGAGACTAATTTTTTCCACATTGATTAGTACCATCCTTGAATCGTCTTGTTTGACTTTGATGTTTTGTTTTTTTGTTTTGTTTTTTACTTTGAATACGTATTATCTTATTTTTCTTCCATCTATATGGTGATTATCCCATGTTAGAAATCATTGCTAGACATTTTCCCATTTAGCCTAAGCTCCTGATTTTACTTATCCAATGACAGTAGCAAAATGCATTTCTCCTTCACTATTATGTGTATCTCTCCGAATAATTGTGCTACAATACTGCATATGCAAGACTGTAACAAATAGTTCATAAAGGCATTTGGTAGATTAGCACTAATGCAAGCCCCATAGATAGCCTCCTGCTAGTCATAATACCAGCATATTGGACACAATGACAGTGTTATATTTGCATAATTGTTTTTTTTAAATGTTCATCTTTATATACAGAAGATTTGTTTATGTACAGTAAAATGATTCAATCTCTACCAAATCCTATCAGTACAGTAGATGGGATTGGTGTTCAAATACATATATTGTAGAATCTGTTTTGTTTTTTCTTCTTTCCAGCCCCCCGATTCAGTCAAGCCCTGAGTGTTTCTGATTATGAACTACAAACTTACCAGTATACCAACAGCAGTCTTGTGCAGATGATGAATTTTTTGATTGACGATGTGAAATTAAGCCTCAAAGAGAAAAAACAGAAATTGAAACAGTTCCAGAAACATCATCCTCAGCTTTACAAGAAACACTTTTCCAACATGCTATGAAACAGAAACTTGAAAGAGAGTTATGGCTCGTATTTTGATTAATAACATAATCAGCTTTCCATCACATTGAAACACTATTAAGAATTTGGCAGCACAAAGTAAAATTAATTTATTTTCAATTAAACATTAAATTTTATCAGATTCTATTCTCCAAATTACATCGGGCAACAAATTTTCTTTTTTGTACAAATAGGTGTAGATATTTGAAAAAAAAATTCTTAGTTGGGATTTTAGAAACTGGTCTGGTTAGTCACTCATGTGACCAACATCTTCAAGCAGCTAAGGGGTGGGGTGATCAATGAATGTTACTTTTTCATCTTTTGTTAGGCGGTGATCATTAAAAAAATGTAATTAAAAAAACAAAAAACAAGCATGAATGCTGCTGGAACACTCTAAGGGACCAATTTAGTATAAACTTGCATTGCAAATTGCCCCCTCCTGCCGAAAGCCTATTTAGGGGAGGAATTTAAACAAAAAACCCAACGGATGGGGAGAGTATATATTTGAAATTTTCTGCTCCCTAGTTCCATTGATACAGCTTCTATGTATGATAAATCCAAGTGGACAGTTTTAATTGATGCTTTGTAATACACCAGACCCAAAAGACCAGTTTTTAGGCTTTTTCCACTTTTTATTGTAAACTTTCTATTAGGAAAGTGCTTAAGAAGCTGCACATTGAAATCCAGGATATTGTTCTATAACCATCAATATTTGAATATCAACAATTCTAGTCTAAGGCTTCAAAAACAAGAGTTCTTACCTGTGGGTAAACATAATTAGGAGCTAATATTTGCATATACATGCAGAATAAAAAATACAAGCCATTTGAAGGGAAATGTCATTAATTACTCTGAATGTAAGATATATTTGCTAATAGATTCATGTGAAGAACTCAATGAAATAACCATAAAAAATGCAGGAGGTCAGCTAAAAAGCTGCTTTTTTTTTCATACAGAAAACCTTAAAAAAATTTTTTTAAATTGATTTGAGCTGAAGATTGTATTTGAAGGTAAGGAAATTGTGTTCTGATTTTTTTTAACCTCTCTCCTCTCCATCTGGACACAAAAGCAACTGTAATTTTCTGTGATTTGTTGACTTTCTTTAAACCGTCAACAAATGCTATTATAAATCGCTTTTCTCATAATACTTAGTTCTTTCATTGTCAAAGGGAAAAAAAATCAGGACTTGCTGGTAAGGATTATGCCTGCTTTGAATGTACATTTACTGCCTTTGCCAACGAATACTGACAGATTTGCCTATATTTCCAGTGCATTTGTTAATAATACATTTCAAATACACTCCTGTATTATCCATATGTAATTATACCTGTTGACATGCTGGGATTCATTAGCGGAGAAAGGATTTGTCCTAAGTATAGATTAGAGTTGCTCTTGACGTCAAACAGCTGCTAATTGACTTCAGACTGATTTTTTTTTTTTTTCTTTCAATTCCCTTGAATATTTGCTAATGGAATAACTGGTTGTATATATACTAATGGTTAACTGACAAAAATGAGTTGGGAGACTGACTTCTAGTCTGGAGAACTCCACTTTCTATTTCTGTATAATGTTACTGTTTTACAATAGTAACAAATCTGATGAAATTCTTTTTAATGAATGAAGAAAATTTGTCTTTTGTTTTTTTTTTTTTTTTTTGCCAAAACTTGCTTTTTTGCATAAAAATAAGTGCAAAAAAAATATTTATCATTTTTGGTTGTATCCTTGAACTTTGTGACTGTAAAACTGATTATGGTATTCTTTTAGTTAATAATGACACTTCTTTCTTGCCAAATGCTTTGTGGCTGGCAAGAGAAGACTCACCCAAGGGATCCCATATGACGGCAGATTCCCACACCTTCCCTAATACAGGTGTCATAAACTGTGTGTGTATGCATTTTGTGAACATACAAACCAGCATTTTAAGAACTAAATGGATATTCATTTTCTTTTTTTGAATGAGTGCAATAATGAAAGTGGCAAAAATGTTTTATCCACAAAAGATATAATGTATAACAGCATGATCTGAACTTGATATGAATTAAAATGTCAAATCCTTTTTCTTTTTTCAAATTCAGGCTTTTTATGGTTGTGAGATAAATTCAACTAAAATGCTTCAGAACTCTAATTCAAGATATTTTTAATTGGTGATATTTTTTTCTCAATGTCTTATTCTTCCCTATACATATCAAATTTACATTTGAATTTTCCTAATTTTACATTGACTTTCATGCTTGTGATTTGTTTTGTCTTTTTAATAAAAAGTAATTTATTATTTTATTTTATTTATTTTCTTCTAACTGGCAACCAAACTTTCCTGGTGCACTTTTTTTTTTTTTCTGTGTTGATATTTTCATTGACAGATTCCCTAACCATTGACAATGTTTTCCGAATGGAAATTTTAAAGTTTATTTCATACTCGGCAACATTGATTACAAATAAATAAGAATGTATTTTTGTAGATACAACCTTTTGCTAGAAGCACAATTATGTATATATACAACATATATAATGAAAGGAAACACTAAACATATCACAATTTTATTGTACCCTTTTTTGGGGATAAAACATCCAAGAATGTTGATACGGAAAGAGATGACAAAAGTTCAAACGGATTAGTGATAAATTAACAGATATGTTTGACAGAAGTGTCTGTTATGTAGAGTTTTTTCTTATCAATACAGTTTGATGTGATGATATAGAGAAATTTGATGATTCACGAAGGTAACAGATAAATAATAGCAGCAGTTAGCAATTAAACAGGAGTCGCAGACCATTGACAGCAATCACATCCTCATAGCATCAGTACGATATGGCAACCTTGCCAATTTTAGACAAGAATGAAAACCTGAACCTACAGCCATTTAACATGAAGGATTAGGTGAAGCAAGTAAATGAATAACGAGGGTTCATCTATGTGTGTGGGGTCGGTGGATACAAAAACACTTCCGTTATTCCAGGTAGTTATGTACAGATCTCAATAGAAGGAAACTAGTCGAAATGTCAATGATCATCAGAATGGCTTCATTAGCAAGTTTTCCTGTACTTTGCTCTCTCGCTTTTGTAGTTCCTCATTTATAACAGTTCGAAGATGTGGATTTGTAAAATGCACTGCAAAAAATGAAATAAAATAATATTAGTGATTGAAACATACAAAAATCTTGTAGATATTTTTAAAAAATTTGATGAGTACAAAAGAGCATTAAACATGATGTGGAAAATTGAACGTCATAACATTAGCTTCATTGTTACAAACTTATCTAACGTGGAATCTGTTCTTTGGTTATTTTAAAAAAAAAAAAAAAAAAAAATCACATGTAGGTATTGATATTTAGATGAAAATTTTTATAGGTAGAGAGAAGAAATTACCTGCAGCGAATTCCCGGATATTGTCTGGCTGTTTTAAAAGAACCTCACTGGCAAAGAAGAAAAGTAATTTTGTTAGGTTCAGTAGAGGCCGATTTGAATGTAGCAATTACATTATCACTAGAATAAAGAGATTTTTTTTTTCAATATCCATAGCTTCATGTAATGTATAAGATATACTCAGTTATGGCTAGGTAGAAGAAGAAGAAATGAAACCCTAAAGCCAAGGTTCTGTTTCTCTATGCAGTCATTTTTTTCACAATACAGTTGTAATGTCATAAAGCTGACCTAAACAATTTGATGGTTTAGTCAACCAAATACACACAACTATCCAGGTTATTCAAGGGTATTAAATCGGAGAATTTTTTAAGCTCAATCAAGTCGAGAAATAATTTATCAGTCCGATTTGAATAAAGAAGAAGAATTCAATGAAAATCAAAGGTAAACTCAATTGGATGAAAGTAGAATAAGTGATGATTGTATGGATTTGCTTTAGAGAGTTGATCACTGCCACATGGAGAAAAAGAGTCTACAACTACACAGGGTTAAATACAGTGAAATGAGTGAAACAGTGTATGTACTTTTTGAAAGGTTAAAAAAAAAAGAAGCTCAATTCATGGAAACCACAGCTATGACTATATTAGAATGTCTTCAAATAAATGAAAAAGAATAAATAGGGATGGTTTGCCATTGTTTTCCAGTTGATGTTGGTGCTAATGAAAGTAGTGGCTGTAAGTTGGTGTGACAATCTAGGAAATTAGAAATTACACTAGTTGAAATTATTTCGATAAGCAGTAGGGCCTCATTAACCTACCTACATGGTTGATTCATTAATCAGAATTCTACTTTTGGAAAAACCAAAAGGATATCAATCTAATTTAAGACCATACACCTCTTCTGAGTAAAGAAGGGCGAGGTGGACTGAAATATCAGTTACGTATTTGTTAAAAAAACAAAAGAATGAGTGAAAAATTCAGCACTTAGTAATTATCCACTCCCATAACTAAAAAGAAGAGTCAGGAATTTTTAGAAATAGAAACTGAAATGCAAGATTAAAAATGTTTTTTAAAAATTTTTCTCATTACAAAGCAATCCTCGTTCAATTTTAAAAAAGGACTAAATATTAAAAGAATTACTTTCGAAAAAGCTTTCAGAATATTAAATACCTCTAAATTATTGGATTTGGTAAGCCACACTTTCCTGAAAAGGATTTTGAGTTTTGCATCAGTATTTTCCATCATATGGACCAACTTTGATTTCTCAATCAAATACAGTAATTATTAAAAATTATTTCTGCAATATGAATCCCCCCCGCAATCAAGAAAAATAACTGGCAAACCTTTGATAAAATTTCAAGAGAATGAATTTAAAAAAAAAAAAATGGTATTGCATATATTTGAAAACAGGCAGTCAACTTTGCCAGGTTCAAATTATTTTTTTTCGTTTTTCTGACAGACATTCAAATCATTTGCAAAACATAAAAAAAGTGCATAAAGACATCTTTTTTTTTTCATCAAAAAGATCAAAAGTTTTAGATGTTGTGTACCTTAGAAAATCAGCCAACATACATTCAACTTCCGGGTGATCACGAAGATACTTCTCATTATCTTCCCGAGTCTGTATCTAGAAAAGAAAACGGTAAAAACATTTTTGAATAGATAAATTTATTCTTACTGGCTGAATAGTTGCCCTAACAGGCAGGATAAATGGCTATGAAGAAAAAGAATTAAGATGGATAAAGTGATATTTGTCACTTTTAGAGTTGGGAAAATGAATGATATAAGGTTTCTGCTCTGCAATAAAGTGGGGGGTCAATAGCTGTACAATAAACATCATTTTTGCTTTTAAATGAGCATTCTTAAAACAAATGATCTCTTTATCTTTGATGTTCGTTGAGAGAGAGAGAGTAAATGAAAATTATCTCACCACCTCTTCTCAAAAAGAGAAACAAAATTTTAATCTGCTGCCAATGCTTCCAACTGAAGAAAGCAGTCACAAAAAAAGGAGCATTTTAGGATGAGTTTGCATTGTAAATCAACAATTCATCAGGAATATGAAATCTGTAAATGTTGTAATTCATACTTTGAAATTCAGAAAAAAATGTGTTATTCATTTCGTATCGTGGTATATATCTTTGGAACAATGTGTTCTATTTACAAACAGTCTGTTTCAGGCCATATGATGGTGACACCATCTGCAGACCAGAATGGTGTATCATTAAATATTGAAGTGATCACATTGGATGAAATATCCTTCAGGCTTTTAAAAATATCCCACATTCAAGGATACAAATTTGAAAAAAAAATATCAATCAGTAATTAAAACCACAACCAAAAATAAAGTTCTCTCCTGATGAAAATGATGATAGTTACATCATTGTTTAACTGATCTGCTCAAAACAAAAAAAAAATCTCCACTTTCTGCTTGAAAACAAAAACAAAAACAAAACAAAAAAAAAACAAACATTTTAGTAATAGAGATGGTTTATCTATCAGCACATTCCTATGGTCCAGTTGGGATAGTCAGTAATGTTTCTATAGTTGGGCAATGACAGACAATGTCAATCATTACTACAGCTTTTCACAAGAAAGGACATCAGGAGGGTAATAAATAATTCATGTTACAGATTTTTAGTCCTCTGTTAATTTTACAATTTGAGTTGGTATGTTTTTGTTTCTTTTAATGGACCATATTTTTTCAGTGTATCTATTTATTGACCTTATTATACTCTGGATAGGTCATCATATGAAGGCAACAATTTTCCTTTATCTTTTAAAATTTTTAAACCATCATAAAGGGTAACTTTTTTTTTTATCGATAAATATTCAACATTTGTGGCTTCAGACATATAGCGATAAGTTGTTATGGAGATAATCATTCAAGACATTTAAATGTCAGAATTACTTCTAAAATGCTGAAAAAGTAAAATACAACGGAAAAAAGAAAAAACTTTGTATGAAAGAAAAAATAGTTGTGTGTGGTAAAAAGACAAATACGTCTGAAGATGTCTGAACGACCATCTTGACTTTCACTTCACTTTGTAGATAACAAGGGAGCTAAATTTGATGATAAACAATTTTTGTTTCAGGTGTCAATACAATTTAAAAGCATAACATCTGTATTAAAAATATTGATTTTCTTCCAAATACATCAGGCTACTATTTCTGTTTATTTCATACATTTCTGGATTATTAAAACACTTATATAAAAACAATATTTCACCATTAATAGTAAAAAAATTGTTTTTTTCACAATGAATTGAATTCTTTGAAAATCTTATTTACAAAATTCACAATATCTTTTTCTATCTGTTTCATGAACATTACTAGTACAATGCATTTTAACATAAAAAGCTGAAAAATTGCTAAACAATGCAGTAATTTAATTTATATAGCAATTTCAAGTTTGTTTTTTTGTTCTTATATTTAGGGCATTAATTGATCTTCATTGGGCTATTTCAGGCGAAAAAAAAAATAGTCTTATATTATTGTGGGATTCTTTCGACAACAGATATTTTAATGAGATTTTATAAAATTAAAAGGGCGTTGATGGCTTCATTATTGAAGAAGTTACATTAAATCTGTTCCTTAGTCAATTTTGGATAGAGTTTGGAAATTTTGGTGAGTTTTCAATTGAACAAATGTGAATAATAAAAATTATGAAAGATTTTCTGATGTAGTTTGATCTATCTTGACTGAATCTGACAGTCATTTTTTCTAGAAATTTTTCACTTATAAGAAAAAGTAATATTTATCGGCGAAGCAAGTGAATTGACTCTTTAAGTAAGTGACCACTTTACATATAATGTAAAACTGGACCCTTATTTTGAGTCTCTGCAACACCTGATGTTCGATTTACAGCGTAAACATCTCTTGAACTCGATCCTTAATTTGCACCTGCCTATGCAAATATGGTTACCTTTTTTAGCAATATATTCACATGGTAAATGTGGCCACCCCTACTTCAGAGCCCAGCAGATATGGTTGTCTACTTAGGCAGTAGGTGAAGGATCAAAGTCAAGTGATTTATTGTACTTTCAATCCACAAGACTTTGTTTCCTCTGGGAATCTGTTAGTTCTGAGAAAATCTAACTTCTATAATTGTGAAGACTTGATATTTTAACATAAAATTGATGAAAGAATATTCATACAGTAGCATGAAATAGCTTTTTTCAGTAGCATGTGCCCACAACTAACTAAATTTTGTAAAATTAGATTGTTCAGTTTTGCCACAGCATTAATGATTTGACAATTTTATGTTAAAATATTCTTGATCTGTCTTTTTTCAAGTTTTTAGAATTATATTAACACATTGTCCTGGTACATATTCTCCTTACAAGTCCTGTTTTCTTCAAGATTTTCTGATTTTTTAAAAGTTATAAATCATAAATGAAGATTAGATTATTTTACTTTCATTATAGTGATCTGTATGCTGATTATTGCATAATTTCAGTCTAGAAAAAAAAAAAAAAATGTTTCAAATTGAGATGTATACACAACTACCTAAAAATGGTCAACAAATATAACAACTATTATTTTAAAGAAAGTCACCCCCTTGGGTACCAGATGAACATCTTAATGCATTGTGCTATGAAACATATACTGGATGGTGGGTTTGTTCCTGATTATGAATCACATCTGCCCGACTAATCAAATCTTTCATTTAATGCACTGAAACTTATGTTATAGGTTTACAAATTGGAGAATTTCTCTTTTTTCTGGGGAAAAAACTTCAGAGGTTGAGAAGTTACATGTAATTCAGTTCAGACATGCATTGCATTATTTCTAATTTGAAGTAAAATTTCCTTAAAACTTTATATGCAGTGTTTTTTAGAGCAATTTATGTGACTGACTAATTAAGGAAAGTCTCTACAAGATGTCTTAGAGTTTATCAAAATTGGTTGAATTTTAGAAGAGTTATCACAAAAATACATATTAAAGTCGTCAAGTTTTGTAAAAACTCAACATTATCATGTCAAAAGGAAGTGTACAGACCCCCTGCCCAATGGTGACTTTAAAGGTGGGGGTAGCTTTCATTTCCATCAGTGGAAACAATGGTCATATGGATTGAAAACACAAAAATACTTATGTAACACCACAACACCCACTTCCAATTCGCCCCCAGAGCTCTGAGCCTACATTGTGATTGAAGATTCTCGAAGGTCCACTGACAAAGGGTTTGATTGAAACGTCTTCACTGTGCAGGGGTGTGGGTTACAAACACAGGTACCATGAGCATTCCAAAGGATTTAGCAATGGTGATATAACAGGAACAAATAAAAAATAAAAAAATTAAAAAAAAGTTTACTGTTAACAGCTTTACAGATTCAAATTAAGCCTTCCCATTGACTTAAATACCACAACTGGTCAGATGATTTTAGCAAATGTATTCTCTATCAAGACACAGTGGTAAGAAGGACAAGTCTGGTCTGGCCATGGAAGCTATCTTGGGAAATGTCAAGGAATTGGTCAACTCTAAGCCAGAACATTCAAGTGGGGTCATGGTAAGGGAAGCAGCGAGTACTATTAAGGCTGACTTTCGGCAAAGAACACCCCAGTACTGTCCCAAGGGCTAATTGTTCATCTCTATTTATCAGGGACTTTCGAACAAGTGGAGTTGTTGAAGGGATAATCAATTCCAATCTGAATAATCAATCCAACATCAACATGATTCAGCAGAATCAATTAAACCACACTCTTTTACATCCATCATATGATTTGGTTGGCTGAGGATCTCACACACCCCATCAAAAGGGTATTTTCATTTCTCAAAATAACAGGACTGACAAATCAAGGGAGCCTATTGCATCCATCTGCATATTATAATAATTATGGCCTGCACTTGACCTTTTGGAGCATGAGTACCTTGCTTGACATTTTAAATGCCTTAATACTTGACTGATTCCCTTTATATTGCAATTCTTTCAAACCAGATGTAGTATCACTTTTGCATTCCATGTTTTTTTTTTACCAACTGCTAAAATAGGCCATATGATACTGGTGTGTGTGTGTGTGGGTCGATCTACCATGTAAACATGCTGCTAAAATAGGCAGCCATATCTGCATATGCAGACAAAAGCAAGACTCCAGACTAACATATTTAGATTGTAAATCGAACATCGGGTGTTGCACAGACAGACACAAAGTAAGGTTCCAGTTGTACTATATACGTATGTTGTAAATTGATCACCCACTTTAGAGCCAATTCACTCGCTCCCCCTAAACAAGTTACTTCTGCTCAAAAACAATCGTCAGATTCAGTCAAAATAGGATTTGCTATCAGTTCGTGAATTCAATATCGAAGGGAGTAGTAGCAGACATATAAACCAACTTAATGGGTTATCTCCCGTTGATATCGAATATACGAACCGATAGCAGACCTTTACCAAAAGTAGCTCAAATTACAAAGGAAAAATATTTTTTTTCTACCCACGTTCGTTCAAGCGAACCTTGACCAAATTTTCCACTGTAAATTATTACGTTACATCGTTCCGAACAGAGTAAACAACTTGTTGAACACAAATATCTTCGGGTTTACGAAGTATAAACAAATAATTTTTACATCAGAATTTTATGCAATCTTTCTTTCTACTAATCACAAAAAATATCATTGCGATAAAAATCAACATGTTACAAGTTTCGGGCGTTTTTTTGGCAAATGTCGCAGTGTTATCATTCCTGAACCGTAGGGGTGCCCATCGCAAATAAATCGTTTTTAAGCAGAAGTTAAAACCAGCAAAATTTTAGATCCAACGTAAATCTAAATTTAAAACACTGAAACATATCTTGATAAATATCAGTGATTTAAAAAAAAAAAAAAAATGAATAAGAGTTCTCTCCTCATACTCTAGAGTTATAGTTTTTAATGTTTACTTCACGTTCATAGCAACAAGAGAGCCCTCCTTTGCTTAGCTAGTTTATAATTTGCAAAACATTTAATCTTCTTGCAATATATTTACCTTAAACTGGTTGAGTTTTTCTTGCTGGTCATCGCTGAGTGCACCTAAATTATCTGTGTTTGGTACTTTCGCATCATATTTTTCCATGCCATGAGGCTCGGTGTGTTGCGGTCTGGACGCCATTTTGTGCTTCTAATATTTACCTTGACAATCACAAAACAGCAGAGTTAGGCGATTATTAAGAAACAAAGATTCGTATTCTCTTCCCTCCACCTCATCGCCTACAATCGTGGTGCCCAGTGTAAATGTACTTACAATCTATCTAGATATATGTCATACATGCAACTTGGTTTATATGCACTAGCATATATCTGTAAAAGACGAAGGGCTTATCTATCTATCTATCTATCTATCTATCTATCTATCTATCTATTCCTGGGTCGGCAAAAAAAGGAGCATAAAGCTAATTAATTTGGTATTTTAAAAAGAATAAATCTGGGTGATCTGGGCTGATTTGTAATCCTGAGGGAACTTTTTATTGTGAACTTACATAAGTACTTTAAAAAAAATATGTATGCATAATTTTCAAGATGATATTCAAGATACCCTCCAAATATTTACAATGCCCATTTACTCGTCCATGATTCATCTTGACCAAATTTTTTTCAACTGTGTTTTATAGTATCAAGTGTACTTGATAACATATCAAAATTCTGCCATAGTCTGGCTTTTGGAATAGATTACTTTTTTGGTGACTGGAATTCTAATTTCTAATTTAAAAATTAGTTGGCTTTATAGACCCCACCACCAAATCACATCAAGAGGTTTCTGAATGTTTTTTTAAAAATACTGTTTGGTGAGCTCAATGACATAGTAAAAGTCTACCACTGTCTGACCACTTGAAAGGTATAATTTTCAAAATGGCATACAAAGACCTTATTACAGACATACTGCATGACTTCAGTTGTACACAGCACACTATATTGAAAAATTTCTAGATCCACCCTGAAATTCAATAACTTCTTTCTTACCCCACAACCCACTTTCCCACAAAATTTCTTTAAATTCATTGAGAACTTTTGGAGATATTGGATGGATAGAAATTGATTTAATATAGAAATGTGTGAAGAGAAAACAAAAAATATCCATAAGTATTTCTCAATCAAAAACAAATACCTGGATCCGTCCCTAAATTTGATCACTTCTTCCTTACAATATACAACATCTTCTTTGATAATTTCATTACAATTCATTCGGAACTTTTAGAGATATCAAGTTGACAGACAGAAGCAAATACAGAAATGTATAAAAAAAATATTTTTCGTTTTTTTTCTTTATACATTTTTATTCGATCATATCTGTCCACACAATATCTTTGAAAGTTCTGAATGAATTTCAATGAAATTTTGTGGAAGAGTGGCTGTCGGGTAAGAAAAAAGTGATTAAATTTTGGAATTTTTCAATATAGTGTGTACTGCTCTATAATTCATGAAGTATGTCTGCAATAAGGTCTTTGTATGTCATCTTGAAAATTATACCTTTCAAGTGGTCAGACTGTAGTAGACTTTTACTGTGTTATTGAGCATGCGTGATAGTACACAGTTGAGAAAACTTTTGTGATTGGGTGGGGGGTCATAAAACTAATTAATTTGGCAGTCAATTTAGATGCCATCTGAGAAATTATACCTTTCCAAAGGTCAGACTGTGGTAGAATTTTGATGTTATCAAGCACACTTCATACTTCAAAAAAGTACTTATATTGATGATTCATAAAAACCTTACTTTATGCTTCTAATGAAAAATTCCAATGGGACCCCAGAAGAGCTACATTTCAGCCCACATAAAAGTACATATTCTACTTTCAATTTTTGCTTAGTCCCAACTCGAATATTTGGTAGAAACTTATTTTATCAAGAATAACACTTTATCATTTTATTTCTAAAAATAAGGAAGAAAGTATGGCTAAATTTGACTTCTTTAAAAAGCATATTGTTATGATATTTTTGGTTCAGCCATATTTAAATTTTGACCCATTTCAACAATAAACAATCATTATCATTTGACCATTTTTGGCCATATTTGCAAGTTTTGGGCCAGAAATGTCTCCAACGTCTAGCAACTGTCTCCTTACCCATGTAAAATTGGATACTGTTAGGAGAAAGAGAGTCTGAATCACTCAGTCAATAAATGATTTTTTTCTATAAATGATTTTTTGTAAAGCAATGACCCTTTTTTTCTTTTAGTCACTCACACTGCATTCCTTTGACACATTAAAACTTTCAAGTAATAATCATTGTTATGACAACAGAATATCTCAGTTTTTTTTACAACTCTTTATTTATTTTGAAAACTTCTCATGAACCTACCAGAGGTAGGTATGAGGGGTCTCTGACAAAAATTGGATTGTGTATCTGGCTTTTATTGAAAAGGGTATTTGGTGGAGGGGTGTAAACTACCTGAATCTCAGATTTTGACTTAGTTTGTATCACACCTTTAGAAGATGATTGGAGTTGAAAAGATGTTGGACTTTCAAAGCCTTTGCGTCTCCAATGAGTAATGAGGCTAGAAAAAAATGTATTATCTGCAGTGTACTTGTGAGCAGAGAAATGGGTGTTGAAAAGAATTCCTGTACTAAATTCAACCTAACTTGGGTGTCCTGCAAAAATGTGTGTTTTTATTAAGGACCTGCAAAAATGGGTGTTTTTATTGTTTTGTTCTGTTTCTTAATTAAGGACCATATATACAATCTATTTTGGAGTTCACTTGTAAGTGATATATATTCTGTTACAATTTCAAAGTGTGTTGACTGAGTAAAGGACTAGAAAACTTACATGTAACATATTGGATAAATTTGATAACATTTAATGAAATACAAATGAAACTGGAAATGCTTCTTTAGGTTAAGATTAAGCCATGGTGAAGAATTATTTTATCAGAATTAAAAGGCATATTAATACATTCATTGATTATTGGAATAAGAAAAGTTCATATGTTGTGTGCAAGATAGAAGTTCATACACAGATGGTGTGTACAGACTGACTGGCCAACTGTCTTGACTTTCATTAATAGAAACCTGTCTCAAAGTTTTTATTCTGCTTTTACACTGGTTTGATTTACACCGATTGATGATTGAGCTTTAGGCACTAACTCTAGTTTTGTGATCCTGTGTGTATTAATTCTAGATAATCCGATAACACCTTTAATCTTGCAAGCCCCTTTAAAGAACAAAGGAAGGAAAAATTGATATCTAGGGTTATAGTGAGTCTTTACTGTGATTCACAATTTTGGCGATAGCTACTGGTTACATTTGTATACATGACATCCTAACTTTTGGTGGGCTATCTCTCTGTTCATTTTTCTATGTTGAAAACGTCCTGGATTTGAGTTTTGGAGAGGTAACTACACTTGTAAAAGTCAGCAGGATTCTCCAAGAACTATTTTAAGGAATAATGTATACCCAAGCCTCACTTACGTTCAACCAAAAGTCAATGGCTTTACTGTCACATATTACCTCGCCTTAACATCTACAGATCCATTAATGATTCAGCTGCAATGGAAAACTCTCTTTGCTATTTTTCACTGAGAAGTTTGCTCAATGATATTTAACTAACGTTTATCAAGTCTGAACAATGTTTCAGCCAGTGTTCAAACATGATGGGGCTGGTTCAAGTTAAATATTGCAGTCCCCCAAAAAGAATTGTGGTCCCTCCTACACAACTAGTAGTATTGCTTTATTTTTGAATCTCATACCCCAATATTCCTGTTATATCAGATTAGGATTAGTGCCAGAGCCAAGTAATTCAGGACCACAATGGTAGTATGAGATGAAAAAATAAAACAATACTCTGATTCCGTAGTAGGGACCGTACTCCTTTTTAGGGACAGCACTACTAAACTTGCACCAGAAGATGAGAAATATTTGTTTTAAATGATCATGTTATTTTTTTTTTGTGTGTGTGTATAAATCAAGTGAAAAAATGAAAAATAAGACTGTTTTTCTTACTGTGTATGGAATAATTAAATTACTTACAGAAGCATAACAAGTTTAACCAAGTAATTTTTAGCAAAGCAGTAACGTCGCCGATAGGATTCGAACCTATGCGGGGAGACCCCAATGGATTTCTAGTCCATCGCCTTAACCACTCGGCCACGACGACCTCGATGTCCAAATGAGGACATAAAAATATAAATTTTATAGAAATTGATTGAGATCCTTCCAATTATATCAAATTGAATTACGAAGTTTTTGCCTTAGAATGTAAATATTCGTAAATATATATCTGCAATGAAGAATAACACAACTTGAAAATTCAGAACCACGATCAATTATGGATCAATTTCTCGCAAAATCCGTATCACCCAATGCTGATTGGAAAGAAGAAATTTCATTTCACTGGTTGATTATTTTATTACTTATTTTCAATTGAAATCTAACAACATTATTGTTCATTTAGAATTGTTGAAGCGATTTGAATTTTCGTGGTCGCGTTTTAGAAAGTTGTCTCCCTTGTTTAAGACAATTAATGTTCAAGGAGGGAATAAAAAATCCAGATGAGGAAAGTCGGTTTTTTCAAAATAAAAAAGTCAGTTTTGTTCTTGGTCTCCGAATTAATTTTTTTCAAACATGAATACTCTTATTTGGGTGAGCTTGTGTTCTCATTTTTTTCTGAACCCTAACAATAAAAATAATATACAGTATCGTTTAAATAGAGATGGATGTACTACTCTTTCAACCGCGTAACAGTTGTTTACAGATTCCACTAAAAAATTTGAGTTAAATTTTAATTTGATTCAAGTCTTTGTTACTTGAATACATATATTCTTGAAAATTGATCATTTGAAAAACATGAACATTTTCTTGTGCATTTTGTCAAAGCTGAAAAATAAATTTTACCATGCTTTGTATTTCCTCGTGGCTAAATATGTCTTTTTCTCCAACACACGTCTGCGCAAGTTAATTCATATACCCAGACCCAAAATTCATATGCACTCATTACATACATGGGCACGAGGGAAGTACGAAATGGGAGATTGCTCTTCTGGAGGCAATTTTCTTCGAGGGGGGCCAATTTTTTTTGTATGACTCATTTTTTTGTTATTCAGCCGAAAAAAAAAATCCACCATCAAATATGGTATGTTGGCTATCTTTGCAATAACGCACTTATTGAATCTTCTAAAGTGGCAAGATTTTCCAGAAAATTGCTAAAATTGGGTAGATCTCATAACTTTTAGGAGCCTTTATATGAGTTTTGGAAGCGTTCACAGATACCTCAAAATGGAATCTTCCCAATTTCTTTAATTTCTGAAAATCTGGCCATTTCTAGCCAGTCAGAATGGCCAATTGAAATAGCCGTTCTCCGAAATACGTTATTGTAAATGGTAAAGTTTAAAGCGTAAATGTTCGATTCTTATCTGATATGTGATCTATATTTATCCTCAAGTCTTTGTACATAGTTATTTCAGTTTATAAATAGGCTTTAATGAATAATATATTCCTATTGGACCAAATATGCCCGTTTCTTAAATACATTCTCTCGCGTTGAAAGAGACGAAAAAGACCAAGAATAAACGTGATGAGAATTTGAGTTGAAAGCAATTATTTGGCCTTTGCATTATCGGTGGGCTGTGCAGCACAATATATATATATATATATATATATATATATATATATATATATATATATATATATATATATATATATATCATAGGATGTGGATTCGCAACACAAACAAGTTTATGTTTCTGCCCTCTTGTCCAGAGAAGGCAGACACATAAACTTGTTTGTGTAACGAATCCATATCCAATTATATATTTCCAGCTCTATTCTGAAACAACTTGACTTTCGAAGTATAAAGTTGAATGTATCGAGCACTCCATGAAATAAATCCATCACATATCAGACGTTCCTTTATAATATGCTATATTACTAACCTTATCTATACCATTTAATATATATATATATGATCACAAATTGCGTTGTATCATATTGAAATTACAGAATTATCGCGTTGGAAGACACAAATAGAACAGATGTCGAGCGTGATTTGGCAACATTGAGAATTAGTTACTTGGGACATTGCATTCCCAGCGGCTGTTTCGCTCACTGACAAGAGCAACATTACGTTGAAGTTGCTACCCGATTGGTCTCATTTTCTTTGATTGTTTGTTCTATTTACAATGTTTAGGTCAAATGATACATTCACCGTGTGACGACGGGGGATTATATCAAATAAGAGTTTCAATATAATATAACGCAATTCATAATCATTCTATCGGATCATATAACCATTCCTTAATAACACACACACACACACACACACACACACACATATATATATATATATATATATATGATACAAAGCAGGAATTCAATATAATTTGATATAATACAATATTCGATGTGTGATGGGTTTATTTCATGAAGTGCTCGACACATTCAATGGAGAAGGCCAAACAGGACAGGAACATAAACGTGTTTATGTAGCGAATCTTTTACTTCATTATATATATGTGTGTGTATGTGTTGATAAAATGACGATTTACAGGTGAAGTGGAAATTTAAGAGAAAACAGGTGGTACATCTCGAAAATTTTCATTTTCACGAGGGTATGTTTTGATGCATTCCGATGGTTACCAGCCCCTTTTTTTTCAGAAAACCCATAGCAGTGCAGAGAAAACTGTATGCTGTTTACATGTTTGAGATTTGAGGAATGAAATGGGGATATTTCTACGTTGTGGTTTGTTTAGTGGGAGGGAAGATATTTGTATCTGTGTATGTGAGAGTCAGGTTTGGTCTGAAATAAGAAGGGTCTATGAGAGGAAAGGCCGGGGGTGTTCGTGTCTGTGAGTATCAGGCTCTTCTGAGTTAAGAAAAGTCAATGAGAAGGAGGGAACCAATCACCTTTTGATAATGTAACCTGGTCAAACATACCACTCATTATTAAAGGCACCACCACAGGCTCCATTCGATAGATTAACCATACGTTACCCCTGTTATGTCACGTGTTTCCCTAAAAAAATTCTCTTATATATTACAGGAATAACCTAATAACAAACTCTCTCCTTCTCTATAAAGGTGCTACGTAGTAATCTTATCTAAACAGGCCTTTTCTAACACGATCGATCTTACTAATGTCAATATGTATTTTCCTTTCAGCTTTATGTGTATTGTTTATAAATGCCTCATTCGTCGAATCAATGAACGTTCATCCTATTTGTTGGCTTAAACATTTGTACTTGTCCTTAATTCGATTAACAACAATATGTAATCAATGTTCCCATATTTATACTTGGCGCGTGGAGATTCCATCTTTTAACAAAGAAATGAAAATGGCTACCGGATATTTACATCTAACAAATGGCTACCATTTTCTTCAGCAGTTATCGTAACGTCAGTATGTGGATGTAAACTCAAAGCACGTGGAGACAAATTTCTTTGTCCTCAGCAACTGCAACCACTGTGTCGCTATACAGAACCACCAACCATTACTACTCCCCTCGTAGAATATAGGAAATATCAATGACAAGGAAATGATCAGTCAAAGAAAAATCGACGACCCGTCAAGTGTCAAACAATGAAATCTTCGAAATTGTTGTAGAATGTGCGTGTAAAGTTGATGGATATCAACGCGGTCTCTGAACGATTGTGATGTGCTCTTTGTGTTTCGGCTAAAGACAGCTATCGTGAGTGATAGTCTGTATATCTACAAAGCGGGTCAGAAACTGTAGTGCCCACCTTTCCAGCAAAAGAAAATTATTCATATACGGAGTTATCTATCCTTTGGAAAGGATCTACTTCTAACCCCTACATCTCTGTAGAAATGGTAAATTCCTTGTTCCCCTTTTTGACGTAACACGGAAGTACAAATCAGATAGCTGATTCTTATCTTTACGATATTTAAACTGTGGCGGTAAAACTCTCTCTCTCTCTCTGTGTTCCGACGGCCTCGAGGTAATCTCGTCTCTTCTCTCTCTCTTTAATTAGGACAGTTAGTACAGTTTTTATACACACTTTCTTTCTACACACGCATCATCACATATTCATCTCAAGAACATATCCTATCCAAGTAAAGCGCTCTCATCTTAGGTCGGACTTCCTAAGATATCTTCATAGTGGCTACAACTAGGATGACCGTACTGGCGGACATTCTTAAGACTCTATCTCACATTTACTTGGTGACATTCCTTTCCCTTCATCCTTCCAATCTCTACACCTTTATCCTGGTCGATTCCTCCACATATCCGTGTCGGCAGAAACTCCGGTCCTCATTTATTTTAATTCACTCATTAATTAAACCTGGCACTGTTGTTAACCTCTTTGTTTGTTCGTATTTCTGCATTTTGTTAACAATCCAACTAACTGTGTACTAACCTTGTTCTTGTGCTTAAGCAGTGAACACGCTACTTACCAGGATTTATCTCCTCAGATCAATTCTGGTAATGTATATTTTAGGCGGCTAATATAATTTGCAGCTCTAAAATGTCTTCACTGTTCGCTTGCATATACTTTTCTAGACCTGCTTTGGCCTCTGGATACAGTCCTCTATGCTGATGAGCCCTCTGTTGCCTACCTTCTTTTCTCTTCATATACAGTCTATCCATGTCATCTCCGGGGTGTAAGGCTTTGTGCATTGTCATAAGCTACCTTATACGCCGGTCCATTGACTGGAGTTCTTCCTTTATCCATCCAAAGAATGGCCCGGTGTATCTTACTACTGATACAGTCCATGTGTTCATTCCTTTTATAAGGTTCCTGCTGTTTAGTTTCTCTAATATTTTCCTTACTCTCCAAAGATATTCTTTTTCTATTTTCTCCTTCATTTCTTCCCGTTTTATCGTGCCACATTCGAGAACTCCCAGGTATTTGTATCGGTCTTGTGTGGTCAATGCTCTAATCTTTCTGCTATGCGGGAGTTCGATTTCTTCTGCCGCCACAAGCCTTCCTTTGTTCATAACCATTATTGCACATTTTGCTATTCCAAACTCCATCCCAATGTCATCACTGTATTCCTTCACTTTGTTGAACAGTGTATGGAGTTCTACCCTGTTCTTTGCAAATAATTTTATATCGATTATTATCATTATTATTATTATTATTATTATTATTCACACCAGTTGCCTGGTGGTCACAGCTAGAGACAGGGTAACAGCAGGTCTCCTCAGGTATCCTGCCCTCCTTTCCCCACACTCACAGTCCATAGCAGTGCTGTGGTTTACAGTTTCACTCTAGTTGCCCGATGGTTATCACTGAAGGCAGAGTGACATCAAGTCTCCTCAGGTCTTCAGCCCTCCTCTCATATCTCCCTCACCTATCAAAGCAGTGCTATGGTTTGTATGGTGTTTTTTCTTTTGTTTTTCTTTCCTCTTCCTCCTGTTAGGACACTGCAGACGGTTGTAGATTTCATATTTCTAGCACTCTCCTCAGTATTCTCGCAGTCCTTAACAGTGCAGTGGTCTGTGTAGTCTCGATCCTTCCTTTTATCCCTAATTCTACCAATTTCGCTTTCAGTATCTTTGGTACACTTCCGAGTGCACCTACTATTACTGGTACTACCCGGACTTTCATATTCCACACCTTCTTCAGCTCCCTTGCCAGGAACTGGTATTTTCCCAGCTTTTCACTTTCTTTCCTAATTAGTCTGTGGTCTGCAGACACGGCCACGTCTATTATTTAGTAGGTTCTCCTCTTCTTGTCCACGATTACTGGGTCCGGTCTTCTTGATTGGATGGGGTGGTCAGTTTAAGTCTGAGGGTAATTTGTGACTTCCATTCTCCTAGACTGTCTCTGGTTTGCGCTGGTACTACTTTTCCACATGGTTAAATCACATTCGTTTGCTCAGTTCCCAGTGTATCACTGTTGCTACTCTATCGTGTCTGTGTTTATATTCCGACTGGGCTAGTTGATTGCATTCACTTGTCATGTGGTTCACGGTCTCACCCTTTTCCCCTCATAGGCGGCATTTGTTGTTTGTGTTATGTTGATTTTCAATTTGATATGATTTGTCTTGATGCATTTGTTTCCGGCTGCCATGATGAGCAATTCTATTTCTCTCTTCAGGTTTCCTTTTCGCAGCCATGTCTATGATCTCTTGTCTGCAACATGATGTACATGTCTTTTGAATTCTCTGTATAGTTTGTTTTTTTTCTGTTCCCATTTTTCTTTCCTTGTTTAATGTGCTGTCCCTTCTTTTTCTACTTTTTGTTGTTCATTACGCTGCTTCGGACACTCTTTATAATGTCTTCGCTGTTTGCTTTCTGAACAGTCTTCTCTGCTGATGAGTCCTCTTCGCCTTCTTGTTTCTTCATGCACAGTCTATCTGTGACATCTCTGGGGTGTGAAGCCTTGTGCATTGTCATAAGCTTTTTTGTCCGCCTATCCATTGACTGGAGTTCTTTTGTCCATTCAAGGGATTCAAGGGATGGTCCTGTGTATCTAACTACTGATACAGCCCACGTGTTCATTCCTTTTATCGAATTGCCAGTATTTAGTCTCCATCATCATCATCATCATCATCATTATTATTATTATTATTATTATTATTATTATTATTATTATTATTATTTTTTTTTTTTTTTTTTTTATTTATTTATTTATTTATTTTTTTTAATTATTATTATTAGAAATCAGCGTAAAGTTTTTGGCGCTGGGAAGACTTGAATAGAAAAATTGGTGAACCTTCTGTTTGTACGCCAGTCCAATATTTCGATAATTTTATTTGACATTTTATTTTTCTTATTCGATATTTACAACTAACATAGAAATATTTCATATCGAATTTGTACATTTCATCTTTCCCCCTTATTATAGTAGGCTATATTTCACTTGTTGCTTACTCGTCTGAATAGCAAGAGTCTCCCATTTACCTGTAATTCTCAATTTTTTCTCGTCCGATTAATGAGCAAAAGTCAGTAATTTTACCAGTAAAATTGTTAAAATTAGTTTATTTCAATATGACATTCAACAGATCTGATTGGTCGCTCAATAGAAACCGTCACGTAATCAACATCTTTAGGTAGCGTGCTGTGTTTAGGTGATCAATTAAAAGAAACCTATGTTAACAGTTTTTATAGATTTTGATGACGTTATGTAATAGCTGTTTCCTTCAGAACTAGTGGCGCAGATTAAAAAAAAATATAGCCTGCTTTTGGCTGTTCATTAATATTTGAATTTTAAAAAAAAAATATGTTTTTCTTAGGGTCGGGATTCAGTGCAATCTACGGGAAAAAGTATGTATTCTTTAAAGATTTTATTTCTCTCACCGTGATCCGCTTGCTTAAAAAAGTATATTCATTATTTTACTATCAAAGTTTAATCAAAGCATAATTAAGATATATTGTGACAATTAACGCCCGTTTGTTATTTCCTGCTGGTTTTATTAAACGTGGGCATGGTATAGAATATCTACCATTTGTTTTAAAAGCGCACTACTGGGTTGGAATCTTGCAGCTACTGATACACTCTACACTCCCCACTGAGGGAGAAATGGTTGAGTCCATTAAATATAGTAAACAGGTTGGTCAGGATAAGTGAGTTTCACGATCGTTCAATAGCCGACTACAGAGCACTGGATGATGTACTGCTTAGGTGGATACAAATTCTTTTGATTGGTTATCGATTGATTAGTGGTTTCTCCAGATACAACCGAAGAGAGACGAACGAAATTCATTTTATAACAGAAAGAGTTAATAACGTGAAATAAAGGGGAAATCTCGGCTAGCACGAAGAATCTAATCGAAGGGGTAAGTCTGATTGAATTGTTATCTTCCCTGCCATACAAAAAAAAACTAAACACTAACGCTCCTTGAAGCAAAATTGTTTCGTGTTTTTTTATAAATAAAAAACATTTGTAAACTGAAAGTAAAAATATTTCAAGTAATAGCAATAATATGATATCGTTTAGTACTTACCTTTATCGTAATTTTAACAAAAATATAATTGATTCCAAAACAAAAAAGAAAAAAATCTAATAGAGGATTTCAAGTTGATTTTCAGTTTTCTTCTTTTTCGTAAAATTTTCATCCCCCCCCCCCCCCGAAAGTTCCTAATTTGTAAGATATGGAAAACTGAAGGATACCATCGTTTTAAATTTTTTGGGTGCATCAGTAGGAAACGAACCCTAACCCCACGATCGTGGGTTGGGTTCAAGGTTGTTTATCTTATTTTGAGGTTTTGCACTTCTGGGGAAAGAAAGATAAAATATCATCCCGCTTGCTACGGAAATGAATATTGTCCGAAAAGCAACGATAAGCTTGAACACTTAAATCTGGCTGCATTTAAATGATGCCTTGATAACTGTGTCAAGTGTTGTTGTTATGAATGCCATGCTCCGTGGGTAAAAACCCACTGACAGGAGCGGAGAGAGAAAGGGATTAGGAACGTGCACTGGTTAAATCACGCTATTTGTTGATTGTAAATAAATGCTAGGCTTTCTCCCCCGTATCAGCAAATTTATAGAATTTCTGTCTTCACATCTATTACTGGAGCCAAGCCAGAGAATGCTTAATTGGTTTTTAAAACATATAGGCAAGGAAATTAAATCGTGGTTTCATCTCTCTTTTTCTTCGCGGTTGAAATTTTAGTAATTGGTAGTAGTGAAAAATGTTTGTTGTTCATTTCATCGTGTTGAATCTCTCAACTGATAACACATGAGATAGAAGGCCTCTCTCCTATATAATTTGCTATTCTATTTAGGGGTTATAAGTTGATTCGTGCAGCCCCTACTGCAGAGGTAGAGACTCATTGCCTCGAAGTGTCGGCTGCTCTATTTTCTCGTTTCATTTCATATATCCCCATGAACAACTAAACAACCATTGGATAACACCAACAGCATTGCCGACATTCCTGTTGTTAAACATGAAATCGTAAACCAGGGATCCAGTAATTCAAACTGACTCGGTTGAATGCATCCTAACCCCGTACTGGTATTTGACTATTACAGGTATTTTTTTTTTCAGAAGTTTGCATTACGTAACATTTTTTGTTTTTGTTTTTACGAAAGAAAAAAGAAAAAGAAGAAGAAAAAAAAAAAAAGGCTAAAATAGCCTTCAGCGTTGAAATGTGATATATTCCATATTTCTCCATAGATAACCTGGATCCCCAGCTCCTATATCATACGGAAAATGCATTATCCTGGGTATAATGATTTTTTCCGTAGATAACACGCACCTAGAATTTTTAGCTCAAATTTAAAAAAAAGAAAATGTGGATTATACACGGTGACGTTTTGGTAGTTGAATATTGAAAAAAAAATTAAAATGAAACATTTCTCGTAATTTTTTTGTGCTTTCAATCCATAAGACCTTAGTTTCCTCGGGAAAATCGTTAGTTTTGAGAAAAATCAATTTTTAAGGCTTTTGATTGGATGGTTCTATTTGCGATGTAATTCATCTCTAATACTAAACTGGACCATTATTTTCCGTCCGTCGTGAGGAAGTAAAACTTCCAACCATTCGTTTACTTTCCTTGTGAAAATAGTTATCTCGGCTTCTTTGATAATATCAAAATATTTTCAAGCTGGTATTATCCAGATGTCAATAGAAATGGTATCTGAAAATAATCTATAGCTGAAACTTGCAATGATTTAGAAGATTGTAAGGCAGAAGCTTTTGGTAAAACACCAGTGTACAAGTGGTATTCCTGGTACAAACATAGTGCAATGTTTCTCGAGATTAACCACAATCTGGCCAACTTTCAACAAGCCAAAATTATAAAAATCTCGAAAAAGTTTGTCATCCAATCAATGGAGATTATCGTCAGATGGTTGATAAGATATCTGAATATTAACAGAATTTTGAAAATGAAATGTTTCCACAAAATTTGTACCTCAATGCTAACAGAATACCCCAGTGTATGTTGGGGTCAATCTGTTGAGGTTTTAAGAATGTATCAAAGGTATTTAATGTTTCTGTGAATTTGAGTTCTGCAATTGATTCAAACGTGTCTACATACACATTTAATAAAGTGAAGGAACGCTTAGATATTTCTTTAATGATAAAAGATTTTCTTCTTGAATCTTCACTGGAGAAAAAGAGAAATTCAGTTACCTATTCATTTTAGTACTGGATGTTTTTAAATTACTGGCTTACTCGCATGATGTGAAGTCACTTATGTTCTGTCAAAAGTCAACAGAAATTGGAATTGACGTGAGTGAGAATATGAAAAAAATTGGTGGTCAGGTTAGACTAGAAATTGCTTTATTCTCAGATTCAGAGAAAAAAAATAATGTTTTTTACTATGTCAGGGTTACAAACACAAAATCGGATCATCATAATAGAGATTGCCACCTTGGGTGCATAGAGCAAGACTGTGTGGAGTCAGTACACAAAATGTCTATTTGTAATTAGACTAATTGTATATTTTGAAATATTGATTGGAAACGCACAATGTATAAAACATTTCATTACTGCCAATGTAAATCATCAGGTTACTTTTTAGCACCCTAACCTATTTAAGTTTGGGTTTAAAGTCTACAGCTATGATATTTGCATCATATATTTTTTTCACCATTTAATTTGGGTACTTTGTCTTCTACAACAAATCGATACCGATAGTATTTCCCATCTGTTGTGATTATAAAGTGTTCAAAAACTCCCAACTTTGTCGAGATTCTCTTTGTCATTTTGAATTTATTTAAGGAATTCAAAGTTCATTGATATGGAATGTTTTGAAATTAGCAAAGAACTGGAAATCAATCTTTGATGTAAATCAAAATATATCATGAAAAGAAAAAAATTGTTTAATTGAAATTTTAGTGCATTATTATGACTATTTTACAATTTACATTTAGTCAGACTTGGAGTTGGTACATTTTTACCAACTTCTACTTAAGTAATTTCATAATATCTTCTGATTCTGACTTTGACTCTAGACTCTACAACCCTGGTGTAATGATCACATTGAAAATCGTAGTTAAAGTATTATTATATAAAAACACACCCCGAAAAACAGTTTTTTGTATAATGACAAGTTACAAATGACATCAACATAGTAACAACTAGTTGACTAAAGAATGAATGCAAAATCCAAATATAATCTGTTTGACTGAATAACTCCTGATAAATGATGTCAGAGATGGTACACTTTGCCTAATGAAACCTTCCTTGAAATAGTGAGTGGGTGGCTTTCCACTACACATTTGTGAAAACCACTTGAACATGTGGCAGTTTATTTAGTTTATCTTTTCCCTTCAACTGCGAACATGTTATCTGCCCCAAGATGAAAATCTTAATGAAAAATGGGGAATCATTAGTCCTTTTTTTCTTTTTAATAATGATCGGGTAAAAGGAACAAATCTCAACAATTTAAGGAGTATCAGGAAAGAAAAAATGCTACTGGGATCCTCTTGAACAAGTTTTTGTGGTTTATTTCTTCATATATATATATATATATATATATATATATATATGGTCAGTAAGGCTGAATTTAAGCGATATATTTATTTACAGATAAATTCCCCATCCACCAGAGTGCTCTATTCCTGTGGAAGCTCAATGGTAATAGCATTGCTATGTTGAAGTGGCTACCCTATCAATTCCTTCAGCAGACCCATTTACATTGTCTAAATTGAGTGATATATTAAATGTGTAATGACGGGAGTTCATTTCAAATTAGTTTCTACATAATAGAATGCAATTTATGATTCATTCTGTCAGATCAAATATGTTAATTTCCCAAATACAAAAGTGTCGTGTTAAAAGAGACAAATAGACTAAGAATAAACGAGATGGGGATTTGGGTTGAAAATATATATATATGTATATATCAGTTAATCCCCATGAAAAAATACATGGATATATTTGAATTTCTGTGAAATAATTTCTTAAAAAATAGTGAATTTCTTTCACATGAAGACTCCATAGTTTAAACGGTGAGTCAGAGGTATTTTTATCTGCAAAAATTTTACTCCTGAATGGAAGAGTCCAGTGTTATGGATAGAAAAGCAAAAACGTCACACTGTTCATTATATAAGTAAATCAAATCGGCCTGAGTTGGCATCAGACCATCTAAACTAACAACGTTCGGCAAAATTAGCCTGCTGATTACTACCATACAATTTATGTCCTGATCTGTTTTTCAAAAATGTTCATGTCCTGATCCATTCATTTTTTCATTTGATTTGTTAACTTAGCAATGTTTGGTATCAGACCATCAATAGCAGGAGATCCATTAAAGATCAAACCCACTATCTACAGTTGTGAGTAAGATTAGCTTACTGATCATTGATATATGTACATATTTGGACTTCTATTAGATATCTTCATGCCCATTTTTAGAATATCAAAGAAGCCAAATTTCTTTTGTTACAAGAAGCAATGATATATTCTATTACCAGTAGCAAATGCTAAAATGAAAATAAAGATAAGATGATACTATTTTTTTTCAGCTGTTAGAATAGAAAGGACAACAAAACTCTTGTTCACTGTCAGACACAGAAGAATTTAGTCCAGGTGAAAGACAATCGAAATGAAGCCATTGGCTGCATTCATCGCATTGTGCATTACTATTTAAGCAATTCAATTCACAAATTTGACAGGAATATTCAATTTGAGACATTTTTGGCTGATCAAAGAATTGAAAGGAACAGCAACAAACTCAGAAGCTGATTTTTACACTTTTCATGGTTATCTACATTGTTTTGTACCTTTTAAAGTACTTTTTAGGTATTTGTACTTTTGTCAAAAATAGATAATGGTGCTATGCTTATTGTGAGAGAAGAAAATTCACTGATTTCATTTCAAAGAACATTTTATTACTACCCGTTCATGTAATTCATGATATCTATTAAACAAAAACTTGAAAATTTTCATTCAATCTTATGACTACAGGCATAGTAACACAGCAAATTCTGGTGGGAGGGAAAAAAAAAATGATCACAGTTGTGTTTTAGCACTGACTTCATTTGAATCTGGTAGAAGCAAGCTAGGTTTCAGCTTTTCTTATCAGTGCCCACAGATTTGATTGCTCTACCAATACATGAGATTTAGTCATTTTATGCATTAGAAAATTAACTATTCTGGTGGTAAAGGGAAGAAAAAATTTGATGATTAAGATGTGCATTTGGCAATTTTTAACCTGAAAGTTTCAGTACTCAATCTGAATGTTCTGCATTGACAGTCAGGAAAAGAGATTGTTTAGTGGTTAGAAACCAAGAGAAGTGTTACTTACAGAATAGAGCTATTCTAAGTATATTAGTTCAGTTTAGTATCTAGGCTTTGTAATTAATTTAGTCGGTTGGGAGACTCAAAATTCCTCATGATTTACCAAGCCTGGAGAAGAAGGAAATTTTTCTCAGTAATCACATGAGATCATTCTCCTCTTTTTTCAGCTTTGTGGTAAAACTTCTCTCTCTTGTAGGACAAAAGGCGTTTTGCACTGCAGCTTTTTTCAATCTATTCTTAATTAAAAAATTGTATTGTTCACTCTTTGGTATGTAACTACAAAAAGAACTATTAATATGTATTAGTTGGGACTGTGGAATTTTCATGGTTGTTGACAACTAACACTGTTTCCTACCTCGGGGACTTTATAGTTAAACAGAAGCTGATTTTACATCTTAAATGTAAATCCTTATGAGTGATATTCTATATTGGTTGATGTTTACAGTCGCAATTGAGATCCAGTAGTCTTTTTTTCAATACAACGATTTATACAATTATACGCCTGGCTGCTTTTAATTATTCAGCAACAAGGAAGAAGATAAAAACTTGTCAAAATTAATAATAATGTTGCATACTTCATCCAAGAAAAGGATTTCTTCAATTTAGTTCATTTTAACCAAACTACTTGAAAAGTGACTGTGAAAGATTTCTGGAAATGTAAACACTTCTTCATTAGCCATCGCATACCTACCCTTCCACAAAATTTCATTGCAATTCATTGAGAACTTTTAGAGATATTGTGCAGTGTGCATATAGCTACAATGCAAGGGATGTGACTATGAAAAGTTCCTGGATCCAACCCAAAATGTAAACAGCTTTTCCTATACATATATATATATATATATATATATATATATATATATATATATATATATTATAAATATACAAAGTATAGAACCCCTCTCCCTCACGAGTGAAAATAAGGTATTAAAATACATCACAGCCAAAGTTTGGTACGATGGATGGAAAGAGTGGGTCTAGCTCTGTAGCATAATTATATCGTATATAGAAACCCCTGGCCAAATACATGTTTTGAAATAATGGTTTCTATATGAAGTCAAGGGAACTAATCACAGCACTTGAAAACCTTACATGTGTACGATGGACTGAAAGAGTGGGTCCCATTGAGCAGTATATATACATCATAAATAGAACCCTCTCTGAAAAAAATTTTTTTTCAAATTTATGTTCTAGATAAAGGATTTCTTCATTGTAATTCATTCTACCGTAAACACTTCTTCCTTAGTCCATTGCACACCCTTCGGCAAACTTCCACCGAAAGTCATTGAGAACTTTTGGGGATATTGTGCTGTGTACATATAGCTCCCATGCAAGGGAAGTAATTGTGAAAAAACCTGGATCAACTCCAAATTTCAAACACACTGAAACAAGAATCTTTGGAGGTGTTGTGTACATAAAGCTACAATGCAGGGGGAGGTGGAGGGTTGATTATTGGAAATTCCTGGAATTCACTCCGCCAAAAAAAGTGAACACTTCTCCCTTAGCTCATTGCCAAACCTCCAACAAAATTTCACCTACTTGTAGGAAGAGGAATGGTGCTGAAATTGGAATACAAATAAAAATACATTGAAGAACAATGGTTTCATTCACTCACCTACAATCAAACTAATAATATGAATATGAGGTCAGGTGAAAAAAAAAATTCCGAAAAAAGGCGTTGTCTTGACAAAAAATTCCAAAAGAACGTGTGATCAGAACAAAGCAAAAAAATTCCCTGATGTCATGAAAAATCCAAATTCAAGTAATGGTTTGTATGACATAAACTTGGGGTCCAGTTCCCATTGTAATTGTATGGTAAATTGAACCCTTCATAATGTAACCGGTGACAACTATCTGGAATTATATAGGTAGAGCACCCCAAAGATATGGGACTAAATAGATTCTGCATCCAATGCACCATTTTTGCTGGGTTATGGTTACATACATTCAGGAAAACTATCATTATTATAGGGATGATAGTTCTTCTCTATGTATGTATAATACCATAACCCAGCTAAAATGGTCGGCAGAATCTTTCTAGCCCTGTATCTCCAGTGTGCTCTCACTGAGAAAATTAAAGATCCAGGTGATTTTCACCTGTTATATCATATTTTAGTTGTGGGTTCATTTTACTATACAGTTACAATGCTGAACTGCACCCTGATTTTATGGTCAGGGTTATGGAAAAAAAATTATTATGTTACTAGAGAACATAGAATGTTCAATTATAAAGTGATCATATAATCAGAATAATCTCATCATTTTTTGGGAAGTTGCCTTTTTTGCTAAGCTCACATTGCAATAACACTTTTTTAGAAGTTTTTTTTTTACCCGACTTGAAATTGTTATCAAACTATTTTTGTGGAAGTTGGTTTTTACCTGAGCTCATATTCTAATGATACTTTTTGGGAAGTTGTCTTTTTATCATTCTAAAAGTACCTTTTTTGGAAGTTGATCCTTTCCCAACCTTATATTCTGATAATAATCCAGAATTTTCACCAACTTGTACTTCTCTAATGCAACAAAGAAAAGAATGCCTTTATCATATGTTTTTTTAGAATTTTTATGCTCCAAATTTCCTCTCTGGTCAGTTTTTAGCAAATTGACCAATCATGATGTAATATATGGAGATTGTGACAAGCATGTTAAATGAACAGACAAATCAAAAATATACACTCAGGTGTATGAAATTTGTATTGATATTTTCTTTTTCTTTTTCTTTTGAACTTGCAGTCTTTTGTGATTTTTGGATACAGGGAGGAGCATCATGAGCAAGAAGGCAGTTCTAGTCTGTGCACTTATAGTGCTGAGTGCTGCCGTTATCATTGGACTACTCGCATCATCTTTCCGAAAGCTTCAGTCTTACCAAGGTTTGTTTCTATTCATTACATAATTATCCTAAGAGATTTTGTGCCACATTAATTTACACATATGAAAGGCAGATTTCTTTACAATACTTACCTCTTTATATACATATTTATATAAGTATGCATGATAATATTTGTGTACTAAGAAATGGGTGTATGATCCTACAGAATGATTACAAAGTGCATTATATCATATTGAAACTCTTATTTGATATGATCTCCTGTCATTAGAATAAACAATTGAAGAAAATGTAGCTGCTTTAACAGACAAATTAGAAATATATGATCAGGTGTATAAAATTTGTATTGTTGTTTTTTTTTTTTCTTTTTTGAGCAAGAAGGCAGTTCTATTTTGTGCATTTACAATGCCGGCTGCTGCCATTATCATTTGAGTGCTTGATTCCTGCAGCAGCCACATTTTCTTCAATTCTATTTATGTTGTCTAGGCCAAGTGATATATTAACCGTGTAATGACTGGAGATCATTTCAAATGAGACTTTCAATATGATATAACACAATTTATAATCATGATAATATTTCTGATATCATATCTATAATAAGCAGATTCCTTTGTAATACAGCCGTGAAGTCTTTCTGCTTTCACTATCTACACATATTTGTTGTTAGTGTTTGATGAATGTAAGACTGAAAAAAACCCAATAAAATTGAATATCATCATCATCAGTCTCTCTGTTGTGGGTACCACGGAGCCAATATTTTCTGAACCTGTCCATTTCGACTCACCATCTTATATTCTACCAGCCTCATTTTTGCTTTTGATCCCAGGGGATCTATGTTATGAGTAGTGGTGTCCATTGGTTGTCTGCCATCCTTTAACATGACGAGCACATTGCCATTTGAGTTTCCTAATGGTTTATACAATGTCTCGTACTCCTATATTCACTATGTATATATATATATGTATGTATATAATATCATAGACCAACAAAAGCAATGTACATTACTATGGATAAGACTTTATGCACATTTATGTACAGAACCAGTTTAACATCACTTGAGCTGGGAGAGAAAATCCTTTCACACAAAGGAGTTCATGTATCCGCTGGCAGGAGAAAAGGAACCACATCTCTTAGTCTTGTACCCAAAACTACAACTCTTTAGCTAATGACTGTTGCTGTTGACCAGGCCCTGATTATATATTCAGTTGCATCGTTACTGATTGGCAAAATTCATGGCGATTCAGCACCTCAATTGACCAACTGGAGGGTTTCCAAATCCTTCATCCACAAAGTGTGGTGTTTTTGCCTCATGAAGCACTATTGAAATAAATGGAGAAGTAAATCAATAAGTCTGGAGCTTAATGATGAAAAAAAGTAATTGTTTTACGAAAAAAAGTATTTATTTTTTAAACATGATCTTCTTCCTTTTCAATGCACTTAATTCAGTGGTGAATATTAATCACAGATTGAACTGTGAAAATTTTAAATTGAAATCCAGCGATAATTCTGTGTTTGGCTGCAGACTTATTGATGCACCCTTGTATTAATATACTTATTTGTACCTACTCATCTATGTAGAGTGTGCACAATGTTTCCAATACATCTTCAAAAAATACTTACTGCCCACAGATCAACTAATGATTCATTCCTACCTATATACTTGTAGTGTGCATAATGCTTTCAGTATTCTTGCTAGAGAACTTTTTTCTTGAAAATATCATAATTATTTTTTTTGTCTATTATTTTTTCTAGAAAATAGAATTATTCTTATTTTGTCTATTTTTTTCTTCTTCCGTCTTATTTTTTTCCTAGAAAATATTGAAATTATTCTTTTTTGTCTATTATTTTTTTTCTTTCATCTTATTTTGCTTTTTATCACAACACCCAGGTAGCTCTACATTCAATGTCTAAAGTTAAGAGCATAGATTGCAAGTTCGAATAGTCCCTAACAATATTCAGATTTGCATCCCATACCTTTGGGAGCCCATCTGATATGGATGAGGCTTTACAAATTTGGCCATTTCGTCAGCAGATGAAATTCAAATTTAGTCTTGTTACTACATTTTTCTTCATTTTGATTTTCTCCACTTCATATGGAAATGAGCTTGCTGATTAATCACCCCAGCCGAATCGGTCAAGCCTCATTTATGTCAGACAGGCCACCAAGGATACGGGATGCGAGTTCAAATCTCATTGGAGGCTATCTATTTACTTCTAATCCATGCTGCTTATTAGTCATAGAATGTAAAATGTACTCGGTTTCGCATGTGGTCTCTGGGGATCCATGTTGTGAGTCGTGATGTTCATCAGTTGCCTTTCAGTCTTGCAACATGACCAGCCCATTGCCATTTGAGTTTTCCAATGGACTCTATTACGTCTCAGACCCCTGTTTTCTTTCTGATATATTGTGCTGTCTTGTGATCTCTCCATGTCAGGTTGAGCATGAATCACTCATGTGCACGCTGCATGCTTCTCAGTTTGCAGGTTAGTCTCTTGGTTAGGTTCCATATTTCAGCTCCATAAGAAACTATCAATCGGATCATTAAGTCTGTTTCTGTTTAGTTTGGGTGAAATTAAAATAAGACAATTATGAAAAAAAATTAATATTCTTGGAGGTGACTGTCTTTTCACTCAAGCTATTTCGTATCGTTGCTACTCTTGCTGAAAATAATTTTTTTAAAAACTCTAGTAGAGATCTGAATTTATAGTTTGTGGCTGTGTCCTCTGGTTTTACTATTGATAGATTGAGTTAGCATTTCCTTATCAAGGAATTTCCAGCTATGAACATCAATGTCCACTTTATGTTTTTCCAGATTTTATAGACTTACAGCACATTTTCTTGAAATGGTTGCAGTGGCTCTTTTGTGACCGAACAAAAGTTGTGAAAAAAAAGGTCAAACTTGTAAATCTGAATCCTTATTCAACTAGTGTAAATATTGCAAAAAGTTATCTTCATTTATGGCTAAAAATGGCTAGATTTGTTAAAACTTTTTAATCTCCAGCTAACTTTATTACTAAAAATTTAGGGCTAAACTTGCAAATCTGGATCTCTTAACTGATTATACATATATCTATTTTCATTGTTGTGCTAATATCTGATCATTATATTGTATAATTATACTTTTTGGAGCCCTTGTATGAATTTTTGAGCATACTATGATTTCAGAGGCTGTTTTTAGCCATTAAGGGAGAGAATATTTTGCAATATTCATACTAGATGCACTAGTCAAAAATTAATGATAAAAATGCTTCATCAAAGAAATTTCAACAATTCAAAGATAAGTGTATTTTTCCATCAAGCTGCCGATGTCTTTGTAGTAGGACAGAAAACAAATATAAGCATCTCTGATTTTTCTGTAAATAAAACTGATTTTTTTCTTGTAATTGAAGAGAAATTTGTTCTAATCCAATTCTGTTACCTTATTCTTTTGAAATTATTTAGAAAATAGGAAATTTGAAGAGTTGAAGAAAATGGACAGACAAATAAATATCACTGAGTAGGCTTTTTTTGGTTTGCAATGAATACATTTAGACTAAGATATATATCCTTATAATTTATCCATGTGTTAATGCTCCCATCATTTTTGACGGGTATATCATATTTCGACAAGTATATTAAGAAGTGGGAAATTTTTAAAAGAGGTTTATTTCAGCATTATCAAAAATGCGTGTTTTATATTCTATTCATGTATTGTACCATTGGAAACAAAAATGCATTGGTCATATTTTTATTTGCTGTGTTGTTCATACAAATTCCTTCCTTTCTTCTGAATTTCTTTGTTGTTTATTCAATTCTGCAGTTTTCTATTCAAGGGAGGAAAAAACTAGAAAATCTCTACAAAAGCATAGAAATTAATAATTTGCTCTTTGAAATAACTCTCAAGTACAGTAATGGAATGGTTGTGTAAATAATCAAAGCCATTTTGTCTATCTACATTCTACTGATTTCCTTTTTCTTCAGTGGGTCTTATTTACAACAAAATCACCCGGAATCTGGCTGAATATCCTCAGACTGAAGGCCTCCACATTGGGCCTCCTGGATATGAATTCATTGTTTTTCCAAATGTCTATGAAACAATGATCTTTGATGATCTTCAGGTAAACGGAAAACTTTCATTTTCCTTTTTATAGCTTTTGCAAGGCAACTGGATCTTAATCATGACTGAGGGCAGTGTATATATGAAACAAAAAAAATGAGATCATATTAAATACCTCATTATCTTAATCTGACAAACATTCAGCTTATGTATTTCTTCTGTTATTCATTTTAATTAATGCATACAAGAGTCATAAATCCATTTTGTTCCTAAAATTATAATGAAAAAAAAAATGAAATAAGTTGAATTAAGATCCCTGGTTCCATTTGAAGTACAGGTACATAATCTCTAACCTGAAATTCCAAAAATTGAACATTTTTTCTCTCCATGGATGTCATCTGGACACCGATGTTTCTTCTCATTTAGTGCCAATGATCCAATGTGTCCCACACTCCACAAAAGTTGTCTTGAAGGCCTTATAGATAATGTTTTTGAAAGCTCTGGTATCAATAAAAGTTTTAAAAGAATAGAAATAAACAATTTTCACTTTTTTTTTTCTCAAGTAATTATAAAACATATTCCTACAAAAATTACTCAACTTTTAATAATAAGCCCCCCCTCTCATATGTGTGATCTTTTAATGCTATTCACTTTGTGATATTCCATATTTCCTGCCATATATGACACACTTTAAAAAGAAAAAAAAAACCTTCAGCAAATATCACCCTGCATCTTATACTTCAATGGTTAGATTTGAATAGGTCTCTGGATAGAGGTTACTGGTACTAGGTCAATACATAACATTCCTGTTTAACAGACTTGTTCCATGATGACCCTTAAATGAGATATATATGAAGGGCTCCCTAACAAAACACATTATATAGTGTGGGGGCAATAGTCACATATTATGCACCTATGTGATTGTTTTGTCAAAAGGAGTGTTATAGCATTTTCAGATAGTTTTTAGCCTAAATCATAGTAAAATTCCAATTTTTTTTTTCTGCATAATGTTTATTTTACAGACCAGAATTGGTATTTTACAAGAGGAAGTTCTAGTACAAAAAATGTAAACTTTCAGGGAGCATCAATTCTTTCAGTTTATGTTCTGGTTCACAATTTAGGTGGCCTGGAAATGTCTTGGTCCTGAAAATATACCTAAAATTGCCCCTTAAATTAGAACACAGTTTTTTTGATAAATCAACTAATCATTCGGGAGTACTATTCCCCCCCACACTGATATTCAAATTTCTTGAAATGAGAAAAAAAGGGAAAATGTTAATTCCATATAATATATCCTTCAACAAAATGCATGGGAAGGTTTAAAATGTGTTTTGTGGGAAAAGCACAGCGAATATCAATAGATTGCTCTTTAGTGAAGCAGAAAAGGGTGAGTAATTCATTTTTTTCAAATTGGGCGTATAGTACATTTTGCCGTGGAGCCCTTCATACAAATTATAAATGATTAAATCATGATTATAAACCAAAATACTTTATACTATATGCTATGCTATAAAAGATTTATTTGCTTGTTATATCTGATGGTGGTCCCTCGTTGAGTAAATAAGTAAGTTAGGTAGTTTACTGCTTTTAATGAACATCGTTCAGTGAATCCAAAGGCAAGTTCAGTTGCCCCACATTCTGTTTTCAAGCATACATTTATGCGGTCCATCTGCATTTATTGAATGGTATATAAGAAAGAAGTTCATTATGGTCCATGTGTTCATCGCATTTAGGGAACTTTGTCTGGTAAATCTGATGTCAGTTCGGCTGAGGCCATGAATTAGTTGAAGCCAAAATTCATTATATCGATGTTCATTATTGTCAGGGTTTACTGTAGTGTTATTATATAAAACATATGTATAGAAAACTGGTAGTCAGAAGACAAACAGAAAAAAAAACTCACTTCATCATAAATAAATGTATAGTGATTTTAATAGATAATATGGAAACATGAAAGTATTTATTTTCGCTAAATGTTTTGCAAAACTGTATAATTTTTTTCCTGTTTGATGTTTGACAATGAGAGAAAACAGTCCCTCAAAATATGTAATGGAAATGAATAAAAACCAGTTTCCAAACATCCGCGTTTGCATATTGTATTTTTAATTCATCATTATGTTAGATGAATCTCATCAATTTTCTTACTAAATGAATAAATGCATAAATATCAAAATAAAAATGAACTGTTTTCGGAAGGAGTTACGTTGCTATATTGTTTATGCCTTGTATTCTGGTTGTAAACATCAAACAGGTATGTTGATTACTGTTTTATGATAATCATCAGTTGATTGTGGTTATATTTGAAATATATCTTAGCACCAATCCTGTTACCAGCGAAGGATAATACCATTTTTTTATATAGCTCAATTAAGTTGGGCTCACATAATACAGTACCATTATCCTTTATTTATAAGGTTCTCACTTTCAAATCCCTCACCCAAGGGAGAAGGCCTTGGGGAATGGGGATGTGAATGCTCTTTTTGCTCTCATCAGATATACAGGTATTTATAATGGTAAATTTATAATAATATTGTTTTTATTTTTTATTTTTTTCAGTGCCTGAATCTGAATGGTGTGCGAATAGTGCTTGATGTCACATGCCAATTCAAAATTCAAGTGCCTCACATGAAAAAAGTAGTGATGGAATTCAGAACCTTTGATAGATTCAAACAAGTCTTGAAATATATGGGTAAGTGCTTCCTAATTGGTTACTATTTCCTAGGAATATTTTTATCAAAATGTCAAGTAGGAAAGTTTGTTTCTACAAACTATAGAGCATCAATAAATGATAACACTGATTAAGTTAACCGAAGGTCTTAAAATAAGTTGATCTGCAATTTTTTTCCGAATTCTGTGCTTTAGAAAAGTTGGATCTTGTTTGTTTGTCTCATCCAAGAGCTATTGTACATAATTCTAAATCAAATGAAATGACCCCAAAATGCCGAGTCTTTGTTAGTACCCATGCACAGACAAAAGCCTGAACCCTAACCAATAACCCCTGATCCTGGGGTTGGGAACTAACAAAATAAACTTAACCTGTCAATTCCCAATGGTTATGAAACTTTTGGTCTGGTGGTTACTGATGAAAAGAGCTAGCATATGCTATGTCCTGTGTTAGCTGAGTCTCTTTGCAAAGCTAGAGACTGACCCACAAACTGAGGACCATGCAATATTCCGATGGTAAATTCGTGCTCAACATCTCAAGGACAGACCACAAGACAGCACTGTATATTAGGGAAAAAATAGGAGTCCGAGACATCATCGGGAAACTCAATGGGCTGGTCATGTTGTGAGAGTGGCAGACAACCAATGGACATCACGACTCACGACACGGATCCTCAAAAATCAAATGAGGAACTGAAGCTGGCAGAATATGAGATGGTGAGGTTTAGAAAATATTGGCTCAAAATGCCTACAATAGAGAGGTGTGGCAAATCTTCGTGATGATCTATGACCAAGGACAGATGATAAAAGATATGATAATGATGATGACAAAATCTGACAACTTGACCGATCTGGAATCTAACTAAAAAGATATACAAAACTGACCATTTGGGGAAAAGGTTGAAATGTTTTGATTTTCCAAAATCAAAATGCTATTAAAATTTGACCCCAGACTAACACCACCAATTGAGTTTTTAGTCAGCAAAAAAAAAAATAAAATGCAACTTAATATTAATTTTCTTAAGGTTTCCATACTTTTAAATTATGGATATAAACTTTTGATGGGGGACTTGCAAGAAAGACCCAATTTTTCTAATGCACTGAAATGTGAGAAAATTAGAGATCATTTTATCTCAAAACTTTGGGTCAATTTTATTGCCGTTATTGATGCTCTATAGTTTGATGTTTCAAGTTTCTTTAAATAAAAGATTGTTAACAGCTACAGAAATGTTCAACCCCCTCCTTTTTGCTCTGTAGTTTGCCCCTGTGCAAATTGAGAATTTTGGTCTCTTAGAAAATGTGTGCCTCTCCTCCAGGGCTATGAATTACTTCTTTTTGGAGAGTCTGCTCTCCTTCCAGATTCTGGTGTTCAGACTCTGCTATAGATTTATTCATTTTTTGTCAATGGCTTGTGTTATTTAGCGTAGTGTAGAGATTGGTCTCCTTCTTAGGAGGATTAGCAGGATCACCATGGAAGGCTCTCTAGATGATCCCCAGCTGCTTACAACACCTGGCATTCACAGATTGTCTCCAAATTAAGTCCTGACCCAGGCCAGACGTTGCTTAACTTTGATGATCATATGAGAACTGGTCTGTCCAATGCAATTGAATTCTACTACAGAGCTATTAATTAATTCTGATCGGAGTGCTGGCTGTTTTTAATCTCTGCTCTCATACTCCCATCAAAATGATTAATTAACCATTGGACAACTGTCTTATTGTGTGACATTATATATAATCATACAGTCAACTTGGTGGATTCGGTTTGTGCTCAAATCAACTCCATTGAATACATGCTAATCTTAACCCAGTTCTGATTTTGACCATATATCATTACATATTTCTCAATGCCATGCCTTGAATTGTATCCAAATGAACTAATGATTTCTTCTAGGAATTCAGTTTCATTGTAATGCTTTAAATTGTTATAAAATAATTCAATAATTACTATTTGGAACTTATTTTCATTTCATGAATATGCGAAGAATTTTTACACCATTCAAAAGGGAGGCTGAAACACATTTTAGAATAAAAAAACTCAAATCTGAAATTTCATTCAAAGTATTTTCATGGTAACCATTTTGTGTGGCAGGAATATCAGCTATTCATGAAGCGTGCAGCAACTTCACAACTTCACAGTTCCAAGAAGTTCGTGAAGCTTTTCAGTCAAATGTAATGGAGAAAATCGAAGAAAGGTTCAACAATGTCCATGCTGATGTCTCAGGAATACAAGTCAGTATTTTTTTTTAAAATTTGTTCCTTTTAATCTAAAAATAAGAAAACCAACGGCTGTGACCATAGACAACTGAAAAAACTCTTTTGCTTTTACTTTTTACCTAAAGGAAAGGTTTATTGTATCTAAGTATCATCCTTTCTAAGTTTGTATTTTCAAAATAGCTAGTATCAGGATTTTTCAAATAATCTATGTTGAAGAGGACTTCATAGCTTAGAGAAACTAGATTGTGTTGTAGATGATTAAAAAAGATTAACTGAAATAAGCCAAGTAATTCTGAAATAATATTGTTGTATAGCTGGATATTAGCAAGTGAATGCTGCCCAGATAGTGGTGCAGACACACAGAGCATATATATGGGAAGACTGTTTCCAAACTTCCAAACAGAGGGACATTCCTGACCAAAGAGGAAGACTTGGGCAGACTGACCCTCTTGGCCACGTTGACAGCGTGACCTGTAAAAGGAGGACAAATGAACATCTGACATATGGTAGTGCCAGATAGAGGACAAAGTGCTCAAAAACTGGACTCTGCTTCTTCTCAGTACACTTTTGCACACATACACGCACACGCACACACATTTACTCATAGTGCCATAACAAAGTATATGTAAAACAAAAAACACTGAAGAAAATCAACAGATATTAGGAAATAAGTGACTGAAGTGACAAAAAAAGGTTTTTTTTATATCTATATCTGTGTGTATGTATATATTATTAAGAAATGGATACATGACCCAACCGAATGGTTATAAATTGCATTATATTATATTCAAATTCTATTTGAAGTGATCTCCCATTATCACATGGTGAATGTATCATTTTGCCTGGACAATGTAAACAGAATAAACAATCAAAGAAAATGGGGCTGCTGCAGGAATCGAATATATATATATATATATATATATATATATATATAGTGTGTGTGTGTGTGCATGTATGCTTTGTGTGGAGTGTCCCTCAGATATTTTGAGTATTAGATCAAAGTGTCAATATGAAATGATGATGATGAAATATTAAGAAGTATTCATGTTCATTTTTTTTTTTTTAAATTTAAATTCTGATCAGTAAAATCTATGCATTTTCCACAGAGGTTTTTTTTTTACTGAGCACAGTTTATGGACAAGTATAGAACATCTATTTAAACCTATGTTCAGGAACAAACTCACTGATGACTCTTCAATGGCATAACACAGGACTTTTAATGATGTATGTTTAACATGTTCAGTGCAAAGGGGGCTAATTAACATTTTCACTACTTCACCTGTTGAGTGCCAAAGGACATTAAATAACATCCGCCTTTTTGAAATTTGCACCTTGTCTTCATTGTGTTGTCTGCACACTGCTGTGACTAATACCTGTTCACCAATGATGTTATTTAATCTCTGGGAGACCCCATTGCTCTATTCTAGGCCTGCATATACTTGTGCTAATTTCTGCACGTCGGTGTTGAAAGTGTTAAACAAACTTCAGACGAGTTTTAATGGCCATTAAATCTGCCAAGCATCATTTACTTATACTCCTATGCTTTATCAACCAATGATGACTGAGAATAGGATGACTTTAGCCCCTTTTATTTATCTGATCCTTGGATCAGTATTGTGAAATCATAAAAAAAATATTGTCCCACACCATGCTTATTATAATGCCTATGTAGAAACACCTCCAAAAGTATCTATCAAATAAGGATGATTTAATGTCTTTAACATGAATAACAGTTTTCCATAAGTTCACTTTATAATAATAGTGAGTTTATTCAACAATATTATTTCTTTGTATTTGAATGCATTTCTTTTATTTGTTTGTTTATTTATTCTATATCTCCTGATTTCATGTTTTTCCAAGGTGAATAACATCCAACGTCCCAAAGCCTACGAAAAAGCTATCAGAGATAAAGAAAGGGCCAGGGAAGATATTCTTGTAAGTTGGTTTGAAAATTTATGTAATATATTTGTTACACAGGGTGAGTGAGAATTAACTCCGTATTAGCAATTATTTCTAACTTTTGTAAATGTTGCTCTATTTTTGTGACTTCTTCCTGTGGGGGTGAGCGAAGGAAGAGGTGCACCAAACCACACCAAACCACAAACTCTGGATCAACTGGAGGAGTGCATTCAACATGCTATGGCTGACATACTGCTGGACTTCATGCAAAGGTGTGACTCTATTGAATTGAAGAGTTGACTAAAAAAATGACACAATGGGAATGAAAGGTTAATTGGAAAAAACCTGGTGAGGTTGAGTGTACTTACAAATCAGAACAGCTACCCAAAAAGGGTTTTTATGACCGAATACAGATGTATGATTAGTCACCTTTGTTTGAGAGGTTTAAAAATCCCTGAGCTGGGAAAATATTTTTGCACCAAAGTGTTGAGCAAGCATGGCCTGGACAGATTACAGATGTGTGATTATTAATTGCCTTTGTTAAGAAAATATCTCTAGTTTCTGGGCAGGTAGATTGATTGCCAGGAGATCTGGCCTCAACTATTGCCTACGCATCTTCAAAAAGAAAATTATGGATTTATTATAATAAATCCATAATGTTCTTTTCTTGTATATTATAGATATACCAAAAGACATCAAGTGGGTTCTCCAAACGACTTATAATTTTGACTTGACAACTTTGTTGAAGCCATACCAAGAGATATCAAGTAGGTAAGCTGAAAGACAGACTGATAGTCATTCCATAGTATCCTCAGCCGTATTAGCGTATATTTTGACCCATCAACCTGTAACAATACTGACATAAATCTTGTTGCATATTTACACCCAGTATTGATTGTTCCTTTTCAACTTGTGACGCCTCCGGAGGTCTTAGTTCTAGTGCCATAGAGTCTTTTAGTCAATAGCTGCACCCCCTTGAATCTGGACACAATGTGGGCAAGGTAGGGGTGACTTGAGGCAGAGATACAGTAACCAATCAACTACTGCCTGACCAGCGTTGCACTAACCAATCAGCAAGGGGGATGGAGACTGGCTCAGGGTCCCATCACAAAGGACTATTGAGGCCATACCTGTTTACCTACAGATATTGGTGGTCAAGTTGACTTTTAACATAGCAGGCAAATTCTACCACTGTATGGATCGAAGTAAAGCTAGTTTGACTACAATTAACCAGTCAACAATAAATTTATTAATAGTGTGACTAATATCTTTTGGCAGCATACTCTATTAGGGATGATCAATTAAAATATTGAAAAAAAGGAATGATCAATGAATAAGTTACTTCTCTTGCTTTTTTGAGGATCGATAAAAAAAACAAAGATTGAGTGTGAATTCAGCTGGACACAAACTAAGGGACCAATTTTGCATAAATTTACTGTATAAAATGACCTCCCTCCACTAGAAAATCTTTTTGGGGGAGATGAGAAAAACACAGAGAAAAAGTTTTTTCTAGACTTAATAAGGAGTAAATGTTTGAATTTTCAGCCCTATAGCTCCAATGGTGCAGCCTGCACATGCAGCATATACATAGCCAGTCAGCCAGACTCACTTAAAAACTAAAGAAACCTATGTTGACTGTTTTAGTCGATGGTCTCTAATTTTCTATGATTGATGTACACTAATACTTCGATTAAAGAAGTTGATATGTTCCATTTTTCTAAAATTTACTTAAAGCACAGTAGGCATATATATATATATATATATATATATATATATATATATATATATATATCTTTTGAAAAAGATTATTTGTATATAAGTGAAGAATACAAAACAATAACAAATAAAAGTGGTACTACTGATTTTTTTTTTTCATTTTTCATAAGAAGGGAATCAAGGGGTGCTTTACCTTCTTTTCACTATCTTTCAATTCCTCCCTATAATAATTTAGCCTTACCATCACAAATCTTTTAATTTTTTGATGGTTAGCAAGCTAGTCTTGCAGACCATTGTTAGTATTGTAAATTCAGTCTTCACCATGGCTGACTAAGCTAATCTTGCAAATATCATATTTAAAAAACACGACAGATAATTCAAATACAGGATGAAAAAGACTTGCTTATGAATAATCAATGATTGATTTTGTGAATATCATTTGTAATATCCTTATATATTGCCTTGTTCAAAATTAAGTCTCTTAAAAGTAGCTTCAAAGCACAAATCACGCATCGTTATAACAATAATATAATAATAATAATGTTTAATGAAACATGATATAAATAAATTCCATATTTACCTGTATATAAAACACTCATAAAAAAAAAAACAAGAAAACTATGCTTATAAAATATTACACTGTGCTGGTATTATGAACAGGGGGTTGGTGGGGATGGCATTCACCAAAGCTCAAAATGGACCGGTATGGGATGCTTGGTTGAACTGCAGTGAGTGGTAGTCCTCAAAATACTCTTGCAAACCATGTCTTTTTGGCTGGCAAAATTGGTAAACTAGCAAGGATACCAAGTGTTCTGATTGTTTCTTGTTGGATTTCAGGTGGCCCAACAAGAACAACCCAAAAAGCTGACTGCAGCTCGAACAAAGGAAAAGGAAGCCAAGACTCAGTACAACATTATTGTTGAAAAAGCTCTCTCACAATCCAGGATCAAACTAAAACAGTAAGTCCTATCATATCCCCTTCCAATAATAGAAGCTTTCTACAAAATACTGGTCATTACAATGTTAGTAGTATGTATAGATGATTGACATATTAAGTCCTTTGGAGAGTGCTCAAATATTAAATGACCAAGTGAAAATTACCAAACCCGATGGAACCCACTTGAACAAAATGAATACTTCTCAGGCTCAGATGCTTCATTATATACAGTCCTTGGCCAGTCTGTTAGTGTCAGAGGTTCTTCTCTACTACCTGTTGCCGGCTCATCTTGCGTGACCCTTTCTTTCTCTAGCCTATTGGCATCCATTCAAGGGCTTGATTTACAGGTCTTGTTGTAGAGAGTCCCGAGACATGCTCCAACCGGTAGAGGGGCGATCTACAAAAAGGGATTGAAACAGGGAACTGTTGTGATCTATTAATGTCCTCTTCCTCTGGCATAGAGTCATTTCATTTGATGTTCAGGATTTTACATAGGCATCCAGTTTCTCCCGGAATAGCAGTTTGATGATTAAATATCAAATCTTTCAATTGTTGACCAAAAATTTGTTTTAGGTATCAATCCATCGATCTGTATGTTCTATATTGAAAACCAATAAGATAGGGATGGTTTGTGGTCAGGAATGAAACTAAGTATAAGTGACAGAATATAGTCAATATATGTATCATTTTTTTCTCTATTCCTTGTGGAATATAGGGGTGCATTATGGTCTCAGTAGCAAGTAACTATACAGGGTTGTGTTGTTAAAACAATATCCAAGATGGACTGCTTTACAAGGCTAAAGGGATCCAGTTGCAGTTTACTCATAGTTGAGGAGAGAAGTGGATTCAGGCCCTTCCCAAAGCCATTAGTGTAAAGTAAACAATCAATGCTGACCAAACCTGATATGCTGATTTTATTTCCATGTTGGTAAATAACCCGCCACTCTGCACCTCCGTATGTTTAATCATTATCATTATAAAATTTCCATTTCCAGGGCTCAGGCTGAGGTTGATTCCATTACATTCCAGTACAAGAAGGAAGCAGAATCTTACCAACATATATTGGACAAAGAAGGTTTGGGCTTCAACAGTACAGGTTTCCTCTCTTACTTGGCCATCCGAACCATTTCAGGAGTCAAGAGTCCACTGTACGTCAGCATGAATTTACCCGAGAACCATTGAACATACTTTTCTTACATCTTGTAAAACTGGTTTTTAAAAAAATCACCAGTACCTTGAAATTATTTTGAAATTACAATCTTATCAAATGATATTAACATCAATATATATGCACGATTTCTACTGGCTTATAAGATTTACATTTTCTGTTTGTGCTTTTTTATGAATAAATTTTTGAAGAATTTTATTTCTCTCTCAGATAACTTCAAAAGAAGAGGATCAAGGAAATAATTATTAACGTGCATGTGATTAATTTTTGATTGATGAATAAGAGAAAGTTGTCAGTGTTTTGACCACTACTTTATAACACACATGATACAAAACTTTAGAACATCAACAGGTATTGTAGAATCAACTTCTTGCACCAGACACATTTTGAGTTTCTTTGGTGCCTATGTTGGTGATCTCTTCAGTAATTCTTTTCAACTACCATTAGAGAAAGCATAATTTCACGGTCTCCATTCAAATTTTTTGAGGTACGAATCAAATGAATTCCTGTCACTGAAGAAGTTTGAGATTTCATATTTCATCTTTCAAAGAATGTATTGATAAAACTTATACATTTGATAAGATCCTCCTTATTTAGAAGAGCATTCCTTAACGTAGATTGAACATGAGAAAAAATTTTCAATACAAATGAAATTGTATGCTATCCTATGACTGAGTGCATTCATATGCATGCACACACAAGTATAGGACCCTCCTACACACACACACATACTGACATGTACTCACCTAGGGACAAAAACAACCAAGGAAAAATAATGTATGAAATATTTAAATCATAACTTTTCTTATTGTTATTTTAACAATCCTAACTTTAATACCAAGATATAAAAATGTGTTATTAGAATATTAGTCCAGATCACACTTGTTCTTAAGTAAGAATAATAATGAAGGAACAAAGATTTGATACTGTTACCAATTACTTGAATTTTTGTTATGCTTTAATTTAACCGAGGGGTTTTTGTCCTACTTTACACTTTTAACTGAGGGTGTTTTGTCTGGAAACATCATCTACTATAGTGATGGTTAGCAAGCTAGTCTTAAAAAATTACCAAAGACGTGCTTATAAGTAATCGATGATTGATTTACAAAATTTTTGCTTGATTTTGTTAATATTATTTATAATATCCTTAGAACTTGTCTGATTTTTGTTAGACAGGGTGTATTAATCATTGTATATGATATGGTTGCACTATTTTCCTCGTCTATATGTTCACTTATTCATAATGTTTCAGCTGTGCACTCACTGGTCTTTGTTGGGTGTTCTTGGTTCTAGAATGCATGCTCATATTGGACCAGACATGTAACACCCATTCTCCATATAATATATATTCCTATACATTGGTGTTGTGATACCAAAGTCAGAGTTGCTTCCCTTTGATTAGGTGACATATTTTGGTGACCTGTTTGTTTTTTTTCAGTGATGGCCTTTTTGATAATAGGTTTCCAGAAGATGAAATTAATGAACAGAAATACAATAATAGTTTTTGTTAATCAAATGTTGATTGGGAAGATTGATAAGCATGGTTTTAGAGATTATTTACATCCTTGGGGGAGTGATTCTCACACGGGGACACTTGCCTCTCATGAGAGGATTTTCCTGATGGGAAGAATTTTAGTCCGGGAAGGAATTGGGTAGAAATTTCAGTCAGGAGAGGAAAATATAATAGAAACTAATGGGTAAAAAAATTAGTAAATGGCAATTGAAAATGAAGGAAAAATTGAAGAAACCCGGGACTCAGAGAACCAATGCATTAGGGACATGTATATTTGATGGCCCTATAAAATTAATTCAAGTAGCATCTTCATAAGTTACAAAAATTAAGTAACATAGATTAGATTAAGAAACAAAGATGAAATCTGATTATTAAAAAAAATGAAATATAGATAATGTATTGAAATATTCAGATTTTGTATTTCCTGTAAGATTGATCTTCTCATTGTCATTATTTCCCTGTCGATATTATTTAATATTGAAAAAGATTTTGTTTTGCTTTAGAACTGCACATAAGTATATGAATCGAATTTGCCCCCTGCATGACTTATTCAGCATTATGAGCATGAATATCTATATGGATTGTGTAGAATATAATATTATATATTAATATTCACATAGATATTTGTAGATTGTGTTGATTATTATGTAATCATATTTACATAGATATCTATTATAATAGAATATCAACATTGATTGTGTGATATAAATATCATTTGCTTGCAAAGGTAAATGATGATAATGATACTGAATAAAAAAATTTGGCCAAGATACTGTATATCTCAACCAAAAAGATAACACTTGAAACATTCAAAAAATACAAAAAAAATATTGAATGAAAATTATTTTTTACAAGATTTATTTTCAAACGTTTAATTGAAATAATAAATGTTTTCCAATGGTATAAAATTATTTTTTGTTTTTCTATTTCGACATCTCTGAAATGTTGTCAAATAATAACAGTATTTTAATAATTGAGAAATATAAAGTTTAGCAAAATCCAATGAGTATATGTTTTTTGATCAGCTCATTCAACACAACATGACACATACTGTATTTCAACAATATTGTTATTGACCGTGGTTAAACCTACAACTACAAACTCCAGACTACAAATGGTATTTTCTTTGTTATATTTTTCACTGATTTTGATAATTCAAACGATCTATAATATATTAAGGTATTACCTATCTACTGGTATCTAATTATAGGTATTCATTATATTGGTATATCACCATATCAGTTGTTTGGTATGGTTTAGTAGTTTGGGAGTCGTCTTATGCAACCAATATGAGCTTTGAAACCATGAAATTCTGACTGAAATTTGGGTCTCATCTTATTAGAAGGTGGACTTATCCACCAAGATGTACAGAATTGAAACAAAATTTTAAAAACATCAAAAGATATTTGGGAAATTTCAGAACTCTCAGAATGTAGGTATTCTATGAAAAATGGAATTTGATGAGGCAGTTATGACTACACCCGTCAAATACCTAATTTGATGTCTCCAGTTATTTAGAGTTTGATGCTTAATAAGAATAGATGTGAATAGTTGTGTACATTGAAGATAAGTAGGATCTGACCTTCTTTTATTATAACTTGGTGATTGTATTTGTTGGCCTACTCCTCATTTGCAACGTTCAGGAGAGGATGGTCTGTCTAATTTCTTCAGGCTTGAAGGTGGCTTTGAAACCCCATCTGTGTGGTGCAAACCTTTCCACACTTTGGTCAAGAGAAGTCTTGTGTTTTCTCTCCTCCCACCTGTGCTGCTTTTTTTTTTTTGTTGGGTGGTCATCAGCTCACACATACTGTCCACTTTGTAAGGTTCAGTGACAATCCTCAGCTGTATTTTTTTTTTTTTTGTGTCAGAGTATCCTTCTCTTAGATAGACTGCTGAAAGGCTCCATCTACCCTACTATTTTGTCCACAGCTGGGGGCTGGGAAGTGGATCCATGCCTTTTTCGAAGGCATTAGAATGACGTGATCACAAACTACCTTAGCTGGAATTTGAACTCTGTTCACCAATTCAATTTCCCATAAGGATAACTCTGCACATCAAAGTATTTGGTATAAATTCTGTATATACAACTAGAGAGACAGCTACTATTAGAAGTCAAACTGGGCTACTAGTTAGCCATAATTTATAGTTTAGAATGAAAGGAAAGATATGAAAAAAAAAAAGAAACCATGTATAATATTGGAACATTCATTTTTTCTATTTTATATACCTGCTATCATTCTTTACCCTGTGAATAAATCAGCTAAACGTTGCTGAAACAATGGGTTGATCTGGAAGAAACTCTTCCCTCAACCCTTGCAATATTATGATATTGGTCATTATGGAAAAGTTTAAAACATTTTTCTTTTTTTGAGAATGAGTGCAAAATGTTACTTGATTATTATATATTATCTATTATGTATGGTAAAACTATCTTTATACAAAAATATAAAGTAAGTCTTGCTATGTATTTCTTGTTAAATGTTCATAATGAAGTCAGATGTATTTTTTCTTCTTTATAATCTATCTTATATATATCTATATTTTTCATGAGGATTTTTTCTTTACTAATTTTGATATTTCATCCTTTTATATCATCTGTATCAAAACTACTTTTACTTGAAGATCAATTCAAACAACACAAATCATGTTCCACTCTGCCTAGTACAGACCCTAAATAGCTAAGGGAAATTTTTCTTATTCAGTCTTTTAAAATAGTTTTTTGATGATTTAAATTTCAAACATGGATTTTAAGGAGGAGATAATCCTACATGATTTAACCGCCAAATGATTAACACCTTGAGAAATATATTGATGTTATTTTAAAAAAATAAAATTACATCTACTCCTTTGTCTTACATGTTAATGTGCAGCCAACTCATAGGGAGCTAAATGGAAATAGTTAAAGAATTATTTTGGAATAAGAGATCTTTTCAGAACTAATAGATACTGACTGATTGTTATAATTTAATGTAATAGTTACTGATAATTGAAAACAACTAGTAACTTTGTTGAATGCTTAAATATGACTATTGAACTTGAGACTTGAGATTAGTTAGAAATAATTCAGGGGTCAAAAGATCCTAAAAGGTCACGATCATGAAGTCCAGGCTCTACTGGACTGGTCATGTGATCAGCATAGGCAACTATTGTAGGCCTTGCAAAATCCTCTATTGAGCTTTGGGCTTTGGTGCGGGGCCACAGAAAAACAGGGTGTGTCCCTAGAAATGGATTTAGGGCTGCATCAAAGATAGCCTAAAGCACTGTGGCATCCCTGTTAATGGGCTGGAATCTCACGCTAAGGACAGCCATATTGCCCAGCATAACATACACAACCTGTATATCCTTTGAAAATAGCCAAAGATAGCAGATTATCAATGACAGGGAACACTGAAAGGGCTCATCATTTGAGCCCACAGCATTCTAGTGGCTCTGCTTTACCCAAGTGTGTGCCTCAAGAAATAGACTTAGTCGGCTACATTAGGGTCCACCAATGGCAACACAGCCACAGACATCATTGGAACAATGGTCAACCAACATAAAATATGTCTCGCAAATCATTTATAGTGAACACATTTCTCAGAGAAGAAGTCTTGTGTTGAACTTTGCTTTGCCTAAGCAAATCATTTGGTGTAAAAATTATGTAAAATACAGGCTATCTGCTGACACAATTAGTTTGAAAAGGTTCATTACACATATTGTATGTTTTATTTTATCAAATGGGTTGATTTTGATTTTTATCAGTAATGGATACATGTTATACTGTGATCTTACTTTGTCTTGGTGTGCAATCTTCTGAGTCAGTTCATTGTTGTAATTGGTTCTAGAAAGCAATCTCTCTTATGTTGACCTTTTTTTTTACTAATATGCTGCTTATAAAGAGAAGAAGTTCAAGAAATATATCTACAAAAAATTTTCAACCTATATATTGCATGTACTGAAGATTGAACTTAGAAATTTATCTTCAGTCCAGTGCTGTACCAACTAATATGATTCTCGGTAAATAAATATTTAGCTTACACAGATTTTCTTCATGACAGTTGACACATGGTGTCCATTAAGGAAAATGAAACAAATTTTGTAAAATTTGAGGCAGATGTTGAAATCAATTTAATAAATCTCACTCAAACATTAGAAAAAAAATATTGTATAAAAGAATCTCAAAGAATACAGATATCTTTTATTTGATCTTTATTGACTATTTCTGTAGACACAAACTCTTTATTCAGAGAATGATCTAGTTTTTGTTTATGTAAAGAATTAAAAATTTTTAACATTTACATATACTTTTTTTTTTTGTTTCATGAATATCTTTCTCATTTTTGAATAAATTTAAAAAATTCTTTGATAGTTATACTCATTCTTAGGTATTTCTACTGAAGATATTTCAGCCTTTGTATTCTTCAGATATCAATTTGTGGATGGTAAAATAAGTTTATTTACTTGAAAATAGTAACCAATCAATTCTTGGGTTTTGTTCCCTGGATCTATTATTTTTCCTGGTGGTAGGTTTTGATTATTAACACAAATCTAATTTAAGTAATAGAATAGATTATGAAAATAAGAGAACTACGAAATTGCCATAATTAGCAGATGGATAGTAAAATTTGAAAGAGGGGGAGGAAAGAAAAAGAAGAGTTTGTTTTTCAAAATAAACTCTTAAAAGCTTCTTTCAAATGGCATTCATTAGTTGATGAGCCATCAGAAAAATGGATAAGTATACTGTGTGGAAATAATTTTGGACAAATTCAAAAAATGTTGTTTAAAATGGCAAAAAAACATGTTGAAGACATGTTTAATGACAGAATTTCTGATGAGTCATCCTCTGATGAGTGTCACTGTAAAGAAACTTTGAAGGATTTATTTTTTAAAAAACAAATTTAAAACACTTTCTTCTTCTTTTACGTTTTACTATGCATCTGCTAATTATGGCAAAATGTAAATTTTGTACCACTAAGATTTTTCAGAACCTAAAAACCATATCAAATGTACTTGATATTACCTGCTCCAACATGAAAAGAAAAAGGCTTTGTCCTCCAATGTTGTCTTAGTGATGTTGTCAGTTTATACTGTATGGATCAAAAAAGATTTGAATAAAAAAATGTGGGTGTCTTGTTTTGGAGCATTAGTAAAGTTTGATTCTCACTTAGTACTCCATGCTTGTGGTTTTGTGCTAAGCCAATCTATGCTTTCTTAACAACCATAGGAAAGTGTTATCTATAGAGAATAGCAAGACAGTAATATACTGTTTAGAGTCGAGCCTTTTCACCTTTCTGAAGCTAAAAAAGACTAAACCCCTCAAGAAGAAAAAATTATTAGTTCAAGTCAAAGATGAAGAAAATTTTGTCAAACTGCATTTTAATATCCAAATTGTCTAATCTATCCAAGTTTAAAACTTGAGTTTCCCACAAAATGAATTATAAACAGTAAAACAACTAAAAATCAAGATGTAGGTAAAAACTAGTCAAGATTAGTAATAAAACAAGAACATAGTGTTCCCTTAAATATTTTCCCTAAAACCTACATTATGTTCGTAAGTAAAGTGTTAAAGTAAGTGACATAATATGTATTTCCTTAAACAAAATTAATTGTATTGGTTTATTGAAATCAAAATTATTAGAAAGAAAACCACAAAGGATGAGTATAGGAAGCCATAGGAATTGTTTTATTGCTTTTTTTAAGAAGTGAATTTTTGATATATTGTGTTTATCTTTTTTCTTTTGTATTTATAAGAGTTGTTTTTTCTTCATAATAAATGAATGAAAATAAATTCATATTGTCTTCCCTCACAAATTGTGTTACACATGTTAATGTCTCAATTAACCAAAACGTGGTTATCTGCTCCTTCTTTACCACATTCCTCCATTCCAGTGTTATGTAATTTTCACTGCAGTGAAAACATTACTTTTTATTTTCAAGAAAATATATATATATATATATATATATATATATATATATATGATAGCTACTTCAATGTAGTGGTGTTCTTATTATTGAGCTAAACAGCCAACAGTAATGCAAAGACCCAAATAACCGCTTTCACACCAATGATTGGAGATCATCTGAAATAAGTTTCTTTATAACATAATGCAATTTATAATCATTTTGTCGCCCCGAAAGACTGAGAATAAATGAGATGAGAATTCGGTGTGAAAGCAGATGTATATATATATATATATATATATATATATATCATCACACTTTCCTTGAATTAATCATCTAAACTGATTCAAAATATCTATTTTGATATTATAACTTTACTTGTTTTATACATGGAATAGCAATTATCCTGAAAGAAAGTGAAAGCTGTAATAATACAAAAATAGGTTCCCTGTAAAATAACTCAATGAAAACTCGAACAAAACTGTGGAAAAAAATATATCAACAGAAGTATAGTGTCACATGAAAGTGAGTACACTAGTCACCTGGTTAATTGATGTCTCATTGTTTTTCTTAGATAGGTGCAAGATGAGTATTGTGGCCCCTAAATAAATCATAAAAAAGTGTAGCAGCTCCTACAAAGCTTGTAGTACTGCTTTATTTTTGTATCTCATACTCTAATGACAGTTGTTCTGAATTGCAAGCAGTATTCATTGATTTATTTTGAAATAATTGTAGGTGTGATAATAAAAATGAATTCCAAGCAGTAATTTTTGAACTTTATTACAATTCAAAGCATAAAATACCCATGAGAAATGTGCAACTGTATACAGTCTAAACACGGCCAATATTCCTGTTGTATCATGTTGAGGGTAAGGTTTGAAGAAGATAATTTGGGACCACAATCATTGGAGTTTGAGATGCGAAAGCACTGCCACCAGCTCTGTAGGAGGGACCACACTTCTTTTCATGAACCAGACTACCTTATTTGTACCCTCTGATGTTTCACTATTCAAATAAATTTTCTTCCACCCAGATCATTGTTGTTTCTTTCTTGAGTTGGTGTTTTGTGTTCCAAATTTCAGTTTCTCATGGTAAACTCTAGAAAAAAACAATTCATAAGTTTTACTGAATGATGGTTCCAAAGTGCAAAAATAGTGATGCTAGCAATTTGGTCATTCCAGAGAGAAGCCATAAAGTGCTTCTTCCTTCAAGTAAAAAGGCGAAAGTTCTCGACTTATTGAAGATAGAAAAGACTCATATGTTGAGGTTGCTAAGATCTCACATTTTTCACATAGTTTTATCATAGTATATTGAAATAATTGTTCTATTTTATTATTAGTTATAGTTGTTAATCTCTTATTGTGCCAAATTCATAAATGAAACTCTATCAGACACATGTATGTACAATAGAATTTGCAGTTTCAAACATTTCCTGGTGACCTTGGAACATATTTATTTTGAGGGTAAAAATTGGGATTTTTTTCTCCCATTTTTAGTAGTCAAAATCAGGAGGGAACTTTTATTTTCATTCTTAATGGTCAAAATCAAGCGAGGTTTTTTTTTTAGTTCTAGGGGTCTAAATTCAAGGGGATTTTTTTTTCAGTACTTAGGGATCAAAATATTGGGGGCAATTTTAGGATGGGGTGAAATCCAAAGAATATTTTTTGAGGTCAAAAACCAGGGAGGAGACTTTTTTTTCAGTTTGGTGAAGACAAAATTTTTTTTTCATTCTCAAGTTTCAAAATCAAAGTGAAATTTTGCCATTTTTAAAGTTGATCCCTAAAAATGGAAAAATTTCAAGGAGAGAAATTTTTTCCTCCTTTCAGGGTCAAAATCGAGGGGGGGGGGCTATTTCACTTTTAGTGATTAAATTGAGGGAGGATTTTTATCTCCACCTTAAGGGGTCAAAATTAAGGGGTTAATTTCTTTTCTTTAAGTTTTTTTCATGTTGAGGAATCAAAATGGAGAGAAAGATTTTCATTTCAATTTTGGGGAAATAAATCAAAGTGAAAGTTTCATTTTTCATTCTTAGTTGCTGAAATCAAGGGAAATTTCATTTTTCTGTTTTTATGGGTCAAAATCCAGAGGGAAATTAGAAAAAAGACTTTTAGGGGTCAAAACCGAAGGAAGATTTTTTTTCTTTAAGGTGTCAGAAAAAGTCTATTTTCATTTTAAGGGCTCAAAATAGAAAGGGGACATTTTTTTTCCCATTTTCGGGGCCAAAATTCGAGATAAAATTTTCTCCACTCCCTGGGGTCAAAATCAAGAGGGAAATCATCTTTCATTTGTTGTGGTTGACATCGAAAGAGAACTTTTTTCCACTTTAAAATTAACAGAAAATCAGTTTGGAACTCTTTTCCTCCTTTAGGGGTCTAAATTGATGGGAATGTTTTCTTGCACTTTTTAGGGGTGAGAACAGAAGGGTAAACTTTGTTCACTTTTATTGGACATTGACCCTACTTTTTTCAACATTACCTCCTCCAGACACACACACACATCAACACTTTTTTTTTTACTATTTGCCCCATTTTTTTTTACGATTAACCACTTTTTGATCTTAGCCCCTTTTTTCTTCACTACATTACTTACCCATTTTTTACAATATACCTTTTAAACTTTAAACTTTTTTTATCAGCTCCCTCTTTTTGACAGCCCTCATTTTGGAGATTAGCCCTTCTTTTTTTCTAACATTAAAGCCTATTTTCAACTTTAGTTCCCTTGTGACCCCTTTTTTGATATCAACCCTTTTTTTACATTGGCCCGCCACCACTTTTAGATTACCCAAACACCTTTTCAGATTAGCCCCAACTTTTTCTTTCCAACAGTGTGAAGAAAGAGTGGTATTTGAATCAATTTAAATTAAAATCAAATTCAACACTATCTGATTTCCATCCATCTATTTTTCTATTCTTTTTTTGGACAGCAATTTTTGCTTCCCTCCAGGGAAAAGCATTCAGTCTAGTAATAGTAATGTGCCACATTTAGATTATCATACTTTTGGCTGAAAAAAGGATTAAGAGAGAAAAATTATCAGTGTAGCCTCCCTTAGACAATTTTCTCATTTATGAGTAATTAATTACTAAACCGTAAGGTATTAGAAAAACATAGGGGAAAATATTACAATTGTATAATTTCAACAAGAATCATGTGAATGTAATGTGGAAGTCTGTAAGTGCAGAAATAAGCATTCATATTTTATTGAACACAAGAAAAAAAATAGAAAATAAAAATAAATGAAGGTAAGAAGTAAGGCGTGACATTTTCCCACCAACAGCAAATCCCCAGGAAACAGGAGAACACATTTGATATTAACAAAATTTGGCCAGATTTGATTTCAAACCATTTGTAATTCTAACCTACGCCCACCTAATTCCAGCCATGAACAACAGCCACCATTTGGGGCAGATGGAGGAGGAGGAGAGTGAGAGAGGAGGGATGGGATTCTTAAAAACTAACTTGCTGAACGCATAGAGTCTCTTCAGTAAACACAGAAAATTTCATTGAGATTTGTTGTGTTATTCTTTAGCTACACTGTCACATTCAGAATCACTGGCATCATCATCAGTCTTTTTTAACACCCATTGTTGGACATGGACCTTCCCCAGGATTTACCACACCTCTCTATCATGGGCGTTGCCGAGCCAATACTTTCTGAATTAGTCTAGACTGTCTCTCCATCTTGTATTCTGCTGGCCTTGGTAGCACATGTCATCTCTGAAGATCCAGGTTGTGAGTCTCGATGACCATTGTTTGTCTACCATTCTTGCAACATGACCAGCCCATTGCCATTTCAGTTTTCTAATGAATTTTTCTATGTCTCAAACTCCTGTTTTTTCCCTGATATGTTGTGCTGTCTTGTGGTCTCTTGGTTAGTTTCCATGTTTCAGCTCCATAGGTGACAATCGAGAGGATGCATTGGTTGTATACTCTTCTTTTTTGGACAAATTAGATCTTCTAGTTTTCGAAGTTTGAGTTTGCTCTATCAAAGGCTTGCTATCCTAGAGTGATTCTTCGCTTGACTCCCTCTCATGCAATATTTGCTCTGATTTTGAATGAGCTCCCCCATATTAACAAGAAAATTGTGAATCTCAAACAGCCGATTTTGAATCAGCAACCTTGATTTGTCTTATTTCAGCTACATGATCAATTCTACTCTGAAATATCTTGACCTGTATAGTTTATCCCAAACTGGAACCGGACTATGAATGACTTTTCATTTTAATAGTGATTTGTAAAGGATAGCACGTTTGACTTCTTGTTAGTTGCTTCCTCGAGAACCGCTCATCCAAACAACTTCAAACTTGACACTGCACTTCCTAAAGGCCAGAGCAGTACACCTACTGAATTTCCACTTGGTTCTTGAGATATATCATTGGGTAGATGGTGGCCATTTTAAATTCCAGGATTTTCCCTTTGGATAATTTTTGTAGACTTTTTCTATCATAGAGACTTTTTGTTAAAATTTGTGAGAGGTCTGATTACATTTTTCTGAGGGTAATTGTGGATTTTTTGTGATTTGGTGGGGACAAACTCCTCTCCTGAATTACGGGGGTGTGGTGACACAGGAAAAATCACAAGCTCGATTCTGAGTGACTTTAATCTGGTGCTGCATCCCTTGGAAAATCAAATACGAAAAGAACTTGTTACTGGGAGTGCGCTCGGAGCAAAATGAATTGAGTAATATATGCTCTTCTCTCTGGGTACCATTGCCTTCTACTCTAGACTGGCCCTCTCACCCATATATGCCCCTCATAGGTGGGATAGTGCTCATTTCAGCTCTTATTAGTCCTTCATGGGTTGGAAATAGCCCCCACTTGGAAAATTTTTTTCCAGGAGGGCAGTTGATTTGAAAATCTCCCCTTGTTTCACTACCTATGCACACAAACCCACACATACATATAAATATATGTGTGTGTATGTGTGTGTGTGTGTGTGTGTGTGTGTGTGCGTGTACGTGACTCAACTTACTTTGATCCCTATAGGCACAAGGATAACTGAGCATATGATAACTGAGTGCATCTCAGTGCAAGTTAGACTAACAAAAACAAACTATGAAATTAAAACAATGTATTGAGGTTCAAAAAATAAAATCATTTTTGAGTTCAATTATTTTGATGAAATAATTAACATCTGTAACTCAATTTGATAATTTAGAATTCACTGTGAGGACTTGATACTTTAAAACAGAAATTAGAATCATAGGAATGAGTTTCTAAGATATACTATAGAAGTATTTATTGAAATATCGAGATCGTCTCTTACCTCACTGTATGTAAGAATGAGTTTATAAGACAATTTATTTCAGAAAATTGAGATTTTTTTTACTTTGTAGTACTAGAATTACTAAATTTTATAGCAGAGTTAGTTTGTAAGCAAACTATAGAGTTTAAAATTAAAACAATTTATCACTAAAATTAAAACCTTTTTGTGTGGTTGCGTTCAAAGCTACTGTCTATATGTCCAATTTCAAATAATCTGTTCCTTGTCCTTCGACCATAAAAATGTTTCAATTTTTATAATAATTTGTTTCAATTCACTCATTCCTTTATAAAAGGCAGTACTAGTACTGCTGAGTAAGAATAGCTTTAATATTTTGTTATAATTTTTTTCATAGTTCAAACTCATTCCACAATAAAAGTGCCAAAATTGTATATAAGAGCGGTTATTCTATAATTAATTTTTTCTAGATTAGGGAGGTCAGATGAATTTTAGTAGTGCGAGTAGTGTTACTGAATTTGCTGAGTACAAAATACTTATTTTGACCCAAATCCACTCAATAGATCAAAAGTTATAGAAATTTGAAGTTCTAATTTTTGCAAAAACTGATGTAAAGAAAGCTAGCCTTTCCACATGGTCAAAAAAAGGGAATTCTTATCTATATTTTGGTAGGTCCCATGTTTCCGAAACAATCGTTCCTATGGCTGACCTGTCAAACAGGTTTAGTTCAGCAGAACATGTTTCAAGCTGTGTTGCCAATTTAGCTCTTTTGGAACTAGATTTAGCTTTTTTTTTCTTGTTTAGCCACAGATTCAGAGTATTGCTTCCAGCTTCAAATCTTATATCAAATAATATTCATATTAATTTCATAATCAAAATATCGGCCCCGGTCAAGTGTAATAGCAGTAATAATATAATCGCAGTTAAAGTTACTGCTGATGTTTACTTGCCGTCATAACTAGAAGGGCAAATTTTTTAAAAAGATCTTAAAACAACAAAATCGGCATCACTGGAATGGTGCAGTAAGATTCGAAGTCGACATACGCAAAACACTCTGATTTAAAATTTCTTAAATAAGTTCATGATGATGTTTAAAGCATAACATTTCGATGCAATCGATTATGCAACTTAGTGAGTTTTATTAATCATCGATCTTTTCAGTCATGAAATTATAATTTCGTTGCGTGATTAAGTAAAATATCCATGAGATAAAAGTGTAACCTGAAGAGATTAAGCAAAAAGCATGGAGAATTCAGATTAAAAGATATTTTCATTATTAGAACATGAGGGGGGGTACGAGAGCTAAACAGACCGAGTTGTCTCAGTGGACAGTTTGAGTGCTATGCAATAAGGTGATCTGTGCTCGCCAAAACCTTCGTCAAAACAACATTATATACCACACATTGGAATAAAGAACATATTAATCGACTGAAGGAATAATTTACGATCATTTAATACTGGGACTGACCTGACCTCCCAAATGAGATTAAATATTGTAATCATTATCGATTTGAAAAAGAATTTGTTATACTACTATTTATTCTTGATTTTCAAGTTGTTTTTTCCTTATCACAACTCCACATTAACGCCCTGAGTAAAATACTTAGTTTTTGTTGGTCTGACTAGCGCTGAGATGCACCTAGTTATCATGCACTCAGTTATCCCTGTGCGTTATGGTCGTGCGCAGAAAAGTCGGTGCTAAGCAGACTTGCGCCGAGAAGTCACTGAACCATGCACAGAAACAGCTAAGTTATTTTATCTAGAAGATTTATATCGTTTGGAATATCGCTTTGAATCATTTAGTGAGACCCGATTTTTATCACTGCAAGGGAAATCCGATTGCCTAGATCTGGCCCTGAGTGTAAAAGTATTTTGGATGATATCTGGAATATTACAAACTAGCTGAAAACCCACCAGTAGTTTGGGTTTTCGTGGTAGTTTGAGCGGAACGCCATTCTTCTTGACCAGATTGGATCTATGATATTATGCTGTTTGTTCCCACTAGCGTTTCTACGAAAAAGATTAAGGATTTGAACAATTTATTGAATCCTACCTAATTTGAATAAAGAGCAATTACTACAACGCAAAGCATATGATACAACTCAGCTATAAAATCATTGCAAAAATAATTGTTGTTTGTTTTCGTTATTTTGAACTTTGATGCAATTTTTTTTTAATAAGATATCATTCAACTATTCAGGGAATACACCATATGAAAAAGTGAAATTATTCAAGCTGAAGGTTTTCTTTCTTCACCATTTATTCTAGTTTATTTGAGGTTATCAGATCAAAGATGGCAAAAGTAACAGAATTGTTACATGAGTTCAAAGTGAGACGTAAAGCAGTATCAACCAAGTATTTGGCCAGGTGACCGTCAACGAATGTACAGCTCAAGATTGGTTCCCCAAATTTCAAAACGGGGACGAGAACCTTGAAAACGTGGATGTCCTTCCGTGATTGGGGTCCATTATTGTGGCAGACCCACATAAAACAACTCGAGAAGTTACCGAGAAACTGAACTGAAGAATGCCAAATGTCAGGATTTTATTACCGTGGCCCTTTTCAAGGAATGGTAGACAGCCATTGAAGTCGACTGTCGCGGCTCTCCAGGAACACCAATGTGCTATTCTTGTAAAGGATCGGTTTTGGAACCCAAATAATTGAAGAAAGCAGCTTGGGATATGACTATGGCAGCTGAAACCAGATGTCTGAGGTTAACGAGAGCCTGCAGTTGGAATCCTTCTGCAGTTGAATGCTAATTTAGTCAATATAAGGGGCGAAATCTTAGTGACCCTGAGACACCAGCTGAAGACGCAGAACAGTTATCTATAATGCACCACCTTTCTACCAATAGATACCATCAAGAGGAGTAAATTGTTACACCATATCTCGAGTAACTTATGCATATTTTAGCTTGTTGCAAAGCATCTTAGATGTTCAACTTATCTCCATTGGTAGAACTTGATGTTTGACTCCCAAGTAAAAGCCAACATTCTTTGATAGTGTGAAATCCTACCACAGAAACACAACGCGAAATTAGCTTTCTAACTACCCTGGGAAGTCTGCATGTTCAAATTATCTGTTAATGAGAGCAGGTACTGTTGAACAGCGTTAAGGTTGCTGGTCTTGCCAGCCATTATAATTGGATTCGATACTCACTGGATGACCTATATTTTTGCCTTGTTTCGGACAGACTAATACCAATCGGGTGTTCGATTAATCTTGTCTTATGCCTATGTATTATTGGGCTTCTTCGGTGAGTGAAATTCTGCCCCCCCCCACGGTGTTCAAGATCAGATAAAAAGTTAAGATTTTTAATGCTAATTTTAAAGGCAGGCATGACCTACCCAAATCAGAAAATCAGCTGAACTTGATTAATCCTCACCATTATCAATTTTTTTTACTAGTTTTTCTTCCATCTTGATTTTAGTTGCTTTCCATTGCAACTACCCGGACTGTCGTTAGTCTATGGCAGTCAGTAGACAGGGCAGATCAGAATTAAATTTCATTTGAGACTCGAATCCAGAAAGCTAGTCTATGTGAGGGAACTGCTCTACCGACTGAGCTACCAAAGATTTTACGAGTGACAGAATATTGACCAAATATTTATTATCAGGACTTACAAGACATCCAGCTGTGCTCGATGCATTCAACATTAAACATTAAGTTGAGCTTAAAATGTGATGAAGTAAAGGATTTGCTGCACAAACACGTTTGTGTTTCTGTCATGTTTGGGCTGCTTCAGGCGAATGATTCGGTTTATTTTGGATCCCTATTTAGGATTTTTTTTTGTAAAAGTAAGCCCTAACACCGAGAAACAGATCCAAGATCTTACACCCTAGAAGAATAGACCCCCTCAAAAAATGCCCTAAATAGAGATCTAAATCAAACCGAATTATTCGCCTAAAGAAGCCCCAAAAGGATGGAGACATAAACGTGTACGTGTAGCGAAACTTTTACTTCATCATAATTTTAGCTCTACTTAATGTTTAGAACTCAACTTAATGTTTAACCTTGTATGTATTGAGTACTTTATGAAATAAACCCATCACACATTGGATATTGTATTATATTATATTTTATTCCTGATTTGAATTATGTAATATAGCTCCTAACCAAACACTCTAATAGAGCACTTTCACGGATATTATTTCTAGAAGCAACTCAAATGAAAAAATTAAACATCGAACACTCTCTCAAGGACATCTCTATCTATCCTTAACAAACACCTCTACCTAGTGTGGTTACTGAAAAAAAAAAGAGATCTTATTGGACGCATGAGATGGAAATACCTTTGGTACATTAACAAACCCAACAAGCAAAACGAGGAAAAAGTTTTTTCTGGCTTCAAAACACAAAGAATGCCCACAACATAGCAAACTATTAGAAATCTTCGAACAGAATTTATTTACGACCATCACCAACATCATATTGAAAAAAGAGGTATATAAGAACATACCTGATAAGATTAAAAAAAGGAAATAGAACAGATCAACAAACGACAAACTCATGAAAGGAGACAAAACAAAAATATATACGAAATGAGTTACCAAACCTTCCACAAACTCCTAACCAACAACATCACTCAAAACTACAAAAACTTAAACCTAACGAAGAACAATTATGAAGCAATTACAAATAAGGAGAGAAAAAATATCACTGGCAAATTAAGCATCAATCAACAACTACAACTAAACCAATGGATAAATACAAATGAGACCATTTACCAGGTTTAACAACATGAGGCAAAAATATACCAGTGCATTTGTACTATTCGACGTTATGGACTTCTACCCTTCTATAACCAAAGGAATCTTTGAGGAAGCCATGGAATTCATTAAGATCTACACCAACACCAATAATAAAGATATAGATAAATAATTGAACACTGTAGACAGACGATACTTTTCTATAACCCCAAACAATAGACTAAAAAATACGACGTCTGCAGCTTTGATATTTCTATGGGTAGTCTCGATTCAACCGAGATGTCGGACCTGATCGGTTTGCATATTTTGAATAACCTCACCAGAAAACTCTACTCTTTTGGGATAACAACTTGTTAGTTGTACAATTGTACATAAGAGAAATAAAGAATAGGACATTAATGGTGAAATTAAGGCCAACGAAAAACTCCACATTTTTTTAGATGTTGCTTTTAATCCAAATAAGTTGGAAAATCATTGTGTATACACCACCATTCAACGTAAAAGTAAATACAAACTTGGGAAAATATTCATCCAATCAATAGAAAAACATCTCCCCCAAGCAACCTGCCGAGTAAAATATTTAACAAGAACAAACTGAAAATTAGCTATAGTTGTACGGAAAATTTCAATAAGTTCATAACAAAACATAACAATGAAGTAATTAGAAATAATACTAATGGAGGAAGCGTAAATAAACCAGAATATAACCGTAAAAAACAGAAACAGATGCCCTTTGCAAAATAAATGTCTTAAATCGAATATTATAAACCAGGCTGAAATATCAACCCAATTGAAACCCTCAGATGGGAGATATTATATACGAATATTGAAAACATCCTTTAAACTGAGATGAGCCATCCATATATCATCATTAACAAACGAAAACTACAAAACAGTACACCACTGTCGACATGGAGACTAACTGATAGCAACCTCAAACCCTCAATAAAATGGAACATATTAAAACAAACACACATATGCCAAAACATTGAAACTCTATGTTACCTATGCCCATATGAGAAATTTGAAATTCCCACTTTTGACAATAGGAGACCCCCCCCCCCCAAAAAAACCCACAATTATTAAATAGAAACAAAGCAGTAGCCGGCACAGCTCAAAATTTCAATTAAAAACATAATTTAACACCCCAAATAAAAGTATACTAAAATAAAAAAGAGAATAATCCACCATAGCTATCTGATTCTCCTCGTTTTCAATAACTATAGTTGCAGTAGTATTGGAGAGGAAAAGAGCTGATGTTTTAACAACATACTGATAAGGAAAATGCCTACAGTATCTCCTGTAAGTTTAGAATTTATAACTACCGGCAAGCAGATCATCATCATCATCATCAGTCTTTTGATGTCCGTCATATGACATGGACCTTCCACAGGATTCGCCACACCTCTCTATCATGGGCGTTGCTGAGCCAATACTTTCTGAATTTGCCAAGGTCGTCTCGCCATCTCATATTCTGGCGGCCACAGTTGCGCATGTAACCTTTGGGATCTACGTTTTGAGTCTCGATGTCCATCGGTTGTCAGCCATTCTTGCAACATGACTGGCCCATTGTCATTCAAGTTTTCTTATGGATTCTATGATGTCTCGGAAACCTTTTTCCCCTGATATATTGCACTGTCTTGTGATCTCTCCATGTGAGGATGAGCATGATTCTTTCATGTGCCCCTTGTATAATTCTCGGAGGGTCAGTCTCTTGGTTAGGACCGTGTTTCAGCTCCATAATTGACTATCGGGAGGATGCATTGGTTGTATACACTTCTGTTTAGAATTACTGGGATCGTCTTGTTTTTGAAAGTTGAGATTGCCCTGCCGAAGGCTTACCATCCTAAGGTGGTTCTCTGCTTGATTTCTTCTTCTTTTGAAGATTTCGTGGAGATTCGTTGTCTTAGGTAGATGTAGAGGTCTACTTTCTCCAGTACTGCGTCTTCGATTTTGATCGTTGTGTTTATTTCCGACGTGATTGTTGCACATGACCTTTGTTTTGCTGAAGTATATGTGAAGACCGACTTTCTTGCTCTCTTTATTACTCATCGAGCATTAGTTAGAGGTCGTTGTCGTTCTCTGCAGAAAGGTCGATGTTGTCTGCAACTCTGAGCTGCTGAGATATTCGTCGTTTATTTTGATTCCTTTATTTTCTTAGTCTAGGTTTCTGGCGATCATCTCGAGGCAGGCTATGAAGAGTTTGGGTGAGCTGCTATCACCTTGTTTTACCCCTTTTTGGAGCTGAAAGGGCCCAGAGTCTTTATGTAGCTTGATAAAGGGGTTGCTGTGACTGTATATATGTTGCAGTACTCTTACATACACTGGGTCTACACCTTGTAGAGTGATGACCTTAATGACCATGGGAATTTCTACAGAGTCAAAGGCCTTCTTGAAGTCGATAAATGCTACAGCGTGGCATTTTGTATTTTACAGCTTTCTTTCCCTGGTCGAGTAGCTTTTCCTAAAGCCAGCTTGCTCCCGTTGTTGGTTTTCATCGATCGTTTTTGCGATCCATTTGGTGGTGAATTTTGTGAAAAATTTGTAGTATCAGTTTAGTTTCAGTTTCGTAGACTCATTGGTCTGTAGTTGTTGAGGTTTTTCGGGTTTCTTTTTTTTATATAAAAGTATTTTGATAGCACTGTATATCCACTATGTAAAATAGAAAAAAACATATCAACCTCTGAATAGAGAGAAGAAAAAAGAAAAGGAAAACATATATAAATAGAACAAGAGGAAGATTCTCCACCCTTGAAAAAGTCCCAAATAGGGATCTAAAATAAACCGAATCATTCGCCTGAAGAAGCTCAAACATGGCAGAAACATAAACGTGAATGTGTAGCGAATCCTTTACTTCATCATATACATATATCGTTATTTGATACTGTCATTGATAAGACGTCTCTAGAAAATTCCTAGCCAAGATGTAGTATCAGCTTGCTTTTTTGGAGCATGCGTGCAAATGTTGGAGATCATAAGAATCGTGTCAAAAAAGTTTTTTCCTCTATAGGTCGAGAATCGATGAAACAATACTAATGTCCATTGATTCTCTTACTCCACGGATACACATGCACAATTAATACTCTTTCACATCTTTACGGTCTACTTTTAATGTCATAAAATCAAAAGTGTTTTCTCTTGATATGCAACCCATTAGCTGACTGAGTAATATCGCTGAGTAATTTCAATTAAATAACGATTTCAATTTTATGGACTCTATGTGAAGTGATAATTCAACGATGTCCATTTTTTTGCAGGAGATTCAGGTGTTTTTACCAACAGCAGAAATAATCACAAAAAATGTGATGTTTTGAACCTATGCTTCTAAATGTATCTCCTCATTTTCAACACTTATCAGTCACGACGGTCTTACATTTTTTCATTCCCATAAAATACCTCACAGGCCGTCTCGTGACGCAAGTGACATCACGAGTGGAGTGAATTGGATTACAGTATGCTGGAAAAAATACGGTCGATTAGACGGACGTCACAAAAATTTGGGCGGCAAATGTATTTGAGAATTGCAAATGTAGCGCGCCCTGTACCTCTAATTAGGAATTAAATACGAAACCCTTCTTTAAGCTAGATATCGAAAACATCACTTCCTCCTCCGACCCCCTGGACGCACATGGTCCAATGCTCATGAGCGCCGGCATTCCTAGCTGGTTACGCTTCTGACGCCAGCACTCGTTGCCAGCCACTCTTTCTCTCTCTTTCCTTCCCTCTAAGATCGTTATCATTTCGCCAACCGCCCGGCCGATCCGATCTTGACCATCTTCCCACCGTGACTCTGTACTAACTTCGACCATTTCTCTCCACCTATGTCAAGGCCTTACAATACGCATAGCTATGCAGCTACGCCAACGTGGTCACACCACGTGCTCCAAACGCGTTTAAATCTCTCACCCTCGTGAATGAAATGGCAATACTTTTTATTATCCGATAGTCACGATAATCTTTCCTAATTTTCTTTACTTCAGGAAACACATATGGATAAAATTCCGTGTTGTCTGTCTTCCATGGTCTGTCTGTCGAGAGTGTATCAGCGTCAAAGAATAGTCCCCAAGTCCATGCACACAACCTGGCAGTACGGCTCGCACACTTAACCAGGTTTCCATGCATTCCTTGGTGCGATCCAAACCATACAGATTCCAAAGCAGTTCAGGCAATTCCGCTTCGACTCTGACGCTAATACTGCCAATGACAAAAAAGCTCCCACCTTTCGCTATCTCTTCACTTCTCATCTCTTTACGTGATAGATCAGATTTATGTTACTCTTACATCTACTTTATTTTTTATTCGCCATTTGCCATTAATATCCTTGCATTAAATGTACGTTTTTTGTCTATCTAAAATACTTGTATGTGTTCTTTCTACTTCGTACATCTTCCTTTCTCCTTCTACATCTCCAGTGACACAGCCGTCAGCTCCAAACCACGAGGATCCAAAACATTCGACTCAAACATCCATCACGCTATTCATTCCTAAAAAAAAAGAAGTTAATAAAATTGGAATAGGTTAATTTGAAAAGAGAAAAAAAAAAGAGAGAAAAAGAATTATCACCAAATTTTAAGCATTGATTAACGAACACAGTTTTTTCACAGGGAGATTGTCTTCGTTCCTGACCTTCGGAGTTAGTCAGAAGCAATGATAGTCGATACAAAAAAAAAGAGAGGATATTACCCGTGGCTGGCCGCGTGTGTGAAACTTATTTTGGCCAGGCAGATTTTTCTATAAAATGAATTGTGTATTTTTCAAACAAGTATCAAATAATTTTTTACAAATTATTGATCAAGTTCTTTATTATTGAGAAAGTTGTTGTCTCTCTCATTGATTATTGATTTGCAGCTTATGAGTGGATTTTGATAGGGCCTTATAATTTGTGGAAAAAAAGAGGCTCCAAATGCCAATGGAAAACAAAGCGCAATTTTTGATTGTCCGTATGAAAGAGAAATCAGCAGTGGCGAAGCAAAACGGGGATTTAGTAGGGAGAAGTCATGTGACAAAAAATCCCATTTTTTTCGTCAACAGAACCCTTTAAAATAATGGTTCGCTGGAGCCTGCCTGGGGAGGGGTGCTCGAAAAGCATTTTGAAAAGTAGTTCACCTACTGAAATTTTACTATACATTATAGAGGCACCGAGGGTCCGCGGCCTCCAAGTTGGAAACCACAGCATAAAATGATGGAAATGTTATTATATATCACACCTCCTCCAACTATAAACCAATGTTCATCTATATCGAATTCGTTCAAGATAATTTCCTGATTCTACTGGACTAAAAACAAAATTGTGGATTAATGATTTGAACAAATTCAGAATGCATTGACGCCATGATGCCCCGGAGCAAAAACCTGGCAGATCTTGGGAAAGGTTCAACAATGGACTCTAAATAATAATGATAATAATAATAATTATGGTAATGATGATGATAATAAAAATAATAATGATAATAATAATGATGATAATAATAATAATGATAATAAGTAGTAGTAGTAGTAGTAGTAGTAGTAGTAGAGGTAGTCATCATCATCATCATCATCATCATCATCAGTCTTTTAACGTCCGTCGTTGGACATAGACCTTCTCCAGGATTTGACACACTTCTCCATCATGGGCATTGCGGAGCCAGTACTTCCTGAACTTGTCTAGCTTGTCTCTCCATCTAACATTTTACCGGCCTCGGTTGCACATGTGGTCTCAGGGGATCCATGTTGTGAGTTGCGATGTCCATCGATTGTCTGCCATTCTTGCAACATGGTCAGCCCACCGCCATTTGAGATTTTTAATGGATTTTATGATGTCCCTGACCCTTGTCTTTTCTCGGATGTATTATGCTGTCTTGTGGTCTCTCCACGTGAGGCCCAGCATTATTCTTTCATGTGCACGTTGCATAGTTCTCAATTTACGGGTCTATCTCTTAGTAGTAATAGTAGAAAAATGGTAATAACAAGTGTGGGGGCACTCAACGAATATCGGTTGCATTGCAGTAATGTCCTGAGAGACTACAGGAATACTTGAGAATATTTAAAAATTTGAGACTTACGTTATGAGAATGACAAAATAACATTTATTTCAAACTGAATTATAAACGTCGATTAATTTAACAGTAATTTTTTCCTTCCACTGACGATGTCGTTTCGTCATTCTTTTTATGAGCGAAATCCAAGTCATAAAATCTATTTCGGTTAATTTTGAATCGTGCATTAGATGCTTTAAAAGTAATTAGATTAAAACTGAAAAAAAAATCGACCAACAAATACTTGAACAAAGTGTCAGGTGATTTCTCTCCTGAATTTGTGATACATTGCTCTGTACTATATAATTAATATATGGAGCATTTGTTTTTCTAATTTAATGAAGATAATTAGATTTACAAATTCAACTGCTGGTTGAAATTGGTCAGCAAAATCTTTTGTCAAAATTATTTTAAAAAAAATAGTATTTTCAAAGTAATATATATATATATATATATATATATATATATATATATATATATATATATATATATATATATATATATGTGTGTGTGTGTGTGTGTGTGTGTACAAAGAAAGTTGTTATTTACGTTGACTCTGAGTTTCATGCCAGTGGTGCAATCGTCAGACTGACTACTACTACTGAAAAAGTGTTCTCTAAACATTCATGTACTTATGCTCTATCCCCGATATCGAGCACTATCAATGCATAGATAATTTAGGACTAAAAAAATTACACACTTACACACACACACACACACACACACATATATATATATATATATATATATATATATATATATATATATATATATATATATATATGACGTGGATTCGCTGCACAAACAAGTTTATGCTTCTTCCCTTTCTGGGCCTCATCAGGCGATTATGTATTTCCAGCTCTACTCTGAAACAACTTGACTTTCTAAGTATAAAGTTGAATGTATCGAGCCCCTTATGAAATAAATTCATCACATATCAGACATTACTTTATATTATGCTATATTGCTATATTGCTAAACTGATCTGTACCACACACACACACACACACACACACACACACACACACACACACATATATATATATATATATATATATATATATATATATCTATATATATATATATATATATGTAGTGCTATAGGTGGATGTTTTTTCCCTTGTCTGTTTATATGAATACATCGATGCAAAGGAAAATAAATAGTGCGAATCAGCTAGAAAAAATACCACAGCAAGGCTATGGATAACATTATGACAATTGCATCATAGACAATAGTGTGAAGCCATAAGTAGTTACTGATTCTATTTTTTACGTGTAAAAACCCTTTAAAGAACACAAAAATTATTATTGACCCCTCCAAAACATATGCACATGCCAAAAAGCTGTCGGTTAGTTAAGGGAGTCTTTAATACCAAAGAAGGGGGATGACCCCCAAGAAGGGAAAAAAGGGTTTTGAAGAGAAGAGCCAGATGAGAAATGAAAAAAAGAAAGACTGAATGCGTGTCAGATGATAGAAAGCAAATAAAGTAAAGTAAAAGTAGATGGATAGAAAAGAAAAAAAAGAAAGAAAGAGAAAGAAAAAGAAATAATCAATAGTGAGAGAAAAAGAAGAAGGAAAATACAGGCAGAACTAATAAAACAACAATAGAGATAAAAAGTATAAGAAAATGTAGACCAGACAGAAAAAGAGAAAGAAAAAGAAATAATGGCGGAAGAATAGGGAGAAAGACAGATAGAAATAAAAACAACAAAAAACAAACAAACAAACAAAAACCATCACGTGGCTAACTTCTCTTGGCAACATGCCGTGTTGGGGCTGATCAATTAAAAAAACGGGAAAAGATATGATGAATTGATAAATTACTCCACTCGCCTTTCGTTTGGTAGTTATTACGTCTGATGTAAAAAAATTAAAAAAATAAAAACAACAACAAACAAATGTGAATGCTACCGGGCACAAACTAAGGGATCAATTTAGCATAAAGTTACATTGCATTTCTAAAAAAAACCTTAACAAAGCTACAACAAAGGCTGTTCAGCACTCTAGCTCTAGGTGTGACCTGTAGGCGTGATACAAACATAGTTAGCCAGCCAGACAGCCAGACCACCTTAAAAACTGAAGAGACCTGTGTTGACTGTGTTAGTGACTGTTTTGGCTGACGGTTTCCTAGTTCCCACAATAAGCTGTGTTTACAACCAGAGAAAACTGACACCGTTGTTTGTTTCATAAGCCTACTCTCGCCTGCGAGTATTATTTCTTTTCATATCATTCACCAGTCGATTGTCCACTTACCTAATAATCAAGATTTATAAACGTTCCGTGAAACTCATAAGACGCGAAATGCACTCAAAAACTTGGCTACTTTTCCGTTATTGCCAATTTTCACAGAACATTTAGTTCTCTCTCTCTCTCAATGCACTTCAGTTTTGAATCGTTCTTCCTTCTTTCAGTTCATTCCGTTGTCATGACTACGGCTGATATGATCTTAGAGGAGCTGCCAATTTTAACTGTAAGAAGGAAAAGTTTTGCAGACAAATCTGCATTACTGAAATAATTACCCAAGATTCAAGAAAGAATCTGGGTTCATACGAACGTACTTATTTGTTTTTTTTCTTTTTTAAAAAAATTTAAATTTTGAAGCTTTGAAAGAAAAAACTAAGGATGTGAAAGATCTCTGTATCATGATTTAAAGTTTTTGTTCCAGTGTCATTGGCGGCGCAAATCCGGCCAGGCATTCAGTTCCAGGTTCTAACCATCAGCTTGTATCAGCGAGGACGAGCTGAAAGTATTGTTACCTAGTCTTAGAAATATCAAAAACAGTGCAGTAGTTCAGGATTTAGCAATTAATTTCTACTCCCAGGGTTTGTGTAGTTCATTTTGCTGAAATGACCATCAGAAATCACATGCACATATACATACACATAAAGTCATAATCATCCACACACACTCACTCATATATAATTACAAATGCATTATTTTCATTTGAAACTATGCTTAAACTGACATCACTTCATTACACGATGCACATATCAGTTAACCTAGACAGCGAACTTGCGTTCAACTGGAAGCTGTCCTAACGCGACGCCGCTGTCACCATTGAGCTAAAACAGCCTGCAATGGTAAGAGCAGCGTCATGTTAAGGCGGCTACCTGTTGGACACAGGTTCGATTCCTGCAGCAGCCCACTTCGTTAATTGTTTATTCTTTTTAAGCTATCTAGGCCGACTGATACATTCACCAAGTAATAACAGAATGTTAGTTCAAATAAAGTTCCAAATAAAAATAACGTATTCATAATAATTGTGTTGGATATATATCCTTTTCTATATATATATATATATATACTTATTTACAAAATTGTGCATAAGATTATGTAGGTATGTGTGTGTGAGTGTGCGTGCAGGCGTTAGCATATAAATATGCTAATGCCTGCGCACATATCTATTTTTTATCTATCTATTGTTAAATTCCTAGAAAGTTGACTTTATCATCGCAGTTAGTCAAACATAGAAGATAGATAGATAGAGAGAAAGCGATAAGGAGGAAGAGAGAGAGAGAGAGAGAGAGAGAGAGAGAGAGAGAGAGAGAGAATGATTCCATGACGTCAACTCACGTTTTACTTTTTCTTTCAATTTTTATCAAACTTTTTTCTTTCTTCTTGACTCCCCTTAGCCCTAACCGTCCATAGCAGAAACATGAAGCTTAGAACGCACACATCCTCAATAAATAAAGAAAACATTTCTTGGGGGGGGGGGGGGATTAGCTTAGTGTCTGAAATAAATGCGCTTAGAGCAGGTTTTGACACTGAAGCAATCAGGCTTGTCTATCTATCCCGGGCCAAAATCTGCTGTTTAGAGTCATATAATTCCAGTGATGATATTTACTGTATTGGGTAAAAGCCTATTTTACCAGCAGTGGGGGAAATATTACGATTCATTGGTAAGGGCATGTCTTTTTACTTCTCATTTTGAGATGAGTTTCCCTTCTCAAAAATAAGGTAGGTTTACCATCCCTTGACTCGGTAAAATCTTCCCCAGAAAAACTTATTAATTAAGGATGACTTTTTCTCTATCTGCTTTTTTTTATCCCAATTACCAATTTCACCCCTACCTATATTGATGCCTGCGATCTCGATAATACTGAATCAGATATCAATTTTAAAGTCAGTCATTGTATTCAGGTTCAGATCTTTATCAATAATATCTAAGACATTTGCAGAGCGAAGTACTCGCACAACGCCCAACCTGCACGTACGCACAACCCACACGTACACGCAATGCAACCCCAACGCATACATCCACACGCTCCCCACCCAATCATAGACACACACGGGCACGAGCGTACTGAAACTTCTATAAGTAGGTTTGAATGTACACAAAGACATACATTTATGAGAGCTATTACAAAATTCATTCCTTTTTTTTTCCTTCATCTTAAACGCTAGTTTATTCTTGCTGTCAAAACATGACAGCAGTAATCAATTGATTTTGCAATTGCATTGTACTTATATAATATTAAAAACATAATGATACAGAGCATTTTCTTATAAATGTTCAATGTTTCCTGAATATCAAACTGACCTAAAAGTAAGTAAAATGAACATACAATTTATCAAGTTTAACGTAATGTAAAATTCTATTTCTGTCGGGTTACGTCGCCAGAGGTCACTGATGAAGTAAACGTGACAGACGATAAATGTGCATTGCCAATTATTCTATGTATGGATTAGATTGCAAATTTAATAGTTTTTATGTGTAGCCTCTCTATGCTTCGATTGTTCTATTTGATATTGTATAAGAAAGAATAAAGCAAGTGTCTCAATTTAGCAAGTCAACATTCCATGCAATCATAACCTGAAACTTTGGAGACATCTTGCATGCCATACCACCGATGGTTCAAGATTGAAGAAGCCACAAATATTACTCGTGAACAATGCATTGTAATCAAATTCAAGACGAGGCGCTCCGCAGAATCTCTTTCTCTGTTTCTGCTCTGATTTATGTCCCTATCTCTGTTTCTGTCTCTGTCTGTCTACCACTCTTTATCTCTCTCTCTCTATATATATATGAATGCTTGTTCTTCTGTGTACGAACGGGGTGCATCAATGACGACAGCCTTATGCAGTTATTAGCTGAACGTTGTTTTGAAGTTTTCACTGTATTGTCCGATCTACGTGATTAATGGATAACCGTTGGGCTAAGCACATTGACAAGCAAATAGATTATGTAAAAGAATAGATTAGAATGTGAAAGAGTAGTGTGAAAGAAAAAAATCTTCGTTTCATAATCTAGCTTCGAATTTATTAATGAAATTTGTTCCGGACGCAGGTATATGACGCAGTTTAAAGTTTTGCATGAAATAAATTATAAATCACAGTGGCACATATACATACATACATACATAAGTGCGCGTGCACACACACACACACACACACATATATATATATATGACCGTGTACATGCATACATATATATGTGTGTGCATGCACTCATATAAGTATGTGCGTGTGCCTAGCTTAGACCAATAGATAGCAAAGTAATCTGGTAGACCATTTGTGAAGTGAATTCAATCCTCACAAATTGCTCACTATTGTGGCCTTGTGCCAGACTAAGCCAAGCTGAATGAAAATCTATATGAATATGTGTTTAGCGCTGCTGGGTAACTATTTATATAAGTATTTGATGATCTTTAATTAAAGAATTTGGAGTTAGGATTTGGGCTAGGACCATTCATTGATTAAAGCAATTGTTCATCATCATCATCATCATCATCATCATCATCATCACCAGAAGCTTTTTAGTGTCCGTCGTTGGACATAGAACTCCCCCAAGATTCGCCAGACCTCTCTATCTTGGGCGTCGCGGAGCCAGTACTTTCTGAATGTGTCTAGTTCGTCACGCCATCTTACTTTCCATGGACCACAATTTCGCATATGATCTCTTGGGATCATGTTGGGAGTTGTGATGTCCAGCGGTTGTCCACCATTCTTGCAACATGCCGGGCCCTTTGCCATTTGAGATTTCTAATGGTTTCTATGATATCGCAGATTCCTGTCTTTTCTCTGATATACTGTGCTCTCTTATGGTCTCTCCATGTGAGGTTGAACATGATTCTCTCATGTGCCCATTGCATGGTTCTCAGTTTGAGGGGCAATCTTTTGGTCAGGTTCCATGTCTCTGCTCCATAGGTGACCATCGAAGGAGTACATTGGTTGTATACTCTTCTTTTTAGGACTAGTGATATTTTCTTGATCGTCGAGTTCGCTCTTCTGAAAGCTTGCCAACCAAGTGTGATTGTTTGCTTGATTTCTTCTTGTTTCGAGTATATCATGGAGATTCATTGTCCTAGGTAGATGTAGTGGTCTACTTTCTTCAGCTCTGCGTTTTCGATTTTGATCGTTTTATGTTTTTCCTCAACATGTTTGTTGTACATGTCATTTGTTTAGTTGAAGTTCACATGAAGGCCAACATTCTTGCTTTTTTCTTTTAGTTCGTCTAGCATTATTTGGAGATAATGAAGGTTCTTGGTAAAAACAATGTCGACAGCAAATCTGAGGTTACTTAGGTACTCACCGTCTATTCAGATTCTTTTGTGTTCCCAGTCTAGGTTTCGGAAGATCATCTCATTTGCTTGTGAAGAGTTTGGGTGAGGTGGTATCACCTTGTCTTATTCCTTTTTCAGTTTGAAAGGGGTCGGAATCTTTATGCAACCTGGTGTGTCAGTAGAATTGTTACTGGTATTGGGCGTAGATGGTATAGTTTACGTTTTGAACATACAGGTGATTTGCTTTTCAGTGTGTCTCTATTTATACCAAATGCTTCTCAACATAACGTTATGCACTGCAAAAGGAATAAAAACACAGAGAAGATAGCAAAAGCTATCAGAAAAGGGAAGAGCTTGAAGCGTGCTCAAGCGGAAGACTACTCTGGCAAGGAAAAGAAAAGAAGAAATTAACAAAAGTAGAGACAAGATATCGAGAATAACTGAAATGATGAAAAAATTGAAATTAAAAAACAGAACCAATATATTCCAAAAGAATTCATGCAGGATTTAAAAGAAATAAAAAAGAATTTTAGAGATATCCTGGTATTCGGAGACAAAACAAGAAATATTTGCAACATCAAACCAGAAAAATACGGAAAACTACTAAAAGAAAGCATCATAGATTTTTACAAAAAATGTGACTGAAACATTGAAAACAACCTAAACAAAGAAGCCGAACTTATCGAAGTCAAAATGAAATATTCACGACAGAGTAAGGACAATACAAATATAACAAGCATACATAACGTTAAAAGACCGTAGAACCAGCTTCAACATCCACTAACCTGAATGCAACCTCAACAACCTAACAAAAAACACCTTGGATAATATAAATGCGGATCTAACGACCAAATTAAATTTCAACCTATGGAGGAACACCAAAGACGACATACACTGGTTCAATCACATTCAAGAAGAAGACAAATACGTATCTATACGATTCAACATTAGATTGAAAAAGAAATGGCACATCACTGCAGATAAATAATCCTTAGTCAACGAGACCAAATATTGATTAAAAAGAAAACCCAAACGGTTTTAATAGCCCCAAATCATTGACATAATAATTCAGAATATTTTAACCATTCTTCTCTACCCTCTCTAAGAATCAAACCTAATATACTTCAAAAACTCATGATTGCATGCATTACTCAAGTTTCCTTCTGTGACTGCAAAAGCCACATCTACGCTCAAACCAAGGGCATTGCTATGGGATCACCTCTCGTGTTATTTTTCGAATCACTGTACTGTTAATTTTTAAATAATTTTTCAACGGTATGGATAAACCCACCATTTATGTTTTATACATCGATTACATCTTCGTATTGACCCGAATTGGTGAAGAGATAAAATGACTAAAGGTGGTCTTTGAAAGTAATTCCGTCCCTCACTTTACTTATGAAATTAAAATAACAATAGCAAAATCGCCTTCTTATATGTCCTAGTCGATTCTAACAGCAATTATTTAATCACATCACTATACAACAAACGATTTGCACCAACCCTTGCTTCCGTAACTATCTTGTGAATGCCCCCACAGATATAAGACGGTCGTAATAAAAAAATAACACCGAATTAAACTAACAACCTATTCCTGAATACACTTCTATGAATAATTGAGTAACACTAAACAAACCCTGATTAGCAACCAGATTTCCAAACTATGTTGTTGACGGACAGATTGGATCAAGTATAAAGATGATTAACAAAAGCAATGATAACAGTCTTGATCTAAACAAAAATATCATAAACTCATTGCACCCTGACTATAGACCCAATGGAAAAACAATGACGAAAATAATCCGAAGATACGTTTCACCTGTTGAAAAAAAAAAAGACTAAACACATGCTGTGAAAAATTGAAAACTTGCAACCTTTTGTTAACGCGACAAACGGAGCGCCATCTACCAGCATAATTTTGAAGAAACATTACACTACAACCAATATTCGTCAGCTCCTTGTGGACAACACAATTTTTTTTATGTAAAACTAATCCCAAGAAGAGATTTCAAATAATGGAAGCTCTTCTGATTAAATCAAATCATCCTATAATCAATAAGATATCTTTCGACATAAGCATGGGTGATTTTAAATGCACGTAGCACCTGCACGTGCAGATGACAAACACGCACAAACACACACATTTATTGATATATATATATATATGTATTGTTGCAATTTATGTAAGTAGAGCGCTCAATATCTTTGTAGATATAGCTATTATAATGATAATAATACGAGATTTTATGTTTCTCGAGATTTATTTCACGACTATTTGTTTCGTGTGAGCGGCCAAAAGTGGTCCTCATTCGTCAGGTGGACTTCAATTCTGCAGCAATAGTGACTGTCCACAGTTTGAGAACATATCAATTGCCCCCTTTTTTTCTTCTTTGCTTCAAAATTTTCTAGTCTAGACAATTAAGTCGGTCAAGGTCGTCAGGGCATGAAGTCATTTCCGCTGTTTTTTCGAATATTATTTTTTAGTCTGTTGTGGCTTCTGCAAGAATTGTGTCTCAGGTAAAATGTCGGTGCATAATTTTTTCATTTTGTTTTTTTTCCTCTTTTGATCTAAGTGTATCATTGTTGTTAAAATCGTACTTTATTTGTGTATCCAGTCCGTCTTATCTCATGTCTTCCTCATTTATCTCCTTTTTCTTTCTTTCTTTCTCTCCTTTTTTCCTTTTTCTAATTTTCTTTTCTCTTTTGTCCCTTTGTATGCGTGTGTGAGTATTTCTTGTTTTATACAGTTGAATTTTGGACTGAAAGTCATGTACACACACTTGCATATGCATATCCATTCATTCGCACCTACACATGCTCATATATCATTTTATTATTAATCTGTTATTGGTTTTCATTTTCTGTTTTTATTCAACTTTTTGAAACATACTTTTTGTGTGTGCATACTTTTCATTCATGTTTAGTTTCGTCTTGGTTATGGTATCAACTAATGTTTATTTTAGGCTGTTATTACTACATGCACTCGGAGACACGATATGCAAAGATGACACGGTACTCTACAGAGACGACGGTCTCATAATACCAGGATACAAAAACAGCGAATAAACAAACAAAATGAGAGGAAATTATAAAAAATAGTTCAAAGACATAGTATTCAAAATGGAGATAGTAACACAACTCAAAACAGAAAACTTCCTTGATCTAACATTAGATCTAGAAAAAGGCATCAAAAAGACAAACCATGTAGGAAAGATGATAATCCACCAATAAACATGTACATTTTATCCAATCCAGTCATCAGCAGTCCAAGAAGACTGACAGATAATTCATCAAATGAAGTGTGATTATTTTATCTAGTTATGCATATTTAATTTTTCTATGTAGTGGTTGTTTGGTTAATTTCTTGTTGTTTTATTGATATAACGAGGAAACACAACAATACGACAATGCAAGCAGAAACTAATATATACCCAAAAGACATTAATATAAACAAAAGGAAAAGAGAAATTTGGTTTAACCCACATTTCAATAAAAAAACAAAATAGGAAAAACATTATTGAATCTCGTGGACAAAACCATACCACAAGCACTCAAGTTACAAAGAATCTTCAATAGAACAATCCTGAAAATTAGTTATAGTTGCATAGACAACATGGAAATTAAAAAAAACAAACACAACAACTTGATCAATAAGAAATGCAACTGCAAGACAAAAAACAAATGCTCACAACAATCAGGCGTAGGAAAAGAAACGTGATATGAACGGCTACAGTCAAAACCGATGATGACCCCAACAATACAAAAATATATATAGGAGCGGTCCAGAAAACATGGAAGGTAAGATTTGGAAACCACAATCATTCAACAACAAGGATTATAAAAAACAAACAGCATTAACGAGAAACATATGGAAAGAAAAAGAACAAACAAACAAGAACACCTACAATAACATGGAAAACAATGAAACAGCCCGTCCCATATAACAACGCAACTAAAAATGCATGATCTGCCGAGAAGGAAAACTCACAATAACATCATGCTGAAAAAACGATCAACTGTTGAATAAAAGAAACGAGGTTATATCAAATTGCAGTCCATCACAATGGCTGCATGAAACTGATCAGTGACATCAATACTGTAAATATCTATTTACGCCCTGTTAGATATAAATGTGTGTGTGTGTGTGTGTGTGTGTGTGTGTGTGTTGAACAGAAAGTAAGGGTGCAGTTTTGCATTACAATTACATTATAAATCAACCCCTTCTCTGAAACGTCTGAAATTGCAAATGAATACTTCCTATAGGACTTCAATTGTTGCCATCGAATGGCATAAAGTTCTACTATGTTGAATCAATATTGCACTTGGTGAATATACGGAATCATCACACTTAAGGGATCTTTACACAGCCTTTTTACTTTGCTGAGAATAAACAAATCACAGATATGACACAAAACCGTTTTTGTTTGATAGCTAATCATTCTTGCTTTATGAAATATCACTCATCATCACCATTCATCATCATCAGTCTTTTAGCATCCGTCGTTGGACATAGACCTTCTCCAGGATTTGCCACACTTCTCTATCATGGGCGCCTCGGAGCCAGTACTTCCTGAACTTGTCTAGCTCGTCTCTCCATCTAACATTTTGCAGGCCTCGGTTGCGCATGTGGTCTCGGGGAATCCATGTTGTGAGTTGTGATGTCCATCGATTGTCTGTCATTGTTGCAACATGGCCAGCCCACCGCCATTTGAGATTTTTAATGGATTCTATGATGTCTCTAACTCTTATCTTTTCTTGGATGTACTGTGCTGTTTTGTGGTCTCTCCATGTGAGGCCCAGCATTATTCTTTTATGTGTACGTTGCATGGTTCTCAGTTTACGGGCCTGTCTCTCGGTTAAGTTCCATGTTTCAGCTCCATAAGTGACTATTGGGAGGATGCATTGGTTATACACCCTTCTCTTTAGGATTAATGGGATGTTCTTATTTTTGAAGGTTGAGCTAGCTCTGCCAAAGGCTTGCCATCCCAGTGTGATTCTTCGCTTGATTTCTTCTTCTTTTGAGGGTCTCATGGAGATTCGTTGTCCTAGGTAGATGTAGTGTTCTACTTTCTCGAGTTCTGTGTCCTCGATTTCGATCGTACTGTTTTTATCTCCAATGTGGTTGTTGCACATGATCTTCGTCTTGCTGAAGTTCATGTGTAGGCCGACTTTCTTGCTCTCTTCATTTAGTTCATCTATCATTAGTTGGAGGTCGTGTAGGTTCTCTGCGAAAAGGGCTATGTCGTCTGCAAATCTGAGGTTGCTCATATACTCGCCGTCTATTCTAATTCCTATACTCTCCCAGTCTAGCCTTCTGAAGATCATCTCGCGGCAGGCTGTGAAGAGTTTCAAACTAGATTAAATTATTCAAATTAACAGCATATCTTTTTCAGATCAGTTAGAGGAAAGAATATTGAAATCCCACGATATTGAGGAAAAAATATGGAATCACCAACAAAAATAATTTGTATGTTGCTTGCTTTCTCCCAAGATTTTATGATGGCCTCAACTCTGCTTCCAATTTTCTCGAATTGCGATCAAAGATCAGCTTTGCCAGATGGAGCCTCGTTATGGAGCGTTTAAAAAGATTCTGTCGTAATTTTCAATCGAACTGAGACTGGACTGTTTGCTGGCCTTGTCAAAGAGTTGACATGTCTTTCCAGAAGAAAATCTTTAACACTCTTTACTTGTGTCAAGATGCATTATCACCTTGAAAAATAATTTCATCATCGCCAAATCTATTTTCTATCAATGGAATGAGAAGAGTGTCCAAAATGTTAATGTACACCTGTGCATTGATTGTTGGGGTAATGATTGCCACCTCTTCTTGTCTTTTACCTGTCATGCAACCACATATCATAGACGAATGTGGAAATTTGCATGTTTTTCTCAGGTAATCATCTTTATGCGTTTCATTGGAACCTCACAAGAAAAAGTTCCAATATCATCGTCTTGGCCAATGCAGATTCATGATTAATCACTGAATATCACTTTCATCCAATCATCTGTACCCCATGGCTGCTTCTCGTCAGCCTGCTGTAACCTTGCTTTCTTCTGTTTAGATGTTAATGCTGGTTTTCGTTTGGCTTTTTCGTATTTAGATTCCATTTAATTCGGTAGAATTCTCACAGTTTTGTCACAGACATTGACTTTCGTTTCAGCCAATTTTATTTCATTTGTTTTGTTGTGCATTCTCTACTTTCAAGGCAAATTGGTTCGAGTTTTCTATTCTATCACTTAGACATCTTCTGTGTATGTTTTGCTTTTATAACCTTCCAATTATGTTTATACCTGCACCAAATCTTTGACAGCTGACTAGAGTAGCCCACCCCCCCATTTCAGACTGCCAAGTAAGTATTTTTGTAATCAGTGGTTGTGTATATACATGTCCATGTAGTTTATATGATATACTATACTTACAAGTATATAACGATAACATAGATGTTATTGGACGCTTGGTCATCGATTTGTTGAGAAATATTTCTTAGTAGAAATTGAATAGGCTGAAGTCACCACTGTAATTTGAATTCGTTTGGAGAGAAATTAAATGATCACCTGACTTTTTAAATAAGGTAATGCTCATAGTGTCTTTTGAATAGTAAAAAATGTATATATTTAGATAATATACCTCGCATAAATGAATCGCCGTAGCCTGTGCATGTACCAGAACTAATTTTCTACAGAAATTATCTAAGATTATCTAAAAATTGATCTTTTATCTGAAAAAAAAATACTAGCACAAAATTTGGGCATTGTTGGTAAAAAGTAATCATAGCCCTCCCCCTAAGCTCTTTTCTTGAAAAGGCCTTTTGTGGGGGGGACGATGATAAACTACCTGAAAGAGAAATACAAACATGACTGAAATAAAAAAAATATACGTTCTTATGTATAGTCAAAAGAGGTTTCAATAAGATGCTATATGCGTGTTAGAGAAAAAAAAGGATATAACATATTTTAACGCAATGTTAGTGGTGATAACGCAGGTGTAAAAAAGCATTCTGAGAGTATAGATGAATATTACATTGTTAGAATGTACACGTAAAGAAATTAGCTTTGAAGCAAGGATATTTTACATATACGGTATGCACAGATATACATACACAAAATAGTGCACGCTGTTTATATTTTTGAATTTATATTGAACACACGGACGTTGTATCGAACAGAGACACTCAAACTGATTTCGACCAAAATGAATCTGATTCTGTTTCTTTCTAAATTTATTTACTGGGTAGTAGCTATCTATTAGCTATCTATTTATGTACCACGCGTACAGACCACGCCAATGCAGCCAGTGGACTGAACATTTAAATATTTACTCCTCATATATGGAGGCAGGATTAGTGACTAGCTTTCTAAACAATTTTGCGTATTTGTTATCAACCACAAATCCTCGACTTGGCCATCTTGTTTATGTCAATTATCTGTTTTTTTTCCATATAAGGCACACCTTTACCTCTTCATTGTAAGCTGACTTCTTTTTTTGTTATTTTTTGGTCTCTCTCGACATTAACAATAGGTATTTTTTCTTTTAAAAAATTGTGGATAGTTTGGATGTAAAAATCCCAGTGTGATTTATCGCTTCCATTTTCCAGGGCTGTCTCCGGTTTGTGCTGATACCACTTGTTCGGACAATTGAATCTCATTCGTTTGTTCAGTTCCCAGAGTATCATTGTTGCTAGACTGTCGTGGGTGTTTTTGTACTCTTTCTTGGTTAGTTGGCTTCATTAACTGGTTATGTGATTGACGGTCTCATCACACCAGTTGCCTAGTGGTTACCGCTGAAGGCTGAGTGACAGTAAGTCTCCTCAGGTCTTGAGCCCACGTCTCATCTCTCCCTCACCCATCACACTAGTGCTGTGGTTCACACCTCCGCTATCATTCAGATGTTTTTTATTTTCTATTTTTTTAATTTTATTATTATTATTATTATCATTATTATTATTATTATTGTTGTTGTTGTTGTTGTTGTTGTGGTTGTTGCTGTTGTTGTTGTCCCCCCACTACACGACCCTTGGAACAACCAACATCTTTTGCCTCAATCCGTGTCGAATTTTCCCCTCAGATGGGTTTGATAATCTTTTCGTTTTTTTTCAATTGATAACCCTTTGTTGCAGACATTTCTCTTTCCGATCGGCCAAGTTCAACAGCTTTCTATGGTCTACAAGCACTCTCTGTAGCTCTCCAAAGCTGAAGAGTGATTTTATGCAAATCCCTCTTCAGCTGCAGAGAAGTGATTTCAAATTTTATTCTTCAGCATTGAAAGATTCCATACTTCTATTCCTATACGTGACCTGCTGTTAATTCAAATGATTTAATCTAATTTGTTTGAGGTGCATATTTCATGGGGCAGAATGTTCAGCAGTCAAACAAAAATTTTTTTGTGATTTATTTATTTTCTGCAAAGTAAAAAAGCTGGATGAACATTCTGAAAGTGTGATGATTCCATAATTTTTACCAGGGGTGTAAGTTACGCAGATAGTAAGATAACGAGTGATAGGCGAGTCCATACGATTTGCTAGGTGCACTGCGGGTTTATAAAGAGATATATACTCAGATTAACCTAGTCTGGCGAAGGGCTACAACATTAGCGCACCAAATGAGAGCCAATAGCCTGTGAGACTTGTTTATTAGCTCTAGGACAGACGTCCTTGAAACATACAAAAATATTGGTAGGTAGGTAGGTAGGTAGGTAGTTTGGTAGGAAGGTGAGATTGTAGGAGGAGCAAGCGTATTTATAGCCTTGTGCCGTATAAGGCGAAGTTTACGACGAGCAAGGTTATTAATTATCAAAGTGATCAATTCAAAAGTTGAACAGTAAATGAAATTTCCATTAGTCATAAGGATTTACCACTAGAACTTGTCGCAGTGTTTACGCCTATGAACTTGCTGTTATCTGTGCATCAATCGACCTCTCCCTATCAACTATTAAAGAAAAAACTGTTGGCAAAATTTCGACGAATTCCAAAAGTCTAGCAGCAAAGGTGGGGGCGTGCAGATGGCACAGCCAATTGTAAGGGAAATGAACAGAATAATCAGGTATTTGTAGAAAGGAAAAAAAAATGAAATAAGTCAGCATGACACGCGAGTTCAAACGCAGGCGCTGTCGTAAAGCTATTGTTAGCATCTCGGTCTCGCAGCTTATTGTGAGTGTAGTGAGTTTGAGTATCACCAGGTATTCCCTGTCGTGGCCCCCTGCCAGATTTACTCGAGTTTTGTGAGAATCTACGTAAGTATAATCGTAAACAATGCCAGGGCTATAATTAGCAGTTTTATAGCGCAGCGGTGGCGACGAAAGGTCCGACTACGTTCCCTGCATTTTTTAGATGATCAGAAACCTTCAACCTATACGATCAATAAAAATTTCGACACAGGTTTCTTGAGTTTTTAAGCTGGTCCAGCAGTCTGGCTGGCTATGTATGTATCACACTTAAAGACCCCCGCCAATGGAACTAGAGGGCTGAAAATTTCAGCTTTTACTCTCCATTATGTCTAGAGGAGCGGTGCTTTTTTTTCTTTTCAAAATCAAACCTCTAAATAGGTTTTTAGTTGGGAGTTCAATTCGCTAGTTTAATTGATCCCTTAGTTTTTGTCACGTTTGATTTTAAAAAATTCAGACTTTTTGGGGATCACTGGCCAACAAAAGACGAAAACAGTAACTGATCAGTTGATCGATCCGTTTTTCTTTTCAATTCTTGAGTTGATCACCTTCAGTACAGCATGAGTAACTAACCAGACCTATTTTTCAATAGATGTATTACATCATTTGGGGGGGGGGATATTTTATAATCCACGTTACACTCCCAGAGCTCCGGCGCCCCTAGATCTCCGACGCCCCTAAACCCAGTTGCAGGATCTGCGAGTTTCACGCGCCGTCCTGGTGCAATTGCAGTGATTCTGAACCTCCTTCATCATCATCATCATCATCATCAGTCTTTTATCGTCCGTCGTTGGACATAGACTTTCCCCAGTATTCATTCCATCTCTTTATTGTGGGCGTCGCGTAGCCAATACTTCCTGAACCTATCTAGTTCGTCTCACCATCTCAAATCCCACCGGCCTCGGTACTGCATTTCATTTCTGGGGATTCATGTTGTGAGTTATGATGTCCATTGGTTTTCTGTCATTCTTGCAACATGACCATCCCATTGCCATTTGAGTTTCCTAATGGATTCTATGATGTCTCTAATATGCTGTGATGTCTTGTGATCTCTCCATGCACATGACATGGTTTTCAGTTTGTGGGTCAGTCTCTTGGTTAGGTTCCATGTTTCAGCTCCATAGGTGACTATTGGGAGGATGCATTAGTTGTATACTTTTCTTTTTAGGATCAATTGGATTTTTCTTGTTCTAGAAGGTTGATCTTGCACTAACGAAGGCTTTCCACCCTAAAATGATTCTTCGCTTGATTTCTCCTTTTGAGGCTGCCATGGAGACCTGGACTCCTAGATAAATGTAGTGGTCTTCTTTGTCCTGCTCTGTGTTTTCAGTTTTGATCGCTGTTTCAATATTGGTTGTACATGATCATCGTTTTGCTCAAATTCTGAAGGCCAGTTTTCTTGCTTCCTTCATTTAGTCAATCTAGAGGTGGAGATTCTCTGCAAAAAAGGACGATATCGTCTGCAAATCTGAGGGTACATAGGTATTCGCCGTATATTCTGATTCCTTTATTCTCTCCGTCTAAGTTTCTAAAGATCATCTTAAGGTAGGCTGTGAAGAATTCAGGTAAGCTAGTATCATCTTGTCTTACCCCTTTTTGGAGCTGAAAGGGCTCAGAGTCTTTATGTAACCTGATAAATGCAGTACTCTGACGTACACAGGGTCTACAACTTATCGTATGATTGCATCAATGACGTAGGGAATTTCTACGGAGTCGAAGGCCTTCTTGAAGTCTATGAATGCTACCGCTGGTGGCATTCTATATTCTGCAGCTTTCTCTTTCAGTTAGTCTTTTAAATGGAGATAGTCCTTGGTTGAGTAGCTTCTTGTAAAATCAGCTTGTTTCCGAGGTTGATTTTCGTTTAGTGTTTTTGTGATTCGGTTGGTGATAACTTGGGTGAAAAATTTGTAGTCGTAGTTTAGTTGACTTATTGTTCTGTAGTTGTTGAGGTTTTTTGAGTGTAATTTTCCATATAACAGCATTATGATTGCAGCATTCCAATCTTGTGGGACTTCACTTTGTTTTGGGCATAAGTTGAATAAAATAGCTAGTTTCTCAGCGATGATTTTACCAACTTTTTTGAGTATGTCAATGGTGATGTTATATGGTCCATGGGCTTTTCCTTTTTCGTTTCTTTGATGGCGTAACTTCTGGAAAGTCCTTGAATTGAGTGCTCGTGTCTTGCACATCCTGGCTACTGTTTTCTGCATCTTGTTCAGAGAAGTAGAGTTTATAGTAGAATTCTTAGGCACATTCGATGATACGGTCTATGTCTGTGGTTAAGTTTCCATCCTCTCCGAATACACTTGTTATTTGTTTCCGTCCTGTATTGAGGGTTTTGTTATTAGCTTTAAAGCCCCAACCTTTTTCGTGAATGGTTTCGATCATAGCCATCGTGTATCTCCTTTTGTCTTCTCTTCGTTTCTTTTGGATGGTTTTATTTAGTTTAGTTGCTTCAATTTTCTCTGTTGCTACCGGTGGCTTGAGTTCCCTGCGTTTCCCCATGAAGTTCTTGGTATCATTTGAGATTCTACTGATGATTTGTGGTTTAAACATAGTGGCGACTTCAATTAGAGAGGCGGTCAATTTGCCATTGAATTCGTTGATGTTGATGTTGGTGGTGTTGTTCTCTTCTGGTTTGGTAAGAAGATCGTATCTGTTCTTTAGTTCAAGCTTGAATGAACTTTTGGCACGTTTAGTGGTTGCTGCTTGGTATGGAATATTTTCCTGCGTTCTTTGTTGGTGTTATTGTAATTTTTACATCTTACCATTCTGTGGTCACTTCCTACGTTGACTTGATTTAGGACCCGGATATCTTTGTCACTTTTGCCCGCTAGGATGTAGTCTATTTCGTTCTTGGTTTTATGGTTAGGGCTCTTCCAAGTTTATTTTTTATCGTTTTTTTTTTCTTGAAGAAGATGTTTATGATTTTGAACCCGTTCGCTTGTTGCAATGGAAAAAGAGAAAAACTTGGGCACAGAACGAACCCTGATCCCTTTGGTCAGGCTACACAGACCAATGGTCATCTGCGTCAGCGTGGTTAGAAACGATTTTCCAATGTTCAGTAAGATAATCTTATCGGCCCTTGTTGGTGGATTCGATCCTTACTAGATCCCTCAGTACGGATGGTCTGATACCGAACTACTATAGTAATAAATGATATAAAAATAAATATTTACACGAAAAACTTCTTGTAACAATCGAATTGAAAAATCTCAATAGGATCAAGGTCTACGACAGAAAACCTATTTTGATTAGCATATTGTCTCTATAGCCGTTTCATTCAATCACCTATCTGTATTGATCCCGTAGTAAAATTCTTTTCCATGTATTCATTGACAAATATTTTGAAATAAGATGCGTTGGTGAAAATGTCGGCGTCTGCTCCATGCTTTGCATTTTGGGTATTTTTCACAAGATCCAGGGGAGGATTGAAAAAAAAATCCAAACAATACAATCACTGTCAATAACTGTCTATACCAAAGTCTTCATATCTCCCCAACCTTCATACAAGATTCCATTGATATATCTTGAAAAAAAAAGAATAAGATAATTATTTAATCTAAAATTAAAGACGTCATCTGATTGTAAATTACATATGAAATGTAAACAAGTAATTGGATTGGCTACAACTAATCATTTTTAATTCCGGTCGTTTCTCCAACATTTTAAACAAATTTCAGTCAAATGGATCGAGAATTCAGAAAAAAAATGAAACAAATTGGAACTTAAGATATATTTGCATGTTTGTAGAACTTGGCAATTTATTATCGGAGTAGCCATTTTATAGTGAACAAAACTTTGGACTATTCCCATTTCATTCAGATGTTTACTCGGGCCGTTTTGAGCCCCTGAATTACCCCTGGCAAACAATACGAATGTGCGATGTATTGACACTTTTAACGAATTGCAAATAGCAGTATGTGTTGGTTTCATTTTAAGCCAATTATAACATTGACATTTCTTTTTCTTTTTTCCACCCAAATGGACATATTCACACTTCTGTGCAAAAATATCTCTGAGTTTAAACAAGGATGTATTTCTTCCTGTTAACACACACACGGGGACATGCGTGCACGCACTCACAAAACACATGCGTGCGTGTGTGTGTGTTTGTATGTGTGTGTTTATAAAAATACATGAATGTGTTGTGCATGTATGACTGTGCGTGCATCATTTCCCATTTCCGTATGCCTCAATAAGTCGATATATATATATATATATATATATATATATATATATATATATATATATATATATATATATATATATATATATATATAAATAAAAAAACGATCCCCTCGCTTGAAGCTTTGAAAATTACGGATGGAGAAAAAATATTCCCCCCCTCTCTTGCCATAACTCAAACACACATATATGTATATGAAATTAGGGTAAATATCCACATGGCGTTGTCCTTCACACAATTTAGATACTATAAATCAAATTTCTCTCTCTCTCTCTCTCAACACACACACACACACACACACACATATATATATATATATATATATATATATATATATATATATATATATACATATGAGCATGTATGTGTATGTGTGCAGGTATGCGTGCGTGCGTGTGTTTATAATCTCATTGACTGCATCTATAAATCTCTCAATTAATTATCTATCTATGAATCTATTTCGTACATGAAAGAACAAGTGACTAACGTTGTGAAAACGTGCATTTTTTCTTTAACCCAAATACATTTATTTTTGCAACATCTGACGTCAATTGGAGCCGTGCCGCCATTGCTGTGATTATCATCGTAGAGAGCAACTTATGACAGAAAGGTCAGAGTTGACGATATTCCCAAAGAATACGTGTCCTTTTGGTTTCATAGCAGTAACCACTGCCAAGTCAGCAACAATGACAGACAGCATTCTTTAACTCACCCCACGTATCGCAAGAGCTGAGTGTTACTGATAAACAACAGGTTTGTCAATATTCTTGCTCAACCAATAAGGAGTAAAACTTCAGCAATATATATATATATATATATATATATAGTGTGTCATCAATAGACAGCTGTTTCGTTGTATTACGACTCTTCAGTGTGGCTATAGACAATCCATTATCCCATCCAGTGCCACGAGGCAGGATCAAAACCTTAATTTCAAATCCGGAGGCAGGTATCCTCCCTCTACTCCACGGAACTGGACGTTCAGTAAGGTTGAATTTAAACGGTATATATGAACAATGTGGACACAATTTTCAATGAGAAATCGACACCTGAAAATGAAGAAAAAAAACTGGCAAAATCTTTTTATCACGTCTTTTTAAAATCATGTATCAATTTAGCGTTGAATGTTTTAGTCCAAAATTGCCGCTGTAGGAACTTATTTGAAATGATCACCCGTCCTTACAAGGATAATGTATCATTCGCCCTAGACAACATAAATAGAATAAACAATTGAAGAAAATGGGCCTGCTGCAGGAATCGAACCTGCCACTGATAGGTAGCCACTTCAACGTATTTATATAACATAACACAATTCATAACAATTCTGTCGGATCATATATATATCCATTTTTGAATATATAACCGTCGCGTTGAAACAGACGAACAGACAGAGAATAAACGAGATGAGAATTTGGTATGAAGAGGTTATTTGGGCTTTTGCATTGTCAGCGGCTGTTTAGCTCAATGGTAAGAACATTACTACGCTGTGGCGGGTTTCTTTAGTTGTTTATTCTATTCACGTTGTCCAGGGCAAGTGATATATTAATAGGTGATCATTTCAAATAAGTTTCTATGTAATGTAACGCAATTCATAATTATATATATATATATATATATATATATATATATATATATATATGTGTGTGTGTGTGTGTGTGTGTGTATATATATATATACATATATTCATTTGTTAATTAATTGATTCATTAATTAGTATGCTATATATGCTTTGGAAGGATTCCCATTTTCAGTAGCACGAGTGTACCTTTTAGTCGCCTTCCAAACACACGCATATATATATATATATATATATATATATATATATATATATATATATATATATATATATATATATATATATATATATATATATATATATATATATATATATATATATATATATATATATATATATATATATATATATATATATATATATATATATAAATATATAAAATCACCAAATCAGACGCTTACACCCGTCTCAGGAAAGAGCCATAGTGACATGTAAAGCAAATTATTTTATAATAAATGATAGAATTTATATGTATATAGTGAACGGAAAGTAGGGGTTCAGTTTCATTCCTGTCTAAAAATGCTTTTGAAAAAATAAATAGTCAAAGTTTTCCCTGTATGCCCAATAAGTATTAACACTAAATCTAGATGAGTTGCACCAATCAGGATATCGACCGAACCCCCCAACACTTTTTTAGCATTTGGAAAACATTTAGAGCAATTTCATTGCACATTTCTCAACAGTGTGGTTAGTCCGGATTTGTTTCTTCCACTTTGGCTCGTAAAAAAAAAAAGCAAACAAAGATATCTTTTTTTCTTCATTCAATGAAACACTGTGACCCATTATTACTTATTTTCACTAGTATTTCTTTTCACCGTGATTGTCTTAGTTACATTTAACCGGGACTTTGTTTAAGGCGTCAATGTACGTCTATCAAACGGCGTGGATCGAGTATAGAAGATAGGCTCCCGATTTTTCTTATATCTGATATACGTTGTGCATTCACTGTGGTGAGCCGAGAGGTGGGGCTAATGGAGCCGATTTAACAAAAATCCAAGAAAGCTGAACGCATTATCACATGTTTTCGTTTCGTTGACATACTTTGTAACGTAGCCGCAATTTTCGCTGCGAAAGACCGAGGGGTGGCGAAGGAGATTAGCTGATCGTGGAAAAATGATATTTCAAACCCGTGAATAGCGATATTAGTTTCTAGCGCAAGGCCGAATGAAGAAGCTGCGGATAGTAAGGTTGTGTTACGATTATTTTTCCAAATGGGAAGGGCTTGACAGACTAGAACATGCTGGTAGACTTGGTCACTGGTGATGCTCCTCTCAGATAATACTTCCCCATGGCCTTGAGGAATACAGTCCGTGGACATACGCTGACGTCTGTTGCAATAGTCGATGGGATTTGGTTGTTTTCACTTTTACCCTCACGCACTCGTGTAGGACCCAACATTAAGCCGACCTTGTGTCATATTTACCATTGTGGCTAGGCGAATGCAAACTATCTAGGAATCTTTGAATGCCCTGAACCATCCTCGAGTGAAAAAGGTTTGTTTTGGTCCTAGTTTGACGCAGAAGAATTTTTGCTTTGGGGTTAACTAATGATTTTTCAGCTAAGAAAGAGGGTAGAAAACTTTTAATAGATTTACTTTAGACACTTGGGTCGACAGAGAGCTGTCACCATCTTTCTATAAATCAATACTCGTCATGAGCTTATCGATAACGAAATTGCTTTTCAGTTGTCAAATAAGGGACGAATTTCGATGGCAGTCACCCTTGCGCTGAATTAGTACTAAAAGACTTTCCTAGCAGAGAAAAATGGTTTGCAAGCTTTTTGTCTCGCAAACTTTTAGTGTAGTTATTCCGATCTTAATTATTATAACCTTAGTCGTACTAAGCTACGCCTAGTATTTTCATATACTCACAATACAGGTACCACCCTGCTTTTCGATAGTTCTTTGTTTGCCGTGTATTCGCTTTTACAAAAAAAAGCTATAATAGCATTCAGCATTTCATTTTGTTGTTTTTGAGGCAGCGCGCACCCTCTTCTACCTAAGTCTACTGTACTTTTCACCATCCCAATCAACAATAACTCAACCTAGCATATCTTTACCGCCACTTTCTGGGAACGTTCAAAAGATTTTTCCATATAAATTAATGGTAATTGATTCTTTGCCTTACGCCATTTTTTTTAATAGGAAGGCTCTACTTAGGGATAGAGGGGAAAACCTATATTTGAGTGTTGATATTCCTTTCTAAGCCCAGTTTATACAAGTAGAAGGGTTAAAAGGTGAAGTATCTAGTAAGGTTTGAATTCACTGTACGGGAGAAAGGGTAGCGAAACTACCTTGTTGATTCTAGCTTCACGATGCTGCCGTGTGTACGCATATCTCACACAGTTGGAAGGAATTTTTTATTAGTATAGATCCAGTTTCTAGAGATCAGTCTTGCAGACAGTACCTTCTCATTGCACTCGAAGACTAGAGTCAAGGGTATTCCCTGATGTCTGTAGCTATCTGCTGAAGTAACTAGGTAATTTTCGTTCATGTTAAAAAAGGCCATGTGCCGTATAACATCACCGCTAAGAGTCACGGGTACGCCCTGGTGTTTGTAGTTTGAACGAGGTACTTGATATATGTTTCACAAAGGCCCTACACCTCGCCACAGAACAATGGCTAGCAACCTAGTCTCATTAACCATTACTTTTGTGGTTCGGTTTTCACTAGGAGCTCATCATTTATAGTCCTGTTCCAGATTAAGGTAAGTTTGTTGAAAGTTTAATAAATATCAGAACACGACTTAGTATCACTTTTTAATCACCGTATTTTATAGCATATAAGACCCACTTTTCTCCCAAAAATGTAAAAAAAAAAAAAATGACCCCGGAGTCTTGTATGCGAAGTTGTGATATATGGTAGGCTAATGTTTACCCAGACGCCGTTGACTACCAATAGTTGAACATTGCCCAAGGCTATAACGCTGTAATATTTGATAAAATATCACCATAATCGTTATTGTAACTATTATCAATAATAATAATACTTATCATTAAAAACACTTTAATTAGAATTAAATTATTGGGAAAAATTAAAGAAGGGTGTTCTGAGACAAATATCTTCGTTAGGCACTCAACTCAAGAAGACAGGGTAAATATCTCTTCGTATAGATCTCCTTTCTTTTCAAGAAGCGTACGCTTGCACTTTCAGCAGAGCAATGCGCAAGGTCTCCACCTATGTACTGCCACGATTAGAATTGCGTATAAAGCAGTGACGTTTAACCCGTGAAACATTTCTTGCTGTAGGTGCCCCAGTTGCTTCTGACGAAACAGTCACTTCTTTCTCAGTTTCAGCGCTATTTTGAATTTCCTGCTTTTTGGTATCAACCAAAACTATTTTTTTTATGTAGCGATTACTGTTATTTGCGAAATCAGCTCGATGCCTTTTGTAAAACTCTCCTAATGTCTCTTCCACGTCTTTATTGTTGTTGTTAACTTCTGTGAAACAACGTTTAGGCGCATGGATTGGAATGTTTCGTGTTCCAACATTGGCTTCAAATCGTGTCCAGCCTTTCTCTCCTTATAGCTATGCAATTTTCCTTCTGCTCTGATAACATGACTGCATATGATGATGTGCCTTTTCTAGTTTCCATGCTCAAGAATGGTTTTGAAGCCTGTATATATTTGGATTAAATTAAAGATTATCTGATCATGTTTGTTTCAATGTTCAAAGTCTTGATACATAGCTTCATAAACGCGATGGAAATATTATTTTTATAACAATCTCTTACGCTCTTACAATTCTTCTAGGAATATTCATAGTTGGCATTCTTGAAGCCACGAGCAGAGGAAGCTGACTCTTATTTACATTTAAGAAGCACCCGCGGAGAGCCTGCAGAGTGACGTCATTCAGTTTGAAAGGCTGATTCAGCCGAAAAAAGTTGTGACGTCAAAATCTAAAAAAAGAAATTCTGCCGTATTTTGTAAAACTGAACATCATATGATAGGTCTAACTCCGCTCTATTTGCATAATCAATTTGTATCCGATTATGACCTACGTCCGAGGATATGAACATTTTCAAGAAAATATAGGTCATTTTGATGACGTCACCAATCATGTGACTTTTGGTTATTTCTTGAAATGTTGTCTGGTCTTGAATTGATCCTCATGAGTCAAACAACCAATTGCGGCTTTAAAAAGCATGGTTTGGCTGTTGGTTAAATGGTTGGGCTATTTACCCTGTCTAAAGGTGGTTACAAGAAGAAACCGTTCAAGCGATCCTATTCGATACAAACTAAAAGTGCTAAACTATTATGTTCTAGTGACATGTTTATCCCAAATTTTCTGCTGTTATGTTGCTAAGTATATCACTAACATTAGATGTTTACCCGTAAATACACAAAATATTTCCCTTATATCCCCTGCTGAAATGAGAGGAGTCTTACGTGTCATCAAACTTAGTAAGAAAGGGAAGAATTACGTGGCTTCAAATTCAAATATCTCGCGAAAGGCCAAGCATGTCAATAAAGACTTGACGTAAACAAAAAAAAAAAAAATGGGGTACGGTAGAGGTGAGAGAAGAATGGAAACACAAAAGTGCAGAGACAAAGAACTCAACCGATTTATTTCTTTCTAGTTTCTAGTTTATATACCCAGCTGAAATTTCTTCTCTGTCTCTACGCCAACCAGCACTGGTGACATATGTACCGTTGCATATTTGCGCGTCAGTTAAGAGAAAAGACACCGCCAATGTCTACGGCTATGTAAACCACCCTTTACAAGTTTCCAATTCATTTCTTCAATCTCTTATTTTCTTTCAAATCCTAATTCCCGTTCGATGATTCTCTCTTCCTTCTTCCTTTCTCTTCGCTGTAATTTGCTCGCTTCGCTTATCTTTTCTCTCCTTTCCACTGGGTTATCACGAGCATTAGATCGGCGTATAGAAAACGCAATATGTATTCAGATATTTTCTTTGGGAGGGAGGAGTCTAACATTTTTCTATCAGTGCACAGATACTACACCCTGATCTGTATTCACTCGCTTCCCCAATGAGAGCAAAATGTGGAGGTTCCGTACGGAAAGCTTAAAGGTTGGTGAAGCAAAGGCATCAGGGCAAGCTCGACCCTTGCCCTTTAGTGCAACAGGAAGGCGCTGCCCTAGGGCTTACTGATCCCCCAGATTGGGCAAGGTTAATTTTCTAGACCTCAGGACGAATCCTAGGCCTCTTGCTCTGACGGAGTGGCAATAAGCCATCATCGGCTAGTATATTGTACCGGCGCAAAACCACCAAAGAATGTTTTACTGCAAATAAATACTACCCTTTGATCCGTATTTACTCTCTTCCCTACGAGAGCAAGATATGACACAAGGTCGATTTAATGCAGGGATTCCCTACCCTGTTCCTGCGTATAAATACTTTGATCCTAGACAGAAGTACCGATCCATACGAAAATAATTCCACCATTTGCACGAATACTAAACATACTTATAACAATCTTTATTTTTAAAAAAATAATTTGGAGGCATCACTAGGTGGTCAGCAATACAGCGTAGAATGTGTTGCAAGAAAAGACTTCAGGCGAGCTCTGTTAAAAGACGGTGGACAGTCTACTCATTAAAGCTTTGCCAACCAAATTGACCGAAGCTTTGTCAACGAAAAACAACGTATGGGATGTGAGTGCGAGCCTTGTCTGTAGAAATTTCCTTCTTCTGTCTTCCTGCTGCTCAGTTGAAGAATTGATTGGCTAGAAGAACGTTGCCTTAAGAAAAAACGAAAAGAAAAAGACGAAAAGAAAACTAATCAAAATTACGGTTAGACTCGAACTCACGTCACTACTGGGAGGCAGGTATAACGCTCTGCTTATTGAACCAACGAAGCCAATGGCAATATGAGCTCAAATCAAAGCTTTAAACTCAATTTATATACATTCATCATTCGTCTCCATGTTTGCCAACTCTACAAGCTGGTAGTGTTAGTATTAATATGGCAATCATTTTTACTATTTTTATTTGACGAAGTATTGTAAGTCTTTATTACTATTATCATTATTTTTACGAATACTTTTTTAAACTACTAATCATCTTCACCTTGATTTTTAGTTGCTTTTTATCGCAAGTGAATAAATGGCGTGGATCGGATATAAATACATTAGGGATTTGATTTGAGTCCCTATTTGCTATTGACCTCAATGGCTCAATTTGCAGAGCAGAAGTTCGTATACATGACTTCCACGAGGGATGTGTGTTCGGATCTTGCCTGAAGCTATTTCTTTATTCTTGATATTTGTAGCTGGTCTCAGTAAAAGTTGCAATATATATATATATATATATATATATATATATATATATGATTCCAGATATATATAGAGGTAGGCTTAATGCATACACACACACACATTCACTCGAACACACATACGTATTATAACTATCGGGTAGTGTTTGGCTAGTTCCTGCAAAAGATCCCCCGTCCCCAGTAAAGCATTTATGACCTCCCTACTATTGAATCTCTTAATGAAGATATGTAGTTCAAAATGCTTGAAAATATTCTATCGGAGAAATGTCAGATGAATATAGAATATTTTGCAATACTTCATATCATAATTCTTTAAGCTTGAGCAGCATTGTGTCCCAGTTTGAGACCTCACTTATGGTACTATAGATACCGTAAATACTCTTACCTCTGTGGCTAATAACACTGCTGCTAAGGGCTCAAAAACCTCCAATAACAAAAATTTGTATCTCTATTTAATTCGAATCTACAAAGAAAAAAATTAGGAATCTTAAGTCATGACGAATCTTTCTCACCCATTCATGCATTTATTCAGCGTGTTCATTTGTCGACTCGTAGAACTTTTTGTAGCATACCAACACTATCAGTAGATGTAATATATTCAACAAAGTGGCTCAAGAAAGATAAAAGTTATGGATGGCATGTTCGAAGGACATGTCAGTGACACACGTAATTGAATAAGGACAATGCACATAAACTAGTCATGAAACAATGTACACGTTATGATTATGTGGCTTAGGCCATGAACGCATATGAATTGATCAGTAATCATCCAAAGCAACATACCCGCTAAAGTCCCTCAGAAGATAATAGAAGAATAAACTTCATCCCTTGTTCGATCTCCCTTTCTCTTCCTCTTGCATTATAGATCCGAGTAAATAAAAAATCTCTCAACCATAATCAAAGCGTATAAAATAAACGTATGATATTGAAAATATCGTTCTATATTAGCATGCATACGCTTACATGGATATTATTTAAATGGAAAAAAAGTAATTTGACAATACCATTAGTACCAAACGATCAATATTCCAATAGTTTGAATCAGCGAATTTGTGGTCTAAATTCCTCTACCCCTGCCAAATCCAGAAATTACTTTCAGGAGGGAAGCTGCCACCCTGTGGTTGAGAATCTCTGTTCCACATCCCACCACTGGACTAGATGATCACTATCCAAATAAAGGAGATTACAAGCTGCTATGGAACATCTTATTACATTAAAAACACTTTTTTTCAGGGAACATGAGAATAAAAAGAATGAAACTATTTTTTGAAAAACGTTTGAACATAATCAGTTAGACTGACAGATCAGGAAAATCAAATCACAGGTGGAATATATGTATATGTATTGTCATATTCCAGTCCAAGAAGAAGAAGAAAAACAATCCTCACTTGATTTCCCAACCGTGATTTCAAATCACGACCAAGTGATTGGTAGACGGCTCTCTTACCAACTGCGCTAAACAGTCAAATCTTATATACCTACGAATTTATTAGAAGCGTTGACACGTATATCTATGATAGGGTTTGTAGGTCGGTCGGTCGGACCGCCCGTCTGTCCCCAATATGTTCAAAATCGATTTTCAACCCATTGAGGGAAGGATATTTTTTGTTCTACATTCTCACCGTTCTCTAACTTAGAGAATAGAACTAAATCGCGTAGTTTCAGCTCGTGACGTCACGTTTTAGAAGGTGAGCCAATTCAATATATAAATACAATGCAGAACTGCACCTTGACATTTTGACCTTTTGAAATTACATCATTCAGAGAGTTAATTAATTCTCTGATGATGTCATATAAATTCAAAGAACAAAACGATCTGATCAGATATTTTTCTTTTTTTTTTTACATGAGTTCATATTAGTAGTATAAAAAATACTACCTCAGCCTGTCACAGGAGAGTGATCTAAGTAAAAGATTTATTGCGTTTGGAATGTTGATGCATCGTAGGACTAATGTCCTTGTTTATTATATATACGATACAAAAGTTGCAGAAATCATCTTCAGTCGATTCAGGGGTAGAAGTGGAGTTTGACCTTGCAGCAGCCCGTCTTGTAATCTTATACAATTATTCAAATAATAATAATAATAATAATAATAATAATAATAATAATAATGAACCCAGTGATGATTTTCGAAGGTTTAAAAGATATTTTACTTTAGGCTTTAAGAATGATTATTCTTGACATATTGATGATATTTCTACTTCTGAGATGGTTTTCTTTGCGATTCTGAGAAATGTTCACCTAGATGAATTGTCCACTGCCAAATTCTGCCTAATGAAAAGAAAAAAAAAAGTTGAGAGTGGTCTGTTGTTTCTTGGAGCTGCACGTGGGTAAGTGGAATTAAATTTAAAATTTATAGTTTAATGCCTAGCTACCCCCGAGTATGAATGAATGGAGTCTGTCCACCCCTGACCGTTAGGACCCCTTACTGCTAAGTAGATGTAGGGGGAAATCCACCATTGGGGAAGAACACAGATTGCGAGACTTAGTATAAGTCAAGACTTAGAAGATTTAAGGGAGACGTATGACCTTCAAGGTTGTTAATTTCACCCAGACGAAGCTTAATGTGTTAATTGTTAGGTCTGAATGTAGGAGGGGATGGTCATACCACCAAATAGATATATCTGTGCAGCAGAATGGCCTATCCATGTAAGGTTATACCATGGGTTGTAAGAGCTGGTGGGACTCCGAGAGTGTCACTGAGCTAATTGCCCACAACGAACCCACCAAGGTCTGGTGCTACCTTAAAAGAACCAAAAAGAGCTGGTGGGGCTCTTCGGTTATTTCTGAACCACATCGGTCTTAACCAACCCACCAAGGTCTGGCGCTACCTCAAAGAACCAAAAACCCCTATCATGACAGTACAACCAAACCATTTTACCGCAAAAAACGGGGCACAAATCCGAGATTTGTGTGTCGTAACCGGCAGGTGTTCCCTTGTTAGCCACCAGGAGGGACCCGGTCGTCATCCTGTGACTGCTGGCCAAAACTCCGGCTCGTGTACCCTTAATGGCCTTCAGGAGGGACACAGTCGTCACATAGCTACTGTTGGCCAAGACTCATATACCACTAATGACACCCAGGGAAGGCGCGGTCCTCACGGAGTGACTGCTATAAAGAGAAAGAGATGGACAAGGGAGGAGAATAGACTAGTTATGTATTGTTACTTTAAAAGCAAGCCTTCAGTGCGATCTTATAGGGAGCGTATGCTCCAGATATGGAGGGAAAAATCTGATGTGGAAGTATCGAACCAACGCCTTGCTGACCAAGTAAAACAAATCCAAAAGAGGAAATGGCTGTCTGAGACAGAACTACTAGAGATTCGCATTAATGTAGAGAGAGACTCAGGTGACACATCTGTAGAATGCCCCCCCAGCACAACTAGTACCAATAACAAAACTATAAGAATTCCCCATGAGACCCCCACAGTAAACTATGCACCAGAGGGTGACGACGAGGCACCAACAGCAGAAGAGAAAACCAAAATACAAGCTTTGAAAGAGATCATGCGAGGAGAGAAAACAACACTCCCCTCCCTAAGAGACAAAGACAGAAAGAAAGTTGGAGAAGTGACCGAACAGGTCAACTGCCTCTTACAGCACATAGAAACGAACACCCTCCTAGAACTCAACAACCTAATTTACGCTGGGGCGAAAATGGTAGCACAAAGCTTCACAACACAAGATAGGAACCTGAGCAATAATAGGGAAGGGAAACCCAACTGGGAGAGAAGGTTACAAAGGCAGATCTCCCAACTACAGAGAGATGAAGTACTACTTAGAAATACACCACACACAGACAGACCACGAGTAAGACTTTATAACAAATACAAAGTAACGCAAAAGGGCATCGCAACCGTAGTCGAAGAGTTACACCAGAAAAGACTAGCCAAAGAGGCAAGACTAAAAAGATACAGACTAAGAACTGCCCAATACACACAAAACCGCACATTCCAAAACAATGAGAAAAAGTTTTACCAAGATTTAAATGGGGAAAGAAGGCAGGACATGAAACCTGATGCCACAGAGGCCAAGAACTATTGGAATAGCATATGGGGGCACCCAAAAAAAACACAACGTAACACCGCAATGGTTAGGAAACATGAGAAAAGAACTAGAAGATATAGACAAGGGGGAACCGATAGTACTGAATGAAAACACATTGAAACATACTCTTAGGAAAGTAGCCAACTGGAAAGCACCGGGGCCCGACGGGATCCATGGGTATTGGTTCAAAAAGTTCACCACGTTACACGGCAGACTCACTCACCTACTCCAAAATTGTCTAAATGAAGGCAAAGCACCAGAATGGATGACTAAAGGCAGAACCACCCTCATCCTAAAAGACCCGGGAAAGGGGAACATAGCAAGCAACTATAGACCAATCACGTGCCTACCACTTATGTGGAAAATCCTGACCGGGCAAATAGCAGAGAGAATATACATGTCAATGGATAGAAGGGGGCTACTACCAGAAGAACAGAAAGGGTGTAGAATAGGAACCAAAGGGGCAAACGATTTACTCTACATAGACCAGATGATCTTAAAAGAAGTAAGGAAAAGGAGAAAGAATATCGCAATGGGATGGATAGATTACAAAAAGGCATACGATATGATTCCACATAGCTGGATACTCGAATGCCTTAGAATGTTAAAAATTAGCGAACCGGTGGTTAAATTCATTGGTAATTCGATGGAAGACTGGAAAGTAGATTTGACAGCCGGAGGGGACAAACTAGCCGAGGTAGGGATAAAAAGGGGAATCTTCCAAGGAGACTCGTTGTCCCCACTATTATTTGTTCTAACAATGATACCGCTTAACAGAATCCTGAAAAACAGCAAAGGATACCACTTCTCTAAAACAAAAGGAAAGGTCAATCACTTAATGTACATGGACGATATTAAATCGTTTGCAAAAAACAGGGGAGAGCTTGAGACTCTGTTCAACGAAGTAAGGGAATATAGTGAGGACATAGGAATGGAGTTTGGGATAGAAAAATGTGCAATCATGGTGATGCACAAAGGAAGGCTTTCAATGACTGAGGGAATTGAACTTCCGGACAACAACAAGATTAGGGCATTGACTGCACAAGACCGATACAAGTACCTAGGTGTCCTTGAATGTGACACGATAAAACGGGAAGAGATGAAGGAGAAAATTAAGAGAGAATACCTCAGAAGGATAAGGAAAATATTAGAAACCAAATTAAATAGCAGAAATCTAATAAAAGGAATGAACACCTGGGCTGTGTCAGTAGTTAGGTATACAGGACCATTCCTAGGATGGACAAAGGAAGAGCTCCAATCAATGGATAGGCGAACAAGGAAACTTATGACGATGCATAAAGCATTACACCCTAGGGATGATACAGATAGACTATACGTTAAGAGAAAAGAAGGTGGTAGGGGGCTCATCAGCATAGAAGATTGTGTCCAGAGAGCTAAAGTAGTCCTAGATAGATATGTGCAAACAAATAGTGAAGAAATCATAAAGAGCGCGAGGGATAGTGCAACAAACAATAAAGTAGAAAACAATGGAACAGTACAGCAAACTAGAAAAGAAAAGTGGGAAGGGAAAAAATTGTACGGCGAGTTTAAAAGACAGATAAAAGATATAGTAGACGAGAAATCATGGACGTGGTTACGAAAGGGAAACCTTAAGAGAGAAACAGAATCGCTCATCATGGCAGCCCAAAACAAAAGCATAAGGACAAACTACATAAAAGCAAAAATCGACAGAACACAGACAAACAGCAAATGCCGCATGTGCAGTGAAAGAGATGAGACAGTAAACCACATAACTAGTGAATGTAGTCAGCTCGCCCAGAAGGAGTATAAGCATAGACACGATAGAGTAGCAACGATGATACACTGGGAACTAAGTAAACAAATGGGATTCAACCATGGGGAAAAGTGGTATCAGCACAAGCCAGAGGCAGTTTTGGAGAACCACAAACCACAAACTACTGTGGGACTTTGACATCCAAACTGACCACCTCATCCAGGCAAGAAGGCCGGACTTAGTAATAGTAGACAAAAAAAAGGAAGGCCTGCCAAATAGTAGACGTTGCTGTACCTGCAGACCATAGAGTAAAAAAGAAGGAGGGTGAAAAAAGGGGAAAATACCAGGACCTAGCAAGGGAGTTAAGGAAAATGTGGAACATGAAAACCAGGGTAGTACCGGTCATAGTGGGCGCACTAGGAACTGTCCCCAGAACGCTGAGGGAGAGACTGGAGGAGATCGGGATTAGGGGGAGGATAGAGACCGTACAGACCACAGCGCTACTTGGAACTGCACGGATACTGAGGAAGGTGCTAGAGATATAAGTACTGCAACGAATAGTAGCTCTGTCATGATATGCGAAAGAGGGAGGAGACGTTAGCTGAGGACCTGAGGAGACTTATTGTCACTCAGCCTTCAGCGATAACCACTGGGCAACCGGTGTGAAACTGTAAATCGTAGAATTACTGCGACCTATGAGTACTAGGAGAGGAGGGCTGGAGACTTGAGGAGACTTGCTGTCACTCAAACTCCAGCGGTTACCACCAGGCAACTGGTGTGAGATTCCTAATAATAATAATAATAATAATGATAATAATAATAATATCAAATTATTCAATTTTATTTTTTTCTCATCTTGATAACGTATAAACATATTCCTTACGCTAAAATGTATTCTATGTTGAGATAAAGACATTGCTCAAGTTGGAATTTTTCCAAATGGTCTGCCTACACTCAATCTTCTCTGTTTTCGAAAGAGAGCCTCATATTAAAATGACCAGTATTCGGCCATTCATAAGGCTCCCTCCACATTTCCTTCAGATTAAGTCATAATATTCACCCCAGAACATCAATCAGATCACATTAAACACTTTCTGTCGACATTTTCCCAACACCATCTGTAACTTGTGACTTGCTGACTTTACCAATGTTATTTTGCTTGAACTCTTCGTTTACTGTTATTAACTGTTGGCAGTTTTTAACCACGGAAATTGGTCTTATACATCAAATCAAAACAAATCATCTTAGACAATTGTCGGGGTACCATACTAGGTCTTCCGAAGCATTTCTTGGGACAACGAGCTCACTTGATACTCATCTCCTTTCCAAATTTTACAGGTTGTACCTGATCACTTGTTATCAGCAGCTGGGGCGTATCTTTGACATGAACGATTGGGAAAGGTAGATTAATGGCATAAGTGTGCCAGCGTATGACAAACTTATAAAACTTGAATAAGAGATATGTAACTACAGAAATGATGTTGAAATAGATATTTTTAACACCATCAGGCTACGGATTTATTGATCTACCCACACGTGTGTGTGTGTGTGTGTGTGTGTGCATAAGTGTGTACGAGATTACGTTTGTCTATTCATCAATGCGAAAGGACATGCTTCCAACGATAAAAAGAACGATTAACTGACCTCTAACCTTTACTTTTCGGTAAACGGAATTTTGTGTAACATGAAATTAAAATAATGATAAAACTAAGTACGTTTCCGAAATACCAAGTGCAAAAGTAAGAACGTCATAAACAAGATAAATACTGTTTAAAAAATAATTCGTTTTCCTGTTCTTCTGACTGCTTTGTTATTTCCCGCTTTGCGTAGCGAAGCTGGAGTGGTTGAGGGTGCAGCAGAAGTTGGTGGGGGGGAAAGAATTGGGTAAGCAGAGCACAGAAAATGGGTAAAGCAAACATCAGATGCACTCCTTGGATAGAAATGACGACAAATTAAACTAGCCTGTTGCTCGTTAACTAGAACCTTTGAATGTCAGGAAGCAAGTCAGCGTTGCATGCGATTTCAATGATCATGAACGTACTAGGATTCTTGCAAATATGTTTCGCCAAAACAAAGAGTCTGGGAAGTCACTGATGAATTACAGAACACGTTTTTGTAGAAAGGAAAACGTACCTAGATAATATACTTTAAAATTGTGAATTTTACCGTCACTGGGGATGATGAGCGATCCTTCGTTTTCAAAATGGGTGGTTTTACACGGTACAGATTCTACAGTTGCTGCCAAGATTGGTACAAATTTCGTTGGTATAATTTTCTCAGCTTAGTATGAGCTCAATAAAACGTTTATATCAAGACTAACACTTCGAATCATAGAAGCCAGCAGCAAGTGTTTCATAATGAACACCCTTTTTATTTATCAGTTCGTAGACATGCGAAATCTACCATAAACACATGTGTTGATTGCTCTAGACCAATGGTCCCCAACATGGGCACCCGCTGATCTGGCCTTCCCACTGAGGATGAGAGGGCTTGGAAGTTGGAACCTCATAGCTAAAAAAAAAAAACGATAAAGGTGCAATACTCTTATTTTATGGACTCCGTAATAAATGTTACGTATAAAAAGACTGCATTATTTTTTCGCTGTCACCCAAGCATCTCTGTCAATGGTCAAGTGCACCATCTGACATCTTGCTGATACATACTTGCTTACTCTACAAGTGGCGAGTGGAAAGCCCATTGTGTACAGGATTGCCACTAAGATATATTTCAAATGTACCCTTTTGCCCTCCCCCTCAAGAACCGATAGGGCAGTTTAATTTTCTTCTATATTTCACGTTCATTGCAATCAATCTGCGCTCTAGGAATTATAACATCATTACTGAGACTGCAAACGTGAAATTTAGACAGTTTAAGTTCCTCACGTGTCTCATGTGTTCATTTAAATCAATCTGTGTTATTGGAATCATTACTAGGACTGTAAATATGAAATTTAGGCAGTTAAAGTTTTTTCTTTATGGCAGATTTATCGCAATCAATCTGAGTTCTTCAAATTATAGCCCCATTACTTAGGCTGTAAGTATGAAAATTAGACAGTTCAAGTTTCTTCAATATCTTATGTTTATTACATTCAGACAGTGTTCTTGGAATTACAACAACATTACTGTGGTTTTAAGTATGTAATCAAGTGCATACTTACATAACCAAGAAAATTATTTTGGAATATAAGTGTTTTATATTTCTTCGGTCATAAAAATATTGATGTTGTAAATTTTAGGTAACAGTTGCAGTCGTCAGGCAATAACGAATGTACCTTGCCTTGGCCGATAATAAATGTTCAGCTCAAGGTAAAGTAGTTATTGTGAAATACACCGATGATCAGCTTTTGGGCCAGACACGATAATAGACGGAAAGGCTCAAGAGGAATTTGTAGTTTATCAACTTTTTCCTAACAGCCAATTCGCCACGAACTTCTTCGTCAACACATGAATTAAGACTAAACGGTTGAAAGTTAGGGTAATTCGGAAATATTGACCCTTAAAAGTGAAAAATAAGTTCCCCTTCGATTTTGACACCAAAAAGTAAAAAATGAAAGTTCCCCTTCGATTTAGTCCGCCATAGTTTTAAAAAAATCTTCCCTTCGATTTTCACACCTAAAAGTAAAAAGAAACACCTTAGATTTTGCCCCCTCAAATGGAAAAAAATCTTCCTTTGATTTTTAGCCTTAACGGCGAAAGAAAGCATACTCTCGATTTATACCCCTAATGACAGAAAAAATGCCCCATCGATTTAGTACCCTAAAAGTGAAAAAACAAAAAAAACAAACTTCCCCCATATTTTGATGCGTAAGGGTGAAAAAAAAGTGTAGTATCTGTTCCACGGCATAGACCGAGGAGTCGGTACTGACTTGCCCGTTGAATGGGCCGGAGATTGTGTGGAAGGTATCAAAGACCGAGTGCACCGGTGCAAACGTTGGCCAATGAGGTTACACTGAGGCTGCGTTTGCTAAGCGCATCGGGAAGCCTTTGGACTCGTCCTTAGGCTCTCCCATTATTACTCGGCCCAGCTTTCGCAGGTAACTGCGTCGGCTAGAACCATCTTTTGGGAGTAAGGTACTACTATTTCTTCCCACGTTAAGCCCGACCTTGTGTCACATATTGCTGTGGTGGGACAGTGATTAAATAGTTACTTAATCTAATTTTTTGTTGGTGATACTTCGGACTTACTGGTCAACACAAGGTTATGTTGTTACCAAGTTTGGTAACAACATAACCTTGGATACTGCTCATGAAAAGAATGACCATCAATCGCTTAAAAACGGTGTTGATCAGCGAGGCCGAAATATCACCAATAAATAAAAAAAATTAAGTAATATGTGAAGTAGGCGGTTCGCCGAAAAGAAAAACAAGTATATATACTTATTTTGATTTCGATAACTAATTTGAAAAAAAAGAAAAAGAATTCAAGATGTCCTTTTATTACGTCATTAAAAAGTAAAGCTCATTTTTGCAAGATGATTTATCATGTAAATGTCGAGTAGTTTGGGCGACAGGCGTATACATACATGCAGACAAACGAAGGAGCAGACGTTTGGTGGATTAGAAGATGTGTAATTGATTGAACAATCCTGGATTTCCAATTCTGTTTCCGTTTCAGTCTTGAAACGGCCGGAAGAATATCTTCGGAAAAATGAGAATGAATCTGTGAAATGGTATTCGCAAATAGTAAACCAAGATACTTCAGTTAAATACAAGTACGCGCACGCGTACCCTCACTCAACCTCCCCCAAATATGTACTAATTTGATATGCTGCCCATTGGAGATGATCATAGTAACCAGGTGCGTAATGCAAAACATGTCATGATCTTACTGAAGTTACTCGGTCAATTGTACTTGGATAATATCAGATATGCATGCATAGACATCTACATACAACTATTTGTGTGTGTGTGTGTGTGTGTGTGTGTGCTTGCAGGTATGTCATTCGTACACTGAAATATACGCACATATATGTCTGTCTGTCTCTCTATCGATAGTTAGTCGGAAAGATATGTATGTGTATGTATGTGTGTATTTATGTGCGCAGACGATTACGTCTAGTTGGGAACAACCACAAATCCAATACTATAAAACTGAAGAATGTTCATCATCTTGATCTTGATAAACTCCTAAGCAGCTGCACTAACCCTAATCTTAACCCTAACCCGAGCACGACAATAAAACACAGCTCCAATTAAAATCCGATAACATGCGAATCACTAATGCCAAAATTGAGCAGATGAATCGTCGGATTTGAGAAAAATATATTTTTGAAGTTTCTAGGTGGGACATGTCGGCCTGTTTGATGTTGCGTGATGGTCTGCCCAAGAGGGTATGCAGATCCGACCACTTGGGTAGGTCCCTTGTTCAATTTTATGAAATATCGTTTGCTTTCTTGAGTTGTTATAGTTGAAGTTTTATTTTCCGGGCAACTCCAGGTACCCAAGATAATTCATATTTACGGAAATACATACATGCATACAGACACTTACAGATATGTTCATCTATCATCTCAAGCCCTTTACATCTCATTTTGATTCCTCTATTGTCCCAGTCCAGGTTTGTAACACCCCTGGCAAAAATTATGGAGTCAACACACTAAGAGGATATTCACAGAGTTTTTTTTTCTCACTTCACAGCGAATAAACAAATCCCAGATATGACACAAAAAAAATTATGTTCAATAGCTTGATATTCTGGCTTCATGAAATATAACTCAAACAAATTAGATTCAAATATTCAAATTGTTGGCGTATCATTCCAGATCAGGTAGAGGAAAATTATAGAATCACCCAATGTTGATGAGTAGAATTATGGAATCAAAGAAAACTCAAAGCAATATACCTTGAAATAGAAAATGCACTGGAAAAGAATGATATCAATTCGTCTAAACAACGCTTGGAATGTAAATATCATTATTTTTCTAGATTACGGAATACATATGCAAAGATTAAGTGTGGTATTCTATGGGCTCTGCAGCCAGGTAATTCAATTATTGTAGCAATCTCGAGTATCATATATTGAAGTGGAGTATCCTTGCCATTTTTCTATGGACGGCGTAAACCATTATTCCACAGGCGAACCTACCACTGCGATAATGATAAGTTTACTGTTTTCATTTGTTCCATAATTGACTCATATAACCTTATCCCTAACACTAAACCTAACAATAAACTTATTTCTATGATTTGTTGTTAAATTTGATGAAATACAATTTTTGATGGTCAAGTTTTCTTATTTAATTTGTTCCGTATTGATTTATATCCATTGTAGTTAAATGTATTGAAATGTATGTATTTTGAATTTCAAAAATACGGTTTCAAATGGTCAAAATAGGGTAAATGTTTGCTCCTGGTTCGTAGACTAAATATAAAAGTGAGGTAACCGATTACACTGATTTATGCAGCGGCTGCTAGTGATATTAGCGTATTATGGAATGAAAACTGGAACATCTGAAACTGTATTCTGTTGAATTTGATTAGGATGGATATAATTGGGGTTAGTTTTAGGATTAGGCTTAGTGTTGGATCAGGGCTCGAGAGTTACAGTTGGGGTTGCAAGTAGCAACAAACATTTTTTTTGTAATTATAGAACTAACAAGGATATACAATGACAACTAACAGAAAAATTCATTAAGTAATTCATTTGTCATCACTGACACTCTGGATATCCAGATGTCCAGTTTTTCAATTATGAAAACAGAATGTTGGTTGTTACTTGCAACCTCAACCCTAAAACGATACTAATCCTAATCCTAGACTTAACCCTAACCCTAAAACTAGCCCTAACCCTAAATTCAACCCTAAACCTAATCCTAAATTATATCCTTTCTAATCGAATTCAATGAAATTCAGTTTTAAAAGTTCAAGTTCTCTGCTTTCGTTACTTCCATAATAGCAGTAGTAGCAGCTGCGTAAATCAGTTTATCTCCCTTTGATATTTAACTGACGAACCAAGAACAAACCTTCACCCAAAATGGTTCACGCTGTTTCAATACATTGGGTATACAGTGACTTTGCTTATGCCATTCTCTATGAAAACCTATCATCATAGATAAGTTTAACTGTTATACCTTCAGAGTAGTTGTACATAGCGGGCATATTAACTCTAAGAAGAATAGTTTATTGAGTGTATAAGAGACGAGTTCGTCGGTACAGGCCGATATAAATGGATGTTGGTATGCCTATACTCTGAAAATTAACGTGAGAAATTCTTAAAAGCATTTTTCCGGACTTGATTACGTCAAGTACATACTTATTGATATCATTGCAAATAGTGGTAGTCGGGACGTTTGTAAAGATAAGATTGTATTCCACCTGTTTGTAGCATCTCTTTCTGATACGATTGACGTCATAAGTACAAACGTCATGAATCCTAGACGCGAATCACCTGAACTTTGACCAACATTTTTCCACTATTGTAACAACGAGCGAAAAAGAAAAAAATCATCCTATGTCAGGTACCATTTTCTGTGCCCCCCAAGTCGGCTTGACAGTCGTTTCAGTGTATGATGATACCTGCTTTCTGACGAAATGTACGCGTCAAAAAACCGACGTCCTTTCGAGCTGTGTCTTAATTCAGCATCAGAAGAGAGATGACTATTCTCGTTGAATTTTCCCTCATCTTCTGCCAATGTAAAACTGGACATTAAACACCGAAGAAAAAAAAAAGGTTATCAGTAACGAACAGCGCACATATTTGTTTGCTCATTAAATACTGATCATCAATTAGATAATAAATAACCAGAGACCATCACTGTAATTGCGATAACCATATTAAAAACCGCCAACCAAAACTATTATCACGACAATCAAAATACATTTCTGCAGTTTTCAAACAGGTCTGCCTGACTGGCTGGCCGATCGGCTATGATGTACAGGCCGTACTTGTGGTACTATAGGGCTGAAAATTTGAACATTTACTCCTTTATTATGTTTAGAAAAAACAATAATTTCCTTTTCAAAATACCCTCTATATATTTTTTCTTGGAGGGGGTCAGTTAGAAATGTTGAATTAATTTTGAATTGATCCCCTGGTTCGTGTCCAACAGCGTCTACGTCCGTTTTTTGAAAATTCAGACCCTTTTTTTTCAAACTGATCCCAACCCAACAAAAGCCGAGAGAAGTGACTTACCCACTGATCATTTCTTTTTCCATTTTCTTCTGTCAAAAGACTTTGGTTATGTGACGGTTTCTATTGAGTGACTAACCAGACCTGTCATCAAATATGTTTTTTTTATATACAACATGAGCTCAGGATTATGTGAGCGTTTAGTTTCTATATTGTTGAACGTCGATTATGAGTCAGAAGTGAATTTAAAATCGGTCATTTTTAAAACTAAACTGCACATTATCAAATTAAAAGATGACAAATAACAGGCGTGAAATTTTGATTGACAAGATTCAAAACTGTGTTGGAATTAAATGTGAATGTCCAACATAAACTAAAAAAAACAACATAAAAATAAAAAAAGCTGTAAAATCTAATTGTTTTCATTGCCTTTAGGCTATAATTAAAAAAACACAGATTTCTTTCTACTTGGGTGTCATATGTTTTTGTGAAAAATTGTTGGAGACTGAATTGGCTTCCGATTATAAGGAGAAAAAAAAATCTTAATCGGAATTTCATAATTCTAATTGTTTAAGTTTGAAATGTTTCAATTCTGATGAGAAAGAGAGCAAGCGATGTGATCGTCTGCCAAAGCCTGCTAGCAGTCATAAAACCAACACAGGAACAGAGAATGCTCTTATCTTGTGATTCTGGCAGGTGAACAAAAGAAGTCAGCGTTGAAAGTTTTTTTTTCACATTCATCTTGTCAACGTCTAGGGTTTCGTTTGCTTCTTCACATTTTTCAGCGTCATATTTTTCCTCTAACTGCTCATTGCCACCCTTTTTACGACGTCCTTCAACTGAAGGCCGAGCTAATTTTCTTCTAACCTCAAGGACACAATTTATAACAGTACCTAATAATAGGCTGCGAGTTGGTCTACATTTTTTTGTCTGTAACATTTGTAAAAAAAGAATTATTAAATGCTAACGAGGAATCACTTTTATATATATATATATATATATATATATATATATATATATATACATACATATATATATATATATATATATATATATATACATACATATATATATAGATATGTGTGTGTGTATATGTGCCAAGAAGAAAATTTTATATGTACAAATATTGAGTTGCTTCCCTTCAAATTTATTTTTAAATCTAGCTTTTTTTTATCAACCGCTCGTTTTTTTTAAACATGCAGGATAATGAAAATATCTCTCGAATATCTATCCTTGAATCCACCCCAAATTCAGTCAATTATCTCATGGCCAAACATTGCACAAAATTTCAGTTGTAATTCACCGAGAACTTCTGGAGATATAATGTGAACGGATGGACAGACACAGGCGAATATATATACCTCTCCTGCAGGTAAGTAGGGCATAAAAAGAAGGAAAAAACATGACAATCCAAAGCAAACAAAAGAGTTTGAAATGGTATTGTTTGAAACTATTTGAAAGTATAGTTTTTCAAGCCAACCAAGAAAGAATTTACTCACTTTACCTGTTTCGCTCGAATGACTTTTGCTGACTTCCTAGAAGCAGAAGAATAAACTACCACTATTTACTAATTCAGTGTCCAGCTAACATAATGACCTGTGTATTATACAGCTAGTAACTGCTATCTTGGACCGTAACATTGATTTATCTGGGTCCTCCTGTACTAAGTAAGAGTACAGGGGGACCTAGATGAATTAATGATATGGTCAAGAGAATAGCTACTAGCTTTTAATGAAGACAAGGTGTTACATGTTGAGATTTGAAATTCATATTGAGATTAATGCATGAACGAAGATATACTAGTTATTGTAAATGGTGAAAGGGATTATGGTATTATAATAACTGATGGGAATATTTAAGGGAAAGTCCAGAGATGTACGACTAAATTTGAACCACAGTTAAAAAGTATGAGTTATATGGATAGGTCAAAGCAGTTAGGGTTATCATCGTTTGCAAATAGGGAGAGATTGAGGAGACATAATACAAATGTTTGAGATTTAGAATTAGTGGACCCCCTTTTTTAACAAAAAAGAGGTACAGAGGATTGAGAGTCCATACTGTAGAAGCAAATAGAAGTATATTAGATATAAGAAAATGCTCTCTCAACTATTGGGTGGTGGGAAAAAGTGTCTTTCGTTCAGACCAAATTTGAATTGGTTCATTCCATTCAAAAGAAAGAAAGGCGAGAGAGAATGGGCGAAGGGAGAGGGATATTTTTGTTCTTTTTTACGTCACATTACGTCTGAAAGAAAGAAAGAAAGCAGATTCTCCAGTGCGTATAATTATTGCATACACGTCATATATTAATATATATATATATATATATATATATATATATATATATATATATATATATATATATATCACAATAGCAACTGCTGCAGTAAGAACATTATATACCTTCTAGAGTGCAATAGATGTAAGTTACAGTAAATAGGCAAGTCCGAGTGGCAATTTAATATTAGACTCAACAATTATAGGCATAGGATCAAGTCAAAAAATAATCGTAGCCCACTTCCCGTAGAACTACACTTCCGCACACCTGACCACAATTTTGCCACTGACGCTAGCTTCACCATCATAGAAAAAATAGGAAAAACTACTCCAATTGACATAACTAAACTTCTAGAAAAACACGAAGACATGTGGATCAACAAACTTCAAACCCTATATCCTAATGGATTAAACACTAAACTGAACCACCCTCACCACACAGAACCCTAATATACACAACTCCTATCATTAATATCCTCACACCCACATCTAAGACACATTCAATAATGGAAGCTTCAAAGTTACCCAGACCCATAGGAAAAACTTCACCTTAGTCTGTTATAACCCCTGTCCAAATCATTATATATATATATATATATATATATATATATATATATATATATATAAACACACACACACACACACATATATATATATATTTCACAATCAATTATATTGCATTTCGGACGATATTTTTCGTTTTATATTTTATGTGATGGTTATTTTTGTTACGGACGTTTTAACAAATATTAACTCGAAAGATCAAATGGAAACAAATACTTTTCTTGCAGAAGGAAATATGGGTAAACACTTCAGTTGGGAAATCAATAGCACCATGAATGTTGGTGACTAAGGATTTGGTCTCCTCGATGGTGCGATGTCGGTGGCAGCGTCACTTGAAGTGTCGAAGGAGAAAGGGAGATGAACGAAGAGAATGCGTGCCAAGTATGAACTTAGACGCAGAGATGAAACAAAGTCAAAAGAAACACATACAAGTATTCAGATGGACAGTTAAGACGTTAATGACGAATGAAAATGAAGTACATATAAGGATAACATAAATCTGATCGATCACCTAAAGAGATGAGAAGAGATAGCAAAAGGTGGGGGCTTTCTTGTCGTTGATAGTGCAGTCGTTGGAGTCGAAGTGGTGTTGTCTGAACTGCTTCGGAATCCATATGACTTGGATCATACCTAGGAATACGTGGAAACCGGCTTTAGTATGGGAGCCGGACTGCCAAGTTGTGCGTGTGATTTGGGGGCTATTCTCTGACACTGATAGATACTCGACGGACAGACCATGAAAGACAGAGAATGCGGAGTTATATTCATGCATATTTCCCGAAGAAAAGAAAATTAGGAAAGATTTTCGTGATAGTAAAAAGCATTGCCATTTCATTCATGAGAGTGAGATGTGTATACGCATTTGGAGCACGTGGTATGGACACGGTGGCGTAGCTGCGTAGCTGTGCGTACATGAGATGCCTCGATGTTGGTGAAGTGAAATCGGCAAAGTTAGTACAGAGATAGGTCACAGTGGAAAAATGGTTAAGATTGGATCGACCGAGAGGTCGGCGAAATGATAACGATCATAGGGAATAGGAAAGAGAAAAAAAGAGTAGCCGACAGCAAGTGCCGGGGCCCAAAAGCGTAACCAGCCAGGAGTGCCGGCGCCGATGAGCATTGGACCATGTGCGTCCAGCTGTTTTTTAGGTGTCGTTGCAGGAAGTGACGTTTTCGATATCTAGGTAAAAGAATAGTTTTGTAAATAATTCATTACTAAAAAGATTAGGGGGCGCTACACAAATATTTACAAATGTTGCCAAAATGCTATCAAAATTGTACATGCAAGGTTGTGGGCTCTAAGCAGTGTGTTCTTTTTCTTGTTTCACACTGAAATAAATGTTCTCTGTGTTCTATAAATTATTTGAGTGATTTTATTCTAGTCTTAGGTTTGCACTAACACTTTAATTGTTAAGAACCACTAGCATCCCTGGACTTCATTTTTGTATTCTCATTTTTAACACTGGATTAATTCAAATTTCACTGGTTCAAACTTAGGTTTATGATTTTTAATTCTGCAAGGCAATTTTCACCAGCAAATCAAAATATGTTACAGAATTATGGTCCAATAAAGCGTGCACACGTTATCATATACACCCTGGGGCAAAAGCATAGTCAAGCTTTTTAATTTTTTTTTTTTTTGCTATTACTCTTTCATACTAACTATTATAGGAGAAATATTCAGCAATGTTATAAAATATTGCATGTGTTGTTTATATGCTGGGTGTATTTTAGTAGAAGGTAGTTTTTCCTTCGTTTTTTCTCCAAAAAACTGAGTTGTCCGGTAGTTGTTTATTGCATGTTGTATCAACTTGGTCTATGTTTCCTACAGCTGGTCGGACAACCGAAAATTTCTCCCAATCAGTTGTGTGCTCTATGGAACTGGGATCTTTTATATGCTTGGCTAATCTTTTGCCCGGGGGTGTATATATGAATAAATATACACATGAATAAAAAGTATGTTTCAAGCTATGTATTCCTCATTGAGACGTAGTTGCATCTAAACTTCATAAATATCTGTGTTTGTATATTTATAGGGTGTCTTACCAAAGATGTATTCATCCATCTATCAGATATTCATAAACGTTAAGTATACTTTAGCTCAAGGCCGCGATTAATGAGCGCATGATGAGGATTGATTTCAGTAACAAAGGGTCTGATAACATTTGACAAACTAATCCACCATGACAGACGCTCGCCAACTGGGTAGATATGTATGAAGAGACCGAGTTAGACGCAAATAGGTTAACATTCATTGACAATACGGAAAAACAACTGCTATGAATGAAGGCAGGCAGACAAAACAACGTGCAATTGAAAATGATACGCGAAAGGAGAAGGCGGGAATTCAGAATGTATACTCTCGCAAAACATCAAGTTCCCCCTCTGAGCAAATATTATTTTTATCGTCATTCACTTGCCTCTCAGTTTTTTCTCTCTCGATGGCAGAGGCGGATTGAGCCGCCGGGCAACAGGGCAAAATCCCTGTGGGTCGATAAGTCAGCAGGCTGTTACAATATGAATGCTGACGGGGACTCTTTGATTGAGTGTTTCATTTTATTCTTAAATACTTGATTTTATTTTTGAATAGCATTTCTTTTTTTGTTGGAGATACTTTTTGCGTGAGTATATGTGAAATATGCATACATACTTAATCAAAGATAAGATAAGTTACAGAATAATCCTTTTCAGACGCCAAAAGGACTATAGAAACATCTTGAGTAGATTTATCCACGAGATAAAGCGTGGTCGCTTGGAACCCCCGCAGATGGTTTACCAGTCACACCCATTTAATCAAAAAGACATCAGGGGAAAGAAAGCGAAAAGGGGTTGATGAAAAAGGAACGGTTTATAAAGATTCTAACGGTGGAAGAAACAAAGGCAAACAGTAAGTTTAGTTGCATGAGAAATGAAAGAAAATCCCTTGCCTTTAGTTAGGTGACCAAAGGTTGATCACAAGAGTACCGGGATAGTAGAGTAGTAGACGGACGGTCTACGGGCCGCCAGCCCCTGGCCGCTGGCAGAGGAGAGACTGATTAACCTCTCACTCTCTCTCTCTCTTCCCCTTTCTCGGCAAGCTCTCTCTCTCTCTCTCTCTCTCTCTGTGAATGAAGATTCTGTTTGGTCTTCAAACGAAGACTATCGATGTATTTTCGCTCGACTGAGGAAGAAAAATAAAGGTTCGATTTTGAATCCCAACATAAGTTTTGCGCCTTTCGTTCCCTCTCATGTTGCAGATGTGATGCGCATGCATGAAAAGGAATGCATTATCCATTCTAGGCTAGGGGTTCTCAAACTGCATGCCGCAGTACAATAATGTGTAGCAACTATTTCCCAAGAGTTACAATCTAGTGGTTTCATTACTAGATTTTGTGAAATCCCGACCTTTTTAACGAAAGAAAAAAGGGGTGATGAGAATGTGAATCAGTATACTGATATGAAAATTTTCATTCGTTGACTGCTGAAACGGTTTTTCATTTCATTTTTACATTTATGTGCAATAAAGCTTGGGAACCACTGCATTAGACTGATAATCTCATTGGTCCCTTTAGTTTCGCTACTTCTGTGCTACCGACAGGACTGAATTCACCTTCGATGGGACCCGGTGTATAACATTTTTTTGGACCCTCTTATTTTTGTATTCAACAATTATTTTCGAACAAATCAATCACAATGTTAGATTCAATGCAAAGTCCTTTATGGATCGATAATCTATCTCGATGGAAGATGAGGAATCCTCTAACAAGTTGTGTTGAGAGATTTCACTCTCTTACCCGCAAAAAATGAAAACATTGATATCTTGAAGATATATTTCGAGGGTCCTACAGTATTGGAACACCTTTGCAGCTTTACTGTTTTCAGCACCTCAAGTACGACCCTGGCAACTGGGCCACCTGCATTTATTGTATGTGTCTGTATATACAATTTTATGCCGAGAATATGAACTGGGCAATCAAATTAATGATTTCCAGCCCTCAAGCCCTGTAGGTCAGAACCAAAATAGGTTCCGGCGTGGAGAAAACATACTGTGATCCAGAATTACCCATCCTACATCAAATCTTACCTCTCATCCTGATGTGGTGTAACAACAGAAGTATCGTCTCTGTTGGAGTATAAGATACGAAAGTAAATCAATTCTACGAGTTCTATAGAAAGGACTGCACTAATTGTATTAACGTAAAAAAAGATTCTTTCATATTCTTTTGTACTAGCTATTATGTCGCTTTCGTTAAGAAACAAAGCAACCGACAGAAACTTTCGAAGTTTCATACAAATTAGGTCTTCCCGAGGTTGGCGTTTCAGTCTTTCTATCTATGCACACAATATATCCTTAAGTTCTCAATAAATTTCAATGATATTTTGTGGAAGCCTTGGAAGAATTGATTACATTTAGGGTGGATAGACAAATTTTTACAGCTACTTATCCTGAATCGTAACTATACGTCCACACAGGCTTTCTATGAATTTCAATGAAATTTTGTGGAAGGGTAAGCCATGATGTATGGAATAATTTGTTGAATTTCCAGGCAGATACTGGATTTCTTATTTGATTGAGAGATATCTTTCATTTTTTAATACATTTATGTATTCACTGACGGTCGTCCACTCAATATCTCCGAAAGTTTGAAGTGAATTCCAATTGCATTTTGTGAGAGGTTAGGTCATGGGTTGAGGAAGGATTGCTAAAATTGGGGAGCAGATCCGGGAATTCTTCTACCTGTTAACTTTCCTGCATTGTAAATAAAATTTTGATCTCTTCTTCCTTATTCTGTAACGTAACTTTTCGATAAAAATTCATAGATAACTTTTGAAGATATCGTATGGACGGACAGGAGCGAATACAGAAATGTAGGACGAAAGAAAAAAAATCAAAAAAAAAAAAAAACGGAAAAATCTCTCTCAATCAAAACTTTAAAAGATATTCACTTCTGTCTGTCCGCACGATATCTAGAACATTTATTCAGGAATATGGATGAAATTTGGTGGAAAGGTAAGCCCATAAGTGGAGAATAAGGAACCAAATTTTGCTGCTAATCCAGGCATTCATTTCTGATTGAAAGGTATTTTCCCATTTTAATATTTTACTCGTGTCTGTGTACATGATATCTCCAAAAGTTCTGAACAAATTTTGATGAAATTTTGTAGGAGGACGAACCTCAAGATGAAAAAAAGAATTGTGTTTTGGAAAAAAATTAACTTCTGTATCCGCCCCTGTCTGGAAGCGCGGGATACGGGGTTAGAAAAAGGTGATCAAAATTTGGTTTGAATACAGGAATTTCCTTTTAGTTGAGAGATATTTTTGAGTTTTTTCATACATTTCTAAATCCATCACAGTCTGTCCGCACAATATCTCCAAAAGTTCTCATTGAATTTCAATACAGTAGTAAGGAAAATGCGATTAAATTTGGGGGGCGTGTCCAGGATTCAACTTATTTCCCCTTTTTTTTCTTATACATCTCTGTATTCGCTCCTGTTAGTCCACCTGATATCTCTAGAAGTTCCGAAAAATTAGACTGACATTTTACAGAAGGATAAGTTGCATTGTAATGAAGAAAAGACTAAATTTTGGACTTGATCCACGAATTTATTCCTGATCGAGAGATATTATTGCTTTTTGTTTCTGTACTTTTCTGTATTCGCTCCTCTCTGTCCACAAGCTATCTTTAAACGTTCTCAATGAATATCAATGGAGCGGGGGGCAATAGAATACGGACGACGCGATTAAATTAGAACGGATCGATGCTCAATGACTTAGTCATAATTGGAAGAAATGAACGTTCACAGTCGTCCATTTTGAATTTCAAACTAGCTGACCAATCATTTTTTAAAAAACATTTTTGCACTTGAAAATGGCATCGAAATTGAAAATACCGATACCGTTTTCTTTGTCCTGTAACTACTTAATCTGACATGGTTGCCTGCGTTTAACAAGTGATGCTCTTATAATTGTAATGCTTCATTTTAGCTGGTCTACAATAAAAATGGAATAAACAAAAATTGTACGTATCGAACTATGAAGACATTTGAGATATGATAATTACATTGTTACGAATAATTACTTACTGCAACTAATGATAAACAGTTTCAAGTCAACTAGGATGAACTCTCTGCGAAATAATCCGTGTCTGATTATCTTTTTTTATGGTGGTTGACCACGCAAACATCTAATTAAAAATAAAAACAAGATAATATCACTACTTATACCGTAATTGCTGAACATAATCATCTTACCATTTCTCGGATACATTTCACTTACGTCCAATAGAATCATGTACATAGATACTGAAAAGTGAACCCAAAAAGTTACGATGACTGATATTGTTCCGATTCAACTTATTGAGAATTAACCATCTCTGCTTGAAAAACAACATATCTGGTGTAACAATCTAATGCAGTAAAACCTTGGTTAGCGCTTTAGATACGTCCCTAAAAATGCAGCTGAATGATAAAGCATAAACAGAGCTTGTGCCAGCAATTATTTTAAAGATAAGACACCAAACCAAGAGACAGATCCACAAATTGAGAAACATGCAACGTTCACATGAAAGAATTATGCTGGGCCTCACACGGAGAGACCACAAGACAGCACTGTACATCCAGGAAAAGACAAGAGTCAGGGCCATCATAGAATCCATTAAAAATCTCTAATGGCAGTGGGCTGGCCATGTTGCAAGAATGGCGGACAACCTAAGGACACTGCAACTCATGACATGGATCCCCCGAGATCACAAGCGCAACCGAAGTCTGTAGCGTATTAGATGGAGAGACAAGCTAGATAAATTCAGAAAGTACTGGCTCCGCAACGCCCATGATAGAGAAGTGTGGCGAATCCTGAGAAAGGTCTATGTCCAACAACAGACGTTGAAAGACATGATGATGATGGTGATGATGATGATGATGATGATGATCCTCAACAGGATGGAATGAATTAGTGCTATTTATCTCATCTGGTATCTAATTACTAGAGCTGGTAAAATATCACAGTGTCGATGTATATCGATACAAGATAAATTATTTCATATTTGTATGTATATGTGTTTATTCTCATACACATTAGCCAAAAGTGTACCCCAGAGACTGTCAGTGATTTTCCTCTTTCATCATCATTCATTCCAGAAATTTAACATATGATTTATTACAGAGACTATTTGGAAAAAAGAGCGCCATAACGAATCAGTGCTAAATGAGGATGTGTATTATTGTTGTTTACAGTTGAGGAAAGGGAATAATTATGAAAACATTTACTGTAGGCCAATTGTATACGATTGAGTAAGCATAGTTACCAACAGCAAGGTCCTGACTCCACCCGGATATACAGTCTCTATACACTGCCCCGGCAACGCCGTCAACGAAAGCGATCACTCCCGCTTGAGGCTGGAACATTACTCGATATTGACCTCTGAGTATGTTCTAATACCCACCTCCCAACTTACATGTTGCCAAATTTCGGTGGACCATGAAATGGCTACCCCTAATCTAAACTGTTATAAAAAATATGATCGCAAATTGTGAAGTTCCTCACACTCGCTCACTTCACGGCGCGGAATTTTGTTATATGGCTTCCAAAATGTTCCTGCAATTATTCAAATTTCAAAATTTCCTCGGGGATCATTGTACCCCGAACTGTAGGGGCTCATTTTGCTTCAAAGAGTCATTGATGGGCCGATTTTAGGCCTTTGCCGGTGCCATTTAGAGCTTTCAATCCACCCAATGGGCTTCTTTTTCTTCCCTTAAACACAATTTTGGCCAAAGTAAATCTCTTGGGTTTATTTCCAGCCGTCGGATCCAACGGATCTTTTTTCTCCCTGAAATAGTGTTCTCAATGTTGATGATTACGTAACGCACGCACGCACATGCATGCACACACGCACGCGTGCATACAGAGGTTTTTAATCAATTTCCATTATAGGAGTTAAATGTTTAGTGTCCTCGAAGTTCATATACATTATATCATATATAAATATGATGTGTATATGGCATATAGACAGATGGATAGATATAGACAGACTTGGAAGATATCGCAGAAAGAGTGTACAAAAAAAAAAAATAAATAAATATGTTAGAGAAAATTTGAAACAAAACGATGTTGACGTTTATCAGCAAAGGTCAATCCAACCAATAGTTCAACTGGATTGAAAAAAAATGAAGAGAAAGAAGGACCTGGAAATTCCTTTTTGGGAAAAAAAAATTCAACGAATATGTCAAACAATAGCTAAAAGCTTTAGAAAAGAGTCCCCCTCCATCAAAATGAAAATTTTGGTTCCATTTGTTAAGTAAGCAATCGCTACTTTAAATCGAGATGATATTCAATATCAGACAGCCGATTTCCTGGTGTCTCTAACAACAAGTTCTACCACTGGGCCCAAACTTCACTCGTCTTCAACTATTTCTTAGAGGTAAACACTACTTAAAAATAGATCGGCTGCAACATATGCCTCTGCCTGAAGACACTATCAACAAAACATTCACTTTTGATGGATGGCAAAAACAAATTGTTATAAACAGACGCACCCAAGCAAATTTCTAGGTGAAGTGAAGCATTTTCTTGCTTAATCCGTTATGAAAATTGATGTAAATAAATTAATATAACTGAGGGTTGAAATAGCGTGTATAGATTGCTTAAGAAGGCAGCGGAAAGTGGGGCGTCCAACTCTGTGAATACGTGGATACTGAGCTCGATCTGTACTGGACACCGTGCAAACATAAACTTAGATCATACACAGGTTGAACGGAATGAAAATAATCATGTACATAGTAAGAAACGTGTCTGAAACACATATAGTATCAGTAATAACTATCAGTCATTTTCGAAGCAGACAGGCTCTCAATGCTCGAGATATTGGCGCTATGATTTTCTTTCTAACATCCAGATCTATGAACCAGGCGCAGTCTCCGTATACTTACACGTACATAGATCACCATCAGCCTTTTAGCGTCCATCGCAGGACATAGACCTTCGCCAGACCACTCCACCATGGGTGGGTGGTTGCATTGGTTGTAGACCCTTCTTTTAAAAATTAACGGGATTTTCTTGTTCTTAAAGGTTTGGCCAACTCTACCGGAGGCTAGCTATCCTAGAGTGATTCTTTGCTTAATTTCATCTTCTTCTGAGGGTTTTATAGAGATTCGTTGTCCAAGGAAGATGTGGGTCTGCGTTTTCGATTTGGATCATTGTGATTTTGTCTTCAACATGCATACACACATAAAACCAGAGACACGATTTTTAGGTAACAACAAGCCCTTTAACAGATTTACATGACATATTCATATTTAATCGTGTTTAGTAATACATTTACAAACATACGTAGTTATATCTATACACGCACCTTAATAAGATATTAACATACTTGTTATCTCGCATATCGGAAATATGCAGATGCACACATACATGCACGTTTACTCATAGATATGTAACCCCCCTCTCTCAGGGGGCACAAGGCCACCAGGTGACGTGTACTCATGTCAGACATAAAATAGTCTAACGAAGCTTATCACTAACTTGTTCTTCATAAGGAATTGCCACGATACCTTACAGCATCTGGATTCACAGCCTGTCTTTAGTTACTAAAAATAGAGATACGGTAGAATTCAGCCTGAGGTATGAACAGAATGGAGATCGTTCTGATAGATAGATAGATAGATAGATAGATAGATGGATAGATAGATAGATAGACTGGCAAGTAGCTACAAGCTCAGAATAATAGAACAGAAGATAAAAGCGAAAAAAAAAAATCAGATGTGATGAAATTAGTCCATGAGCCTGTCTCACGTTTTTCAAGGACCTATTCCAAGTTAGGGGCAAAAGATGACTTGCAAGTTGCAATGTACTGGAATCCTAGACACAAAAAACGAATGATAGCCTCGTATAACACTGGGATTTTATGCTTTTGTGTCATTTGGACGAAATGTATATTTTTCCTAACAATCAAGTATTGGTTCACAAGAACCTTTGTGTGAAGTTTGTTTTTTTGGACTAGGAACCCCAAATTGACACAGATTTACTTATTGATATGACAAATAAAGAGAAAATAGTGCAGTGCAGAGAAAAAAAGATTTGGAATCATTAGCTTTAACCAATAACCTGACAAGACATCATAATGATTTGACCATAGTAAGGCATGAATGCGTGCAAGTTATTCTCGTCTAAGACGCAAACTCATCAGCATGCTGGACCCAATCACTATGTGCTGATGTGGCTTGTTAAACAAAAGGTTCAAAGTGTTTACCATACGAGCAACGGAATGCACCCCAAAGTTAAACCGTTTCGAACGACGGATGTAGTATTTATTTACCACAGCAATTGAGTATCCTGCTCTATCTACGGCAAGTGCATTCAGAGCAGCTACCGGTAATAATAGTAATCTTTGGAACTAATACCCAGCAGAAGCACCTAGAGCACCGACCTTTACCTGGCTTAAGACACGACATACAATACAGAACTATACGCGATCAGCCGGTTGGTTCCAGAGTTTACGACCTGTTGAGTCACGTGGTGTCGCGTCTGTGAATCGTTACTTCTATTATTACGGGGGCGAATGGACCTTTGAACAACTCACGTTGCACTGCTGTTCTAGCTATTTCTGATAGGTGTTGTTGAGGTGGCAAATGAAGTGCTTTTTGCTCCATAAAAGTCGATGAAGTTTTTTGGAGAGTACTCGTATGAGAAGAGACGTAGCCGAGGGAAAGAGGAGCTACTTGAAAACGACCCAAAATATGCATGGGTAGTAACACGCACAAACACGAACACAAACACATACATACGTGTGTCTGTGTGCGTGTGTTTAATAGTCTTTATGCAAGTGTATCATAATTCACTAAATGTCTGTCTGTCCGCCCGTCTGCGTGTGACAGCCAAGTGCGAAAACTACGCAACATAACCCCGTGAATTTCTGTGTGTGTGTACCAATGTAACGCCCGGGAAGGTTTTCATCGGATTAGTTTTTAACCACACTCTTTTTTAATGCGTGAAGAGAGGTTTGATTAACAATGTAAATAAAACCTCTTTTCTTTTTTTGTTCATTTTCTATTAAGCTGAAGTTTTCCAAGATCGTAAAAAACGCTCTAAAAGTTACAAATATTCCCTAAAAAAACAAAACGAATCAATTTGAACATAATCTGATTCCTAATGAGAATAGTGATTCTCAGCTCGGGTGGTAGCACCTACCTGGGGGCACTGTGAACTCTCAATGGGTTGTTTAATGTCCAGGGCTGCTATGAATTTAACTGGACAATAAGATCATTTAACTTTTTTTGATCACACGTGCAACAAATCTTTGAACTTTGATTTGGCCAAGTTAAAGAATTTTATATAAGCACTTGTTTGTCTATTGCCTATATACAGTATTTACTGTTGGGACATATTCTAAACATTTAGATCAGTTGTTATCACCTTTTCTTATCCACTGCCACATTACAGATATTTGCACGGATTGGCGATCCCTAACTGCAATCGTAATTCTAAAAAAATGTTTTTCTCTTAACTTTAGACCTGCAGATAGACTCCCCGGTCACAATAATATTCTTATATATTTTTGGTTCTTACCAATTATCTGCTATATCTTAATTGTGAAATCCTGCATACACAAGATCAACTAAAAAGGTGGAAAATGGACTGTTTTAAACTGGCCAGTTCTGATCTCAACCCCTTTGAAAATCTTTCAGTGAAACCTGAAACTTCCAGCTAATAGGTGCAATAAACTTATGGATGGCTACAAGAAATGTTTGGAAGTAGTTATTGTTGACAAAATATTAACGAAGAGCGCCTTTATTATTGTTCAAGTCATATATTCCACTTCATTTTTGAAATTACTACATGTGAGGTGAAAATTATTGTTTTTCGGCTGAATTACTTTTGACTTAATGATAGTGGCTAGAACAGTGAACAGAAAGACTTTTCTGTTACAACATACATAAGTATACACAATAGAAAATTGTATGTTATTCATAAATCCAATGGGAAAAAAACTTTTCAATGTTTATAGCTAAAAGTTCCTAACAAAGATAAAAAAACATTTGTACATACAAATTATGTTTCAAAACTTCACTCCATCTCTTCAATTATTACTGGAATCCAATTTGCTTCAATAATAATGTTTGGTAACTGGAGAAAATAGACCACTACATCTACTTAGGACAACGAATCTCTATGAAACCTGCAAAACACGAAAAAATCAAGCGCAGAATCACCCCTAGGATGGCAAGCCTTTGGCAGAGCAAGCTCAACTTTCAAAAACAAGACAATCCCAATAATCCTAAAAAGAAAAGTATACAACACATGCATCCTCCCGATAGTCACTTATGGGGTTGAAACATGAAACCTAACCAAGAGGCAGACCCGCAAACTGAGAAGCATGCAACGTGGGCATGAAAGAATCATGCTCAACCTCACATGGAGAGACCACCAGACAGCACCGTATATCAGGAAGAAAACAGGAGTCTGAGACATCATAGAATCTATTAGAAAACTTAAATGATAATGGGCAGGTCATGTTGCAAGAATGGCAGGCAGCCAATGGACATCAGGACTCACAACATGGATCCCCAGAGATCACATAAGAAACTGAGGCCGACAGAATACAAGTTGGAGTGATGAGCTGGACAAATTTTGAAAATATTGGATCCGCGACGCCCACAATGTGGCGGATCCCAGGGAAGTTTTATATCCAACGACTGACATTAAAAGACTGATGATGATATAAAATATAATATATATTAAATATATTTCATACATTTCATATTCTATTTGGCATTTAAAGATCAAAGAAAATGGGCGTTACATTCAAAGTTCCAAGTAAACAAAAACGGATATAATCATAACGTGATCATGATGTATTTATTATTCGTTCATTTTACAAATATATATATATATATGTGTGTGTGTGTGTATGTGTGTGTGTGTGTGTGTTTGTGTGATATTCCATCTTGAAGCTATTCTGACGGAAACACCTACAGCCTGGTAGTCGTATCTGGCGTCTCTGCTCCACTAATGACACCACACTTTCCTGATCCTTGCAAGGTAAGAACGAGCCAGCATACAACATGATTGATATAGTCATTTACATTACAGGTGACAATAATTGATTCAGGGTAAATTCATCGCAACTATTTACATCGCGGTAAATACGTTGCCTGCAATTCATGGAATGTCAAATTCATCCGAACGTAAATACACCCCGAACCTATACATCGGCAGTGGTATTGCACACTTTTCAATTCGTACTTTTTTCGTCAGTAAGTACTAATACTGTGTACTTTTCCCTAACTTCAACCTCGTGGGAGTAACATCATCATCATCATCATCATCATCATCATCATTCTTTTAACGTCCATCGTTGGACATAGTCCTTCCCCAGGATCCACTACATTTCTCTATCAAGGGCGTCGTGGAGCCAATAAAAGCATAAATCTCATTCTGATTCACCGAATGTATGTCTCTCCACCCGTACGTTCTTCTTTGTGAACTCACCTACAATAAAGAGTAACATGCAATATAACCATAAGAGATTTTCTGTGGGTTATCCTGGGACCCTGGAACAGTTTTTTAGCGAATTAGTTTTTGGAAATCCCCCAAATATGCTTCAGGGGGTGTTTACAATAAAAAAAAATCGATGCTGAAATGGACACATATTCTGAGCCTGCATTGTGACGTAGTATCATGACGCAGATGGTGTTCTTAAGGGCTGTTTGTACAATAGCCCCTTAAAAAAACAAAAGAACTTTGGCCACTAACACCCTCACTTTTTTAATATTAGTCCTTTCTTCAATATCAGCCCCCTTAATATAAGCCCCCTTTTTCAACATTAGTAACCCATTTTTCAAAATTAACCCCCTTTTCAACATTTTCTCTTCCCCTCTTTGAAAATTAGCCCCCTTTCTTGGACATTAGCCTCATTTCTTTTAACATTAATCATCCCTTTTTTTTAACTTGAGTCGTTTCATGCTCCTCTTTTTAACTTTGGCCCTCCATTTTGTTCACATTAGCCCTACCTCTTTTTCAGTATTAGCCATCTTTTGAATCCGAAAGATCCAAACAACTACAGACCAATAAGCCTACTCAAACGTTTTGTAAAAGTAGTCACCAACCAAATAACCAAAACTCTTGATGAAAATCAACCATGACAACTGGCTGGATTCACAAAAAGCTACTCAACCATTGACTATCTCCACTCAATAAATTGACTGAAAGAGAAAGCAGCAGAATATAAAATGCCATTCGCTGTAGCATTTACAGACTTTGAGAAGGCCTTCGACTCAGCGGAAAACCCCAAGGTCATCGATGCTATCATGCAACAAGGCGTAGACCCTGTATTGGTCAGAGTCTTGCAACATATTTACCGACAGCAGTTAATCTATTAAGCTACTTGAAGACTCTGAGCCCTTCCAACTCGAAAAGGGAACAAAACAAGATATCAGCCAACCCAAATTCATCTTCTTTTGTTTTCTGCCTCGAGATGATCTTCCAAAACCTAGAAAGGGAAAATAAAGGAATCAGAATAGACGGCAAATACCCAAGTAACTGTAGATTTGCTGACAACATCGTCCTCTTTGAAAAATAACCTTCATGATCTCCGGATAATTCAAGACAAACTGAATGAAGAGAGCAAGAAAGTTGGTCTTCAACAAATCTCCATGAAACTCTCAAAAGAAGAGGAAATCGAACGAAGAATCACTCTAGGATGGCAAGCATTCGGTAGATCAAGCTCAACCTTTCAGAGCGAGAAAATCTCAATAATCCTAAAAAGAAGAGTATGCAACCAATGAATCCTTCCGATAGTCACCTATTGAGTTGCAACATGGAACATGACCAAAAGATCAATAATCGAAGTGAAAACTATGCAACGTGCACATGAGAGAATCATGCTCAACCTCACATGGAGAGATCACAAGACATCACGGTATATCAGGGAGACGGAGATATCACAGAATCAATAACAAAATTCAAATGAAAATGGGCTGGTCACGTTGCGAGAATGTTAGACAATCGATGGATATCACGACTGGATACCCAGAGATCTTATGCAAAACTGTGGCCGACAAAATACAAGATGGCGTGACGAGCTAGACAATCCCAGAAAAGTATTAGCTCCGCAACGCCCATGATAGAGAGATCTGGTGAATCTTGTGGAAGGTCTATGTCCAACGACGGACGCTAAAAAGATGATGATGATGATAACGAATATATTGAAGCAATGACTGCTGCAAAATATTAATCAAGAACTGGTTAATGATTAGAGAAAAGAGGTGTGGTTTTGTAACAGATCACTTTTACAAATACTTCATTGTAGTTTCATTTTAGTTTTAAGAAGTAAGAAGCCTTTTTCATTTGAGAAAGATAATATGAATGACTCAGTGTTCTTGAAGGGACGCACAAAGTTTTATAACATAGGTGTTTCCCATTGTATATACTTATGAATATTGGAAAATCTTTCAGTTCATGTCCCCATTATTGTCACTTTTGAATCTTTAGTATAATGTGTACAGTACCTTCGGGAAATTTACTGATTTTGTATCATCAAAATATTTTGATAGTAGGTCCATAGCAAAAAAACAACCCCCCCCCCCAAAAAAAAACATGAGTTTTCAAATTAACTGCAGTAACTTCAAAGACAATGATAGAATATGACCCGAGCAGTAGTGAAGGCATCCTTTGTTAACATCTTGTTGCATATCCTTTGGCAATGTGATTGAGTGCACGTTAATATTGAAGCAAATGAGATTGCTACAAAATATTAGTCAAGAACCGGTTAACACTAAACGAATAGACATCTCTCATCAATTTTCCTCCCCACTTGTTCAGGGAAGTTCTTGACAGTTGTATGCTTGGCAAGCTCCACAATAACACCGCGAAGCGTTGCAACAGTAATATGAAGGTTTCTGGATGGATATTGTCTCCAAACGTCTCTGTTTTTTTGCACCTATCAACTGATAATCTCAGCTCTCCACAAAGATTTTCAGTGGATTTGATATCAGGACTCATTCTAGCCAGCTTGAAACAGTTCATTTACCCCCTTCCTTCCACATATTCTTGTTTGCTTTTAGATGTGTGCTTTGGGTTTTAATCGTGCTCGAGAAAACTATGTTGTTCGAGGCATTTCTTCTTACACATCTATGAAATATTTGAAAAAGACAGTTTTAAAATTATTAGGTCTATGTCCGATGACGGACGTTAAAAACTGATGATGATGATGATGATGATGATGATGATGATGATGATGATGATGATTTCTTATTTCTTATTCATGATTGCTTTGATAAAATGACAAAAATTTAGATTTTTAACAGTAATTGAAAGAATAAAACAATATTTTTTAAAAATTGTATTAATCGAAATAATTGAAAAAATCTCCAATAAAATTTTTTTTAATGTTAGTTTTTTTTCAATTTTCACGGAAAATAGCCATGAAATATAAATTAGAAAATAAAGATAAAAACTAACTTAGAAGAGAATTTCTATATAGCACTTTTCTTCACAAATACTTGAACCAGGATGCACATGGTCACACAAAAATAACTAATTGCAGCATAACTATGTTGTATGCAACGCAGCGAGAATATTCAGCGTTCAAGGAGAAAATGGTGTCGCTGGGTCGAAAAGCTTCTAGATATTTTCGTCCACAAAGACTCGTGTTTTTTCTCTAGATTCAGCTGGACTTCCCGATTTTGACTGACTCCATTTTGGAAATTGCCTGATTTTCCCACTGTAGATTCATTGTCATTGTCTTTTGATGAGTCAAAGTGTTTCGGAGGAAAATACATACCACTATTGTTTTGACTGATTTTTCCAAATACATTACATCTGGACACAGCCCGTAGTTATTTTCTTCCAGTGGAAAGTTAGTGAAGCTTGTTACCATGTCCCATCAGGGAAAGATGATACCCAGGTGCTCACAAATCCACACTTTCCCCGTTAACTATTGTGGCATGCCAGCGAGGAGACGTTGTAAAGATATCTTGTGAGTGTAGTGCAGGGAGGAGTGGATTCATGCATTCCCAGGGTACCTCAATACGAAGAGAACATGAGCAGAGTTTACGGAATTTTTTCCGCATAGGTAGTCGTTACACCACCCTGAAACCTTCCCTCTCGCTATCTCCCTCCCCCTCTCTCTCTCTTTCTACACACACACACACACACACACACACACACATATATATATATATATATATATATATATATATATATATATATATATATATATATATATGTGTGTGTACATTTGAATAAAGAAAGATAGTTTTAGGAACTAAATTTTGCTCGAAGCGAATTATTTAAGGTAGCGAGTAAAACAACGGAAACCCAGTCTTACTTTTTTTTATTTTCTCTCTTATTCTTCGTTCATTCTTACTTTCCTTCCTTCCTTTTTTCTTCCGCCCCTCCTTTTATACCCCCCCCTACTGGCTTATTTCTGCGATCTCACTTTACACCATCCTAATCTTACTTCCTTCTCAGTTTTTCCTCTTTTCTTCCCTTCTCGTTTTCAATTCGTTCCAATGCTCTCTTGCCCTTCTTTTAACTTGCTGCGTCTCTTGCATCATTCAAATCGAATCACAGGTGGCCAAGCGATCGATACCCAATCAATATGAGCTGCAAACGATGTCACTAACTGCTGCTATTTTTCCTCTCTCCTCAGCTACCAGCAGTTGACCATAAAAATCAATTATTCATAAAGTCAGTCGAACAGCTGGCCAATCCGCATCCTATGAATAATGATCCTAACGTGAGAATATGTAACCGGAACTACGTCACCATGATGTCATCGTTACGTGTTTACACAATAACTACTTCAACTGCCGCTATTGGAAAGAATTAAAGTAAACATTAGTAAAAGGAACCATAGAGAAATGTTACAAAAATCTTATTGATAATTTCGGGAAAAATCCTGTTTATTCTTGGAAAAAAAGAAGGTAAATCGCTACCCTCAGCAGCAGATTCAGCAGGTAATCCTAAAAAAATCACCCTTTAAAATGAATAGCATGATTTTTCGTTTCTCTCTTCGTAACAATTGACTTTTCGATTTGATGAGAACAATTTTACTGATAAAAATATACAAGTCACGTGATCAAGATGGAATTTAAAAAAATTGTAACCATATTTCTCTCAGCCTATTTTAGATAAGCTTCACTCGTACATTAGTAATAATTACCGCTGCAAACGAAAATGTAGAGGTATATATATTTGGTCACCTCTTTCATTTCACTGTCTGTCAACACGATATCTCCAAAAGTACTCGATGAATTTCAATGAAATTTTGTGGAGGGTTGAGAAATGAGGGAAAGGGGGAGTGGTTAAATTTGGGGCGGATTGTGAGATATTTTTCCATTTTTTCCCCATACATTGAAGCATCCGCTCATGACTGTCTACAGAATATCTCTAAAAGTTCTGAATGAATTTCCAGGGAATTTTTTTTGGAAGGATGAGCCACTGGTTCCGAAAGAAGTGATTAAATCTGAGTATGGATCCACGTACAATTACCTCCCCTACGTTGTATGCCCACACCACATAATATCACCAAAAGAAGTGATTAGGTTTTTCTTTTGAAATAATGGATAGGCACAGCAACATTAAGATCTATATTTCTTTAATTACCTATCCCTTTTTCATCATCATCATCATCATCACCACCACCACCACCACCACCACCACCACCATCATCATCATCATCATCATCATCATCATCATGCCTTTTAGCGTTGATCGTTGGACACAGGTCTTCCCCAAGATTCGGCAGACCTCTCTGTCATGGGTTTTGCAGAGCCAATACTTTCTGAACTTGTCTAGTTCGCTGCATCATTCTACTTTTGCCGGCCAGTTTTGCGAATGATCTTTGGGGTTCCATGTCCGTCAGACATTCTTGCGACCAGCCTAGCCCATTGTCATTTGAGTTTTCTAATGGTTTCTATTATGTCTCAGACTCCCTGAAATACCGTGCTGTCTTGCAATCTCTCCCTGGGAAGCTGACCATGATTTTCTCTGGTGCACATTGGACGGTTCTCTTGGAGGAATCATCTTTCGTCAAGTTCCATGTTTCAGCTTTTTGATACCCAATACCTAATACTGTCAATATATCAGGTACGAAAATAGCATTCGTGCGAGATATCACAGAAATAAAGTTATCTTGCAAGATTTTACTTAGTCTAAAAAAAGTATCATTATAGATATGTTTGTGATATTCTTCATACTGACTTTACTTCATAGTATTTTTTTTAAAACTGCAAGCCACCAATGACTAAATTAAAATAGGAAAATTCCCTAAGACGACTCGCTATGATGTAATGATTGTGCAGGTTTGTCTAACAAGCCAATACTATTGTGTTGTGAGTTCGGTCTTTATTGAGTGCTCTACTAGTGGCCTTGTGCCAGTCTAAGCTGAGCATCGTAATTGTTCACAGAAAAATCCTGTAGCGATTGTGTGTAGCGCTATGGCAAGCATAATAGTTTCGCAGGTCATTGGCAATGAGTTCAGTACTCACTATTTTCTCTATGAATAAAACCTTGAGCTAAGCATGAATTAATCCTTTTCTTCTTAATTCCTGGTGAACCGATTGGTAATATATTTTGCTGTGAGAAAATATAGGTCGTCATCATCATCATCATCATCATCATCATCATCATCATCATCATCAGTCTTTTATCATCCATCATTGGACACAAATCTTTCCCAGGATTCACCACATCTCTCTATCGTGGGCGTCGCAAAGCCAATACTTTCTTACATTGTCTAGTTCGTCTCTCCATCTTGTATTCTGCCGGCGTCGGTCTCACATGTGTTCTCTGGGGATTCATGTTGTGAAACGCGATGTCCATTCTTGCAACATGACCAGCCCATTGCCATTTGAGTTTCTTAGTGGATTCTATGATGTCTCAGACTCCTGTTTTCTCCCTGATGTACTGTGCTGTCTTACAATCTCTCAATGTTGTGCATGATTCTATCATGTGTACGTTTTTTAGGATTAATGGGATGTTCTTGTTTTTGAAAATTGAGCTTGCTCTGCCAAAGCCTTGAGACTCTAGAGTGATTCTTTGCTGGATTTCTTCTTCTTTTGAGGGTTTCATGGAGATTCATTGTCCTAGATAGATGTAGTGGCCTACTTCTTCCAGTTTTCCGTCTTCGATTTTGATCGTTGTGTTCTTATTTCCGACGTGATTGTTGCATGAGACCTTTTATTTGCTGGAGTTCATGTGTATGTTGACTTTCTTGCTTTCTTCATTTAGTTAATCTAGCATTGGTTGGAACATCTCCAAACTTGTTAGTACAAGGGACCCATTGTATATTTTACACATTATCGTCGGCCAAAGAAAGAAACCAGTTTTATAAATGAATGAATTGAATTTGAATGAATGCATGAGTTTTACTCGGATCTGTCTAATAACTATCACAATATAATTCAGAACAGAAGGACAATGTGACAATCACAGAAGAACTAATGTCGTATTTACACTATAGAATATCAAACATACTCTGTCAAAATAACCAATGACAAACAGCCATGCCTAGGAGAAAAAGAAAACAAAAAATTATTAGTTTTATTATTCATTTCAAATTGTTCTAGGCCTGGTAAAATATTGTACTGGATCAAGTGTAGCTCGCAAGTCGCAGTTTGAAAATCCATACTTACATATATATATATACATATATATATATATAGTAAGCAGATACAAACAGATCAATATTTGCATTACATGAAAAACTAGTCCATTGATAATTGCTAAATTGATTATTGCTAAATGAATAAGAAGACAAATAATCTTTTGGGTTTTCGTAGTGTTGAAATATCTTAAACAGGCGGCTATCTTTCAAAGAGTTTTTCCGACGATTGAACTTGTTTTTGATGTTTATGATCATTATTGCACCAACATATATATATATATATATATATATATATATATATATATATATATATATATATATATATATATATATATATATATATATAGTGTCATCCACAGACAGCTGTTTTGATCTTTCGGCCAATTCTTTTAACGGGCTTTTTCAAGAGTACCGTCTAAAAGTAATTGTGGTCAACAAACCCCAAATAACAGTAACGTTTTAGACTAGTTGTTTGCTTATTTCTCATTTCCCAATCGTAATGTGACTCTCTCTCTCTCTCTCTCTCTCTCTCTCTCTATCTATCTATCTATCTATCTATATATATATATATATATATATATATATATATATATATATATATATATGCATGCAAAGGCCCAAATAACTGTCTTAACTACAAATTCTCATTTGCCCATTCACGGTCTATACGTGCTTTATTTGTTTCTTTCAACGCAACAGTTATGTTATTGAGAAATGGATACACGATATGACAGAATGATTATAAATTGCTTAATATCGTTTTGAAACTGGTGGATTTCGCTCTATTTAATTGAAGCAGAACGTATTCTTTTCGCTATTTGTTCTCGTTCATTTGAGGCTGTTAAATCAAAGATAAAAAAAACGAATTCGAGCAATTTTATTGTATGAGTTCTAAATGAGGCGTAAAACAGTTGAAACACTCACAAAATCCACCGAGTATTTGGATAGGGAACTAGCAATAAACGTACTGCTCAACATTAGTTTCCCTAATTTCGGAATGGAGACGAGAATCTTGATGATACGGACGTCCTTCTGTGTTTAACGACGTCCAATTTATGGTTATTATTTGGGTGCACCCACGCAAAACAACTCGAGAAGTTGCAGAGGAACTAAAGGTTGACCATACAACACTTGTTCGACATTTGCCCCAAGTTCGAAAAGCAAAACAAGCTCGCATGACGTGCGAATGACCCTGCAGAAATTAAACAAACAAAGCTATGGAACTCCACCGAACCGAACTTACTCACCAAACCTCTCACCGAACGCCTACATTATTTTCAAGCATTTTAACGACTTCCTGCAAGGAAAGTTCTTCATGACCAGACAGCAGCTCAAAAAGTCTTTGAAAAATTCAATGCTTTCAGGACCCCAGAATTCTTTGCTTCCGGACTTTTTCTAGTTGTCTTGTTGTCAAAAATGTGTAGATTTTGGTCGGTTCTTATTTCGATGAGCAACTTTCATTCTGGTGAAAACTGAAATCATTATTGCACCAACATCTCTTCAGTGTGGCTATAGACTTTCCATTATACCATCCAGTACCGCCAGGCAGAATTGAAACCTTCTCTCTTGATCCGTAGGCTGATATCCTTTCTCTGGACTACGGAACTGGATAGGCAGTAAGGCTGAATTTAAGCGTTATATCTAAATTACACAGAAATCCCTCATCCATCAGAGTGCTCAATTCCTATAGAAAAGCATTGCATAAGCTTACAGCGGATGAGTTACGTCACTTAAAGAGTGCTATATATATATATATATATATATATATATATATATATATATATAGAGAGAGAGAGAGAGAGAGAGAGAGAGAGAGAGACAGAGAGAAAGAGAGAGAGACAGAGACAGAGACAGAGAGAGAGAGAGAGAGAGAGAGAGAGAGAGAGAGAAAGGAGATTCAGCGTGTTTGTTAGGCCTAGGGAAAGGTTTAAGAGAAATTTTTCGGGAAAGATTTATGGGGTCTGCCTTCGACCCACCCCCGATAATAATGATCTTATTTCTATTTCTATATAATATGAAAGGTCTGGGAAGTCGAAACGATGCATTTAGTAGGTTCGAGTGGTTTGCAACAGAATACTGATAATGTGGGTCTGCTTTCGCTCTCAGCCCGATGACCCGATTTCTATCTATCTATCTATATACCCATCTATCTAATTCTAAAATAGTAGAAGTCTATTCATCAGTATGTTATTTCTAAGCAGCTGAAACGCTGCATAATTACCAGAGCTGAGTGTATGTGTGTGTGTGTGTGTGTGTGTGTGAGTATATATATATATATATATATATATATATATATATATATATATATATATATATATTCTTGTTCCGTTGTTTCCATACAGAGCAGTGTTGTAAAAATTGTACAAGTAGTTGCCAATAGGTCAATATATGTTCACGCAGTGCGTACGCAATACGCATAACTATGAAGTCAACTAAAAGGTCTGAATCACTTTTGGTTGAATAAGAGTTACGGAATCCAGAATTTGCTATTTCTTTCATGATTGGACTGTCCATCTGCTTGAAAAATTGGATAAAAGTGTTCATTTTCATTTATGACAATTTCGAAGACAAAACTGATTGAATTTATGGAATAAACAATATTAAAACAATAAGTATGGCAAAAGAGTTGTAGTATTACCCAAGGGGTAAAAATGCGCCCTGTACGCCCCATTACGGGCGTTCACGGGGACCACCTTCCCTACATTGTGCCAAAAAGGCTTCAAGTGTCCATTGCTCTTTACAGACACTAAAATGTTTTTATACAAGAAAATACGTATAAAATATTTTTCTATCACCATAGGCCACTGTGATATATATATATATATATATATATATATATATATATATATATATATATATATATATATATATATATATATATATATATATATATATATATATATATATATATATACTTGTTCGTGCTAAGCTACATTATTCCGACGCTTTCATTGATTCTTTTGTTGCAAGTTATTTTATAACTATCGGATATTTAGCCACTCTATGAAGGAAAAATATTTTGGCCCATTAACAAAACCTTTGGCAAAATTAAAACATCTCTGTCACGACAAGCTTTTAGGCATGAGCAATTAGATGTATTTTTTTGTGCAGTCAGAAAAAATCGACCCAGACTATTTGAGATAAGGAAACCTCGCTCAACCTCTCTTTTGTCTATTACACTCCTAACCACCTAACATAAGTTCAGTGGCCATAACGTGACCTTTCCGTTATATTACAGTAATAAAGTCGGTCAAAATAGAACATCGAGACAAATGGATGCGAATATTTTCTCAAAGAATCTAAGCTTTCATAAATCAAGGATAAATCTAATTATCATTTCTTTCTACAATATTTGAAGCCCTTTGAAACTGCAAATAATTTATTTTTCTGCATTGTTGAAATTTTGAGTTCTATTCCTGGATTTAAAAGATGTATCCTTGCAATGTGAATTATTACAGATCTTCATCAAGTTTAACTCAGTCTAGGCACAAGTGTTGTGTATCCTATGAGGATCGATGTCACCATGGTATTGATGATCTGCGAGACTAGTTTATGAGCCAATGTTCCACAGCGAAACGAGCTTATTAATCATTGTGAAATTGGTCAAATTACATGCACAGTAGATAAAGAGGATAAGATATGAGAGAAAAGAGTGATAAAGATTTGAAAGCGAACGTAAGGTTATGTTTAGGTTTAAAGTATTGAAAACAGAATTAAGAACGCTGCTCTTGTCTGCCCTCTCTTTTTGTTATCAGTTCAATAAAAAAACAAATGCTGATATCAATATAAAATAATAGATTTTATTATGTGGAAAGAAGTCTTTGGCTGTGTATGAAATTAGACCTTTCTTTATCATAGATAAGTTACTACGAGAAAAGAATCTAATCAGCTTAGCTCGTGTGAACAACCACAAACGACTGCTCGTCAATCTAATTATCAGCTTCTCAAACCAAAAGTCAAGGACAGAAAACTTCATATAAAAATGATAGAATTAAAGAAACAACAAACTTGACAATTTTCACTCAGGTTTGCCTAGTCGAGAATGTTTTCGAAATGTGCTATAAGTTAATACTTTTATGTCTTGTCCTAATTTTGTTAAACGGTGTGTTTTATTGTTCTCAGATAACTCAATCAACAGACTTAGTATCGGCATTAATAGCTTTTGGTAAACAAGATGGAGCAAGCGATGAACAATAACAACAACAAAGATAAGGAAATTAGTCCAAATAAACTACATATAATGATTAGTTGTTTATATATATATATATATATATATATATATATATATATATATATATATATATATATATATTCACTCAAAATAATGGGTTAATACGGTGAGCCCTCTTTATTCAGATTTCATGATTGAAAGAATGACTCTTTCTATTGATTTTATGGTTCATCAATATCATTATTTCCGTATTAGGATAAGATGATAAATGATTCGTCTATTCAAGCAATCCATGGGGCCCAGGGCACTTGATGTTTGATTGGTTCTTTCAAGGATAGAAATTAGATACACGATAAATCATAAAATTTAAACCTCGAAGTTCGTTTATTGCATGTGTAGCAATATCCTTAGTCAAGAGTTAGATACGAAACCCCTTTTTTAGCTTGGCATCTAAAACGTGACCTCTTTCGATGAACCTCTATAACAGCCATGAACGCACGTGGTCGAACACCTCTTTGCCCTGGCCTTCGAACCGACCCACTTCTCGCCTTTTGGCCCCGGCATCTCGAGCCAGTTATCTTCCTTTACCCTTCTCTAAACCGGCGTAGTCTCTATTCATTGATCGTGATTATATAGGTATTGTCTTGTCACTTATCTTCATCAATTTGAGTATTCGCAATAACTTCATAGCTATCAAATGCAAACACTGCAACCTACTTTTTAGTGAACACGCAAACGCTATGTTCATTATCTCGCCCCCTTAGCTCCTTCTTGAACTTATCCTGACTAACCACTTTTTTAATGATCTAGCTTGGTCAACTATACCAGTCAATATAACAGGCACGACTCCCCAGGCTCCATTCGATAGATAGACGAAACGACATTAGACCTCTTTATGCCATGTGTCCCTTGAATTCTTATCCTTTCCTATATTTCGTTTTTACGCCTAGAAACAATCTAAACCTTACAGGCCTCTAATCTTCTCTTCGTGACACAATCGAATGTATTAATGTTTCCATTCCATGTATTTCATAAACATTCTTTATTCGTACATTAAACGTATCACTCGTTTTTCTGAATATTTGTATGTGTCTCTTTACTCCATTTGATATTTGGGTCCACTTTTGTACTTGGCAAGCATGTTTTCTATATATCTACCTTCCTTTATCAACATTTCCAGTGACGTCGCCGCTAACTCCAGACCACGTGGAAGCAAAATCCTTTGTATACAACTACATCTCACCACATCTCACCAACAGCTATTATCTACTCTCTCCCACACAATATAAGGACAATTGCCCCTCTACATGTAATAGGAACTGTCAAGTTATACATGCATGGAAAGATTAAATGAGTTATAAGTCTGAAGTAAATACATGTATTCGTGTAAATACATGCCAGTTTATTTTTATTATTCCCATTATCCAATCATTGTGGATCCGAATTATATACAGTAATTTTATTAAATTGTTTGAAACAATTGAAGGCGTTATAATGGGATGAATTTCATACAGGATTTTTTTTCTGATTGAAGAAACTATCAAATTTTTGTATGGAGGGTGCCAAGAGCAATTGACCCCTTGGTCCCCTATAAATTGCTGATTTTTAAGGCTGGCATCCTGTTATCTCTTGGGAGTTTATTGTAACGCAATATTTCTATCCTCGCTTTGTCTTGTGTCGTACTAAGCTAAGCCCAGTAAATAAATGTTACAAAGGAAAAGAAGTTCGATGAAAAAGAAAGAAAAAAAGTTAACCAAAAGAGAAAGAACAGATATATTAACAAAATAGAGTTTTAAAAAATCTCTTTGTCTTTTCAAAAATTCAATTTTGAAATCGGTGGTTCAACGTAATTCGAAGTCACCGAATTCGATTTACGAAATAATCATCTTAATTTCTTCTTTAATAGAGTGAACGAAAAGAAAGAAAAAAAAACTATTACCATTAGTTGTAAAACTACCAACGGTCGTAGAATGACGATCTGTGAAACGTGATAAGTAGCAGCAGTAATAAGATGGAAGAAATACCAGTAATAAAAGGTTAATAATTTAAACAAAAAAAGACGTCATGACAATTTTACTTCGCCATTTTTCCTTCAGGCAAAATGTAAAGAGTTCCACTTAAATCGCTCTATCATTATCCCGTAATGGCTCTAAAAACTCGAGTAAAGAGCTCAGCTATATATCACTTGGCCAGGGCAGAGTGAATGGGCAGATGGACGAAATGGCATGGGTCCAAGATTATGAGGTGTCCTACCCCCTGGGTAGAGACAAATTCTACTGTATTTACTGTTTACAATTACAGTCCTGTTTATGTACGTTTTGAATGAAATTATTTTCCATTATTATTATTTTTTACCTATCTGACCAGGGCCTATTACCATCTGTGCACGGATATATATATACCTATATTGTTTCCTTCTTCCCCGCCCTTCCTTCCTTCACGTGTAATACGACTCACTCCAAAATGAAATGAAATTTGCACAGATTTCACCAGAAAAAAAAATATCTGAAGCTTGCTACTCAGGTTTCAAAAGACATGCATCTATTATCGAGACACTCTTTTATTCAAAGTTCAAAGTTGGGTTACATGGTTTGAAGAGGCCTCTGCGAAACGTGCAACGACTCTATACGAATTATGCAGCACATAAATATTTTACTCTCTCATGTTTCTTATGTAATGCGGTTGATGACGTTATCAGTGAGAAAAAAACGATTAGGTGGCAGTTGTTTACAACAAGTTGAAATGTATCTCGGTTAGGAGCAGAGTAACTTCATAATGAGAGTGTTTATCTGCACTGTTATATCTCTGTATTGTTGCCTACGTAATATTTCTCTTTCTGAATCCATCTAAATCTGTTTCCTCTGCACTTATACACCTGAAAGCATATATGCAAGTTAGTAGGATGTTAAGAGTTGACTTTTTTTTTCAAAAAAAAGGTCATGCCACATTAAATAGTTTTTGGATTGGAGATGACAATTTGGAAAGCCAAAGTTGATGTTACAAATGAGAATTCTCTACTTGATTTGACATGTTCAATACATGCAAATGTGAAAATGTATTCCAGATACAAATGCATTTTGAAAATAGAATTGCCTTTGTTTGACGCTTCAATCAAAGATACTTACGTTCTTTAAACGAGAGTGTGCACGTGCGCACGCACATGTTCATGCACATGCTCAAACACACAAGCACAGATACGCGCGCACTCATGCTGACTGCTAGTGATGGCTATAGTTGGCCGGTAACAACATACCCTGCTGATGGCTGCTACTGATACTATACCTATAACATTTTCTATTAATAATAGTATTTTCTCTTATCACAGTTTTTGCAACATTGCTGGGTTTTTTTTCCAGTCTCGTAAGAATTTAAAAAAAAGCCAGCGACACCGACAAAAAGATCGAGAAAGAGATTTTCTGAAATATTTGCTTAATAAATTCTTCACGAAGCATTTTACGACAATCGTTTTCAAAATCTTTTCTTTTTTTGACGATTGTAGACGTGAAGAACAAACTGCTAATATCTTGCGCCAGAAGACTCATAGAAACTGCCTCATCCAGCTGAACCAAGGCATTTGATTTCTCTCCAGTTGAGAGAATACACCATCCCGTGACGGTACTCAGAGGCAGAGTTATAAAACCCCCAAAGTAACTAAAGCAGCAAATAAACTTGAAGATCAAGTGATCAACAATCTATTTCTTCTCAGATGGACAGTTCTTGATGCGTTGTTACAAACTATGCCTTGGCGGGAAGTCTAACTGTGCGATTGTCTTCTAGATGCACGATAACTCCCTTCTGCCTTTTTTTAGTTGGCGGGAAATCAAGACAAACCCTAACACACTTTTACTTGTACAATTTTATTTTGTGTTTCTGTGAACAAATGAGTTCTTTTACGGCCACTGTATGCTCTGGCCGTTTTGCATTTTGGAGACTTACCTTACATTTTCTAGTGATGTTTTGATACCTTGCGAAAGAATTATCTCGATCTTAATTCTGGCCTGACGACTTGCTAAAACGAGTTATCTTATCCGTGGCACTGGACTGACGGTTCACTAATATAGTGGTTCCCAAGCTTTTTTGTATCACAGCGCCCTTGGTATATAAGGATTCTTTCAAGTTAGGTAATACTGAACAACTGCATTTGTGTTCCTGTGGTTGGATTGTTTCGTTAAAAATAAAAATAAAAACTAAACGGTCAAGTTTCGATTAAGTAGGGTAAATGTGTGGAAAATATATTGAGTTTTATTTACTGATTTTTACTTACAATATCAGGGTCCAGTTTAGTCGATATTTACTTTCTAAATTGAACATCAGGTGTCGTTAAGACAGATACAAAATAAAATTCTAGTTTTAAATCATACATACACTGTAAATCGATCACCAAATTTCGAGTCAATTCACATGCTTCTCTTTCTATAAAACGAACGATTTCCAGAAGGAGCAAAGGTCAGATGCAGTCAAAGTAGTCTAAACTAGAGAAAAAAATTTTTTTCAATATTTTTTTCTATTTACGTTTAATTAGACGAATTTTAATCGAAATAACAATCCAGTTTTGTTAACTTAATGAAAACGTTATAAATGTATTTCTTCTTTTGATAATCAGAATTACCTCTGGGTGGATGAGTCTGCTCCTTGCCACACAATCTTTTAAATCTTTGAACCAAACTTGTGACAGCCACCTTCATTTCTTGTTCAACGTCAATTTTTCGACGATTCTTGTTTTCTTTTATCACAGCTACAACCGAAAACCAATTGTGCAGAGATAAAACGTTGCAAATAGAATAAGGATTCGTTGAGCTTTAGCACCTAGCAGAGATTATTCATCTTTCATCGATATCCAAAATTCAGTTAGTTCTATTATTGGCTAACTTAATTTTCGATGTGCTGTCGTAAGACAGCACAATGAGATTTTCTCCCTCTGCCGATGGAGATAAGGCCCTGAATGAGTCGTGAATCCACGTGAATTTCTCCATATCATATTCTTGAAAATTGTTTTGGAAACCAACTGCCAAGCTGAGGTAGGTGCTCTTCAAAAACGAATTTTATATCTTGAGTAAAACCAACATCATTCGATGTCATAAACTGTTGCAACAATGGGAAACACTCTTTGCCTCTTTTTTTTTTCATTCATTTTTTTTCTTTTCTATAATTGTAATTTTATTCTGAGGCTAACATCTTCTCTCTCGATTTCAAAACATGTATATCCCATCCTTGCAAGGAGGGGTTTAACACTTAGTTTAAAATCTGTAACCATGAGGTATTTGTGTCCTTAATTCGAACGATAACCATCGCAGGCTGCAGGTATATATCAAAGATGTGTATTCGGCTCGAGTATTTTAGCATAAATCATGTCTCAAATGACCGACTGTTTAGTCCTTTTTAGTTGACCCTTTTCATAGCACATTCCAGGACTAGATTTACTGGAGGACTTGAATACTTAGATGCAAGTACTTCCCTGTGGATTATACAATGGGTCTTCCGTGTATCAGGCGCTTTGCTTTGATTGAGTGCTTGCAACCCTTCATAGGCTCCGGACATAGAACGACCTGATACCAACGCACTTCGTCCAATCTAGATTATTTTAATTGACAAATATTCTTGTAACGCGAACAAATATTGAGCCTTTTTCCCTGCCGTTATACTTTTTCAAAAAAGAAGATCTATTTTTATCAGCATCGGCGAATCGTACTTAAAAGATGAGACTGGCTTCCTAATTACCGCCAGAGTCCTCGTCCAGCTGCAACTCAAATTCCTTCCCATTCATTTTTGTTTTCAATCAATTTTTCAGTTAGGTCCTCTGCCATGTGTTGGATTCTGTGACAAATCGTGTCATCTGATAACAGCACGTTGGTAACTTTCCGGCAGATTCACCAATCATAATATTTACAATATCTATAACAGCTGGTTTGAATCAGATCTTCTGTTATGGTATGAGGCTTTTTTTTTTGCTTAAGCAACACTTTTTGCCACGTTATAGGATGCTAGCAAAGCATTGAGTGGCATTGATGCATACTTAGAAAGAGTAGTTTTCTGTTGTTGTAAATTTTGTGACTTTCTGCTACGATAGACATGATGTTTACCAACCATGTTGCAATTATTTGTTTCTGAGTGGCGTTTTAATTTACTTTGAAGTATACATTCTGATACGCAAACCTCCAAACACAATAGAATCTGTTGTCTTACTTCATAGTTAATGTATGTGGAAGTAAATCCCAAATCTAAGAAACGATATTTACGCCTCATCCTATTTCTGCCTTTAATTTATGTTAAATCATCACTTTCACGAAGTTTATGAATGTTTCAAAAAGAAACTTTCCTTTTGTGCGAAGGTTTTCAATCTAGAAAATACTTAATTTAGATAAACTTTATCAATTTATATTAAGATACTCGTATCAAACTTATTATCTTTTTATGAAAACACTTACTTTGACTTAATGTCTTGATCACTCCGCCATTCTATTGATTCAATCTTCGATTGGACCGCGAAGGATACGCAGATAATATCGAACACAGACCAGTCCAGGATGTTAACCTTGTCTGTATAAAGTGCAATAAACTAGTGCTGAAATTGCGAAGTTCAAGACTAGGTATAACAGATGAGTTGATTTGGACACGAAACACGTGTCTTTTCTATCGGATTCGTGCAAGACCAAGAAAGTTGGTGATGCTTGTTTCATCACGTAGGAGGAAATGAATTTGACGAAACATTTTTTCAATTTAATAGATATTTTTGGATACATGAAGACGAAATTGTTTCCGTACGTTATTCAACAGATCCTTCTGCGTGTATCCGCTTCAAACTGGCGACATTTTTTTTTTCAGATTATTTTTTTTCATAGTACTATTGATGTATTTGATTACACATTTTGAGTCTTTGGAGGCACGACATTCACCACCCTTGTATTCCTTTTTTTTCTTTTTTTTTGTGGCACGGCAGGGTTGTGGAATGGAAACCTGACTGTGAAGCGAAAAAAAAAAAAAAAAAAAGAAAAAGAAAAGACAAACGTATTTAAATATGGTTCTGATACTCATCTTGCAAAGTATACTGGAGCGTTACGCAATGACATTGACAATACCCAGCACACCAGGAGGGCGACAGCAATGAATGGAAATAGATGATAAAATGAAAGACAAAGAGAAAGAATAAGAGTATAAAGAGATTGATGGCAGACAGCAGATAATTACCGGAAGTCAGCAGACGATTGAAATTCCCGTCTAGTTATTGAGTGTCAAGCTCTTCTGAGGATGTATTTGCAATCAGACGCTAGTCGTTTGGGGTATAAATCGATGTATGACTGCATTCAAAATTTCGAATACCCCCTGGAGCTAAGCACGACAGCCGAGGGTGCCGTGTCTCATACTATAAGAACACCTGTACTGATACGAATTATCTTGTCCATGGCTTTAAACAGACAAGACAAAGATAAACCCTTCGAATGACAACAGTCTGTAAAGCAACATGAAGCAGATATTCCTCAGGAGATTATATCCACAGAATGCCGACCCAGAAGTTGATTGTTACAGCTTGTGTCATTATCAGCAGCAGCCTTTTAACAATCATCGCAATACAGATATCTAAGATTCGACAGATCTCTCGATCGCGGGTGTCGCGGTGCCAATATCTCCTGAACCAATCTTAATCGTCAGGCCATCTTATTTTTCTGTCAATTATAGTTCCCACAAAAGGGTATCCACACCATGAGCCGTCCAGTGGTTGTCTAACATTCGTGCAGCATGATCTGCCAATTGCCACTTGGGTTTTCTAATGGATTCTATGATGTCTCTGACTCCTGTTTTTTCTCTAATGCATTTTGCAGTCATGTAACCTCTCCATGTGACGCCAAACATGATTCTTTCTTGTGCCCATTGCCCGGTTATTAGTTTGAGAGCCAATCTTTCGGTCAGATCCCACGTTTCAGCTCCACTGGCGCGTTTGGGTTTGGGTGGGTCTTGATTTCTTGCCAACTATAAAAGGCTGAAAGGAGCTACTGGGAGAACGCATTGGTTATAGACCCTTATTTTTAGAACAAATGGGATTTTTGTTGCTTGCTCTGGGCTTGCTCTTACTGAAAGCTCACCATCCTCGTTCTATCTCTAAAACTATGAATAAAAGCGGCAAAAGCAATCTATAGAAATACGTACAACATTAGCTGGAGGGGGTACGTGAATTTAGTGGCCGTTCTACTTAAAAGTGGTTCAGGAAATTTTAATGGATCACTCAAAGATGGAGGAGACAACGAGTCGGTATTCAATTCATTTATTTAAATGAACGATTGAGGCGAGGACATGTGATAGTAAAAGTAGCCTACGTTCTGATGTCTTTTCTTGTTTAGTCTTCCGTCTTCCGATTGCCATGTCAGGCGACAATGTATACACATTCCATTCAAACAACTACGGTAACGGTCGAGCACACTACAGCAATGACGATCAGCACGACCAACTTGTATCGCCGCTCCCAGTTTTACAGTCCATGGAAATTAACAAAGTAAACTTTGAACTTAGAATCGCACAGAGATCTATGGAATGAGCTATGCAAGGCATAACTAGGGTTAGGTTTCGCATGGAAGGGTAAACGTAGTAGGACGGGACTAAGACTCAAGATGGAGGGATGAGATAAAGAGGTTTGCCGGTAAGACATGACGTAGGTTAGCGCACTCGATGTCGTCATGTAATGAGATGGGAGTGGCCTTTGTCCAATACTGGACATAATGGCTACTGCTGCTGCTGCTGCTGATGATGATGATGCTTTAATGTTATTGAAATATGTAGGTACAGTGTAGCAGAAATATGATGATGGAGTTACAGAAAGTAGGTAATCATTAGCTTACCAAATATCTCAACTTCGTACATAAAACCAATAGGATGTTTTTAGCCATTTCTTTGGGGGGAAGTGAGTCTTGTATGCCATTAAAAGCTATAATACGACAATTCATTATGCATTCTACTTTTGATCACAGCCATTTACTGAGCTTTGCCCTCTCTGGTACGGACAATAAGGACCATACTCATTGAATGAAGAGTTTGCTAAACATTGCTCATTGGCAATCACGGTTAATCTCTCTCTCTCTCTCTCTCTCTCTCTCTCTCTCTATATATATATATATATATATATATATATATATATATATATATCAAAGTAGTAATTTTAAATAAAACGATATTAAAAAGATCGTTTTTTCAAGTAAACATGTGAGTATAAGAAACTTGATTCAAGTTCTACAACTTTCTGTATTGTCCACTCAATAATATTGTCGATTATCGTATCCACATACTCATTATATATATATATATATATATATATATATATATATATATATATATATATATATATATATATATATATATATATATATATATATATATATATATATATATATATCCGTCATAAATGACGGTTATTTGTGTATAGATCGGCGCTAAGGAGCCTTAAGCTATTTTGTCTAGTAATTCGTTTATAATAATTAGTATCCTAATTTTAAGTTTTCTTTTTTAAAGTCACAACTAATCTCAGTTCTTTTAATGTGTGATAATCAGACATGAAATCTCAAGAGTTTCTATGACGTATTTTTTATTTCGTCATATTAGGAAGGCAAACGATCCAATGAGATCATCCCATTTGAACGCACACAAACAAACAAATGAATGAACAGACGAATTACCATATAAGCTCATCATAGGATTAGATATGTCGACGCTTACCGAGCTGAAGAGAGAGTTCTTCAGAGTCACCGTTGAATCTGTCTTGCTTTACAGATCCGCATTTTGTACACTAACAAAACAACAAGCAGTCACTTTGGGGTTACATACTCGAGAGTGCTCCGAATTGTTCTCAACATCAACTGGGAAAAACGACAAAGAAGCATTTATACGGAAACCTACCTCCTAATACAGCCTAATACAACTGCTTGCCATTCTTGGTGCAACAAAGATGAACTTGTAAGCGATATGTTGCTATGGTGTCCATCATATGGAACTACCTTAGTTGGCAAACCCTAACGAACGTACATTGATTAAGTGGCTGATGACATTGAATGTCTTCCAGAAGATCTCCCTTCTGTTAAATGGAGGACCGAACAGGGAGGAGGGAACATATCATGCACATTCGAGAAGGCTTATGGACCTAACGATGATAATGATGATATATTCGTATGTATTTTCGTGTGTGTGTGCGTCAATAAGTCCGTAGCCTGACAATGAAAAGAGCATTCATTTTACGCATAATCCCCTCCCATGTCAGTGCACTCCATCCAACGCCTCTACATTGGTATAGAGAAACTTCGAGATCAGAATTCAACTAATAAATGTATCAGTTTACGGGCTTGCTGATACACCCTCGTGTATATTAGGTGTGTCCAAAACACCAGCGGAAAACCGGCTTCGAACTGCGTATTTAGTTTCGAGTATCAAAAAGTGCGCTGGAAACCGAAGCTCAGCTCAATCTTGTACAATGTGATAAGTGTTTGGGCATTCAGTTAGGATCGAACCCACCGAAATACCTGATTTCACCCGGTTTCCTAAATATCTAAACTGAATACAGTAACATGACTTCACTATACTTAGTATTAATTGCTCTAAAAAAAAAAAATACTGGCAATATTCAACCGATCCCAGAATGTTAATTCTGCCAGCATTGTTGCTTCCAAACAACTTGAGAAAATATGTCGTTATTCTATCTGGGGTATTTTTGCTTCAGGATGTTCCACTCTGGGTTTAGTAAATAACTACTTATTCATGTCTATTTCCTTATTTTTTCATACATTTTTCAGTTGATTGAGTTTCGTCTGTACCGTAGCCTTTTCGCTGTAATATGCTGGTGTAATTCGCCGAAGAGTCTTATGAAATATAGTTGGGTTGGCGGATGAGATGACTAGCGTCAAAATCTGATGTCATGTAAAAAATCCCATCGGAGAATAAATATGATCAGAATAAATTCTATTTATGACATCACTGGCGTTTTCGTCCGGAAAACATCTAAAATATAGTGAAAAAAAATCTAGAAATATGTAGAGCTGGAGAATGCAAATGTTATGGAAAAAAACAAAACAAAAAAAAAAAACGTTAAAATAAGCCCCCCCCCCCCCCAAAAAAAAAATCACGAAAGCTTTTTTTTTTCCTAAATGAGAACATATTTTTTAGAAAGGTTCTAATGGAGTATTGGTGTCAATTTACAAGTCCGTGGACAAACTGGCCAGGAATTGTGGAGCGCTCTAATGAACACACAAGCACTTGTACAATAAAGGAAAGATCCATCGCCAACACAAGTGGTTACAGTTGTTCAATTATTAGATATTTTATGAGGTTTCATTATTTTCATCGGCTAACTATTACATATTGATATCATACGCATTATAATATCAACTTGGTGGACACATGAAATTCATACGGGTGCTGACAACTAAGATATCATTACTCTCGTATATGTATTTCTGCAATTAGAATATATCATTTATTTTTCAAGTGATTTATTGCCCATGGAATGTATTTGTAATAACTCTAATAACATTCAAAAGGAAAGTGAATCTAATATCTATACCAATATTTGGACCCTTTGTTTATCCATGGTTCTTCTCTGCTAAAACTACAAGACCTATCGACCTTGTCAGAGAATCAATAAAAATCAACTTCTTACATGGGCTAAGCTTCGTGCTCACTCGAGATCACCAGAGGCCATTCTCGGACCAATCTTCGGTTCTAAACGTTGGAAACAAATAAATTTTACATTTGGATTTTCGTCAACCGTTCTCTTCGTGAATGGCACAGTCATTGCATACAATCCAATTGAATTTAACAAGTTTTATGCAATTTTCTTAATATTCACGAGAAATCATCTGCTGTGTTAGTATTAGTAAGAGAGCTGTTGTCGAATTCTATAAATTCTTCTCTTCCCGTTCTCAAACCTAACAACCAAAGCCGTGGACAGATTCTATCATCCTTTCTCTCTCTCTCTCTCTCTCTCTCTCTCTCTCTCTCTCTCTCTCTCTCTCTCTCTCTCAAACGTATCAACTGTATAAATCAGATTATTCAAAAAAGAAAAAAAAATTACCTCGTCGGCTCACCAATTTCGCTGGTTTATATTTTGTCTGCATTCGTTTTTTATTGTTATTTTCGGGTTAATGTAAAAAAAAAAACAAAAAAAAAACACGGACTTCTAAAATACTGTACAGTTTCATAAACAATAAAAGCATAAGGCATCATGTATGCAATACTTTACCAAGTCATATTACCTCAAATTTATACTGATTTTTTTTTCTAAAAGACATTTTCAAAAGTTCAAGTACTGATACTCCTCTCTCTGCACATCTTTACTGTTTTATTCTATAAACAGCTTAGTACCGTTACAGTTGATGTATTTTATGAATGTCAACGGTTTATTTATGTATGTATTATTGAATTTAAAAAAATACTGTGACAGTAATAGGAGTTTAGCGGTGAGTCTAGAGTTTTTCAATAAATCAAAATTTTCCGGATGGTCCGAACCCTGAACTCTGCGCCCTGAACACTTACGAAATTAGAAGGCCCATTGTATTTTACATTTTCTTGTTTTTTAATGAAACATTATCAATCGTTATTATTCATATCTAACAACTCTTTATCGTCAGCTTATTGGATTTAGTTGTTTTCAGGTTAGATTTCCTCTCAGCAGTGCAAGCAAAATAACTTGATATTTTTTTCACGAATAATTTTTTATTGCTTCCAATCAGACCCCATTACTTTTTGGCCAAATGTCAGCTAGGATTAAAATAAGGGATCGGAGTTATATTAAGCTATAATGTTGCTAAAATGTTGAACTGGACAATTGCTTTCCGTCCGCAATACGAGCATCTGCAATAATTTTTCAAAACACGAAACTATATCTGAACATAATTACAAATGAAAAATGTCCCAACCACTAAAACTTTTTTTTCTGTACAGCGGAAATAAGCGGGTTACTTCAAAGCCTTACTTTTGCATGGCAGACTGGAAGTCGTCATCATCATCATCATCATCATCATCATCATCATCATCATCATCATCATCATCATCATCAGTCTTTTAGCGTCCGTCGTTGGACATAGACTCTCCCCAGGATTTGCCACACTTCTCTATCATGGGCGTCACGGAGCCAGTACTTCCTGAACCTGTCTAGCTCGTCTCTCCATCTAACATTTTGCCGGCCTCGGTTGCGCATGTGGTCTCGGGGAATCCACGTTGTGAGTCGTGATGTCCATCGATTGTCTGCCATTCTTGCAACATGGCCAGCCCACCGCCATTTAAGATTTTTTATGGATTCTATGATGTCTCTAACTCTTGTCTTTTCCCGGGTGTACTGTGCTGTTTTGTGGTCTCTCCATGTGAGGCCCAGCAGTATTCTTTCATGTGCACGTTGCATGGTTCTCAGCTTACGGGTCTGTCTCTTGGTTAAATTCCATGTTTCAGCTCCATAAGTAACTATTGGGAGGATGCATTGGTTATACACTCTTCTCTTTAGGATTACTGGGATCTTATTATTTTTGAAGGTTGAGCCAGCTCTGCCAAAGGCTTGCCATCCTAGTGTGATTCTTCGCTTGATCTCTTCTTCCTTTGAGGGTCTCATGGAGATTCGTTGCCCTAGGTAGATGTAGTGGTCTACTTTCTCAAGTCCTGTGTCCTCGATTTCGATCTTATTGTTAAATCGTGAATAGAACCAACCGTCAATTTTCCCCCCAAAATTGACACTTCTACATAGCAAACGACGGTCTTAGAAGGACCAATATCTTCTTGCAAAAATTCTCTTTTCATTCGGTTTTAGTGATTTCACTGGTCAAGCTTCTCCCATTTTTATGAGATCCCTTAAGAATATCATTTTTGTTCATGTATTGTTATTTTCGAAGTTTTCTGGGCAACGCTGAGTATCCCAACTAGTATCTGTTATTGTTATTTGTTGCTTTTCCTGTTTATATTTCCATGGTTAACTACTTCTACAACCTAATTTTCAAGCTTCAGACTTGGGGGGGGGGGTAATTTATGAACGGAAATTATATAGGTTGAGTCCATTTTTCTCCCATACAAGCCTGAGACCCCTTTTCCATTCTTACCCTAGTTCATCACATTGCAAGGATGGATGATAATAATCAGAAAGCGTAACGATTGTACAAAGAAACAAGCAGAATAATTGTATCATCATCATCATCATCATCATCATCATCATCATCATTTGCAATCTCACACCAGTTGCCTGATGGTTACTGCTGGAGTTTGAGTGACAGCAAGTCTCCTCCAGTCTCCAGCCCTCCCCTCCTCATTCTCATAGACCACAGTAATACTGTGGTTTACAGTTTCACACCGGTTGCCCAGTGGTCATTGCTGAAGTCTGAGTGACTCCTGAGGTATCATTATTATTATTATTATTATTATTATTATTATTCCCTATAATACAATTGTATGTTGACACCAGATAGCTGGTTATCGCTGGAGATTGAGTGGCAACAAGTCTCCAGCTGGCGTTTTCACCAGAACTACCTTCACTGTGTAGATGGGGCTATTCAAAGACATCTGAGGAGCATTATGAACCCTTCTGGTCGAGTCAACGAAATGTAGACCAGTCCAGCTATGTGTCGTACAAATCTAAGAGAGATTGAGTCAGGCAGTGCAAGTACAGAAAGGCTGTCTTAGACTGCACAGTCATTTGTTACTGCAAAGATTATTGCCCTTTAGTCCCCTTAGTTTGGGTCGTTATCGTTGTCTCTTATTTGTAGTTTGGAATAGTGTCATGGCCACCTTCAATGTCCGTCACCTGGAATTGTCAATGAATTGCACGCATTATCCATATAACAATTTTCTCTATATCATTTATGCTAAATAAATTCTGTCCTCACCATCATATTATATCCATCGCTGATAATAAAGTTGATCTGAAAACAGTTGTCGCTGGCAGATATTTTGAATGTCATTATTTTATGGTTTTTATCATCACCACCACCAGCAATATCATCATCATCATCATCATCAATGCAACCACCATAACCATAGCTACCACCATCAACACAACCATCGCCATTACCACCACCACCACCACCACCACCACCGTCATCATCACCACCATCATCATCACCATCATCAATGATAATAACCGATAATTCTTTATCATTAAAAATGTTTAAGGTGCGTCTATGGATACATGATAAGCATTTCAAGCTTATTTCGCAAATCATTACACTTTACCTCAAGAAGAAAAATGGCTGTTATGAGCGATATATTGAGAATTGGTGGCTCAATATCCAAACTTTTTGGGAATGCCTTTGGCTATAAGTTTGCCAGACTTATAAGTTTTTTTTAATCACAATTTTTAGCTAAGCCATCCCACTACTCTATTACTGTGTAAAGTGATGCTGAATAGACTTTCCTGCGATATACTCTAGCTTGGGGCAGATATTCTTATCACTTATTTTGAATATTGTATTGAGAGATAGAAAGAAACTTCCAGGCAATTCTAAAGTTCTAGATTCGTCTTCTGTATAATAAAAGATGTATAATTTTACGCTGGGATCATCCATATCAGACTAATCTACTAAACTTTATTGCTATTACGATTTTCATACAACTCATGATGGCCATCTTGGATTTTCAATAACTTGCAATAACATCTGAATGGCATTTCCCAAGAACCATGCATGGGACGAAATTCAACTAATTATGTCTTCAACATCATTTTATATCCATCGTTGATACTAAAATTCATTTAGCAGCTCTTTTGAAATGGCTGCCATGGGCGACATATTAAAAGTTCATGATGGTTCAATATCCTTTTGCTACAAGTGTACCAAATTATATATTTTAATCACAGAATATAGATTTTCTTGAGCTGCTTACTATTATATATATAGTCTGTGGGGGTCATCTCTGGGTATAGTATAGCCATGAGCTCCCTGTTTCGTTGGTCCATAGCTGAGTTTTCACAACAATAGCATTTGGCATCTTTCAGTGGAGATAAAGTGACAGCAATTCTCTACAGTACTCCAGCACTCTCATCAGGATTATAACCCATTTCTGTAATGCTGTCGTCTGGATTTATATACTTCCTCTGACTTTCGATGCTTATGAACGTTTTGCAAGGCTCTTTGAGACTATTCCAAGCGTTCCAGTTATGATGGGTGCAACTGTCGCTTCCATAGTCTGCATTTTTTTTTATTTTTTTTCTTCAAGCTCCAAATATATATTTAACTGTCTTTCAATCCCACTATGCTGCCAGCCATATTCAGTGTCTGACAATTCTTTTCGTTGTTTCCTGGCCTGGTTTTGATGTTCCGTTTGAATTTCGAATTTCCATGGAATTTTTCATTTTCTTTTTCCTCTAGAACGGCTTCTGGTTTTTGCGTCACCATAATTATTATAATTGCGTCCCATGAGTTTCCACACTAGTTGCAATTGATGGTTGACACTGCAGATTGATTGACAGCAAATCTCCTTGAAACTCCAGCACTCTTCTCAGTATACTTGAAGCTTTCAGTGCTGCTGTCGTCTGGGATGGTCGTGATTCCTTCCCGGATTTCCAGTTCCTTCTGCTTCAAGGGGCCCTCCTAACGCCCCAGCAATAATTGGCACATTTTTTTTTTTTTTTTTTTTTGCTATCGTTGTTTGAAAATTGTTATTTGGTCTATATTACTGGAGTTCTTGTCAATATTTCTTTAGTCGGCTTTCCTAAGCTAGGAGTTTTTGATTTATTTTTTCTTCCATAGTGGCTTTTTTTGTTGCATTTTATACTTTTCCGCCCCGTAATTCAGTTGAGTCCTAATATATGTTGGTTTCCTTTTTTGTGATTACACCATTTCTTTTTCTTCTTCTTCTTCTTCTTCTTCTTCTTCTTCTTCTTCTTCTTCTTCTTCTTATTATTATTATTATTATTATTATTATTATTATTATTCAGGGTCATACTAGATATCTGATGATTAACGCCGAAGGTTGAGTGACAGCAAGTCTCTCCAAGTGTCCAGCCTTCCCCTCACCATTTCGGCAGTGCTGCAGTTTGCGCTTTTTCACCAGGTGTCTGATGGTCATCATTGAAGGTTGAGTGACAAATGGTCTCCTCATGTCTCCTCTCGACGTCCTCACGTATCGCGTAGTGTGATTTGTAACGTACCAACCTTGCCCAAGTTTACTTACACGCACCTTCTTCATTCTACCTCTTGAGCTGACGACTAGTGGTCGTAAGTCTCATATTTTCAGTACTCTCTTCAATATTCGTGCAGACCCTAGTATTGATGTGGTTTGCATTGTCTCAATTCTTCATCTTCAGTTCACCTAATCTTATATTCATTGTTTTTGACAGAGTTTCCAATGCACCCATTACTATTGGTACTGCCTTGACCTTCTTTCTGCTCCCAGGAGAAGTCCTGGTATTTTCTTAGGTCCACGCTCTCTTTCATACTTAATGTGATCTACAGGCACAACCAAGTACATTATCTAATATTATTATCTCGTAATAGTTGGTGGACCAGGTTGCCATATAGTGTGTGAATTTCTTAAGCCAATATCAATGGATCCAATCAGGTCCTGGTGCTTTCCAGTCGGCAATTTTTCTGGAAGTGTTTTTTCAGTATGGCTGTATTCATTACAATTTACTCTCCCTCCTCTACATCTTGGAGTTTCCTTTTTAATCTTATTTAACCGTTGTGTGTATTTGCTGTCTTTTTTGGCATACCTATATGTCGTTCCAGTGTTTCTCCATCTTTATGGCGTCTTGTTTTATGCTCTGTGGTCCTTCTCCATTCAAGTCTTATTTTGGAAAGCACAAATCTGTGTGTATTGGGCAGTCTTCTTTGGAGTATTCTCCCACTACAACAGATATCCCTTCATGTCTTATCTTATATGTATCCCATAGTCACATTCGTGGTCTGTTTATGGGCGGTGTTTTCATCAGTAATTCTTCGTCTCTCTGTTATAGAGAGATCTTTTTTTCTAACCTCTTTCCCAGGCGGCTATTTGTTACACTTGTTCGGGGTTTCTTCCTGGGTCGTAAAGATGTCTCTTAACATTTTTGCATCAGCATAGATGATGTTGCTAAGCTCCGTTATGTTGTAAAATACACTTGATATGTACAGATGAATCTTTTACTTTTTTTTCAAACCTTTGCCCCTAAGGGGTGGCAGTGGTGTCTTCTCTTCCTGTATTGATTCTTTTAGGTTTTAAATCAAGGACTTTTTCCTCCCGTTGGACTGTCAGCATCTCTGGTTCTCGTCCTAGGTTTGTTTTTCGTTTGGTGTTTTAGTTTATGCTTGTTTCTACTTCGTCATTTATTGTTTGTTGTGTGGGGGTATTCCTCTGAGGATGAGCCACGTTCTTTTTCTATATTCTTGCTGATTTCCTGAATTTCTATCTCTGATAGCCAGTTCCTTTCCAGAATTTGTTTTGCTTGGTCAGCCAGATGCTAACTTGATGACTCTACAATGGATTCTCCCATATTGTGAGCATACGTTTTCTGTAATACCTTTTAGGTTTTTTAGATAGCAATAAATCATCAATTTGCTGTCTCATCAATCCATTTTTCTTATCATCATGGTCAACAGTCACTCGATAACGATTGAGTCCCTCCTACAGACCATCAAGTGAACACTCCAAGTATAGGAGATGAAATATTTATTGGTAATGAAGTATTCTATACTTGTTTGACGACATAACGGTAAAATAGGTATATAAAATAGCTAATATAGTCTGATTAAAGGCCAAAGATACAAGGATGGTGCATTGGGCAATGAATGAACGCCTGTTTACTCATTTGCTTTAAATAGCTTGTTTTTCTTTAGCCACAGAAACCACATCCGAAATCTTGTTGTGCCCGTCTCGAGTCCAGACAATATCAATTAAAGACGGACAGTTGTTGGCGAAGAATAATAATTTTGATTCATTTATGTATCTCTTCTATATTTGTCTATTGGATATAATCAGTAATGTTATGGAGAAATATTTGACTCTTTTCAAGCATTTAGAATTTGCTTATTCTGAGATGATTTCTTCAGCACTTTTAATTTATTTTGTTTGCAATAACTAAAAAGCTATCACTCTAAACGTATTTTTTTTTTGCTTAAACCGTTTTAACAAATACTCGCAACCAGTATATTCTTTTTCTTAATCTGAAATAAATTATCTCTCCCTCTTTTCTCTCCCCTCTCTCTCTCTCTCTGATATTTTTGAAATAATTTGAACCTTAATAATCAACCTTATCTTCCTAGCACTTTTTAACCTTTGAGTCATGCTGTCAAGAACACTTTAACAAGTACAGATTGATGTGTGCGTGTGTAGATAAAGAGTTCTGCATTGATTGGTCTTGCAGTCTGAGTATTATACAAGGCGAATTCGGAGTTGTTAAGGTGTTGCACTTATGATATGAACTCTAGAAAGACTATGTTTACAAAATATGTCAAAACAAATTCAGCCAATTCATGACAATCAATACAAGGATACTTTAGAGGAAATGTCACGCACATGCTCACATAAGTATACGACTAGCATCCATTTGTCGTAGTTGACAATGGATAAAGCAGTCGTTCTGCTACCATTGACTGGATCGGTAAGGCGATTACAAGACAGTGGATTACCCAGGTAATTTCTGCCTCTATCGCCGCATGTGCCCGTGAAAAGGTCGTGGTTTTGATAATTTTCGATGAAACCGGATGTTGGTATTATTCGCTGATAACAGTTACAATATATATATATATATATATATATATATATATATATATATATATATATATATATAAGGGGGTATCCATTTTTAAACCAAGTGTTTCCATGAAGTTATTTACTAGCTTAGTCAGGAACAAGACCACAATATTCAGAACTCTGTGAAAATCGTACTCACGGCACTCGTGCATTTGTCTGAGTGACAAGCTTGCTAACCATTGCACTATGTCTGACATTTTTTCTCTCCTCTATGCATCTCTCTCTCCCGCCCCTTCTCACTATATGCTTTTTTAGGTAACCCTTCTTATAATGTGTGTGTATACAGTATATACAAAGATACACACACACACACACACACACATATATATATATATATATATATATATATATATATATATATATATATATATATATATATACGAGGAAATAAAGGATTCACTTTACAAACACGTTTATGTTTCTGTCTTGTTTTGGCTTCTTTGGGAGGGGAAAGAAGAAACATAAAAAATATAATGAATAGAATAAGAGGAAAGTTCTCCACTCTACAGAAAAACCTCGCGCCCACAAAAAATACCCTAAAAAATAAATCGAATCATTCACATGAAGAAGCCAAAACAGAGCAGATACATAAACGTGTTCGTGTAACAAATCCTTTATTTCATCATATTTTAAGCTCTACTCTGACTTAATGTTTAATGTTAAATGTATTCAGTACTTTATGTAATAAACTCATCACACATCGGATATTGCATTTCATTGTGTTATATTGTATTCCTGACACACACATATGTACATATGTATGTATATATATGTGTGTATGTATGTGTGTGCGTGAGTATATATATATATATATATATATATATATATATATATATATATATATATATATATATATATATATATATTGAGGTCATTTATCCAATATTATATAACAGTCATTGTTCACTGAAACACTACTGACTAAAGGGAGATTTTTCCCTGCCAACAAATTGACATCGGCTGTTCATATATAAAATTATTTCCTTGACAAACTGGCGTTTCTATAAATAAACCTATTCAGCCAGTTTATAAAAGAAGTCTTAATTTCGCTTTCTGGCCTTTAGCCCAAAGGATTATTAGCAAATCTTTATGATAATTTCTGTTAAGAACCAATTTACCTCCCTTATTGCTTTAAATCGCGTCCCACCGGTCCTTACCGTCATAATTTCGTATTCTCTTCAGGCAGGCCATTCTGATCTATAACCCCCCTATCGTTTCTATTTTTATTTGTTTGTTTTACAACATGGAGACACTGATTCTCCGTCCATCCCAATCATTCCCTATACACTGTTTTACACGTCCCATAAAAATATTATGGTGAACATGAAATCTTTGGATACACAATGCATTGCACATCCGTAGAAAAAGTAGATTTGTATTGCAGTGAACTTGAAGAATAGCGTTCTGTTGACCGCAAACGATTTCTTTAATCATTTTTGTTTTTGTTTTTACTACTTTTTATAAGGACGCAACTGATCTATGATGACGTAAACGGTAGAATTTTATGTTCTAATGACAGTACAAATGTTGAATCTGAATAACTGAATAATGATAGAATATATATATATATATATATATATATATATATATATATATATATATATATATATATATTCCAACTCTGGAATAAAGCACATCGTTAGACAGGGAATTATGCGTAAGTAAATATACATTGCTTAGTTCGGTCCTACTGACCATCCAGTTCCGCGTAGGACAGGGGTACAATGTTTGGGTCTGAAGCGAAGGTTTCGATCCTACTTCGTGGTACTGGATGTTGGATATTGTTGGATAGTCTATAGCCACACTGAAGAGTTGTAATACAACAAAACAGCTGTCTGTGGATGACACAATTATTAATTATCATTATATATATATATATATATATATATATATATATATATATATATGTGTGTGTGTGTGTGTGTGTGTATGTGTGTGTGTGTGTGTATTTGGTCTCTCAATCAGTTGATCAGCTGATCATGGGGTAGTCTTACCGACTTGAATGCTGGCCACAAATATCAATTTTTAGTGTATCTACAAGTAATTAATAGATTTGCCGATGTTTACAATATATAATATATTAAAGTTCAATACTATGATGACATACACACACCATGCACACATTCACACACACGCTCACACACACACACACACACACACACACACATATATATATATATATATATATATATATATATATATATATATTTAGAATGTTAAATCCATACATTAATTCATACACACAGTATTTTCAATCCTACCCAAATATGTAGGCATTGTTAGTCTTAGTTCGTGAACGCATTGATTGCGAGTACAATTCTTGCAGGTTGAAATTCAAACCTAAAACACAAAACTTCATTCAAAGCGCATCCTGAAACGTCGGTGTTATTTGAATTTTGAATGCTTCGTGGCCAAGATGTTTTTGCTCAGTAAATAATTGGAAAGAGTACACAGATGTATACTTACGTCCCAATTCGAGGAACTTGTGGCGCTCCCACAGGAATGACGCATAACTATGACAGTCGAAGTAGTAGATAAAATAGATATGATTTTGATTCAAAGCCCGTCATCTTTTTTGACCGGCGAACAAGAGTTCCACTTCATTGATAATGCGGAACAAGGAATTATTTTGATGAAAATATGTCAACAAACAAGCACACACGCACATACACGCACACACATGTACACATATGCACGCATAAACACACACGCAGACACACACACACACACAAACAACTGATCACATGATCGAAGCAGGAAATGAAATTGATTTGCTTTTTATTGAAAGCCCGTCCTCATTTTTCACCTGTGATGATTCACTTCACTGATAATAGGAAACAAGTTATCATTTGGTTGAAAATACTGTTCACGAACATAGACAGACGGACGTAGACATACACACACATACTACTTGTCATATGAATGCGCACACGTATTAGCACATATATATATATACATAATATAAACACATGTACAAATAACCATACACATTCATACATAAATATGTGTGCATTTACATATAGACACATACGTCTAATGCGCAAGCATATACACAAAAACTCAAACGCATACAGCCAAACATCCTATATATTATATACATGCTTATATACATAGCACTGGTAGGCGTGCACACACACATGCTCAGACAAAATGATCGATTTTGAAGTCAGTTTTTTTTTAAATTTTATGTTTTGCGGTTCCGATTCTTTCCAAATAATTAAATTTGTTTTTAATTCAAATCAATATCTGTCCGCATCTTTGTAAATCGAAAAAAAAGGGTCCCTTTCTTTTTACCGTTGATTCTATAAAGATACTTGCCTGCTCTTTTACGCTTCTTTTTTTTTTTTTTTTGTTCGGTAATTTTCCACCTTGTTCAATGTTTATATATCAATCAACAATTATATTACATATTGAGTGATATCCGTTTGTGAATCATGTGTTCCTAAAGCTGTTGAAATGGGTTAATTTAAAACTTCTGGAAGTATGAATTTTGAAATGTATAAACTGTCATTGTTTTCCCCGAGTTGAATATACGTCATTTGCACAGTAAATTTCTGATTTGTCATCTATCATGGGGGTTGCGGAGCCAGAATTTTCTGAATCTGTCAAGTTCATCTCTCCACCTTTTCAGTCGGCCTCGGTTTCGCATGTGATCTCCGGGGATCCATGTTGTGAGAAATGATGTCCGTCGGTTGTCTTTCATTCTTGCAACATGGCCCGCCCATTGCCATTTGAGTTTTTTAAAATAGTTTCTATGATGTCACGGACACCTGTTTTCTTCCTTATATACTGTGGTGTCTTATGATCTCTCCATGTAAATTTGAGCATGATTCTCTCATGTGCACGTTGCATACTTCTCAGCTTGCAGGTTGTAATCTTATTAAAATAAATAGCCTAGAGGTAAAATTACCCTGAATAGGAGACGTACATTGAAATCAGAAGCGAACTGTGAATTTAAAGGAAAGCTCTGACCAACAATAGAGATTGTTTACCATGGCGTCAACCCATCTCATACATAACAACTTTAATGACTAACTAACAATAAGAAAAGGGGAAATACTAGAAATAGATTGAAACCACAACGCAGCTCCCAGAATTTGAAAATTCAAAATCCACACAGACAAACGCTACAATCCAGATATTCAAAACCTCGAAAATAGAACCGGAAATGTGATGTAATAATGCATACAACTATTCATTCAAAGGAATGAACTATCAAAACAAAACCCACTAGAAAATCACCGAGAAGGTGTAAAGCTGACTGTTGTTGAATTATCCGAGATATAAAGGTTTATAACTGAATATATAATGCTCATAAGTATTTGAACAAAACAGACATTGTGAAAAGCAGGATCTTTACGTAAGGTACATCACAGTTTAGTGCACAACATACTTTGTGGTTCTGAATGTTTAATTTTCGGAGATGTTTTTCTAATAGAATTAGATTGTAAACTGAATCAAATCAAGTATAGTATTTTCTGGCCTGCTAAAATTTTGTTCATTATCGATCAATGAGATCGAAAAGGCCAGCTAACATTGCTATTCGGAAGAGCTCCCGCGCTATTAGGTTGAATAGCTTTCGACTGGACTAATACATATTTTGGAAAGAATACAAACATAAGCCAGAAGCGCAGTTTTGTTTGTTGAAATACTTATAAGCAGTTATTTTTGTAAGAATGAACCATCGAACAGTGACTGGGGCCAATGAGGCCCGTAGGAAATGCGCATCTACCTCAGTCCCTGCAAACGATCCAGGAAAGTTACATTTTTCCAGGTAAACATTTCAATAAAACGACCAACTCTTTTCATTACCAGTATCAAAAACGTTCTTCTTTCATGTTTGCAACTATGTGCTCATTGCATTCATTCGTTACGCCTTTTTTTCCTTTCTAATAATACTTGGATGACAATCCTTTCTAACATTACTCAAGCGATAATCATTTCTAATATTATTCACTTGGCAATCGATAGTTGTGCTGAAGTAAGTTTCTTTGTGTGGTCAGGAGTTAAACATATATTTACCCATGAAAAACCTACGTGGGAATATGATCTTTGGGAATTTGATATTAGAAAATTTGAACAGGTCGATATTTTCGATCTTTGTACACCGACTACAAACAATAAATACATCGCTTTACAATCAGATTTCCACTAATTGTCGTTGGTCCATGAAGCAGAAATACTATTAAAAAATTGATAATAATAGTTTTTGAGGATGGGGTTGCAAAAGGATACACACACACAGACACACACACACACACATATATATACATATATATCCGAGTGAGGGAGTAACAGGATATATTCAGAATATGTCGTCGGCAAATCTTGTTACCAGCAAAGAATAATATCATCTCTTTATAAGGGTTATATAAAACTATTGTACCTTATTGTGTTTTTATCCCCGATGTGGTTGTTGCACATGATCTTCGTCTTGCTGAAGTTCATGTGTAGGCCGACTTTCTTGCTCTTTTCATTTAGTTCATCTATCATTAGTTGGAGGTCGTGTAGGTTCTCTGCGAAAAGGGCTATGTTGTCTGCGAATCTAAGGTTGCTCAGATACTAGCTGTCTATCTTAATTCCTTTACTCTCCCAGTCTAGCCTTCTGAAGATCGTCTCGAGGCAGGCTGTGAAAAGTTTAGGTGAGCTGGTATCACCTTGTCTGACTCCTTTCTGGAGCTGAAAGGGGTCCGAGTCTTTATGTAGCCTGATAAAGGAGCTGCTGTGATTATATATATGTTTCAACACTTCAACATATACTGGATCTACACCTTGCTAACTGATGGCCTCCATGACCTTAGGGATTTCTACTGAGTCGAACGCCTTTTTGAAATCAAAATCGAGGACACACAGCTGGAAGAAGTAGACTACTATATCTACCAAGGACAACGAATCTCCATGAGACCCTCAAAAGAAAAAGAAATCAAGCGAAGAATCACGCTAGGATGGCAGAGATAGCTCAACCTTAAAAAATAATAAGATCCCATTAATCCTAAAGAGAAGGGTGTATAACCAATGCACCCTCCCAATAGTTACTTATGGAGCTGAAACATGAAACCTAACCAAGAGACAGACCCGTAAATTGAGAACCATGCAACGTGCACATGAAAGAATAATGCTGGGCCTCACATGGAGAGACCACAAGACAGCACAGTACATCCAAGAAAAGACAAGACTTAAGGACATCATAGAATCCATTAAAAATCTCAAATGGCGGTGGGCTGGCCATGTTGCAAGAATGGCAGACAATCGATGGACATCGCGACTCACAACATGGATCCCCCGAGACCACATGCGCTACCGAGGCCAGCAAAATGTTAGATGGAGAGACGAGCTAGACAAGTTCAGGAAGTACTGGCTCCGTGACGCCCATGATAGGGAAGTGTGGTAAATCCTGGAGAAGGTCTATGTCCAACGACGGACGCTAAAAGACTGATGATGATGATGATGATGACTTTATTGACTATAAGATTCCAACTTTCACATCCCCTTACCCTAGATGAGAAGGCCTGATCCAAAGTCGGGCTTAAGGGGCAAATACCTCACCCCTTCCTTTCCTCAGCAGAAGCCCTTGATAATGGTTGACAATGCTTCATCTAAAAAAAGAATAAGATCATATTGTTACTACGCATGATGACACTACAAAAAACAGACATAAAATCAAATTTGTTTAATCGTGTACATAATTAATTGATTATGCGAACCAGACTATATGATTGCAAGGTGGATGCTTAAGCAATGGAAACTGAAGAGATGTTTGCCATTGCAGCTTTCTGAGAATAAAAGCAAACGATATAGTTTCAGCTGCCATCAGTATAGCGGACTTATGAAGATGATAAACAAATTTTTTCTTCTTTCTTTTTTATAAAGAAACAAGAAACAGGAAACAAGTCTGCTTAGTCATTCAGGGAAAAAAACCGTCACGTGACCAACGTATTTTGGCAGTGTATCGTGATTAGGGTGAAATTTGAAAACTGGAAAAAAAAAAAAGAAAGTGAACGAATGAGTTATTTCTCATCATCTTTTGTAAGGAATTGATATCTAAAAGGTCTGAATTTTCAAGAAAAAATAAAACAAAAACTCCAAAATGCAAAAAAAAACTAAAACAAAAAACAAAAACAAAAAAAAAACAGGCGGACATAAACTAAGGGATCGATTCAGCATAAATCTGCATTGTAAATTGAAAACCCCTCCCCTTCCACAAGCACACTAAAAACATGCAGCGTTCGCGGATTGAGCTCTGGCGGATAGGGGGCTGAGGTATGCGGAAATCGAAAAGGAAATGCTAGTGATCGTGTTCTCATTGGAAAAGTTTCTTCGATATACGTATGGAATTTAAAAAAAAAACGCGGGTCTACACTGATCTCAATCCACTCGAAGCCATAAGTGAATAGACCTCTTACAAACGCACTGAAATGGCTGCAAGAAATGCTACTGCAAGTTCAAAAATATGGCATTGACGTTGTGTCAAAGGAAAACAGGTGTATATCGCCGACACGCTGTCGCAATCATATCTGGCAGATGAGGAGAATTTGAACTTGTCAACACTGTTAACTTCCTCCCGATTCGTGATGAAAGGCCAACTCAGAATTACAGTATTACTGTGGTCTATGAAAATGAGGAGAGGAGGGCTGGAGACTAATGGAGACTTGAGGAGATTTGCTATCACACAACCTCCAGCGGTGACCACCAGGCAACTGGTATGAGATTGCTGCATAATAATAATAATAATAATAATAATAATAATAACAACAACAACAACAACAACAACAACGGGTCGGTAGCCTAGCGGAGCAAATCTTTCAGCTACACTACATCCATATTTTCACAGTCGTGATAACATGTCTGCCCAAGATGGCCTCATACCCAAAAGCGATCATGGACTCACTCCGCTCAGCCCTGCGGACTGATATCGAACGTGCGATTCATTTATATCCATCGTTTATTTCTAACTTTTGGTGAAGTGGGCCGACTCGAGAACTCTATCACTTCAACTGTCATCCGTAGGCATACCAGGTCTGGAATTCCATGTCAGATGAGTTCCGATGTCGGTCCCAAGTTTACAACATCGTCATTCAAGCACTTGGAAAATTTCATGGCGTCAGTAAGCAAATTGCAAAGTTGAATCTGCATTCAAAAGTGCAAAACGTGGAAGAATAAAGTCTTTTAGACAGCTCAGTCTCTCGCTCGTCTCAACTTCAAAAATACTCCTATCCAATAAGAATCGACCCTTTTCAAGCTAGCTTCTGCAATTGTCACGCATACGATTTTATTCCCTTAGATGGAGATGACATGGTTAGAATGCGCTCGTACAAGAAATTTGAAAGTTGAAAAAAAAAATGAAATAAATAAAAACCATCGCCTGGATGGGGGTTTCTATGCAGTCAAAACGCCAAGTAGGATCTATTGACGCAGCAGACATTTCTTACAAAGAGCATTAGTGCAACCATAGGCAACAGTAGAGCGTGCACCGAATTATCAATCACCACTCATATCTACTGACATTTCAAGTCCTACTCGCGACACCCTAACACTACAAAATGCTTAACTAAGAGTCATATCGTCACTAACTGTAGCTGCCTCACACAACAGAACCTAGCACATATGAATCTCCTGTTAATATTCACAAGTTCGGTGGAAGAGGTATACAACGGTTGACAATCTCGGTATTTACCGCGAGTGCTCAGCTCTAAATATTCTTCAGTGCTCAGCCGGAAATGTGTTTTCTCTCTGTAGTTTACTTGAATTTCTAGATCTTGGCCAGGATGGAGAGACTGATGTATCTGCTGTTGTGGTTGGAGGCACTTATGGCCAGTAAGTGTCCGTTTGTCCAACTTCTCACTGTCCTACTAACACGTATGTACTTGCTTAGCCGCCTGGTAACTGCTTGAATATCGGTCAGTCCTTGACATTTGCTAATGGTTATAATCTGGGGTAACAAAAAAACTGCTCGTCAGTCTGACAATTCGTTCAAGAACTATAATGTTCTTCCCTTCGGAATATATACACATATATGTGTACAGTAATGGCAAGCAAATTAAAAAAAAAAGAAGGGTATTAAAAAATGCAGCATACTACTCAGAAAATATGACAAGTAAATTAAAAAATAGACAAATGAACTGAATCGATTAACTGAATTACTTAAAAATGATAAAATGAATTATCGTTTAAACAAAATATATTAGGAGCTGCAAATTAAAATTCGCATCGACCGTAGCAGTTACCATATATATTCGACAACTCTTGTTTATCGATTCGTTTCGCTTTGATTTTTGGCTCGCCATATTTCTTGCTTGGCTTACTTCGAATTTTAGGACAGGTTTACTGGAACAACACCAGTATTACCGAGTTAACAGTGTTGCTGGATCACCGATTTCAACAGACAAAGGTGAAGTAACCACTAATTCAATAACAAAAACTACACTATTCATTCCATTATCACTAATCGATTCTAAAGAAATATGGTTTAACCTAACCTCAGCTTCGTGTAAATCGATAGGGACTGGCGCCTCATTTATATTTGCATCTACTCTAGATGTCATTGTCTGAGCTAAATATGAGTAAAATAAGTTAAATGTCGTGTACAGGATCCAGTGGGTTTATGAATGAGAGACTGGAGTCGGTCTAATGATGGGAAACATGGACTGTTCCTTACAATACAGCGTCTCGCCTGGTGGCGTCATCACAGAACTAAGGACGGATAACTCTTTTAGTCAAAGAACTGATAACCAGCAAATATGAATATACAAATATGAGTCAGGATTCTACAGAGATCATCAGGGATATTAATTCACGAATTGTCTGTCTGTCGTTGCATAACTCAAGGACAGCTAGAACTATGACCACCAAATTTTCTGTCGTCACCAATGGGACACCGGAGTATGCTTTTCAGCACGTTAGCTATTGAAAATTTGATACGATGTGACGTCCGATGGAAGAATAATACTGGAGTCTGAAGTGGCTTCTCAGTGCTAGGTGAAGTGGCCTCTGATGAAAGGCAAATTTGAATTAAGAGTAAATTGAGACCGACAGGACAAAGAAAACGAAAAGCTATTTATTTGAACAGAAGAGCCCAGATTGACTGGAAAGACTAGAGAAGAAGAGAGACGAAATGTGGATAGTTGTAGTGGCACATCCACCTGGGTTTAAGCAACTATCCACACATTTTCATTGCTTGCTCGCTTCAGCACCGTTTCATTTTTTTTTTCCAATGGGACTTACTCTCTTGGTCCACACAAATAATAAAGAGGAGGTATTATCTATTCAGCACCTTTTCCTTGTTGTTCCAGTAAGGGTATGAGACGAGTGCCTTCCGCAGTTTCTTAACGTGTATCTCTGTATTTTTTGTTTACTGCATCCCCAGAAGTTACTTCGCCAAGACTCGACTTTGTTCGATTCAGCTAACTCAATAGTATGATAATACAAAATTGATCACACGTAAACCATTGACTCAACATAACGAAATTGTTTTTCTTTAAGATAACCATTTTACCCTAGTAACCACCTTTTTCAAATGTTCAGTGTTAGAGCTACTCAGACATTAGATGCACTATCCAGAAGTGACAAGTGGTTACAACGTTCCAAAAGGAAAGAATCTCTATTTTATGGGAAAAAAGATGATTTTTCCATCATATCACTCTATCAAAATTTATGATACACGATGTATTACCCAAAAGCTCGGATGATTTGAACAGCGCGTGCAAACCTCAAGCCTCAAGTAGGGCAGACTTTTGCATGGAATTTAGGAAAAAGTGACAGAATCGTTGTATACATGCCCAAGGGGATTACGTCGATGGAAACGTTGGAATTTAAGCATAATTTTTCAAATTTTGAAATTTGTTTTTAAGATCAAATTTTGCGAAAGTTTGGTTTGCACCTTGTATGTTGTACATAGATCATCTTCAGCTGATTTGGCTCCATGGATCAGACAGTTCAACGACAACTCCGTGTGAGTCTTCCCTGTGCCAAATCTGGACGCCGACTTTTCCGTGCACAACCACTTGTCACAGGGTGAACTCAACTGTGCGGAATTCAGTGCAAGATGGGCCAACAAAAACAAGCTATGGAATAAAAATAATTTATTGAGATACAAAAATCAAAATTATTTTGTGACTTCATTTATTTTAGTGAATTGATTTAGTAATTCAATTCGAGAATTTATAGTTCACTGGGACAAGCATGGAGTTGAAACAAAAAAGATGTATTACAGAAATTGAAATTATGGGTATTAGTTTATTAACAAAATATGATACTATCTATTGAGATATTAAAATCACAATTTTATTGTGGAATGTGTGAGAAAATAAACTATAAAACAATTCATGTTTTTGTTTGGAAACACATTCAGCTACACAATCTAATACTGTGTGTCCACCATAAAATATAGTACATAATATCGTTTCAATAAAAAGTTTTGGTGTTTATTTAGCAATTCATTCAATAATAAAATGTATTACTGCAAAGTAAAGATGATTTTGATATTCTAATGAATAGTTTTGAACTTCGTTTACAAACTAATTCTCATAATTTCAATTTCTGTGGTACATCGTTTTTAACCCCAAAGATTATTCTTGCGAACTTTAAATTGTAAAATAGGACAACTGAAGTAAATCAATTCGCTAAAATAGTTGTTGTGCGCGGAAAAATAGACATGGATAAAAAAAAGTCAAGTCACGTGATCAGTCGATGGTCAGAAAATTGAGAGGATTTGTCTTTCTACTCGAGTAAAATTCTCCATTTTTAAACGTGTGAGATGGTTTGAGTCGTTTGCTATATTGTATCGTCAGATTATGAGTCTGTGACGACGATCGCCGCTAAAGCGCATCTAAGAAAAGCTCCGCTTGTTACAATTTATGGATTTTCGAAACAAAACTAGGATTATTTTGATCAGGTAATCGTCACAGTGAGGCTTAAATAACCAATACCGTGTCAACATTTTCAGCCTTACTCAACTCAAGTTTCGTAACTCGAGGAACGCAAACATAAAAATATCATACGTACTGCTAACGGCTAATCACTGCATCTAAACATCCATATGTATTATAATCTAGAAGGAATCATTAATATCCAACAGGGTTCAGGAAGATTTTTTTATATATATATATATTTATTCATTTTGGTATGCATAAGATACTGAATATTTTCTCGGCTTCCTCTCATCTAAAGAACACATGCTTTTTTGTCTCAGACTCCTTCAGTGAATTAAAAAAAAAAATGTTCTTCGGAATTTTTGGGATTAAAATTAATGTAAATCGATGAAAATCGACCCCCTCCAAAAAAAACAGTACAAAACCGTAATTTTTTTTTTAGTGACGACAAAACTCGACGGATATAGAATATCGAAAATCTGGAAACCTTTTATTATATTCATGATAGATTATATTTAGAATCTTTTCCTTCGAAAAACTAAAATTCAAAGCGATTGTAAAAAAAATGTCAACTGCTGGTCTTTTTCGGTAGACATGAGAAATTTCAATGTTTCTAGTGTCAAATGTCATCAGAGCTGGGACAGCTACCCGTAATGTAAAACAAACCTCAAATGAAGCGAAATGAGGTCCTTTTTTTCGCAGAACCTCTAACAACCTCTTGCAGCACTCTAGTGCCCCTCAGACCCCTATTTGAGAAAGGCTGTTCCAAGCTGCTTCGGACTGGAGAAGTGATGATCCATCTCTGTAATCGAATAAGACAGAAGGGGTGATCAAGATCAATGCAAGCACGACGCTTCAGTGTTGCGGGATGAATTGATTTTATGGTAGGGAGAGCAAATCGAATGTAATCATAGGAAAAAAACTACAATAAATTAGTAAAATACATGACATTCGTGGAGAATTTATATAATTCCTATTGAGAGCACTGACAAATTATTTAGATTCCGTGAATGAAAACCAACGGTTTAGAATTTCTATTCCTGTTGGTGCATTTATAACATTCGTGACAAAATGTTTGTCAACTGCTCGGTATAACAAATATGCACAGTCAGATTAGTAAAAACAGATCACGTATCGGCCTATTTTGTCAGCAAACTTGCACCAATTCATGTGCAACGAAAATCCCTTTCTTCTCGATATTCATAACACAAGATACAGATTGAGTGCAGAAACTTGCTCGAATGAATTTTAGGTGGAAAATTGCAACAGCAGAACAAATCATTATATTTCACAAATGTTACTACGGCGATTTTCATTCATTGAAAACCTTAGGAATGACCTAAAAAATTGCTTCAAAACAGACACTTCTCAAAGAGTTGAATATTACTAATTCTTCTGTGACAGGACCAAGAATGTATACTTTTTATCCTATGAAGTTATTTTTTTAAAACATTTTCCCAGAAGAACATTTATAGGTATTGATCAACTTTTGAAATTTGTATTGCTATAGAAATTTTACTTTTACGTTGTTCCTGTATATTCTTTTCGCATTGGCTTTTGGCATAGTATATTCTATCAGTTATATCATGGTTTACATGAATACAAAATCAGAAATAATAGATGAATTTAACGCACATGCTATCAAGCTGTTTTTATGCAATAATTTCGAATATGTGCAATATATTTAATTTCTCAGTTTTGCGATTTCTTCGTAATTTTAATTACCTGGCGTTTGCCCTCATGTATTATGATATCCTGCGACATTGTTACTTGATATAAACGAATATTTCAATATTTCAATATTTTTTTAATTTAAAAGTACCTATTTGACGAAGCCGAAAGGCAAAAAATGATAGAATGATAACAGACGTGCACTTATTCGATCTTGAAAATGAAATCAAAAACATCAAATGGAACATTATTGGTATTAGCAAATGAGACGACCCAGAGGAGATCTGATCGAACTAAAGAGCAAACGTCTTTTTTACAGCTACGGAAAGGAAAAAGTAAAACAAAGCGAACTTGGCTTTCTCATCAATTAATGATAATCAAGAAGACACCGTTGTAGCAACTGCATCTACAAACTTTTTACCTAAGTAATCACCAACCAATCACCAAAGCACTAGATGAAAACCAACCTCAGGAACAAGCTGGCTCCTGAAGAAGCTACTTGACCATTTACCGTCTCCATTCAGTGAATCAACAAAAGAAGAAAGCAGGATATAAAATGCCACAAGCTGTAGCATTTGAAGACTTCAAGGAAGCCCTCTACTCAGTTGAGACCCCAAGGTTATAAATGGTATCATTCAACGAGGCATAGACCCCGTATTTGCCATAGTATTGCTATATATCTACCCACTCACTATTTCTCCAATGAGGCTACATAAAGACTCTGAGTCCTTTTAGTTCTAAAAAGGGGTGAGACAAGGCGATGCAAGATCTCCAAAACTCTTCACAGCATGCCAAGAGATGATCTTCCAATACCAAAACAGGAAAAATAAAAGGATCAGAATAGACGGCAAATGCCTGAGCAACCTCAGATTTGCAGACGACATCGTCCTTTTTGTGGAGAAGTTTTATGATATCCAAATTCTTCTAGATGAATTGAATGAAAAAGCAAGAAAGTTGGCCTTCACATGAACTTCATGATAACAAAAGTCTTGCCCAACAAATGTGTTGAAGACAAAGACACAACAATCAAAATCGGAAACGCAGAACTGGAGAAAGTAAACTACTACATCTACCTAGGACAACAAATCTCCATGAAATCCCCCAAAGAGGATGGAATCAAGCTAGGAATCACTCTCGGGTGGCAAATTTTTGGTAGAGAAAGTTCAACCTTCAAGAATAAGAAAATCTCACTTGTTCCAAAAAGGATGGCCTACAATCAATGTATCCTTCCGATAGTCATATAATGAGCTGAAAGATGGAACTTAACCAAAAGAGTCTCTGTGGCCTCATAGATGAACTGCTTCATGTAGTCTGATAGAGGAGCTATTGTGTCGATAGATATGTTGCAATATTCTGATATATACGTGGTTTAAGCCTTCTTGAATGATAGCATTAATAAGCTTGGGGATTTCCATGGTGTCAAAGGCAACCTTAAAGTCAACAATTGCTACAGCTGGTGGAATTTTATATTCTGCTTCTTTCTCTTTTAGTTCTCAAACTGAGAATCATGCAACGTGCACAGGAGAGAATCATATTCAATATAACACGGGGAGATCACAAGAGAGGTATCATAGAATGCATGTGAAAATCAAATGGCAATGGGCTGGTCAAGTTGCAAGAATGTTAAACAACCGCTAAACATTACAACTCACAACGTGGATCCCCGGAGATCACATGCAAAACCGTGACCGTCAGAATCTAAGATAGCGTGGCGAATCAGACGAATTCAGAATGATAGAGATGATGATGATTTTCCTTATTGTCAACATAATCCATATTGCTGGATATATCGTATCCACATACCTATTATATCTACTATAAAGTACTATAGTAATGCTCTTCCAACTCTGGAATGGAACACTCTGGTAGATAGGGAATTATGCAAAAGTAAATACGTCGCTTAATTCGGTCCTACTGACCATCCAGTTCCGCGTAGGTAGGGGTAGAGCATCTGTATCTAGGTCTGAAGCGAAGGTTTTGACCCTAACTTGCAGTACTGGAAGGGATACTGTATTGTCTATAGCCACACTGAAGAGTTGTAATACAACGAAACAGCTGTCTGTGGATGACGCAATTATATATATATATATATATATATATATATATATATATATTCAATGGGCCATTTCGCATCCAGTTAAAATATCTATCCATTTTTCTGAGAAGTTCGAGTAGTTTCTTTACATTCTCTACTTGAAATTTAATAGTTCAGTACTTCAACTAAAAGAGAAAGCAGCAGAATACAAAATGCCACTCAATGTAGCATTTATCGACTTCAATAACGCCTTCGAACACTTCCAAAGTCATTGAGGTTATCACTCAAATTGTAGACCCCGTATACCTTAGAGCATTGCAACAGATATACAGTCACAGTATTCTACATAAAGTCTCAGAGCCCTTGCAGCTCCAAAAAGGTGTAAGTAAAGATGATGCCAGCCCACCCAAACTCTTCACAGCCCGCCTAGAGATTATATTCCAAACGTAGACTGAGAGAATAAAGGAATCAGGCGGTGAATACCTGACTAACCTCAGATTAGCAGACGACACCGTCTTTTTTGCCGAGAACCTTCAGGAAAGGTAACTAATGCTAGATGAACTGAATGAACGATGCAGGAAAGTTGGCCTCCATATGAACTTCAACAGAACAAAGGTCTTGTGCGACAAACAAGTCGATCAAAATCGAAATCACAAAACTGGAGAAAGTAAACCACTACATCTACCGAGGACAACTCAAGTGGCAATGGGCTGATTATGTTGTGAGAATGGGAAACAACCGATGCACATCACGACTCACAACAGGGATCCCCGGGGATCACATGCGATTCCGAGGCCGGCAAAATACAAGATGGAAAAACGAACGAGACAAACCCAGAATGTATTGACTCTGCAAAGCTCATGATATAGAGATCTAGCGAATCCTGGAGAAAGTCTATGTACAACAGTGGACGAAAGAAGACTAATGACAATGATGATGATGATGATGATGATGATGATGATGATGATGATGATGATGATGATGATTTCAAAGCTGCTAATAGTGTAAACAAATGTTTCTTCCATCTGAGATTCTATTAAAAAGTGACTGAACTCATTAAAATGGGACATTCCATTTTTTCCAAATGGTTGGTAAGAGATATTTTTATCTGCAAAATATGAATATCTCATTTTTTTTACTATATCATAGAGATGGAAATAAACAAACAAACAAACAAACAAACAAACAAACAAAAACGTTAGATTTTTCATTATATAGATATAATAAATGTTTTCCATGGTGCAAGTGGCATTTATACGTGGTGTTTCTTTACTTTCTCCCCCATGAAGATAGTAGAAAGTCGGGTAGCCATGGTTGTCTGCGAGGAGGGGGGGGGCAAAAAAGGCATTTGACCCCCACCCCTTTCCCTGATCAGGCTTTCTCACCGAGCGCGAGGGGGGTTGAGGAAAGTTGGAACTTTCTAGTCAATAAAGGACAATGGTGAATTACAATTGCTTCATGTAACCCCCCAACTGATCGTTCCTAAATTATTCACTCGTAACACAGTTGACACTGAAATATATTCTGAATACGTCCTTTTGCTTGTCTGAGTAGAAAATATATCTTATTTTTCTGGGAATATGTTAGTGAATGTCCATGCACGTAGTTGCGCTATTCATTTTCGTATGATGCAATATTACATGTCTTTTTATTTGGTACTCATGGTGATTCGAGAAAAAAAATTACGTTCCTGTTTATTTCTTGATCGGATTCATAAGCTTTTTACCATAGTAACTTCTTGTGTGTGTGTGTGTGTGTGTGTGTGTGTGTGTTTGTGTTTGTGTTTGTGTGCGCGCACGTGCGTGTGTTTGCTTGAGACTTTCTTGCTTTGTTTGACAGTCAGATATTGAAAGGAGGTAACATCTTAGTAACACACTTGGGTTGAGAAAACATTTGCGGAAATAGGTGCAACTAGCGTAACTTTCGATTGTCTTTCGGATGCCCCCACCCCTTTGAAGTGTTCGAGAGACCATAGGAATGCAAATATACTTCATGTAAATCAAGTTTGTGCTCACATGCACGTATGTACTCCCATGCACAAACATATTCGTACGCATTTGCTCACACTCATGCAAAATGCCTTATGAAATGAACGATATACGTATTCCACATATAAATAATCAGGACATGCACGCACACACACACACACGCACACACACACACACACACACACGCACGTACACAAAATATGAGGGAATAGTCCACCCATCCGTAAAAAACTAACATCGGATAAACCGGTCGTTGCTGAGACAAAGAGAAACTCGGGAAGGATACACAATGGTAATCATCAAATTTTCGAAAAAGTAGAGGTTTCAAAATCAGTTTATTCACAGCCTGCCTAGAGATGATACTAACCAGGGTAAATGAAGGCACCAGAATAGACTGGGTATGCTTAGGTAAGCTCCTTTTGCTAAGAACCTTCATGATATCCAATGATTGCGAGACGAACTGAATGAAGAAAACAAGCAATTTGGTTTTCACGTGAACTTCAGAAAAAACAAATGTCATGTACAACAAACAGTTGATGACAAAATCACAACAATCAAAATCGAAAGCGCAGAGCTAAAGAAAGTAGACCCCTATACCTACCCAGGACAACGAGTCTCCATGAAATCCTCAAAAAAAAAAATCAGGTGAATAATCACACTAGGTTTGCAAGTTTTCGGTAGAGAAGGACCAACCTTCAAGAAGAAGAAAATCGCATTACTCTTAAAAGGAAGTGCTTACAATCAACACACCCTCCCGATATGGAGCTGAAACATAGAACTAACCCAAATGTTGACTCTCAAACTGAGAACCATGTAGCGAGCATAGAAGAGAATTATGCTCAACATCACATGGCCGTTGATGATGATGATGATGATTAATTTCGAGGAAATAGATACCCGTTTACTCTTATGATATCCCACTGTTCCATATCCAATTGTTTTCTGGTAAGAAAACAGCTTGATTTATAATCGTAAAACGTACAACTCAGTCTCTCTGTCACTCTCAAATAACACACACACACACACACACACACTATATATATATATATATATATATATATATATATATATATATATATATATATATATATATAAATATATATATATAGTTGCACTACTCAAGTCAAGACAGAACAGGAGCATATAGTAGGTATAGAATCTTTATTATTATTGTGTAATGTCTGGACATGTTTCGGAGCTCAACTTCATCGTCAACTGTCATAAATCCGCATTGTTAGAAGATGCAGACACAAATATGTTCAGTTTTTCTTCCGATGTCAGAAGGTGTTATAAATGGTCGGTGTATACATTATCCTCCCTGTGTGTTCGTGAATCCGACTATCAACTGACCAGTGTTTCTAAGAATTGGGGGATATAAGCCGTGGGTTACCATAGAAAACCATTTCTGCCGAGTCTAATTCTTGTAGTTCAGGAATCTAGGTTATTCTATTGAATATGAACATGAGCAGGGGGGGGGGGCAAGAATCGTATTTATGTAAAAGAAGCGGAGAAACTAAGGAAAATGTAAAATCAACGATCTCAAAAACGTTGATAGTAAGAGCAAGAAAACTTTAAATGACTAAAAAAAACTTTGAAAGTTTTCTTGGGATCTCAAGGGCTATGGTAATATCTATTGGATTTTTAATCACTCGTGTGTACTTTTAGCGATGGTCCTTTCCTTGGTGAAGATTGAAATGAATGGACTGACAGAGTGATATTTCATATCTTATTGATTCATATTAGAATTGGTGTGTGTGTTTGTCCGTGTGTGGATAGGTGGGGTGTTTAGATGTTGTTGTTAAGGTTGTGTTTTAGAATATCTGTGTAAGAGTCTTGTATTATTAGGGTTGTTTACTTAGCTGTTTGTTTTTGATTAATTTGCGCGGTTTAATTTTTATTTTAAGTACATTTATGCTTCAAGGCATCTCGTCTACATATCTTCATGGGATTCAAGAATCTTAACGACCTTGTTAGATGTATTTTCCTCTACCTGTTCAATAATAGTGAATTTTACATCAATGATAAAGTTGTGGTCAAGTGTTGTTTTATAGGGAGTAAATTGTTGTAGTTGGATGATTTTATCCTATATGTATAGTTGTAAAAGTCTGATATTAAACGGCCACTACGATTTTCCTATGTACTGTATTTCACATTATGTATATTCAAGGGGATAGATAATATTGTTACTTTTGTATTTAGAAATATGGCATGTATTAAAAGTCTTTTTTGGTAATGGAGCTGGTGGAAGTATAATTATGTTTAAGGTGGTTGCACCATAGGCTATTTTTACTCTTGTATGGTTGGAAGAATTTAATTGTTTTAAGGTCACTTTTTCTTTGGAATTCTCTATTATAGTATTGCTGCTTTATATACCTTCGATGCTTTTTGGTCTACGGTAGGGAAGAAGGCCAGGGACGGGGGAGACCTTTTTGAAAATTCTGGTTCCAGTGTCAAGATGACCAGCCTGTTCTTGTTGATTTGGGGAAGTGTATCATGGAATTTAGTTGAAAGAAGTATGCGATCTGATTTGTTTATTGTCGGTCAATTTAAGGATGTTAAAAAAAAAAACAACAAAAAACGTTCTGAATCATGGCATGGCAGCTTATCTGCGAATTCATACGGCCATTGACACACTAACACATAAAGGTCTTCCTGGCCCAACCCAACGGTAAAAGATCGAACTACATTGCATACGATGTGTCTCCACTGTTTAAATTACTGAAGCTTTTGGGTAACACCATTTAAGCTTCGGTATTAATTTCATGAGAAATGTTTTTTTTTTCAAGTCACAATGTCACGACATCTGTTGAAATTCCTTGCCACATCCAGCACACTTTTTCAAAGGCGTGATTCCATTCTGAACCTCCGGTTTAATAGGGACGAAGGAGTGGAAAATATGGAGACTTTATTAGTTAATTGATTGAGGGTCAAATTAATTAATTAGTATGCTATACATGTTTCGGAAAAAAATTACCATCTTCAGTAGCATGTGTGTACCTTTAAGTGGTTAAAAAGTTGGGTTTTCGTAGATAACAAATTTAGCATTAAATGTTTAGCTTTGAAAACAAAAATGAAAATAAAAAATAGAAATCTATGAAAATCATAATGGTGAGTCTGGACTATTCTCTGTATGTGAAGGAATATATATATATATATATATATATATATATATATATATATATATATATATATACTCACTCAACTCAACATATATGCATCTACAAATACAACATTTAATAGTATGCAATGTTATATGTAAGAAAATGTAATGGGTGGTGCAAAAGCTGTGGATTCTGTTCAGTGGACTTCTATCAGGGTTAAGTGCATACTTGTGGAAAGAACGTTGGTTTGTGTATTGGTAAATATAGCTATAAAACGTTGAGGGTGTGTGTGTAGGTTGGGATAGGAATGTTTCAAAAGTGTAACTTCATCACTAAAAATGAAAGATTGGGTGAAAGATTGAATTTCAACGGTAGGATAGAACTATAGGTGTATTATTGGTATGTCCGTGTAAAAGGTGGAGTTTAGTTAATGATAGGGGTGAAGTATCTGAAATCATTTTAGATCATTCTGTTTGTGGGCTATGGGCTGGAGGCTATCCCGAGAAATAATCGAAGTGATGTAGAATGTAAGTTAGTCGGTGTTATTGTTGTGTATGATCGTGTATCAGTTAGGAAATGAAGGTAGTGAAACCTTAATGGTCATTGTAGATATTCTGAAAGGTCAGATAGCTTTGAATAGTATAAATTAACCTTATTTTACCCTTTCCATACCTAATTCTTCTTTTATGTATATCAAACATTTGGAACATCACACAAAGTCACCAGAACCCTTACAGATTGACATCTATGTATGGTCCATTTTACTTACTTTTATATATATATATATATATATATATATATATATATATATATATATATATATATATATATATATATACTAATACTAAAACACTTGTTGATTTTTTAAGGGGAAATCTTACAGGGTCATGTTATATAGGCCTGTAAAGTTTCATCTAATTCAGTTTGGACGTACATTGCGTTCTCATAGCAAATATTTACCAAAAACAAGAGGGAGAAAATATCGAAATTTTTTAAAACGTTCTATCTGGCGTTTTCCGGAGCAATTCTTGTGGCTTAGCGTAATACAATGTTACCCAGAATGAAATAAATTATTACAAAAAGTGAAATTGTAGCTCTGTACAGAACCCCAACTTTTATTACGGGCTCTTGACTAACGCACATCTCCAATACATTTATGAGATTTCGGTTAAACGGGATACGGAGCCAATAAGGTTATATGAAGGAATCCATAAACGAATTGTATTTGTGTATTTTCACTCTTGAAGTACTGATTGCAAGGAACGTTAGGTTACACAAAATAAAATTCTCCCGTTTAATGAGTTTAAACTATTCTATAATTAAACAAAGCACAAAAGACAAATTCAGTAAATTCCTTCTAGCTGAAAACTCTTTAGGACATTAAAAAATTATTTTAGTGTGATCCTGAAAGCACAATAAAGTTTGACGAATTCATTAAGTATACCCTGCTGTAATCCTTCCTGAACCGGGTGTTTGTGAACGAAATTTAATGAAAATAACAAGATGTCCTCATTACTTTCTTACATAGAATCTGAGTCTTAGTTCATCTACAAATTTTATCTTTTCCTGGTTGGTCATATACGCTCACAATCTCGCATACAATAAGTGACACATACAATTGTCTCTTGAGTGGTTTCAGAATTTTCAAAACTCAAGGACCCCTTCTGAAAAAGAAATAATCTGGCGAATCCCTAGATTGTTGACTAATCAATGAACGACAAAAAAAAAAAAAAGAAAAAAAGAGCAATTTTCAACCTTCAGAAATCATATTAATTTCAAATTGATTAGACTTATCCGAATTCTAATATATGATACAGACCTATGTACTATATTTATGTTCTTAATCGCTGGTCGATGGCCGATGATATTTCTACTGAAGACTCGCAATGTCAGGTTCACGTTGAATACAGCTGTGGACTCTAGTTTCGAAACCACTGCTTTAAAAAGCTGCTCATCGGTTGATTAACCTACGAGCAAGTCAGTAATGATGAACCTAAAAGTCACTTCGTTCTTGCAAACCCAATTAAGCGGCTTGGTAGCCCGAATAAGCAAGAGGTAAATTATCCCAATCGTGTATGATTTGTTCTGGTTTTACAACATTCAGCTCAAATAAACGGATGGTTCGATTAACCAGTGACTAAATGAAATCTACGGAATGTACTTTACTCACAAAAATACTATTGACTACTGTGGGCAGAGGTGTAATTGGGGGAGGGGGGCTATTTGAAAACACCCCCAAATCTCAGGCCCTAATGGAAGCACCCCCCAAAAGCTTTATAAATAGTAGTTCACCTGTTTCATTTCTATTGACATTACACATTGATAAATCTCACCAAGTGTTGGAGGTAGAGCCTCAAATGGCATAATCCCCTGGTTACCGAAATCTCTTGCTACGTACCTGATTGTGCAAATGAGCAACAACGAACACTTGTTTTTGTGTCTATGTGGGCTTGGCTAACAAAATGTTTACTTCGTAGGTAGGGATAAAAGCTATGGGATAATCTGTGATCACTACTGTTGGTCGCCTTTATTCGTTTCCTGACAGTAATGCGTAAGACTTCAGTTGTCATGGTGCTGGGACAGCCCCAGCTTGGGATTTTGAGCAGAATTTGATTAAGTGGCTTCCTCGGTCCTCTCATAGCCGTTGGGGACTCCTCACCACCCGGGGCCCTAAGCAGTCGCTTATTTTGTTTATGCTTCCTGTTGACTCTGTCATGATGTATGAAGCAGTGGTGATATGACAAAGACAGTGACATGACTTGCAGCAAAGTGTCTGTAAATGTGACCTCGTTTTGACCAGTGATTGGTAAGTTTTGTGATGTGTCTTGATTTTCACCATATGAACATGAGAAGAAAAATGGAGATTCATATGGTTTCATTGTATCGTGCAAAAGTTGGTTTGTTAAATTTGTAGAAAAAAAAATGGTGTAGTGACCCCTATTCTTTTATTTAGGAATTATATACGAAACTCTTCTTTGATCTATTCGCCTAACATTACTTCTCACGATCGATCGTATTTATGTCATTCTTCCATGTACCTCAACTTCATTCTTTATTCTTTAATTAAACGTACGTCTTTTCCCTGGCCAAAATATTTGTGTGAGTTCTTTTCACTTTGTTTCAATGCACATCCAACTTCATACTTGGGACGCATTCTATTCACCTCCTAACATTCCATTCTCTTCGAACAGCATCCTTCCTTCCACATCTACAGGCCTGCAAGCGTGCTACAGTCAAACTACGACGAGGGCCAAATCTCCTCGTCTCTCTCCAACAATATCATCACAGCATTCGTCACAACAGAAGTCGTTACCAGCGAAAATGGCTTCCTATACCTGAAGGTTATGCGCGTCTTTCAATAAGACTCCTCTCAAACAGGTTGCATGTATATGCCTGAATTTCAAGTAGAAAGTCATGATTGAAATATCATAAAGTTAGGCATTATTTTAAAATAATATCCAATGGTCCAGCCATTCACAACCCTTTTTTTGACCATTTATTATAATTTCAGTCTATGACCCCCCATTCAAATGGCCTCCCCCCCCCGGAGTCATATGACACTTGTTGAAAATAGCTGCTAAAGTCTATTGTGAATAACGTTAACTATATAGCAAGTAGTTTTGTAGTTTAAAGTCTTAGAGAGATTATGATTTTTATTCGGTTTATGAAAAACAGTCAGTCTGACGCAACACAGTCTTACAGAGTCTGTAAAGGAGTAGATTGCTAATTCTGAGATTAGAGGAAGCAAAATTACTAATTCCATGAGTAGCCAATCAACTACACTGAAGCAAAGTGAATGTTCTCGTAGCGCACTTGAAAAGAAGCAGAAATCAGGTTTATGACGTCATGATGATTTTAAAAAGAATCTGTACAATTGTGCAGTGCGCATCAGGGTTATGTCTTCTCTTTCACAACTGCGTGCACGTGAACCCTTTACGTGCCTATGTATGCACACTGTGTACGACGCTAATTAACGTGTGTGTTATGTGATGTATCTGTCCTATTTGTCTGCGTCAAATACCTACTTGTATTTATGTATATGTGACAGCTGTTGGCAAGCAATTTGAGTACATGATTTTTAAAACACAAAATGAACGCTATCTCATCATTAGATTTATTGATGTACCTACGCTCGTGCGTGTGTGTACTGATATTTGGGATTTTTGTTTGTCTGTCTGTCCGTGCCTCCTCTCCGCTAAAACTGCGAGGCCTATCGATCTAATGTTCTGCATGAAGGATCAATGAAAATCTCCTCTCTTTTAACCTTGGAAATCGTCTGAGGTCACCAGGGGTAATTTTCTTGCCAATCTTCGGTTGTAAACATTGGAAACAATAGATTCATATTTTGGAATTTTTTTCTTTCAATATTTCATCTTGCGAGTGTCAAAAAGATTTATCTCGAAAAAATTCATTCCTTTCAAGAATGAGGAGATTTTAGGTATTTTTCCCCTCAAGACACACACATGCTTACACACACAAGAAGCAGTTGTCTTTCACTTAATAGTAGTAACAAAACGCACTTAGTCACACACACACACACACACATTCATATGCGAAGACACTAAAGGGCGTTATTTTCCTCCCAGCTGTCTGGAGTGTTGTGGCAGTCTTGTCCAACTGAGAAACTAAATGATTTGTTTTGTTTTGTGCATCACGTTATTTTTCATAGAAACTGAATAAATTGTGTAAAACATCTTTGAAATTTTTGCTGTGTTTTGTATGAGAGAATATATCAAGGAAAATATTTATAACTGTTCTGTCCAAATTACAATCTCTGTACCCCAGGTATATATATATATATATATATATATATATATATATATATACATATATATATATATGTATATATATATATATATATATATATATATATATATACACAAAGGTCTTTCAAATGTCATTCCATGACGACTGCGATTGCACCGGTCCCTTGGCACCAATCGGTTAACCTTTTGCTCGATCTGTTACCATTACCTCTTGCTAAGTATCCAGTCCATCTATCTTTTTGTCACTTTATCATATGCATGAAATACTTCATCCTAGTTCACCATCGTATCTATGTATCTTTTTTTTCACCTCTAAGAGCAGTGGTTTCGAAACTTTTTTTAGAAAGCTCAAGGACCCTCGTTGAAGGAAATATTCTGATGGACCCCTATTTTAAGCGTTTAGGTTCAAGACTAATTAATGGACAACAATAAAATGCAATTTTCACCTTCAAAGATCGTGTTGATTTGGAATGAATTACATTTATTCCAGTTCTAATACATAGAACAGGTATGTATGCAAATATCTATTTGTTTGATAGCTGTGCGAATGCGATGGTGTTTCTCCGGCACCAGAATCGCGATGTCAAGTTCTGAGGATAGGGAGAGAGAAGACTTTAGACCACACGCATTATTTGACGCTCCCGGGGGTTAATTGACCCCAGCTTCGAAACCGCTGTCTTGAAGTTATCCCTCGCATTGCTCTGTCCATGTTTCTCTGTGTGTCTCTAAGTTTATTCTCAGTTCGTCACCATGTCTCGCATCCGTACGTCAGAGCTGGTTAATGCTGCTATTATGATGCAATATACGTTCACCCTGTTATATATTTCACGTTTTTTATAACACATATTGAGTTGACAACGTGCTTTTCAGTACGTACAGTACATGATAAAACTCCTTAGGAATGTTTATCTCAAGTTAGAATGAGCAAGGTGTTACGTCAATTTTTTTCAAACGTTGGTAAACAACAACAAAAACAAGTACGTGGTGTGTGCGCGTATGTTTTCAGATAGAAAAACAGTGTAAATAAAATAATGAGTGCAGGAGACGGTAAAAATAAAATTATCAAACAACCTTGACAATCTAGGTCACATATGGTATCACAATTGACCAACCGAATGCCCCCAAATGCAGCACACCTCTTAATCATCATCAAGTGACCCAAGATCGACCAATGAAAATCGAGAACACACCCTCGACAACCGACCAATCACACTCCTTGCTTGTATCCGTTGTCACTACCAGTGTAAATTTTTAAGACCGAGAAGCTAGAAGAACTTTACACTTTCTCACAGTCGTCACGCCATCTCACAGGTAAGTGCATCTTAGCCAAACATTTCTTTTATATTCTGTGGATACCCAGGACATTATATCTACGATGCAGTGGAAAGAAAGAAAGAAAAAAAAAAAGAAGAAATTACAACTATGGCTAAACATTTGAAGCAAGCGAGCGAGGCAATGTACTAAAAAAAAAACAGATTTCTCCATCGCACACATACGAACCGCATTGCGAACACACGCTAGCTCATTCATCTTCATTTTTTAAAAACTTTAAATCAGCTGTTATATACAAGTTGTTTTTTTTTTCAGTTGGATGCATCATATTTTTAGTTTTCTCTCTGGTTGAGGCTTGTTAATTCTAGAAGTCTCGAAAATTACAAGAAGACTTTAAAAAAGCCAACCATGCCATTAAGTGAAAAGAAAGAAATAGCAGTGAGAATTACAATAACAAACGAGGCTTTTACGCTTAAGGGGAATTACATAATTTTGTTTCTACTTGGACTACTATTACAGTCTTTTTCTTCTTTCCTTACTTTATCTAAAGATTCACTTATTCGGGTTCTATGTCTCAACACATTAAGAATTATTATGAGCAACGAACATTTATTTGCACGTCTCTGCATATCGGAAACAAATCAATAAAGTAACTTTACTAAAGTTTAAGAAGAAAAATGTTTAGATTCTGAAATGTTGCCCTGTCGAAAATCTAGTATGTCAAGTGATTTAAAAAAAATCTTTTTTTGAAAGATAATAAGAATAAAAATATAACAAAACTTCCACAGTCTGAGTCAAATTGATAAAAAAAATGAATCATTAATTTTAATTTATGTGGTCAACTTTATACACTACGTTTGATTAATTTATTTTTTTTTTCGTTATTGAAAAATACTTTTTAGGCATTTGTAATTCCAGATTTTAATATGTGTAGTTGTATGATTTTTTTTTTTTACTTATTTAATTATCTTCTTTACCGAGGATCGAGTATTTGTGCGCACACTAACGAACGATTACCTGCGTGGGTGCATTTGTAAATAGATGCCTGCGTGTTATAAAAAGACGTTCATATATTTGTGTGTAGAGACGGCTTTTCTCAATTCTTCTTGGGGGTAGAATTTTTATCACAAAAATCATTCTATTTCTATCTTTATTCGTCTTTATCCTGATGAATTCTTTAATCACTTTTTTTCGTAGTGTGTAGATTATTAATGTCTCGTGAATAATATAGTCATTCTGTCTGTCAATCAATATCCAACTTGAATCCTAAGGACGTCGTTCGTATGGAGAAGAAAGCTGAAAGCTAGGAATTTATTTTTGATATTAAGAAATGAATTTTATTGTTATATCGTATTTCTTCCTTTTGTTCCCTTTTTTTTCTTTTTTTTTTTAAATTAATCCTCTGACTCGGTTATCGAATTTCCTATGGCCATAATCGATTCCTTGCATATAACATGTAAGGAAGGAAATTTTCAGCAGCAAATTCGTTACCTTTATAGTGGAAAAGTCTATTGTTACGGAAAGAGAGAAGCTTAAAAAGTCAATCTTGTGCATTAAATTCATTTTAATCACAGTACAAAGGCATTTAAAAGCTCGGCATCATCAGGTCTTGACAAAGCTAACTCAGTACTTGAAAAAAATAATCTTGTACTTAGTATAAATGAAATAATCTTTGTTTTTCAGTGACTACTAGATTCGCTTACAATAAGAAATAATTAATTCATATCTGTGGATTCTAATGAAATTATTCTCCTTATTCTCGGAATCACAAGATCTGTGCAAACGGGTCTTCCACTGAAATCATAGTTGAAATAAAATCAAATTATTCAATAATTGATCGGTCCATTTTCGCTTTAATACTTCATGACTAACTAAACACTTAATCGTTTCTTTTTGTTGAGATGTGTTGATCTGGAAACAGTGCATATCTACCTTCCTTGATCTTATCTATCTAGCTTTCTTTTACTTATTCTTTTTCCCCATCTACCGATTTTTTACGTCTTCTATCTCATTATTTTTCTCTATCCAACCTTTACGTCAAACGTTTTTTTTTTTAATAACCGACAATAACAACACTTGAAATGAGAGTGACGACCAAAGAAGATTCGGCTTGGTGAATTCAATATTTTTGTGGATGGAGCCAATATGGATTTTCCTTGCATATTTTGATGTGTTCTGAAAATGACCTTCATTTTTCTCGTAATAATTCCATTTTGGTAGAAAATTAAGTTTAAAATATATGCAATGCCAATTGCGAATGCGGTTGTCTAAAGGATAAAATTGATCAAAAAATAATAACGAGCTGCTTCCTTTTCGTCTTGGCCATCAATTTTACTAGCTTCAACCAAGTCGTACCCATGTCTGTTATTTTCCATTAATGGTTGAAGAGACGTACTAAGGAGATCAAGGTGGAAAGACTTCATGGAGATTTTCCAATATCATCCAGTCGTTTGAAAAAAAAAAAGATTTAATAGAAATTGGAAAATCATAATAGCAAAAATACTTCCAGTCCACCATTTTAATCTCTCCACCTCCATTATGTTATTCCTGTATTTCTGAAAATAAGAACGACGATGGTATTCTCCTTTATTTACTATTAATTACTCTAGAAAATAAACATACATCTCACTCAGTGTGATATCATATTCCAGTAGTGATCAACTAACAGGTTATTCCTGAATTATAAGAGATTCTTTTCTCGAAAATGTTTTGGATTTTCCTCTCAGAGAATAGCCATCATTTTTGCATCATCGAGAAATGGCATGAAAAAGATTTGACGAAACGTAAACACTAGTCTGAACTTTATACGATTCACCTACTTCAGGAACGTTTAAATTAGATATTTTCTTTTCATTTCTAAAAAAAACCTGCTGGGCAAGATAACGACTTTTATCAGCGTTATTATTTCCATGTCAAGTTTGAAATTTTCCATGAAGCTCGTTTTTATGAACAGAATAAAATCGGTCAGTAAAAAAAATCGCCATTTCCAGTTAAATGCAGCTTCAACTGATGATATTGGCTGATTATTAATATCACCAGTTGCGTGTTTTCTCCTTCAGTTGGTGTACTGGATCGTTTTACTTATTCCATTTATTACTGGAACTGGTTTACCCTAGCCGTAAAAAATATTGACGGTATCGTTCAAGTGATTTTGCAATAACGTAAAAGATCTGAGTATAAATAGGAGATAAGCTGTTTCAATTCAGAAGTTATCACAGAATGAAAATATTATTATGAACAATCATCTTTCCCTTACAAATAACGAAATGATGCAAGTCTTTTAAGGGGGGTAACTCTTGCGTGAAAATACAAGTTATTTCTATTGCGTGACAGGCGGACAAAACCAAGCAACAGTCATTGTGTTAGATAATGTGTTCATTCTTTTGCATGTCAAATTTTATTCTCTTAGTTTCTGATGGCTAAGTCAATGTTGATTCCTACTTTTCCTGATTTAAATACACGATACTTGTGATCTGTTGTGGATACCCTGATGTTGATGACATCTTGTGTTACACGTGTGCATGCTTGTGTGTGTATACACCAAACATACATAAATATGTACATACACTATCATTGACTCTTCTCATTGTCAAGAGGAATTCTTCCCTGATGGCTTTGAAGTCCAATCCTTGACAGGCATATTCTGCCACACACAACGCAAAGAAATTGACCGGTGATGTCTGAGTTGTTGATTCGTTCCTGTTGTTGCTGCTTGCATATTTCTCATTCGCCTTCTACATTTAATCTATATTTGCTTCCAAATTTCTTCATTCCACGATGACAAATTCTTTTCCCTATTGGCTGGTCACATGCACATATTTCACAATTGGACGACTGAATATCAAATAGCTGGAGGGTAGCCCTGAGCTTATCCTTTCATAGTTTACTCAAGACCATACTTTGATGGCATTGTGACTCCATTTCATTTTCAGTTGTCAGTGAGTGTAAAAATCGTATGTTGGGGAAAATTTTCCTAGTTACGAAAGTATGCATGCATTTTCGAATTTGATAAGGTGAATCAATATTTTTTATCAATAGAATTTGAAATATTTTGTGTGCACATTAATATCTTTTGTGGTTGCAAAATGTGTGCACATGCAGAACTTACAGCAAACTATATACATTTTTCACATTTCTAGTACCCCTTAATCTGCTGAAGATGTAAAAAGCTAAGTAAGTTGTTACTCATCTTAGTAACTCACCTTAAGGTCATTTTTAGCAGAAGCTAATTTTAGATCCATCTAAGGGTTTTGTTGGCATTCGTCCCATTCTACAGCAGCTGTGTGTTGTGTAACAATGTGTACTTACTTGGCATAGATAGGTCATTTCCCAAATAATGTTTTAATGTGTTGACTATCAAGGCATTTGCTATATTAGTGTGAAGCCTATTTTGAATGTTCATACATCTTGAGGTTAGAAATTTGTTTATGATGCCTTGATGGTGGTGCAGTTGATTCTTGGAATTGTGACCTCTTGCCCTACAATCAAGAAAGGTTGTTAACATAGATATGTTTACGGACTGAGCTGTAAGTTTAACTGTCAAGACTTATCATGTTTTGAGAAAGAACTATAAAAGATCAGTGAGGGCACAGCTATTGTAGTAAAGGTAATTGTTGCTGTCTATCTGTATAAGTCAGAGATGAACTGGTTGTGTTGCACATTACTACACTTTTTCTAGGTTTTGTATACCTATCTCCACTGATGGACTCCAAACTGGAGATACATAAGTATCCACGTCTTGAAAAGAATTACAGTGAAGATGAGAATCAGATTTCTCTATATAGCAAACTATAAGACAAACGATTTGCAATGATAGAGTTTATGACAAACATCATTTTTATGAAAAGAAATGTGCATCTCAGCAGGTAAAAGTAAGCTATTCTTATCAATATTTTTTGAGGAAACTGACTTCCATTGTGTGTTTTCTTTATATTAAATGTCCTTTGGGTAAGAGAGGACTGAGAGAAATAGAGTCTCTTAGAATGTTCACCAAAATAAACATATGTAGAAATCTATCTTCCTGTTCACTCTAGAATACTGTTAATTACTTTTAAATTATGATTCATAGAAATTTTTGAATACCTTGATGTGTTGTTTACTATACGTATAGTATTTTCATGTAGATGTTCTGTGAGATATGAACTGAATTGTAAACTTTATCATTTCTGGTCGATTGATATATACAAGTTTGTATTTTGTGACATCTATTTTGTACTTGGGCATGTGAATCATAAAGTATAAAAACATTTGTTCAAGATGGAGACATCCTTTTGGAGCTTTGGAATGCGTTTATATCTGCATTATTAATGAGCAAACATTGAGCTATCCAAGACTTGCAAATATTCATTGGTTTTGGAGATTTTGCAATTGAAATGGAAGATTTCTTTGCCTTGGCTTGAAATCAAGATTTTCTTTCTCCGAGTACCAGTAATGAAGTTCAGCAATAGAATGGTCTTGGTCTTGTAGTTTTATACTAAATTGCAGATCCCTTTTGGCAAGTTGTATTATCACTGACGCATTCATGGACATTAAAGAACATGAACTTTTTCATCATGATTGTGTAATACAGTGTTTGTCAAGCTGTTAACAAATATGATTGTTATTATTGATTGTTGTATACAGTTGGATGTCACAATCTGTGTTGATGATTTATTTCAACTTTGATTTTTATTATCATAAGTAGCAGATGTAGTTGAACAATGGTCTAACCATTGCAAGTGATTTCTGTCCTTGTACCTAAGCTAGTTTAGTTCAACAAGTGTATATGAGTGATGATGTTTCAAAATCTTTATTCATTAAATACTAGAACAATTGAGTCAGTTGAAAATCAAAACTATTGAAAAGTTTTAATGTATTTGTGTTCAAATGTTCAAATATACAATTTTTCATGGTCGAAATAATTTACACTTCTATGAATAGGAACCTAATTTATGTTGCGTCTTATCTAAGGATTACCAAATTTTTATTGTGGCATCCTTGTTTTGATCAAATTAAATACTAACTAAATTAAAACTGTATTTATTTTGTGTAAAAAAAAACAAAAAAAAAACAATATAGCTTGTGACACTTGATGCTCAAAACTGGTGACCCTCTCCCCAATCTTGTGGATGAATGAAAATTTGAGCCTGGGAAATGTTATTGTGCAGGATTTTCTTCTTATTTTGAAAATAAAATGAAGGGTTTCCAAACTGCTGTTGGGTTTACTGGACAATGTTCATCAAATTCGGTGAACTGCCAAATTTACTTCTTATTTACTGAACAAGAGGCAAACATCAGATATAACAAACTTTCAGCTTTGATGAACAGCCCTCCCCCCAATTAGTTTGTTATAGCAAGGGTTTACTGTATTTCTATTCTCTAGGACAGCTACCTGTTTATGTTTAAACATTCGATCAGCATGATTGAATCCCAGTCATTTGCATAATTCACAGCAGGTAGGAAGTGAGAAGGCACAAAAGAAAGAAAGGTAGTTTAATGAGAGGATAGTGAGGGAGAGGGAAGAAAAGAAAATTATATAGTTTGATAAGAGGGTAGGAAGGGAGAAGAGAAAGGTTGTTTACAAAGATTGTAGGAAGATTTCTATACATGAAACTCTTTCATGTTTGTTTAACATTTACATAAAAACATGAATGGGCAATGAAGAATGCAAGGGATAAGAGAGAGGTTGAGAAGAGACGAGGAGAAACATGAGAGAAGAGCAGAGATATCAGGTAATCTTAGTTGTGAACACCCTCAAAGTATTTCCTTTTGTTAGGTCAAGCTAGTTATCATAATTATTATTAGAAGTAGTAGTAGTATGAATATGAGTAAAAAGTCAAACAACTGCATGATAGATAAGTATTTGATAAACATTGATCTCAGCCAAAATTATTTAATAAACAAGGATGTTCTTCTAAAAAATTATGAATGCTTAAATGACCAGTGAATTAAATTAACCAAAGCAATTTCTATTCATTTGAATTTTGAATTAAAAAAATTACATTCTTTTATGATTCAAATATCATGTTTATATTTCGGTAGTAGAAATATTGCTAGTACTTGAAGAAAAATGAAATTTGATCTGCTGATTTTTTGACAACTGACTGGGAATTCATAATCTTGGCAAATAGAAAAGATCTCGTTGACATCTGAGAATCTGCAGATTAGAATGAGGAACCTATTGGCGTATTCAAATGATAAAAAATTACTCCAACATTATCAGTAAAACTATTATCTTATGAAGCTTTTTAATGCCAATGGAAGCCAAATATTTGGGCATTGCTGATGAAGATAAAAACAGAAACACCTGATTGAGTTATTACCATCTCAGATTACTTAGCCATGCTAAAAATTCAATTAGGTATTGGGACAACTTTAAACTAAAAGTGAATAAAAAAAAGTATCCATTTTGTTTGCCAATCTATGAGGATTAGTACTTTTTAATTCAATCTACATTATAATTTGCAAGGTGTCAGTCAATCTGTCCATCACAATAAGGAAAGCCACTTTGCAAAATTGCTTTCAGAATGATCACCCTTGAAACATAATTATTATTACAAATGAGTTGGAAATTATTCAGCAGGTAATTTGCTAAATTATTGTAAATTACATGAACAATATATTTTTTATTCTATTAAATATGGCTTTGTTGTCCCTTGAACTCTCATGTTTTTTTTTTCAGATACTATTGTGCTTTTGATTTCCACCCTTAGGTATACCGTCAACAAAGCAATGTGCATTTTACAAAATAAGACTTACTTATTTTACTTCATAAAACATTTTGCTATTTACTCCTTGATTTCTGAATTTATTTATGAAAGAGTTATTCTGTAAAATGAAGTGGAGATTTTTTTAATATAAGACCCCCCCCCCCTCTGATTTGATTTTATGTCATCAAAATAGATATTGAACCGAGCAGTTAACTCCGTTCCTATATAATGGGAGAAAATAATTTTGTTATAAGGTTTTTCCCCATTTGGGATTATGACTCGAACCCACTTTATGCAAACTAATACTACTAATGTCTTGGGACAACTAGTCTACATGTAAGCTTTTTAGTTATTTCGAGTTCAAAAGAAATTGAATTTAAAAATTTTTGTTAGCAATACCTTGCATTAATCTTTCAAATTACAGGATAGTTCTAGATATACTGTTCTAAATATGAATGCTATCCACAAAATAATGGCAGGAGGTGATTCTTCAGTTGCACACTAAGTGATCTTTTTCCCAACAGACTTGAGCCCAAGCTCAATTTAGTATCAGAAAGAAGATTTAAGACTGAAAAAATATTCTGGAACAGAATCTGAATAAAAAAGAGAAAAATTGAGTTCAATATGAACAACATGAACTGGCAATCAGATTCATTCACTAATATTTATGAATGAGTCTGGGTCTCGATGGTTCTGTGAACACTCATTTTATTTTGTTGGGAGTTTTTTTCATGGTCAACAATTTTTAATTTGCAAGACAATAATGAATGACTCACAATAATCGTCTATGGCAGCATTGTTTTTGTGGTGGGGTGCTTGCATTTCCCCTTCACCAGTTTAAATGGTCTGCTGTCATTGTCTTCTTCCTTTGGTCTGTGAGTCACTGGAAAAGGTCAGGACATAAAGACGTCTGGGTGGAAGTAAACACCCTTTCCTCTCTCACCCATAAACAGTCCAAACAACATGTATTGATTTTTATGTAACCTCATATCTTTGTAGACACAAAATATCTAAAAGATTCAAGTGAAGGGATCAGATGAATAAAAACAACAGAAAATGAAAACAACTATACAAGCTTTTTTGAGTGGTCACCCTGTACCTTACTTATGATTTGCGTGCTTGTACTAAGTCAGAACTGATATCACTTGAAAGTAAAATGAATTCAATGTTACAGACATTGAGTAAAACTTGGGCATTCTGTAGAAAGTAAAATATGATAGACAGCAGATGTTGGGCACTTTATTGAAATATAAGGAACCTAAAATAATTGAAAATATAATAGAGATCAGAAAATTTTATTTGAGAACTAGAATCTGAAATATAAACTAAACAAAAACATTAAGATGAACATCGCATGATTTTAGTATTCTCAGTTTGTTGATAAAATAGTCTCATCTCTGTCTATTATATTTTAAATTAGTTTAGGTTCCAGAGATTTCAAATGTTCATTTTGTTTATTTATTTTTTTTCGGAATCTGACATTTTTCTTCCACTTGATAGAAATGGCATTTATTTCATTCTGATGACAACAGAAGGTATGATTTTGTAAAAAAACCTAAAAAAAACCCTGTCAAATCACACACACCATCCTAGAAAAATGAAAAAAAGTGAAATACTATGGTAACTTGAAATTCAAATAGATTACCCAATGCAAGCAAAGTGACTCTCTATTTGTTCATTGTAAACAAAAAGAGGATCAGTCAATTGCTGCTGTCCCAGGAGACTCTGAAGCGCAATGGAAAGATCATGGAAACCTTAAAAATATCTGGACATTGTGAGAGAACTGAAAGAATAGTGGAACATGAAGGTGACAGCTGTGCCCATCATTATTGGCATGCTTGGAAGAATACCGAAGAACCTTGGAAAAGTTTAAAATCCATGAAAGGATTGAACCATTCAAATGACATCATTACATAAATCAGCTAGAATATTAAGGTGGGTGATGGTGTATTGGGAAGATTTGCTATCACTTGATCTCCATTGAAAGCCAACAGAAACGATTAGTTAGAAAACTCAACAAGGAAAATGCTGAAGTACTGAAGAGACTTGCTGTTACTTGATCTACAGTGAGAGCCATCGGATACTACTGATGTGAAAACTTTATGAATAATAAGAAAGCAGTTATTGGTGGATCTTCTATGCCTCTTCCCTAAAAATTCAAGATGATATTTTCATTTTCATGGATCGTAGTAGTTGAACGTTGAATTTGTTTCTGGATCAATGTACCTTATATTGGAATTCTCAGAGGCGTAGATATCAACCTTTGAACGGCTATTGATGAAACTAGGCTTTATCGATTTTGATTTTAGCCTCGCACAAAATCAATAAGCATGCATTCTAAGACCCCTAATAATTAGCCTCTCTGTAAATTGTAACGTAAAAAGCTGCTTTTGTCCAGTTTTCTGAAACTTGAACCTCCGCACACATTGAAACAAAACAAAAACAAAAGATTGCTCAATTTATCCATTATCTAAATATTCTCTTGATTTTCAGTGCAATAAGCATCCTCACAGCTGTAGCCTTATCTTGGTGAGGAAAGATAACTTATAGTCTCTTAGGTTTCATAGTGTAAAAGGTCGTTTCTCTCTCTCTCTTTCATTTTCTCTTTTTTAAACGTGTCCACACATCTTTTCAAGACACTTTTAGGTCATTCCTTAATATGTTAAATATCAATCTTCTCGGCCATATCATGTCGGATTGATATGAAACTTGGTCCAGACCTCTGGGCGAACTGTTCTTATTTTCCTCTTCTTCCTGCCACTACTCCCACGGATGGTGAACTCATCGTTGAACTAGGGGGTGGGGGGGTTCTTGCTGTCTCTCTTCCCCCTCTGTCTATCTCTCCCTCTCTTTCTCTCCCTCTCTATTTTCAGTTCTCTCTATGTTTCTCTTTCTCTCTTTGTTTGTTTTTCTCTCTCTATTTGAAAAACCCAAACGTAATCCTTTTGTAGTAGTTACACTCAATTGTTATAATACTGGTCTTTATAGAGCAAGAGAAACCCGAATGTCAACAATCAGTAAATGCTCATTTCGTGTAGCGAATTATTCATCGTTCACTTAACCATGCTTTTCTTTGAAAACTGAGACGGGGAGAGAGACAGAGAGACAGAGACAGAGAGACAGAGAGACACAGAGAGAGTGTGTGAAGAAAAAGACTGGGAGAATATAGTTGGGTAGGGGGAGGCTCGCTGTTTGAGTGCAGTAACCATATTATATAACTCATCAAAGTGGTCAGAAAAGGAAAATGTGAGGCTGACGGAGGAGGAGGGGGAAAAGGAGGAGTAAATGGAACTGGTTGACCTTGATTCACATTCCTATCCATGTGACTATCAAGACTTACCAACGCACGCACATGCAGATAGATTATACTTCATCACATACACACACATACACACAGACACAGACACACACATACACACACACACACACACACATAGATTTCAAAAAAAAGCAATGGCTATAAAAGATCATCTTGAGGCTAGTGGAATTTGCTGGTGGTGGACATCATTATTCTCTTTGTGTCCGACTTGACTTAGCTGAGTATTACACATGGCTATGAATGTAGTTATTTATCTAGCTTGGGCCTAATCTAAAACATGGCCAGTAGGGATTGAATTCACTAGCTTGTGAGCCACATGTCTCACCCCTATTCATGCACCAAGTAACGTAAATTGTCTGTTCAGTTTATTTGGTAAAAATAAAATACATTTTATTCTATTTCAATATGAAGTTCATTGTACCGTTTTTGCTCCATTGCCTTCTCAGTGAAGAACTACTTGAGGTGCCTTTCACAGTTTTCCACAGAGTGGAATTTTTTTTTCATCAAGAGAATTTCATAAAGACAGGAAAGAAATGGTAATCTTTAGAGGCAATATACAGTGAATATGGCAGATGAGTGAAAACATCACTGTAACAATTAAAAATTTTGCCTGGTCACCAAAAATAGATGTAGTCTCGCATTATCCTGATGGAATATTACAACCTTTCTCTTGACTAATCCTGGACGCTTTTTGTCAAATGCTGCTTTCAGTTGGACTTATTGATTACAGTGCTTGTTTAAATCAATTGTTTGGCTGTCCAGAAAGAGTTCATAGTGAAAGACTCATTTACAATCTCACTATACACAACATCATCTTCTTTGGACGAAAACCAACCTTTGGTACAATGAGAGGTTGTTCATTTCATTTACCCAACAATCATCTATGTTAGTTATGAAACATTCAGTTTACATTGCCTGTCACAATTTCTATAAAAAACAAAAAACAAAAAGAAAAAACAAACACCGATCATTTAAATATGGTCCTGTAGGTTGAATGCTTCGCTTATGTGGAAATCACGCATCAAAGTGACCGGCATAGCCAAATGGGTGCAAATGATTTCTAATGTTTGATTTGGATATTTTAAGTGTATTGGCTATCTTCTGCATTGTAATATATTATTTTCAAGTCATATCTTGATTTAGTCGATATCTCTACCTGACCAAGGTGCAACATTCAGTGAGAAATTTCCAACACAAAATTTAGCAAACCACTTTTGACACATTGGATCATTCACAGTACCTTCTTCATAAACAGCACAAATTGTGTGTGTGTGTGTATGTGTTGCATTTTTACATTTCCTAAAAAAAAAGCATATGTTGAAAATGTTCTTTCGTCCATCTTAAATGTTAGAAACAATAAACCAACAAATAAAAATATGCCAGGTTTCACCATTTATTTTTGCAATATGCACGCTTTAGAGACTCTTATCAATACAATCACAGGCAATTTTTTTAAATGAAATCTTTTAAAACTCAACACAATAATCATTTTGACCAACCCGGTCCAATTGATGATATAACCATGTATACAGAGAGAGAGAGAGAGAGAGAGAGAGAGAGAGAGAGAGCTGTAAAAAAGATATCAGAAAATTCTCTTTCAAGTGCTGAGTCACTGATCAATGGAACAATTTTCCAGAGGTAATTGTAGAGGCATCGAGCCTGAAACCAATCAAAAAAATGCTGGACTGATTGTGGTAGAGAAAAGGAATTATTTACAATCCTGATGAAGGTCTCTATGCAATATCATCTGATTCCTGAACAACATACTAAGCGATCAACATATGTTAGAATTTTGTACAAGAGGCCATCACCAAGGCCTCATCCCAGTATTATTATTATTATTATTATTATTATTATTATTATTATTATTATTATTATTACAATAACAGTTGAATGCTCAGACACACTCACTGTAACTAAATTTACCAAAGCATTAAAATTTTTAGTTATTTGATATAATAGTAACTTGGGCATGTCTGCATTTGTACACATCCACAAATGCATAAATTCTCAATTGCAAATTCAACTTTTTCAAATATTGCAGAATTATTGCATCAAAATATGATGAGTTCACACTTGATGGTTACTCGTTTTTGAGTGTGTTCACACCTGAGTGTTACTTATGCCATTATATACTTATGTGCACAAAATACTCGAAAATGCTCATTTCAGATTCACGCTATTGAAATAACACTCAAATAGACGCATTGAGTGTGACTCAGCTTTGTCATGTTCTGCTGATCAAGTCACTTGTTTCACAACATGGATTTTTTTTCCTTGCTAAAAGTACACACCAATGTTCGTCTCCTGCTGACTCATTTCTTCGTTCATTCCGTCTTTCAATTACACAAACCTTTTCATCCTTTTCCTTGCGAAATTTCCGATTAAGAGCTGTTTAATCGTTGCCCTAGGATTACGGTCCGATTCGAAGTTGTAATAGAAAGCAACTGTGAGTTAGGATGAAGGAGAAGAGCAAGTCAAAATTGATAATAACGTTGCAATACTCCATCCTAAAAAAAACAAACCTACCAAGTGTCAATTGTAAACATTAACCAGCGTGGACTTGGAATAGCAGTTGTAAGGAATAAGATTTTCAGTCTAAAATCAGCTTGTACTCGACTATGAAGTCCTCGTGGCCGAATGGGTTAAAGCGGCCAGGCGTGTCCTTCATATCTCTGGCTAGTGTGTGAGTTTGATTCTCACCTTGGGGTTGCTATTTATTTTCTTATTGCGTTGTTAAATCGTTGCCCTATCCAAAGTTGTAATAGAAAGCAACTGAATGTTAACATGAAGGTGAAAGCTTGTCAAAATTATTATTAATGTTGCTATTCATAATCCTATTATAAATTTGAAATTGTTTTTTTTTTCTTGGAATATCAGTGAATTCGTACTATTTAACTTGAAGTAATTTGATTTTGTATTTTTTTAAAATTTGTTAAAATTCAATTGAATAAACATTTTTTTTGTGATTTTATTTTTTTAAAATTTTGTTCCATATGTCACTGGAAGAATTAGTAACAAATAATAATAATGAAATAAGTAATACTTTCGTGAAATAAGTTCTATTTTAGGAGATTTTTTTACTACCTGTAAAGTGATGTCTGTAAATCTTGGTGAGAACGATTCATTTTTTCATCCTTTCAAGATCTGAGATTCTCAACCATTTAAACAACAAAAATCATTGAAACCCATTATACCCTGTTGCTGTCATATTTTGTTGGTTAAAGATGATGTTATAAAAATGAAAAAAGATAAGCTGTTTTTGAGCACCCTTTCAAGGGTCTTGAAAAGTGTCCGTTGAATCAGTAAATTTAAAATGAATTGTTAAAAGCCTATTGGAAGGAAAATTAGGAGAAAAAACCCAATCAAACAAGTTTTTAAGTAAAGAAGGAATCAGCTTCTTGGACATTTAAATAAGTTGATCGTGAACCCAGTTGTCGTAGAATATCATTTTCAAGTTTTTTTCTCAAGTATCATATATAAAAGTATCACTTGTATCACTTACTGAATTACCTGAATTAAATATTAGTACAATTCCAGTTACTATATTCGCACTACATCTGCTGATACTCCGGATTGATGCCTTTTGACCAAACGTGATTGTAACACGCAATAGTCCGTACTGGGCTGATGCCTTTCGACCTGGATTCGCTTTTATTCTATTCCCGGGCCTGGAACCTTCTGGAAACTTGTTAGTTTTTAGACAAATATTTTAAAGGTTTTACTGTGGGGGTTATATTTACATTAATGTAACTAATGAATGATAATGTGGCCACTCATTATCCTCCATTTAAACGGAGGCACGGCTGATATGAATTGTCTTCTCTTCTTCCCGTTATTTTCTTTAATAGCATCAACCCCAACCTCAACTCTGACGCCCCAAAAATTAAATGATGAAAAGAATATGAATTTCAGATTTTTTTTCTCATTTTTATGCCATTATTTTTCAAACAAAACAGGAGAGAATTCATTCAAGCTGCACGTTTATCAAATGACGGGAGTTGTGCCCACATAATCATTTTTGAAAATAGGACCCCCATATAAAATCTTTGAAAAATATGTTCGCTAAATCTAACAAATTTCCGGAAATTTCCATTGTTTAATGATTGAGAAAGCACCTACAATCGTCAGGGAAAATTCTTGTTGAACTGCAAGGTTAAAAAAAACGAATCTCAACCCTAAAAAAATGTAATAAGTAAGTGACAAAGAGAGAAGAAAAACTGATTTCGCTGATAAGGTATATGTAGTTGCAAGATGGACAGAGCGAAGAAAATGATAGCGGAGGAGTTATTGGTAGAGTTGAGGTACCGTTCCACTTCCAAAAGTACTAGTAACCTTCTGAAAATACATAAACAAAAGATAATAACCCCCATTTGTGAGATCCAACCGACATTAAGTTGGAGAATGGTTCATTAATAATTTATGAACTATTATCCTCTGCTTCTCCCTCTAAAAGTTGTTCTACATCAGATGTTGTTTTTTAAATTCTATATTTTCATCATATTGCCAATAGTGAAAATACTTGAAAAATAAAAATAACTTATATTTTGAATAATGCTGAGTGGGGTTATTGTTATGAGGTCAAAAACACCTAGAAGTCCAAACTCTACACACTTGACAAATACTTCTAATTTAAAGACCGCTGCAATAGATAAACAGAATGTAATAAATTGAAAAAGATTATGATAAAGCATTTGCTAATAACTTGAAAAAATATATATATATATATCAGGACCCATTATTGAAATTCGTTTTTTTTTTTCTCTCCTCTCTCAGAAGCCTTTGTACTTAACGGTCTATCTCCTCCTTGTCAGGTTTTGTTGAGTATTTATAACTTTTTTTAGTTAGGACTGTTATGTTATGTATGGGATTTAACATTGAATTGCCTTGTTGTTTGGCCGGAAACTCTTGTATTCAAAGAATTTCTTGGCGTTTGTCCCAGACATGATTAGATTTATTACAGCATTTATTTTGTATGAAGAAAGGTTGTTGTTCTGTGACTGAAGGAGGCAAGTATCATTAAAACATATATTCCTATTTGATTACTGGAATAACAATAATCATATTGTTGTCACTTTCCAAATCGTTTTCCTGTTTTCTTTTGATGGACGGAGCCCACTAATTACTTCACTGGTTTACACGGGCAGTCAAAAATGACGGCATATGAAATTGTATACATGGACACGCATTGCATTTTTGATTTTTATATACGTGGATAATTATAAGATTTGCATTGCGCTCAGCTTAGATAATAATAGCGTTTTGTTGAACACAAACGGATTTTTATTATTTTTTAATTACGTTTAATTACTTTTTATATCTTTATCATTCTTTAACTACATACTACATCACCAGAACGTAAAATTCTATTTTACTACGTCAGTTGTATCTCTCAGCGTGACAGTACTAAAACACATATTGTCCATTTCGTATGGATTTTTCTGTTGTAAATATAAATAAACTCTATTGGTTCTCATCTTTCTTCCCCCATTTCGAGAGCCTGGGTAAACATTGGCTCGTCTTACGACAGCATTCTCGTGGGGAAAAATAAGGACACTGATAATCCTAGTTTGCTTACACAGCAAATATAACCCATTTTGAATCGATTAATGATTTTGTAAAAATGTTTTCTTACTTGTCGACTCCCAGTAGTTCTAGTTGGAAGTTCTCAACAAGCAAAAGGAAGCAAACAACCATAAGGTGTGCCAAATATGTCCAGAATGTTTCTAGAGCGAAATCAGATCAATTAATTAGTAATTAAACTGTTTGGTAGTTATTTGACTTGTTACTATCAGGTATTGGAATCATAGTTCCCTAGAAACTGTGTGTGTGCGCATGTTTTGTAACTAGCACACTAAGGAATTCAATGTGCATAGAAAAGTTTAGTAACCTAAAATAATGTTGTAATTAATAATCATATTTATAAGTATATTTGTGTATTATGATCATAATTGTTTAAAATAATCTCTTAGCTGACTGTAACAGTTCATTAATTGTTTTTACTACATTTGTGATGAGTGGTGTTATCACTTTATTTCGTCATTGCTCCAAATTAAAATAAGAAATACTTATTAAGGATTCATTTAATGGAACAATAAACTAAACTAAGTACTTCAGCAAATAGATAAAGTACCAACTGACTATGTTACTTCAGAGGTTTCCAACTTTTGCAAATCATGGCACCCTTAGTAAAGAAGGATTTATCACAAGGCCTTCTATAAAAAATACTGGACAATTGCATTTATGCTAATGTGGTTAGGTTTGATAGTATAAAAAGATGACGAATCCTGTAATTTAAATTCATTAAAAAAAACAACTCTGTATTTGTTTCCTCTTTCAATATTTATAAATACAAGTGGAATGGTTGAGCCTGTTCTTCACCAAGAATCTTGAAGTCAAACTAGAGACAGCCACCCTCATTTCCTGTTATGTTGATTTTTGTAAGATAATTGCTTTTAATCGCACTTTTTTCAACACTAGATAGACAGTATAATTTGCTATGTGCCAGTTGGATATCACTCCCTATAATTGTAACCCGGTGTTCAGTGCATTGAATTACAATTGCTTAGAATTATTAAAATTTTCAAGTGACCCTGGTGGCAAACCGTTGCACACACTTTGTCAATCACTGTGTTACTACGTAGAATGCAATCATATTTGTATGACATTAAAAGATGCCAATACAGTTCTTTATGTGAAGTATATGATGATTATAAATGAAATAAGATTCATTAGATATCTTGATAATGTTTGTCCTTTGTCCTTCAAGATGACTGTGGCTCTGGTTCTGAGTAAATGGTCTGAATTCATGACTTGCAATGGATTAAAGTAAGGGAGAGTTGTGCACATTACCAGCCTCACACTCTCTCGTTCCTGTCCGCTTAGGTTCAGTGGCAAGACTTAGTCAGCATGGCTGGAAATTGGCCGGGCGGCAATGAATGATTAGGTCACTCTGTACTCTTTGTGCTCCACAATGCATTTTGGTCTGACTTATCTTTCTTCTAGATTAGTTGCCAGCCAAGGCTGAAGAGCCCAGTCCATCCTTTATTTACCCTTAGCTTGGAGGAGAAGAGATGGAATCATGCCTTTTGCAAAGGCATTAGTGCAAAGTGAACGCGAACTGTCTCAACTGGCGTTTGAACTCAGCAGCTTGGAAAAAGGGATTGGTGAACTAACTGTTTAGCTGCTTGTACTGGCACAGGGATACCTTAGTGATTAATTGAATGACTGGACTGAATTTGTGTTTCAATGTATATATTCAAACCGAGAAACATTAGACATAATTCTCCAGTTTTATGTGATGAAGAAAGCGGATGCAAAGTAAAAACACTTTGAGTAAAAAAGATTGATTGGCAGGTAAATTAGGCATTTATGAACAGAAGAAATTATCTTAGAACTAATCAGCTATAGATTTTGTGTGAATATGAAGATTAAGGGCATTAAAAATATGGTATATGAATTTTGTGGAAGTTGAAGACTTTACCATTAACAATGAACGTAAATCCAAGAAAGCAAGTCTCTTATTTTAAAGAGAAAAATCTTGGATTTCATCATTAATGATACTAGCATTAAATCAGTATGAATTGCACATGATTTCCACCAGTTTTGATTCAAGTGTAAAATTTATTTTCTGATTTCTAACTTGAGAATGTTAATTAGATTAGTCAAGTCTACCAAAGAAAACTGAGTGATAATGTGTTTCTTATTTGTGCTGAGTTATTACATTAGTAAGAGACTGGTGTGTTCGGTTAGTCAAATTGTCTACTTACTTGTGTGAACTGGTGGTAACCAGTTTTACCTGCTCATTTTTGGCTTACAACATTGACAGGTGGTTTCATTAAATATATTTTGTTCCTGTGATTTTGAGATAGGATCTTTTTTTATTTATCTATTTGCAAAGAGGTACAGGTTTCCGAATGGTTATCAGTCTGGTGAATGGAATTGGCAGTTTGAGTTCATTTTGCATTAATGCCGTAGGGAAAGGCATGAATCCAGCTCACCCTCCGTTATAAGTAAGTAGCAGGGCAGATTAAGTTTGCTAGCCTTGATTTGCAACCAATCTAGGAGATGGATTCCAAACCAGGGAGTCAAACTGCCTCAGGGTGGTTGGATGCTAGCTTTGATTTCCTTCCTTGCTACATCAGCGAGGCCAAGAGGAAAACACTGTTAACTGGGCATCCCAAGATTTCTGTATGCTTTCCCCAAGCTTACAACCAGGGAGAGATCACTTTGGTGCCGTTCCCAAGTTTACTGAGACAGAAGGAAGCCTTCTTGTTTGGAGAGGAAATATTCACTCAAGTTATCTGTTCAAAGCAAAGTGGTTAGAACATTGGTCTATTACTGTAAGGCCAATGCCTCTGAGATTCTTCCTACCAAATTTTTAACTTGTAATTTCTAAAAAAAAAAAAGAAGTTATTATAAAAGCAACAAATAAATCTAAATGTCCACTCTGTGTTCTGGAATTTCAACAAGTGTGTTTATACCAAAATGGAAATGACCGACATTTTTACCATATGAGCAATGACACCTGCTCCCAGACATCTGCTGTAGTTAAATTGCATCATGAAATATGTTCCTCTTACCAAGAAGTTTGCTTTAAGCAGATTGAAGTCACGGGAGCTGTGGGTGACAGCGTGACCTAAATTGGCAGATAGGAGTTGTTGATGACAGTGGAGAGAAGAGTGTAAAATAGACCTGCATTTTAATATTATTCCCAGCAAAGTTTAGATTTATTTTTATTTGATTCAATTTTTTTGTAAGCCACTCACTCAAGAGCAGTAGCTGTATGGAAGAAAAAAAAAAGTAAATTGTTTTATTTCTCTTCAGTTGTGTGATGTGTTGAAAGACATTAATAAAATCATTGATATGTGAACAAAATTGGGAAAAAGTAGAGAGAAAGATAGGCAAGCTTTTTAGAACTGTGATAATTTCTCAAATGGAAATTTTCCATGGAAAATGAAGAAGCCAAATCCATTTTTCTGTTACTTTGCCTGGTGGCAGAAGTGGTTGCATATTTTGCATTTGGCACCTGATGTCAAGTGTTCTAATACAGGCTGAAGCCATGGTTTGAATGGTGATTTTTTAGGCACTTGATTGATTGGTGCAGCACAATCTTCTGATGTCGGTATGTGTGTACTTATAATACCTAACTAGATAGATAGATATCTATATTATCTGACTGTTGATTGATTTACTCTTATAAATGAAAGAACTCAGCTGGTAAAGTAAGTAGATATCTATAACACTTGAATTTCAGTACATTGATGTGTTGCTTGTTAATTGAGAGTGGACGTTATATAAAGCCACTCTCCCAAGAATGAAGACCTGCTTCCTTTGTAAATAAATACTTAAATACCTAGATTCTTCTAAGATAAGGGCATTGACTACTGTTAATGTGAAATTTGCTAGCATTTCATGCTAAAACCTTATGAATATCCAGGACTTGAATTATATATATATATATATATATATATATATATATATATATATATATATATATATATATATTATTTGTATCATGTGGGTATTGTAGTTTTTATTGGTACAAGACTGTACTGATCCTGACTAAAAGTTGAGAAAATTGTGAGAAACCACTGTAGGTAAACATGATACCCACTATCAAGAGAGATAAGTATTGACAGATGATTAGAGTTTGGAAAGTGTACTTTTGGTGTGGAAAATTAACAGACTTTAGTACTGTAGGGGTGGGGAGAGAGTGGTTGTGATAACAGAAGTTTTATATTTGACCAATACAGAAGTTGTGTTACTATGTGTATTTACTATAAATAGTTCAAAAGCAACCGGTTATCTAGATCCGTAGTAGCAGCTCTAGAAAAAGATTCAAGGTTTTCCTATATTTGTGGATTTGTTCAGGCCCAGATAGAGGGGGGGTAGGCTAGTGGTACCAGTTGTCAACTCCAGAGGCATGCATGTATATACCCATACATAAATCATATGTATTCAGCACTGATTACAAAAATACTTGAGCAGTTTGAAATGGGGTGGGGTCTACATTACCCATCTGGTCTGGGCCTATTACCAGCTCTGCCCAGACTTGGATTTGCTGAGGACTGACAAGAATTGGTATGGGGGGGGGGTGAGAAAACTATCAGCACCAAACTCTCAAATTTTGAGATTTTTTGTTGAGGCCATACCAAGAAACCCCTGCATGAACATATTATATGTGCTAATCATGACTCATAAGTGGGTTTAAAAATTTATATGTATTATGATCTACAAGTAATTACCAGTATTCTATAATCTCTTTAGATAAATGTAAAAAAAGGAGCATTATTTAAAGATTAAAACAAAACATTGGATGTCATCCAGAAAATAAAGCCAGATTTATGATGATGGAGACTTAATTTCTACCAAATTAATTTAACTGGCAAGTTCCTTTCTGCTTTCTGTTGCTGGCTCCACTCATGGAAAGAAAATAATAATAATAATGATTATTTGGAATTTTATTTCAATCAAAATCTATACAATTAGTCCTAATTAGAAGTATTTCATTATATTATCTGAGATGGTATCTTTTTAGAAATTTTTCCTTTAAAAACACTGAAGTTGATAACTATGGTGAAAAAATGACTGATGCTGTGTCTTCATTATAGGCATAAACAATTTAGGGGGAAATTTTTTGATGTGAAACCAATATCTGATTTTAAAAACGTGATGAATTTTTTGAAAATTCCATTCTTAATTTTTTTTCAATGTTTTTCTAAAACATAAATTAGCTCAAATTTTTGTCTAAACAAAAAAAAAATTTCAATAATATAACATAATATAGATTTTGACTGTTATAAATTCAATATTTCCTATATTCAGCTAAAAATCAATAATTAATAATGACATCATTATCAATGACAGGATAAATTTTTTTTTGGAATTTGAAATTCCGTAGTTAATAAACTATATGAAAAAAGGTTTGCCAAATTTTAGTGAAAATGCATATTTTTTTTCATCGGTCAACTAAACTCCACTAAAAATATCTAATCTTAAACATTTAAAAAAAAGAAAAAAAGCACTTTTAGCACTATCAATCAGCACGTTTCCATTTTTGATAAGTAAGGTTCACATCATAAGTCTTTTCATTTTTCTGCCTTTCTCTAGCTACGTTTCATTCACTATATGATCAGTGCTGGGATTACACCTATATTCAATGATTTTTTAAAAAGACATTTTTATTTAAAATAATTTTTTGAATATTTAAGAATTCCCTGGTATGAAATCATTTGATTGACAAATGGATTTTTTTGGTGTTTGGTAAATACTTCCTTTCAGCTTTTGAATGTATATAATTGATTGCAGAGACTATTATTTGGAAAATCTTTGGGGGAAAAAAATTTCTTTTTAGATATTTGAGGGTACCTGATATAGTGATAGCTAATAAACTAATATAACAGTAAATATTCACAGTTAAATTTTTTGAATTTGTCTATTTTTATTGCTATTATTACATCTCTCAAAACTACACTCCTCTGTACAGAACTTGTTTCTGGGTATCACTTATATTGGACAGCAGTTTAATTGTGCAATGCACTAAGATTATTATGTGAGTAATATAATGTTTTTTCTTTCCTTCATAGATTACCACGCTTACATTATGCACAAAGGGATCCACAAAAAAAATACCAAAGCCACAAAAGCCACTGTTGTCCGGTTGAGTAACCTGATGTCCAGTCAGAGAAGTCATATTTCAACATTCAGTTTTCGTTGTTGTAAAACTTCCCCTTGTGAGGATTACTTTGTTGAAAGGTAAGATACTATTCTTGCATTCTTCTCTCTCTTTGTCTTTCACTTATTTTCCTCTTTCTCTCTATTCTTCTTTCCACACTTCTATCTCACTCCTTCCACTCTCTCACTTGTCTTTCTCACTTTTTCTTTCACCTCTTACTCTTTCTCAGTTTCTATCCTATCAATATCCTTTATCTTTTTCTCCTCCACACCAACTCTTACTCTCTTTCTATCTCTGCCTTGTTATTTTTATTATAATGTGAGTGGATCATTTGTTGTAATTCAGTATTTAGCATGGGAGTCACACCTACATTTGGTAATTAGTTGATTTCCTTTTTATTTCTCTTATCAGATGGAATATCATAAATCGAATAAGAAAACAGATTAGAGTTTACTTGTGATAAAAAGCAACAGTTAAGATGAAGGTAAATGGTAGCAAAAATTGATAATAATGAATTAATTTCTGCTCAACAGATGTGGTCTTGTGCCAAACTTGGCTTTGTCCGACAAATATCTATAATAATATAACTGGCATATGATAACAATAGTTTGTTTCAAAATGACAGTAATTATCTTTATTCTAATAAACTGATTTCATATTGGTAATTATGAGATGATGTGAATTAGAATTAGATATTAGGTTGTTATATATGAAATGTCATTTTTTGAATTTTTTGAATAGTGAGATGAAGGATATAAACAATAAAAAAAGGTAAATATTCAATCAAAATATGACCCATTTGAAGCAATAACTTTCTCCTAGTGATCTTTTAATGATAATATGCCATAGCTGTACAATTCTTTTGGTATAGTGGTTACAGTGTAAAGGCACAAATTATGGTCTCCTCTTTTATTGAACATTTTATTATGGATATGAAGTTCAAAATGCTTGAGAAAATGATAATCTATAGGAGAAATGTCAAGTGGATATGGAGGATCTTGCAAGAATTCATATCCCTATTCCATAAGTTCAGACAGAGTCTGCTGATAGGTATGGGCTTGAGAGCTTCCATGAAGCATTCCATTCAATCCATGTGAGACTCATTCTTTCAAACCTCTTAACCTTTCATATTGCCTTGAGATTATGTGATATGGTCACTTATGAAATCCTAAAGTCTCCAGAAAGTGCTCAAACCATTGTTTGTTTATGCATCATTGGCCATTGCTGTTGATAATTCTTCATCATTAAGAAGAGGTTTAGGCCTAACTCAAGGTTTATTATTGGTATCCATATTTCCAGACCTAAACATATTGAACTAATGCTGAACAGTTTGCACTGTGGTAGTGTTCACTCCAAATGCTTTGTTAATGAGTGGCATCATGTCCTAATTTGTTGTTGAAAACCAGTTTAATTTCTTGGGTTGCAACCATTGTTGTTACCAGCTCAAATACTTCCAATGATTACTAATTATATCTCTATTTACATTGAATCTGGAAAAAATGCAATTACATTAGTAAGTCTTTCACTTTTAGCATCATTCTCTATGATGTAAGAAATGACATTTAGTTGGGTGTATGAATCTAATGAACCTTGGGGTCTGAAAATTAGTTTATAAGTGTAATGACTCTAGAATGAACATGGGATAGGTGATGCTAGCCTCCAATGTCACTGGAAGTCACCACAGGTCAATTCAGGATGAAAACTTCTATATATGGCCAAACTACAAAAAGAGACATCTTTTTACGTGATACAACATTAACTGGAATCACTCTAAATTGTAGGCATTTATGTATTGTGTGTGAACTTTTGCTGATGGCCAAGTGGTTAGCAGCGTAGAAAATAGAATCAGCAAGATAACTTCAACCTCCAACAGAAATCATCAGCGTTCAATTTGGACCAATGTCCTTGGGAGAGGCATAAATTATGCAATTGATTTTGTTCAAGCTCTTGATTTTTTGAAAAAACTTCACATGCAGTAATCATGTAAGTTAGCACAGAATTTAAAAAAACAAAAACAAAAAAAACTGTAGAAATAAAATTTCATCACAGATCCTCTATTTGTTTATTGATGTTTATGTTTTTGTAAATTTTGATAAAGGTAAAATAGAAAGTATTTTCTTGCTTGGAAGCAACAATTCTGGTAGAATCAATATTCCCAGAGCAGGTGAAGATAATCAGCATCCTCTACTGTAATTCAAGTATCTGAATTTACTTTCAGTTTTATGATTATTATATAAATCCGCTAGATTATACTGAAATTGTACCCGTGATGATACTTGTGTTATGATAATACTGTGTAAACAAATAAAGTAACCTGTTATCAAGTGAGGGTTAACATGTTGAAACTGTATGAGTTTGATTCTGGCAAAATGCTCTTTTAGTTTTGTGCCAGACTAAGCTAAGCTTAGTATCTACTGGTAGCAGTAGTAATAATAGTGATGGTGATGAAGTAGTTTTTCATGTAATGGTAATGTTTCTGCTGGAAGTAATATCTTACACTTTTCTTTCATAATCTCTCTCTTTTTGTTTGCAGTCTGTCTAATTAAGGTTTGGCAAGCAGCTTGCCTATTTGCTTGACCTGGTTTATTCAGCTGATCGCAAAAGTTTCAGATAGAAAGGGGTTATCTTCTTCTGCCATTAAAAATGGTTGCCTCAGGTTCCAACCCAGCAGTCATGGATCATTCATTTGGAACAAAATTTATTAGTGCAGGCTTGGCTGCATGTTTTGCAGATCTTGTCACATTTCCACTAGACACAGCCAAAGTACGATTACAAGTAAGTTTCCAGAAATCAAACTGGATCTATTCTTTTGCATGACTCTTAGTCATTTTGTTATTGAACCAAAACATGCTTTTTAGTTTAGTCTAGATTCAGTTATCATAAAACAATGGAAAGGCATAATTTTAATATGATAATGTTAATTATAATAGTGTAAAAAGGGTCTTTTCCATTGATGATATGGTATTTCATTTTCTTAATACAAGTGCATTCAATATAATTTGACAAAGAAACTCACTGCTAATGATGATGTTGAATGCTCATCTATTAAAATAAGTTTCAAATTAATAACTGGAATTACAGGACTAATCATTTACTGAAGAAGTATATTTCATATAATTTACCCACAAAGGCATACAAAATAATTTCAGAAAATGATTTACAGTATATGATTTGCCTGAAAACCATATAGCAAAAAAATTTATAAAAACATCCATGTTACAATATTTACTATTTTCTCCTGTACAAACTAGATTCAAGGTGAGACGGGTGCAAAGACTGGAAAGCTTGGTGTATCATCAAAAGCAGTTGAACAGGTATATAAATACAAGGGTCCAATTGGCACAATACGAGTCATCATCCAAGAAGAAGGTGTGCGTGGTCTCTACAATGGAATTGTTCCTGGTTTACAAAGACAGATGTGTTTTGCCTCCATCAGAATTGGATCATATGATGTTTTCCGGGATTACTATATGAAGCTCTACAAAAACAGTAAGTTCCACCTGAACTCAAAGTTGTAAAATATAAATGTGTTTATGAATTTGTATACATGTTTGTGTTTAATTATTCATGCATGACTATTTACAAGAATGAATATATCTACACACAGGCTCTCATTAATAAATGTGTATATATATAGGTACACATATGAATGTGCAAATGGAGTAGTTGGTAACAATTCGGACAATGGAATTGCCGACCTGAGTTTGAACTCTAGTCAGGGCTGATTATTTTCACTTCACACGAATGCCCTTGGGAAAGGCATGAATCCATCTATTCCATCCCCCAGCTATGGGTAGAATAGCAGACCTGATTGGGCTCTCTAGCCTTAAAAAGGCAACCAGTCTAGGAAAAGCACAGCACTGATCTCAAACCAGGGGGAGCCCCATTAGGGTGATTTAATACCCTATTTGACATCATTTCTGGAGCTTTTGCAAGGCCAAGGGGGGGGGGATTCTGATGCTTGGGCATCCCAGGATTACCATACGCTTTGCCCAACATATGCTCCGTGGACATAAATAAATGAAATGAGGTGATCCTGCAGAAATGGGGTCCAAAATTAACCAACATCTTCAGATTTTGAGGTGCCACTATAATTAAAAGTAAGTGGCCCCTTGAATTTAATCAGAACAAAACTAAAAATCATGAGGCCATGACCCTACAGTGGCCACCGCATGGATACTAGAAGCATACAACAAACTGGAATTAGTGAACTTTGGGCCAAATTTTGTCTCCTCCCAACCCATTGAACTTTTGGAGATGATAAATAAAATCCTATTATTATTCATCAATGAATTGAATGTTGCTTTGTGTCTTATTTTTTAATTGAAAGTAAATCATTTTGTTACTGTTTCAATAAAATATATTTTCCACTGTTTGAAATATACGTTCGGAGACGTTTCTATCCAAAAACATGCAGAAAATTGTTCATAAATACAATTATTTTATGATTCATTTTTTTTAGATGAAGTATTTGGATCATCATTATAAATTTTATTCAAATTTTTTATATACTATCATTCAACTTTGTCTCAATTTTTCATCACAACTCAGGCTGTCAAAAGTAAAATAAATTTTGATAAAAAAAAGCAACTAGAAATTAGGATGAAGGTGAATAGTAGTATCAAAAATTTAATAATAATGGTTGTTTAATAACATTGCAATACTGAAGGACACTCCAACCATGAATAAGGATTTATGAAAAAATATTACTGCAGCAATTTAAAAAAAAAGTACAGATTTGTCCTTCAAGTTTATTTTCACCTCCCTTCTCTCTCAATGCAGTAAATAAATAGTGCTGACCAAAATGAATGAATGAATACATATATCTCATATCTCTGCTTTCTACACTAACTACTTAGCAGTGCTCAAGCCACAGTGCTTTAACTTGCTTAATTATTTGCATATGATATAGGTTTAGTTGTGAGACAAAGCAACCTTCCAGCATAAGAACTGTGAAGTAGACAGTTCCATGGTGATTTTTGTTGTTTTTATTTCTAGAAATGGAAGGATTATTTATGGACTATTAATGATAGTATTACATGTTCTGTAAAAGTAAAAATAAATGATAATACGTATATATTGGGTGAAAATAAATAGTGGGTGCTGCAGTTCCACTGTGCCTACAGATAAGCGGCCACTAATATATACACTCTCCGAGACATTTGGGAAGATTAACAGTTATTGCCTTGTAACAACTGCGTGTCACGGTCAAAGGTATGTAAGCAGGAAAGCTGGTGTAACATACTTTATTTGAATGTGTTGAATACTGCAATTATGGGCAAAAGAAAGATTTGAGTACCTTTGATTGAGGCCAAATTGTTATGCCCAGAAGACTAGGTTAGACAATTTCTGAAAAGGCACAGTTTTTTGGCTGCTGACATTCAGTTGTGGTGAGTACCTGTCGAAAGTGGTCCGAGGAGGAAGAAAATCACCTATTGCTAACAAAGCATTGGACAGCCTGGACTTATTGATGTGAGAAGTGAATGAAGACGTTCCCACCAAGTACGAGCCATCAGAAAGTTTATTGTAGCACGAATTGATCCTTGTTGCATGTAGGCTGCATAGTTGCAGCCCAATCAGATTACTCATGCTAACTTATGTCCAACGCCAAGAGTCTTGTATAAATGGAAGAGGGTCATGTGGTCCAATGAATTTGCTGAATAAGGTGGATGGCAGGGTACATATGTATTGTTGAACTAGGGGAGTGATGGTATCAGGATGCGCATTAGGAAATCAACAAGCTGCTTAAGTCAGTGTAATGGTTTGGCAATATTCTGCTTGGAAATGCTGGGTAATATCATCCATATGAAAATACTCAGTTGCATACCACCTATTACCTCAACATCATCGAAGACCTCTTCATGACGACTGCGGCATCTTCCAGCAGGACAATGTACCCTGCTACACTGAACAAGTTGTACTTGAATGGTCTCAGGAACATGGAGTAAATTTCACTGTGTTCTGCTGTTTATCAAACTTCTCAGTTCTCTTTCCCATTGAGCACTTATGGGATGCTTTGAACCAACAAAGTTTCTCTGCAGAAGTTCTACCATGTTACTTGCATTAGTTAAAGGACCTGCTATTAGTATCCAGTCACTTGATCCCAGGGGAAACTTTTATAGGTCTTGTAGAGTCTGTGCCTGATTAGGTTAGAGCTGGAGAACCAACACCTTACTATGCTGGTGATCAGAATGTTTTGGCTCATCATTATATATAGGGTGACACAAAAAGATAAGTGTCAGATCTCAAATAGCCATGTTTTGTATTATCTAGTTTTAAAAAATCTTTTCACTAAAATCAAGTTTTTATTTTCGCTATATGGAAATATTTACTCTTTTCATCAATACTTTTGATTTCAGCAGCCATCTTGAACTTGAATTGTTACTATTTCAAATTCTTTTTCCTCCAGATCCTCAGAAACCATCCTTCATTGCTAGAATGTCTGCAGGTATTACCACAGGGGCCCTTGCTATCTTGGTCGCCCAACCCACAGATGTTGTAAAAGTACGTATGCAGGCCCAGAGAGCTGGTGTTCCCGCTCGATATAATGGCACCCTGCATGCGTATCGGACCATTGCTTTAACAGAAGGAATCCCAGGATTATGGAAAGGTAAGCAATATTAATTAGCAGCAGATTGGGTGAATGCAGAGATTTTCAACTTAGCCTCTATTTTTTTTTTTTCGTATAAAGATATATATTGAAACTAACTAGAGTTTCACAGATGAGGGCCTCATTAGGGAAAATGAAATGGGAAAACTTGAAACTTCTTAAATGCTCTTTTTAAATTTTTGTCACAATCATAATTTATAGTTGGATTATTACTACAAGTTATTTTGCATTTTATTGAGAAGAAATGACTCATTTCCTTTTTTTTCTGTTTGTTTTCTTTAGGAATGATGCCAAACATTGCTCGAAATGTGGTTGTCAATTGCTCAGAGCTTGTGACTTACGATATTGTCAAAGATTTCATCCTCAGCAGGAATTTGCTTGATGATTCTTTGCCATGCCATTTTGTAGCAGCATTTGGGGCTGGATTCTGCGCAACAGTAATTGCCTCTCCTGTCGATGTTGTTAAAACACGTTTCATGAACTCCAGCCAAGGACAGTACACGGGTGTTCTTGACTGTGCTATGAAAATGTACAAAGAAGGAGGACCTATTGCTTTTTACAAAGGGTAAGTGAAATTTCAAGAGCAGACAAATCCATTTCCCCATCAACAACAAAGGGAATGCTATCATATTTGAGGAATATTTGGCACAATCTTTTTCTTTGTTGTTCTTTTCTTTTTAAACAACATCTCATCTGGGTCATTCACTCACCTATGTCAAATAGAACTCCACCTGAAAAAGACCAGTGAATGAAGAGGCCTAAACATTGTAAAAAATACAGAAAAATGCATGGACTGATAACAACTCAAGTCTCTTACACAATTGTTCAGTATTCTAGGGAATTGTAATATATTTAGCCAACGATTTACTGTTTTGTTCTTGTTGGTTGACCATCGTTTGGATGATGTCAATGACTGTGGAGATTTGCATAGCGGCCTATGTGTGAATGGATTTTAAAGTGGGAGGGTCATATAAAAGAGACAATCCCACTCTTAACCTCCAAGATCATTTTCCAGTGGTGAATTGTCACAACTGACAGCTTTTATGACTACAGGAGTTATCAGGAAGTTAGAGTAGCCTTCTCTTAGATGGTCTGTCTTACTGGGTTAAAGGGCTCTGACTACCCTGCTATTTACTCAAAACTAAAGGAGAAGCAGATTCATGCCTTTCGCAAAATGCATTAGTGCAGAGTGATCATAAGCAGCTAGGTTTGCTGTTTCCTTTTTCCATGCCAGTAACTGTTACACCATCTCATGCCTCTGCAAAGCACCATCATTAGCATAATATTGTAATTAAACTCTTCTTTGGATATTCATCAAGCTTAGTCTAGCTGGAGGGCAGTGTGGTGTACAGTGAATATCAAATGCAATAATCTGAGAGACTAATCTGCTAATTATTGCTCTGTGAATGGTACCAAAATTTCTGCATGAAAGATACTTCATAAACATCTTGAGAAATTTGAGAAATACATGAAGGATACTTCTACCCCTTCTATTGTCTAATTCCGAGATAAATTTGTTTGCATATGGATGAATAATTTATGATTTTTAAAGAACGTTATTTTAATGATGTGAATGAAGACAGGAATATTAGCAAAATTAACGAAACTTTTTGTTTGTTAATCAAATATTGATTCCATGTTTTTCATTGTTATTTTTTGTTGTTTGTTTCAAAATATTTGTAAAAAGATCTTATTTTTAAAAGATGATATATGATGAAAAAGTATGGCAATAGTTGTAGTGGTATACTTGAATCTAGTTTTTTTTATTGTTTATTTTATGTTTTAAGTATGTATTAAGCCTTATTCTAGAAATAAGGGTCATCTCTGGTCCCTAGCTTGCTAAATAAATGATCTGAAAGAGTATTATGAATAAATGCATGTATTTTTCTCTCAGAAGAGATTAATCTCTAATTAACTTGAAGGATTTTTGTCTGGAAGTCCTTTTCTTTTTAATTGTAAATAATTATTGTTTCTCATTCTTTGTAGATTCTTCCCTTCATTCCTTCGTCTTGGTTCTTGGAACATTGTGATGTTTATCACTTATGAACAGCTGAAAAGACTCATCTCAGCCAACAGGCAAGTGCTGGTCCACTAAACCTTCAAGCCCCAAATTCAAATGCTGAGACAAACCAAGAAAGATCTTTACTAAAAAAAAAATATGTTCATAAAAGATATATTTGTATATATATATATATATATATATCTATATATATGTATATACATACATAGTCTAATGACTTAATCCGTACATACCTACATGATATACACAGTTATATATTTCTCATTGTTAAAACACACACACACACACACACGAATATGTGCCCATGTGTGTAATATATATACATACACACACACAAGCATGATATATATATAGTCTCAATGACTCAATCAATACACACTCACACATATACAATTATATATTTCTTATAACTAAAACATACACTCTAAAAAATGAATGCCTCTGTGTTTAATATACAAACACATACGCACACACACATACATATATGTATTATATATATATATACACACACACACATACACACCACTTACACACAAATACATGAAGACACAATCAATAGAGCATACACAAACACTTGTATATTCTTTCATACATGTGCCCTTTGGGTCAGAGATATACATATACTTTTCTGTGCACATATTCACTAAAGCTTAGTGTATGTGTTATGTAGATTCTCCATCTTGTATATAGATTCTTTTATTTTTCCTATTTTAGTTTGTTTGTGAATATATGTAAGGCATAATTTTCTAATAGTTTCTATCATTTCCCCTTCCTACCCTGAAAATAGGCAAAGCAAAAAGTGACTATTTTTTTTCTTTGTGGCTGCAATTGCTACCAGAAATTCTTGTGGAATTCCAAATTTCCTTTTTTTCTGCTGGTATTTCTTCAAATTTTCCTACCCAAATTATATTTACTTGAATTGTGTCCTCTTAGTAGAAGGCTGCTGCAAGAACCACAGATTTGAAATTCATCTCTATTGACTGGTTCTAACGCACAAAAATCTAAATAAAATGCCACTTAGGCCAACAATAATGAAAGATAAGAGAGAAATTTGAAAGAAAAATATTGCTTAATCCTATACACCTTATATTGGAGTAATTCATGGAAAAAAGGGAAAAAAATCAAGATCATTAAAAAAGCAAAGAAAGAAAAAAAAAATGCTTGAACCATGATGGGGATGAGTGTCATATTTTCTTTGTTGAAGAAAGTCTCTCAGTGTTTCAGGTTTGAGCCTACAATAGGGCACCTTGACTGTGAACAAGTTTTTCACATCTATTGCCCACTTTAGACACTCCATATTCACATATTTGTAAAATCTGCAATACCCAGTGTCTTGTATGATTTACAACTGTCCATAGCAACAAAAACAACTACAACAACAGAACCAAAATTGAACTGAAAGGCAATAAAAAGGATTATAAAAGCAAAATGAAAAAGAGCCTCTCTTGTTCAGATAAAAAACATACAAACCTGATTCTCTTCCTCCACCCTTCCCCAAAAGGTTTTCATCAATTTCAAAATACTAATTGATTCATGATTTGTTTGCTCTTGAGATTGTCAGGCTCAATTTCTGGCAGTTTTAAAATAATGAGATCCAAATGATTTCTTGGTTAAGGCTTTTGCTAGGATATAAAGACTTATTCTTTTCTCTTGATGTAAATGTATTGGTTAGTATATATATATATATATATATATCATGTTGCACTTCACCTCAAAACTCCATTGTGCAGGCCTTTGGGCTATTCACGTTCAGGCCCTACTGATTTAAGAACTGAAAGGATGTGGGAAACCCTTCCAAATCTACATTCAGGGAGTGAAGTCATCGTGTGTATATATATATATATATATATACTCACATACATACATTGAGAAGTATACGTGCTGACTCTAAATGGGTTATATTGACACGTATAAAGCTGGTGAAGATATAAATATGTAAGCATACATATGCAAGTATTTATCTTCAATTTTATCTCTATAAACATTCTGTCCTTGATAGAAAAGTTGTGATACTTTTAGCTTGACTATTTGAACTTGTAAAGAACACGTGCACAAACACTAACATATAAATGTACTTGCTAACAAACAAAATCGCATGCATACAGTTACACATAAGTACAAAGTTTACACCATACATACACACACACACACACACACACACATACACACACACACACACACACACACACACACATACATGGATATATAGAAAATATGAATATATTGTTTTCTGATTAATGTTTTGTCCAGTTACTCCAAGCTTCTGAATTTTGTTTTTGGTATCATCTTGAAGCTCATTGATGAAGTTACTGATGCTCTTTATGACGGGGTTATTTACTTTAGACTCATAGCGAATTGGTGCTTAGCGTCCCTTGAGTCTTATTTGTCCATGCCATCAGGCATAACTGTTCTATTGAAACAAATAGGAATGCTAGTTTAAACCACAGATCAATTGTTTAGAGTTTGAAGTTGAATCAAGCAGTAAGCATGTTGAAAATGATTGGGAAAAAATATGGAAAAGTAACACTTGAAAAATGCTTGAAGCCATTCCAAGTATCAGAAACTCAAAAAGTTTTTAGATTCACTCAAAAAAATTGAAGAAGAAAGAAAATTAGAAAACTGGAGTGACATTATAATAACTTAATCAACAAACAATATTGTTGTGTTTTTACATAATTCTGTATTTACAAAAAATTTGCTGATATCATACAGAAGCATATATCTATGTTTATATATGTGCGTGTGTGTATGTGCAAAATTCACCTTCTTCTCCAACCCCCTTCCCTTTATCGAATACCCATTAGAGTTGCCTTGGTGGGCTGGACCCCAATTATTGTGCTCCAAGAAACAGAAGAATGAAAGAAAAAAAAAATACAAAGAAAACAAGAAAGAAGACAAAAGATAATATTTGAAATAATGCACTGTAAAAAAGAAAAAAAAAATATAAAAAACAAAAAAAAGTTGTATTGAACAATGAATATGTAAAATACATTTTATCATGAAAATAATTTTATACTCAATGAATCTTGTTCAGTGTTATACTTGGATCAATACTTGTCTTTTCGTAAGTTAATACAAGTATTGATATATATACATAATACAAGTATTGATATATGTGCATGTCAGTATAATGTGTATGTATGATGTGAATGGATTAGTGATGTGCTTGCCTGAAAGTAATAAGGTCTGGTCACTTGATAGTTTTATGCTCAGTGTTGGGACAAAAAGGTTTCTCAAAGCATCACATGCACACACGAGTTTCAATGGATGAAAATTGCTTACTTTTGATTGTTTATTTCATTAAAAATATTTTTCTATAGATTGACAACTGATTAGCTAAATAAGAATTCGTGCTGCCTTCGTGTGTTTTCTGGCAGTGTCTACAGCACGTGGACTAGACATTGTTATGCATATTATATATACTGAGATTGAGAGGCATACAAAAATTATCCCTGTCTTAGATGAAAATAATAACCATTTATTAGATTATACATCAAATTTAGTGCATTTGATTACAAATTATGGCTTCCTATTATTGAAAATTTTATCATTGATATCAAGTTCAAAATGCTTGAAAAGATGAATAGAAAAAATGTCAGATAAATATGGAGAATGCTGCAAGATTTTATATTCCTACTCATTCAGCTGCAGAGAATCTGTAGGTATGCCGTGGGAGTTCTTAGGAGGGTTGATTCTCCTGCTAATAAGTGCTGTGAGGCAGAGTTCCCGATATGGATACAAAAACAACATTTGAATACATTTTGACATTACTGTTACTTTTATGGAGTGCATTAAACTCCTTTTTTTTCATTGATGCAATAAATAAATGAATGCATTGTTCATTAGAGGCCCAGATGGCAGTTTTAAATTCTCTCTGGAATTCCATAGTCTGAAACTACCGATTTTATACTATCTTTTAATGAATGGCTTTTTTTCAATGTGTTGTAAGAAAAAATATGCACAAAAACTTGAAAGTCTTTTGAAAACCATGATCAAATATATACTTTTTGCCATAAAATTTATAAATCATTAGCTTGTTCAACTTATGAACACATTATTATTGTTCATTTCCCTTTAAATAATCAAATTTATCTCCAAATACTGATGGTATGCCTCAACCATTTTAGTGCCTGGCTCAGTGTACCCTGAAATGAAAAAGGTAGAAAATTACTTTTCTTGGGTGTAAAAAGAGTGACATTTGTAATATCTAGTATATAAAATATAAGTGGTTATGTGTATATAAATACCCACATACAAAAACATAAACATTATCCTATTATGTCAATAGATGATTGCAACTAGAATTGTACAACAGTGGGAATAACTTGCTCAGGATAGCCCTCATTCTCTCCTCCAATATTCTATTATTTTGTAACGATGATGAAACTTTTTAGTACCAAATAACTTTAGGTATAATAACATATATGAAAACAGGGAAAGCAGCAAAGTTTTGATGACTGTCTGCTAGTATCATTTTCTATCTTTCTCCATTGGAAAGGCATGAACCCTCTTGCTTTCTGTCCCATCACTAGTCATATATATAATGGATGTGTGTAGATTTTGTATGTACATTTGTATTGCGTGAGTGCATGTGTATATATATATATATATATATATATATATAAAAATTTGCATGTATGTTGTTTCGTATTTATCATGTCATAGTATGTGTGTGTGTGTGTATGTATGTCTCTTTCTCTCTCTTTATATATATATTTATTTATATATATATATATATATATATATATATATATATATATATATATATATATATATATATATATATATATATATATATATGTGTGTGTGTGTGTGTGTGTACGTGTGTACATTTAGAAACATATTTTTATATGTAGGTAGGTAGGTGTATTCTGTCTCCCTCCTTCCAAATTTTCATATAGATTAATTTGGAAAAAAAATACTCAAAGTAATTCTGAAGAATGTATCAGTAGATAATTGACCCATAAAACTGAAGATTTGATATAGGCTTGTTTATTTCTTGTTTTGATAATGGAAACTTACAACTATTACCAAAATTAATCTTCTGTCTTTGTTAATCGAATAACAATAATATTTCCATTCTATAGATGTCCTATCTTTTTATCGGAGTATCGTGTGTGTGTATGTATGTTTACATCAGTATTTAGGCACAGATGTTGTTGGAAACCGTCAACCAAAACTGTCAATGTAGGTTTCTCCAGTTTTTAAGCTATTCTGGCTGGATATTTATGTATGTATATATGTATGATGTGTACAGGCCCTATCAATATAACAGAGGGCTGAAAATCTAAATATTTACTCCTTAATATGCATAGGGGAAACTTTTAGTTCTGTTTTTTGAAAATCCCCCTCCATAGGTTTTTAGTGTGGGGTTTAATTTGCAATGTAAGTTTTTTTCTAAATTGGACCCTTATTTAGTGTCAGGCAACATTCACACTTGTTTTTTTAAAATTCAGATTGTAAAAAATTCAGAAAGTAACATTCATTGATTACCCTTTTTCTAATTCTTTAATTGATCACCCAAACATGGCATGCTGTGAAGAGATGTTGGTGATGTGACGTTTTTTATCGAGTGACTAACCAGACCTGTTTTTTCTGTATGTTCATTTATGAGAATGAGTCATTGAGCGTGTGTGTGTGTGTTTGTGTTTGTGTTTGGTTGTAGATATTGTGTGTACATTTAGTAACTTTTCTATGTATATTATACATGTATGTTATACATATCTGTCTGTGTGCATGTTTATTAGACTGTATCAGTGTTTCTCAATACTGGATAGTATAGCCTCTTGGCAGGCCTAGAGATGATTTTAATCTTGGAATATATGGCAAAGATGGGATAGTCAGATCTTATACCTCAAAAAAAAAAAAATAAATAAATAACAGAGATACAAAGATATGATTAAACAAATAAAAGGGTTGAGAACCACTGGTATTATATATATATATATATATATATATATATATATATATATATATATATATATAGTTGCATGTTTTTATATATGTATATAATCTGTACATGGGTGCATGAGCATGTACATACTTATATACACATGTGCATTGATATGTATGTTTGCTTTTGATCTGTGTATATGGAATGACGGGGCCCAGACAAAATTCCCCAAAGACAAAACCTCCTCAGTTAAAATGTAAGACCAAACTCCCTTGGTTAAATTAAAAAATAACATAGATTCAAGTAAGTGGTGACAGTATTAATCTTTCTTTTATCTTCCTTACTGTTCTTATTTGAGGAAAAATGTTTACATTGCCACGTATTCTACTCACACATTTTTGAAGCTTAACATTCTTTCAGGCATACAAAAATTGAAGAATGATACCATCACAATGAGTTATCGTAAAATCAGAAAACAAAAGTGATAATTGATCAGAATATTCATCCTGCGAAATAAGAATAATTTTCTTTCCATATTTTGCATCTTAGAGATTTGTTCACAAATTACAAATAATAAGAATAAAAATCATGGCTTGAAAATTCTGTATGTTATTTTTTCTCAGGTGGTTTTGTCTTGTTGGGGGGTGGGAGGGTCATCCTGCATTCATAGGATAACATGCTGCTGTGTGGGACACTTGAAAATTTGACATCCCATTGCTGAGGTCATTCAGCCCAAATGGCCGACAAGTTTTGTGTCTCCATCGCTGGAAGGGTAGGTGTCTGCAAAAAAATGTCTCCAAATTCAAAAAAAATCCCTCAATCTTGTGAATGCAAAAGAATTCTCAGTGTCACACTCAAAATGACACATTGGGGGGATAAAAGAAGGAAAAAAAGAAATTCCCTGAAACTCCTGTCTGTAAGGATGACTTTCAGACTTCATTCTCATTCGAAAAGTGTTAATTAAGAAAATCTGTGATTGAAAAAAAAATATCTATAACAAAAAAAGGAAGAAAACTGTATTAAAAAACTTCTTTTATAGAACATATTAATAATTTTTTACTAGTCTTATATTGTAAATATACCTTGAACAATTTTTTTCCTCTACATTAGGAGTATTTTTTTCAAGATGTTTGGAAACAAATATCAGAAAATACAAAAACTTTCATTATTGGATGTATGGAGAAGTTACAGGAATGAAAATTCATCTATAAACATCTTTTAAAATGATCACCGTTTCATTAAACAAGAAATATGCAATATGCATATCCCGACCTATCTTCATTTTCATCAGTCTATTCATTTCGACTCACAAATGCTGAACTCGGTTATTTCCTAGTTGATTTTACTGGTGATGGTGGAAATAATGCATCGAAATATTAATATTTCACTGTTTCTATTTCTTAATTTTGTTCTGTCTACAAGTGTTCTTCAGAATATAGCCAACTATTCATCAAATCTGGAAATTATTCAGTGCAATTTTACTGTGATGTCAAGGTGGTAATGAAAATACCCAACAAGAGGCTTTTAATGTTTTGTTGCTATTGTGCATTTTACTTGCATTAGACCCACTCTAGCTTGAAATTAGCTTTGTTTTTCTCACATCTCTATCTCACATTATGAAGACTAGCATGCCTCAATGTGGGGTAATAGCTAGCAAACTGGTATTGCAGATCATTAGTGAGTTTGATCAACACTAAGTGTCCCATTTCATTTTCTGCTGCTAACCATTAGGCCACTTGCACCTTCAATTTCTAAATGTGTCACTTTGCATTCACATTGCACTAGTGCTCTTGGGAAAAGCATGAATTCATCTCTTCTCCCCCTAGCTATGAGTTAATACCAGGGCCAATTAGGCTCTCCAGCCTTGGTTGGCAACCAGTCTAGGAGAAGAGTAATACTGAATTCAAACCAGGAAATCCCAAGCTTAAGACATATGCTACTCTCCCTTGCTTTAATCCAAGTCATGACCTCCGATCCTGCAGTGCAACTGCACCACTCAGTACTGAATACGGCAAAGGTCAAACATGCAGCAGTAGTTGCATATTCACTTTCACTGGTGCTCCAGTACAAACGTGATCACGTGAAGTCACCGTACTCAATCTTTCTCTCTCTCTGTTTGTATTATTGTAGAGATAAGAGAGCCTCATTGTGGGATGATGGTCAGTAAGCTTGTCTTGCTGATCATTATTAGTCAGATTAATCTTCACGATACTTGCGACCTTGTACTCAAACTAAGCTACACTTAGTAAATAACTATAGGGCACCTCATTTTGGTATAATGCTTAGTGAGTAGCTATCTGGTGCTCATTGGGTGACCTATAGTTATGGCCTTGTGCTGAAACAATCTTGGTAAATACAAAGGAGGCCATTTATCATAATCTTGTATAATGTTATCAAACAGTTGTTGGTATCAAAAACAGTCGGTCCCAAATATTTCATCATAATCGAATTGAACATTGTTATAGATTTAAAAACAAATCGTTTTAGTTTATATAAAAATTGATATGATTTAAAAAGAAATAATAACTCTCTAATGTAAAGTTGTTTAAAACAATGAAAGATAATTGATCTAATTTTTATATCCTTTGCTTAAAGTTATCAATTAGTTATTGTCATATATTGTTGTCTAAAAAGACCCTAACTTGAAGTAATCACAATAAGCGGAAAACGTACTGTTATCTTAATACTGCAATCTTCATAGCATGTTGGTCAAATATACCCATTCATATTCTCTATGGTTCTCCTCTTTTGTATTTTCTTTGGAAAGGTATATTTATATGAAACTATGTAAAAAAAAAAATGATTTGATTATAATTATTTTACAGTTACAGAAGTGCAATTTCTTTTTGAGTTGAATTTAAATGTTACTATGTTGTGAAAAAATGAATTTTTGGTGTTCGGTCCTATGTATAGATGCTGCCATGGAGTGTTCAAGTGGAGACAAAACCATTGTGCATTATGCCTTGTCATATGGAAAGACCAATATATATTCTATACGTGTTTTTGATCTGTTATGCTGAGTTACCTTTACAAGTTTTGAATAAATCTAGGGTTGCAAAATAAGTAAACTTCCAAACATATACAAGGAAAAAAAGAGAATGAATCTGAGAAAATATCTTTTAAAAAGTATAATTCAAACTAGATTGGCTGCTTCTGGGTCGAACTCAACTCTGAACACAACTATTTCAGCCACTAAGCCAAATTTGAAAAAAAAGAATATATTTTCCCTATTCATTGAGGGGAGTGTGTGTGCAAAATTTCAAGTTTCTGCTATGGATGGTTGGGGCTGAGAAGAGGAGAGATGAAAGGAAAAGTAATAAATTTTGATTGAAAGAAACTTTAGCAATTCCAGATAATTCAATCTATTATCCATAACTTTCCATCCTCTCTTTTCTCTCTCTCTGTCTGTCTGTCTGTCTGTCTTCCTTTCTGTATTTCTCCCTCTTTCTTTCTCCCTTTTGTTAATTGATAACATAGGAATAGAATCTGTTTCTCTTTTCCCTTTTCTCTCTATCCATCATTTTAAACTTTTTATTTTTCAGTCTTGACGAAAAGTCCAAATTTGCCACTGTTGTTAGATTAGGAAAATAGTCAAAAGTTGATACTTTACTTTTCTCCACTCTAAATATGATGTAATAGTATTCATATTTCCTAGGGGGAAACATTGAAAATTAATACTAATTTTTCACTGGCATTTCTTTCATCTTAATTTCTGTGCCTTTTTGTCGCAGCTCATAGACCATTGATTTACGATTGTTAGTGAGCAGTGCAGATTGGAAATAAAGATTAAGCCTCCAACAAAACTTGAATTTGCATCCCTTACGCTTGAAAGCTTGCCTTTCTGAAAGCCTTTTCTTTCTTTCTGATCTGTGCTGCATACTACCAATTGTAGAAAGATGATATAGAGGTTGTGATAAAAATCAAAAAAAGGATTATTCATAGATTAAGCTCTCCAAATTTGATTCCTATCATGCAGTCAAATTCTGTGCCACATGGTACGTCAGCATTCTTACTGAAAAGTGAACAAATTCCATGTGAAACTTATTTGCGCAATTTTTTTAAAAAGAAAAGTAAATGAAAAGGTAATCAAAATTCTATGAAATTCTATCAAAACAAGGATTACTGCATCAAAATTCTATTTTTTTAAACAAAAAATAGAAAGAGAGTTGATCATTCGGTGGAAAAAAATGATAAAATTAGTCCGTTTTGAGAGAAACTAATCCAATTAATTTTATTTATAAAATTAAAATTACTCTGTTGATGTTCTATCAAATAAATGAACAATTACTAAAAACCTAAAATTACTTCCACATGTTTGAACGAAATGTTCAGACGAAGAGAAACTGATGAGAACCTTTTCCCAAAAAGGGTTTCATTAGTTTCACTTCCCGTTGACATTTGAAAATAAAAAAAGAAGATTTACTTATACACAGTAAGTACATGGATTATGAATATGCATCTCAGATGACTTTGTGAAGTACTGATGCCAATTTCCAAGTCTGTATACAGTACAGTATGGCCAGGAGCACTAGTAAACCTAAACACACTTGATAAAGGCTAGAACCCTTTGCCACCTTTGGTGGCAATGGTGGTTCAATAGGTACTCCAGATGTTGTAGTTAGCAGTAGTCCCCCAAACCTTTGTAAACCATTTGTCTTCTAGTAACGTATATACAGAGCTTTTATGGAAGATATGCTTTTTGATTGCTTGTAAATTTCTCATTAATTCAATTTTTTCCTGCTTCGTCTATTTTTGCATGTGCATTTTAAAAAGCTGTATATGTGAATGACTTTGAAATATTTCAGGTACATTTGCATGTATAACTATATTTAATGAATAATAATCTTTTGTTTGAATTTATTTCAAGTATTTTAAGGATCATTATTTATGCACATCAATATATATTTACTTTATGTGTATATATATTTGTATTTATTTTCTATTATGTGTTTATATTATACGTACACGTATAAATGTAGGTAAATCAATAAGTCCGCAGCCAAATAGTGAGAAAAAGCATTTATTTTACTCAACATAATTTCCTTCCTTGTCAATCACATAGATCGAATATTGTGCAATAAAAATTTTAGAACAGAATAAGGCTAATAACATATATTGACATATATTTTCGAAAATGGAATATTGCTTGTCAATCTACGGACTTATTGATCAACCTTTGTATTTATTTTTTAAATTTTGTGCACTTTTTATGATTTTACTTATGCAAAAAATTCTGCTTGTATCCATGAACTTATTCCTTCCTATACACACGCACTCACACAGAGCTTAATTTCCAGTACAACCATTATTTTTGCATGTTATATCAGCAAAGTCCAACTCAAAGCCCTCTTTCTTTCTCTATACCATTCTGAATAGGTTTGCTCTGCCAAATTATCTGCACTCGATTTCCTTCCATTTGGGTGTAAATTTTTCCTGCTGAAAGGTTTTCAATTCATTATAATGACAATACCAGCCATCAAAAAAGCTTTTACATAATCACCAATGAGTGATGTTTATCATCTTTTAAAAAAATACATAACAACCTCATGCTAGAAACTTCATATGTTTCATGAGAAAAATGAAAAACCACACACACATGAAATGAACAGTTAGTATCAATGGTGTTTTTAACAAATAACTATTCATGACTGTTCACTGGTTGTCACATTCATCGTAACTCAGCTGGAAAATTGACCTGCTCAAACTGTGTAATGAAGGAAACTATGACAGGTAAACTTGTGGAATCCATCACCTGAAATATGGCTTGGGAGGAGAAAGACATTGTGTTCACTAGGGAAAGTTAATCAGAGTTAGTTCCCTTTATTCGCGAAAAAAAGAGCTGAGATATTTATCATTTTCATTATTTTTTGACGAGTATTTTTTTTAGATTTTAGTAACTTTTCATCGCAAATAGACTCGAACTTGCATCTCTTTACCCAAGGAAGCCTGCCTATGTGCAGCAATTGCAGTACTGATTGAGCTACTTGAACTTTCACACTTGGCAGGAGATCAAACCCTAAAAACACATCCTTCATTTTCTTTCCATTGCACAGCACCATATTTGTTATTGTTTTATGTACACTAGTTGTATTAGTTTATCTTGATTTATTTTTATTAGATAAAGCATCGCCAACTATCATCAATTTTTGACTAATATTTCATCTCGAATTTAGTGGCTTATGGTGGCCTGAAGGAAAAAAAATATCTCTTTTGCATCAAATTTTTTTTTTGTAATATAGAGAAGAAACATAGATTAAAATTGATAATTAGAAAACTAAATACTTATAAAAGGTGCATTAGACTCTACATGAATATATCAGTATGATTATGTGTGTTGAAATGCTTTACCACCATGCTTTTCCCAAAAACCTCACCTGATGTCTCTGACCTTTCCTCTTAAAACTGAACTGCATTATCTAAAATTTGTGTCACCTACGTTCCTCTCGCAGGAGTGCAAAACCAAAGGCGGAAAGGATTTCCTAGTAAATTGCTCTGCAGACCAAGCCAAGTACCAAATGGAGGACTGCAAGGAAGTGATGGAAGTGTTTTCCATGCTGCAAAAAAGGGGAAAGACAAAGAAATAAAAACACTGGAGGGTCAAAAAAAAAAAAAAAAAAAAGGTCCTCTCTTCTACTCAAAAAAAAAAAAAAGAATTGTACTCTTACAAATCATGATGACTGCATCATTCTCATTGTCTCTTCTCCCTCATCACTGATCTACCCTCCGTATCTAAAACTAAAATTTCCTGCCAATTCATTGACTACAGTGATGTGTTATCAATGTTTGAGTGTGATCACTTCTTTTTGTCTTGATTTCTGAAATGAGGAATTATTATTGTACACTGATTCACTTGGACTGGTGCTCTTATTTTGGTTGTTATCATCACAGCAATTTAGCCATTGTACATTCCAGCCTTCAGATGTCTGTTGTAGTCGGTAACTTTTATCAGTCGTTGGAGGTAGGATATTCTCATTGCACTGACCTATTCCTGGGTTGGGTAGTACAAAAAAGTCACATACTCTGGTACAATGGAAGAGGCAACCATAATTCATCATCATCAGCCATTGAAAGTCCATAGTTAGATGTATGCCTTACCCATGGTCTGCAAGATTTTTTGCTTCTGAGCATTACAGTGCCAAAACATGTTGAACTTGATCAGATCATCACACTATCTTACATTTTGCCTTGCAACATGGCCTGCCCATAGCCATTTGAGTTTGCTATTGGTATTTGGGATATCTCTGGCATCCATTTTTTCCCTAATATTTTGTGCTGTTTTGTGATCTTTCCATGTGATTTTCAGCATGATTTTTATCTATTGCACGTTGCATGGTTCTTAGTTTGAGAGCCAATTTCTAGGTTAAGTTCCATGTTTCTGCTCCGTAGGTGACTATCTGGAGGATGCACTGGTTGTAGACCCTTCTTTTTAAGACCAATGGGATCTTCTTGTTCTTGAAGATTGAACTTGCTCCACCAAAAGTTTGCCAACCTAGGGTGATTCTTCGCTTGATTTCTTCTTCTTTTGAGGATTCCATGGAGATTCGTTGTCCCAGGTAGATGTGGTAATCTACTTTCTTCAGCTCTGCATTTTCAATTTTGATTGCTTTGTCTCTGTCCTCAATGTATATGCTGCATATGACATTGATTTGAATTAACTAATACACTGTGGTCTGGATAGATAAATGAGAACAATCTGCCCCCATGGATTGAATAAAGGGTTTAGTTCAAACTTCCAGAAGATTACTGTGACAGACACCTGAAGGAGGCCGTCCGGTGCAACAGCCGAAACATTGTGACTATAACAATCAAGATGAGGACAATAATCCAAGTGAATCAATGAATGATAATGTTATCACTTCAACTTAAAACTTCTCTTAGTTCTAATTAAATTCAAAATGCTTTCAATGGGAAGAAGATATCAACTAAATTCACTGACAAAAAATGTAAAGTAACTGTGAAAGAAATTTTGCAGCTGGTTATTTTTCAGGGTAATCTATTTTTGGTGTCTTAACCCTGGCTATATACCATAAGATCACATGTTACCAAAAATCATAGGCAAATACTTGTGTTATTTGTGTTATATTTTATACATAAAAAGAAATATCTGTACTGCATTGAAATGATACAGTACTTGAGCATTGTGATAATTATTTAGAATTTATAAGTGAAACAGATATTTATTACATCTTTAATCATTTAAAGACATCAAAAAAAAGAAAGAAAGAAAGAAGGGAAGATACAAAAGAGACGAGAGAAAGTAAAAAGAGACAGAATAAAAGTGAGAGAAGGAGAGGAAAGGCTTTGAAGAAATTATTGAAAAATTTAAATGAAAGTTTATGGATTTCCTACCAACAGCAGATCCGTCCCGGTGAATCCTTATGGCATCCTTTGTTCTCCCAGGGGTAACGCTGGACAGACCAACTCAGCAGACAGAAATGGAGGGAATTAGAGTGTTGAAATGAAATAAAAAGACTGAAACCCATTAAAAAAACCCAAAACAATGCATATTTGACGATGCGTCTGATACACTGGTATTATGATTTGGGGCCATCCACCGAAGCTCAATATGAACAGCTATGAGGCTTGGATAATGCTGCAGTGAACGGTGATCCCCAAAATACTCTTGTGAAACATTCGTCTCATATTCTGGCATATATGGCTTGTAAAGTTTTGTGTTTTTTAAAGATTTCTATTTTGTTGTACATTAACCAAAATGGAAATCACTTTCTTTTTCTTTCTATTTTATGAAGAATTTTACTAATGCGGTATGATTTTTAACTCTCAAAGATAATTATCATACTAATCAATTGGCCAAAATTTAGTGTGTTCAGTTTCAGACTCAATATAGAATTGGGTATATTTTTTCAAGAACAATTTTTACATTAACTGAACATTTTATGATCTTATTGAAAAAAAATTTGAAATCATGATTCAAAGTAAAATTGAATTCAGTATTACAAAATTTGGTCACTTTCCATTTATGTATTACACAACAAAAAACAGAAATTGCCTTCAGTGTAATTTTTATTTTTATATAAGTATTATTTTTTCCAGCATAACAGAAAACCATTTTGCTGGCAATCACCAAACTATGATTGAATAAATAATAATAATCTGTATGATAATTTGCTGCGAGTCCATCAGTCACACCAAGGGAAGTTACTTTGCAGAGTGATCTCCTTGAGATTATTATTATCATTTTCATCATAAATGATTTGGAAATTATTTAGTAGGAAATGTGTTAAATTATTTGAAATAAATGACCAATATATTTTTATTCTATTAAATATGCCTTTGTTGTCCCTTACATACCCAACGATTTTTTTCAGATGCTACAGTGCTTCAGATTTTCACCTTAGGTATACTGTTGGTAAAGCAATGAGTATTTTGCTAAAAAAAAATAATTTTGCATCAAAACTTTTGGTATTTATTTTGATTACTAAAAATATAGGAAAAGGTTATTTTATAAAAAAAAAAAAATAATAATAATTTAGAAATATTTTTTTTGAAATATGAATCCCTTATTATTCAGTTATAAGATATCTCGGTAGATATTGGACTCAACAAGTAACACCTTTCCTATATAATGGGAGAAAATGAATTTTACATCAGATTTTTCTCCATTTGGAATTATCTCCCAAACCCACTTTGTGCAATCTGACAATGACAATGAAGCTGAGGGACAGCTAGTGTACATCTAAGCTTTTCAGTTATTTCAAGTTCAATAGAAAATGAATACAGTTAGCAATACCTTGTGTTATCCTTTCAAATTACTGTGTAAACACACTGTTACAGTACACCACAACAGATATGCTATTATCAATGAAATATTTTGAAGATCATTTATCTCATTTTGCATGATACACTTACAAGATTTAGAAAATGAAAATTTTGTCAAAGCATAATAATTGAGTATTCAAGTATTAAAAGTATATATATATATATATATGCTTCTAGCATTGCCAGAAATTCTATGAAGATAAATGAAATTTTAAAAGTGGGGTTGCACCAGCACCCGACCCCCTGGTCAGGCCCTCACATAATAAAAGAAACTTCAAATATAATAAGGAAAGCAAATTATATTTTAGAGATTTCATAAAATTTGAATAAGAGAGTTAACTTGGTTAACTCTGAAAATAATACTTGTCTCCCTTAGATTTCATTTTTACTTCATATATATATATATATATATATATATATATGTATATAATGTATCGTGTATATATCCTCAGGTCAAGTTATCTTTTTACACAAATTTGTTGCTACATGTATGTATATTTAGGTTGCAGTCTTATTGAATAAGTTTGATTGAAGATATTGTAGACAAGGGAAGTTTTTTCTTAAAATTCGTTTAACATTTCTCATTTACATAGAGGAGAATGCATGTCTAGATTCAATGAGTGTTAGTAATGTCCAACCATTTTGGATCTGGTACTTTTGACCATACTACTAATCAAGATCAGAGTGAAACTATGGATGTTACTTGTTTTTTTTTCAATTTCCAATACTTTTAAACTCAGCATTATGATATTTTGTGATTGTTTGGGAGAGAATACCTTAACAGTCACAAAATTTCAATAAAGATGCTAGAAAGAATCACAAATATCAATATCAAATGTTCTTATTTGATGGCAACTGCTGTGTAGGTGGGAACAGGTTATTGAATGAACACACTATTTTTTTTTTATGACTTAAAATGGTAAATTATATCAACAGTTGTTATATATTAAGAGTTGTTTAGTTTTGGTACTAGGCCTCAAGCATGTGGCACACAGTGAGAATCTAACTCAAAAGTGATGATCTGTGAGAGCAGCTTGCTAACCATTACACCATACCCATTTAATGTGACACAGGTATTGACTAGCTCAGTTTTGACAAAAGGCCACTAGAATAGTTCCTAAGCTCACACACATTTTGCAACCAGTGCACAAAAAATAAATGTGGGCACAAAAGATTTCAAATTCTATCGTTTACTGAGTTTTTATCGAAAAAATATTGATTTACTGTGTTGAATTGAAAAGTATGCACATACTTTTGTCATCGGAAAAAAGTTTGCAAAACGTATGATTTTATGGTGCACATTGACTAAAAAATTAGAGGGAACATTAGCCACTGGTATTAAGTACCCAATAAGGATTAAACCCACTACTAATTATCTATGAGACTTGGCGGAACCCTTGTTATTTAAAAGTAATGTCTGTATCTGTCTAGACAAGTCTCACCTGATCACCAAAGTTAAACAGTGTCAAACCTGATCAAGTACTTAGATGAGTGACCGCTTAACATTACCAGGATATCAAGCAATTTGTTTACTTGTGCCAAACAGATCAAAACTTGAATAAGTAACTGTAGGCATGATGTTTAGCAAGCTTGTCTTCTAGACTGATTTGTTAATGTTGTGAGTTCGATCCTCTCTGAATGCTCAGTTGCTGTGGCCTTGGGTTGGAGAAAACTTGTTGAATAACTTTTTCATTGATTATCAGCTAAATCATATTATTTGTTGTAATTGAATTTCAATTCTTTTTTAAATCTCAGATTGAAACATCTCTGGGCATTTCTTGGCTGCAAAGGTTTTAAATGCGCTTTAAAAATGCTTTAGATGGAAAAAGGGATGCAGAAATATTTTCAACTGCATCCTCTCTTCTGTCTTTCTTTTGCTCTATCGTTCGATGAAGGATATTAATGCATAATGTATTTTTACGCCTTTCTATTCCGATTTGTCTTTCAATGAGACATTCTTCATCTTTTGATATCCATCAAGCTTGCTTGCCTGTCTCTCTGTCTTTCTTTGTTCTTTTATCTCCACCTTCACCCTACCATCTCTAAATATATATATTTATATATATTTTTTTCTGACCTCCTACATTTCTTTCTTCACTCCATCTTTTCCCCATTCTCATTTCTTTGCTTTTCCCAATTCCTTCCCTCTTGATATTACGTAGGTTTCTCGGTCAGAAAGCGTAATTGGTACAAGCCCAGAAGGGCTGGAATCAGACACATACTCTACTCTCTTTATAGGTAGAAAATAAGCAGAATAATAATGATTATAATATATATATATATATATATATATGATATGAACTGTAAAAAGTGAGACAGACTTGGGAATAAAGTGTTTTGAAGTTGGGTTTATTTATTCGTAGATGTTTTTTTAAATTAATGATGTAGACATGTTTTGTAAGGTATTCCCATCTTCAGTAGTGTGTGCTGTGTGTGTATGTGCTTTTAGGGGTTATGGGTTTGATGTGGAACCTGAGTCCACCATCAGGAGCTTTGCTTTGTGAGTAAAAAATTACACTCACACATATATATATATATATACATACACATGCGCTGGCACATGCATATTGATATAGATAAATTTTAATCTGTATACAGGCCTGAAATAATGGTTGAAGTTGATCAAAGTTCAACAACATTTTATCAGATCTGTAACTGAGTATTTCAAGTTTTAGTCATGAAGAAAAAATATTGACTTATAGTTGGCAGAAGCAGTGGTAAATATCTGCTATAAGAGAAGCCTTAAATGATGTATCTTTGGCAAAGTGTTGCTATTACTATGATTATGCATTTGTACAATTTTTTCAAGACCATTTTGTTATAGCATTTTGAAAATAGATTCCATCATCATATTTATTTTCAATTCGGAAAAAACGTTCTTGTTTAATAAAAGAAACTGAAAAATGTTAGGTTTTGAAAATATGGTTAAAAATGAGAAAGATAACCTTTTAGACATTTAAGTTGTTGGTTGTTTAATCTTTGTGTATTTATGATTGGATTTAATTGATAGGAAATTTGAAATTTATTTGCAGAAAAGACTTGGAAGAAAGAAGAAAAAAGATACGATAAAAAAAAGGAAGGAAATAACTTCTTTCAGAAAAGGAATTATTTATGTTGGATGAAAAGAAGAAAAAAAAATCACTGTAAGAAATTCATTTCCACATTCTAATATTTCTGGGGTTTTGTTGAGTAAGGGAAATTTGATGGAAATAGCAAATTTATGTAAAGCTTTTGTACGGATATAACAAATGCAAAGACAATTTTCAAAATTTAGGAAAAAATATCAAGTGTTTGTGGTTCAGAGATGAAGAATCCCTAAGATCTATAACTCTTCTGGCAGTTATTTGATTCTCCTTCTTTCTAATGATCAGAAATCAAACAGGTACTATACTCTGATCCTAGGTAAAGAAAAAGCATTATGGTCGTACATACAAACAAGCAGAATCATTATAATAATGATAATAATCTTTTGACTCTGGTACTTCTTTCAAGAAGACATTTTCCCTCGTATTAAGGAAGGCGTCTGGATAATCATGTGATTAAGATTGCTTCCCTTGTATGTATGTATGCATGTATATATATATACATATATATATATATACCTCTCTCATAGTCTGGCCAACCAGAGAAATGTCACTGATCACTTGGCAACTAGCTCCCTCGATTCACCTCAGGGCATCACTCAACTTCATGTCTGTCCATTCGGGGATGTTATCCTCTTATCTCTTCCTCTGCCTGCCTTTCCTTCTCCCTCCTTGTAGTGCATTGCAGGATTGTCTTTGCAAGCCTTCACTGATTTTGAGATGTGCCCTTCCCACTCAACTTTGCATCTCTTCACTATGGTTGGGAAGTTTTCATAGCAGCCTAGAGCTGGCCTGACTTTGTTTCTCACTTCTTTCTTTGTGATATGGTCTTCGTAGAAGATGATGGAGGAGTTTCGAAAGCATTTCATCTCTTTGGCCCATACCTTCTTGTATATATCCACAGTCTATGATTCAATGGAGTATGAGAATATTGAGATGACCAGGGTTTGCATCAGTTTAGATCTGGCCTCTGCCTGATCTTGAAACATCTTAATGTAGTTTATCTTTTCTGTGGATGACAATCTGAGTTCAGTCAGATGAGCCTGAATCGAGTTGGCAATGAAACTTGCCATTCAACGTCTACAGGGAATATGTTGGTAGTCCAGCCATGTCTAATACATTGCCCTTACAGATCTTTGTACTTTCTCAGCTGACGTTTATGTGCCTTGTTGATATTTCTTCTCAAAAGGAACCGTCAACTCAGCGAAATTAATTTTTTTTTGATGAAGTGACCAAATCACAAGATGTATATGCCAAGTTATCTCCCTTGCACCTCGTCGCCATCAAAATCCAACTACGCGATTTTCATCGAGCTGGATGCATTCTTTTTGCTCAGTGATTCCCAAAGTGAGAGCAACCAACCCCTTGAGGGCATGGAAAGCAAGAGGTTGGAGTGGGTCTTTGGAAGACAAGGATGGGGAGGGGGCAAGAGGCATCAAATCAGGCTCATTCTTCACGTTATTTATTTTTATATTAATTAATCAAGTACTTCTAGATACTTTTATACAATTATATTTTTGTTTATGAAATAAATGCTTGGATTCTTAAGAGAATTTCAGTAAAATTCAATTTTCATCGTATTGTTTTTGACCGGTTTTATGAGGATTGCTGATGAAATATGTGCTCTAAAAAGGGGGCAGTAGTCCAAATCAGTTTGAAAAACTGTTTCTTGCGCCACAGACCAGTCGCTTACAACAACAGTAACAACAATTCTGCTCCTAAAGCAATCCTCTTGAACACCATTTTCTAAACGTCCATCTCTTCAGCTTTTTGGTCATTCAAGTTTTTTTCCTTTTTCTACAGACTTCTGTTTAGTATCAAGTAAATAAATCTCCCTGTACAAAGATAAATTGATTATGTGTTAAAAGAATTTTCCTCAGTCCTATTGGAATTCATTTATGGAGATCATGAATACAAGGTCTATCCGGAAAGTATTAAGCCCTTCTAAATATTTCAAGAACCAGCTGTGTAGCCTTGGCAACCAATTAGAATGGACTTTATTGTACAAGTGTGAACAGATCATAAACTGTGGAGTTACTTACCCGACAGTGAGATGTCATTGAATGAGCTTGTGTACTTTTTGATCATCAGATGCACAATAACCGAGTCTGCTCATTTTTCATGTTTCTCAGAGTATTATTCGTGAAAACATTGTATCACCTAGGTATGTCTGCCTTCTTACAGTCCAGATTTGTCTCCCTGAGGCTTCTAGCTTTCCACAAAAAAGAGATTAAGGACTATGGACAAGATCAAGGAGCATATAGGAAGGCAGCTGATGGTGATCCCAAACAGGACTTTGCAGACTGATTTGAAAAGTCCAAGGCACACTTGAATAAATGTGTAAGGTCTGAAGGAGAGTACTTTGAAGATGACTAAGGCATCATTGCCCTTGGTAGATTTTCTTTTTTTTTTTGATAATAATAAATAGCTAGATACTTTGTGGATAAACCTCTTACGTAATCGCACGCATGGCTTTATCTATTTGTCAAAATATAAAATTAGAGCTTCTTAATTTATTAACCACTTGAAACTGACTGACACAATATCTTGTGAGAAATTCCTTTATCCTAGAGTTTCATCTCAAGATTTCACATTGACAGGTTCTGTAACTCCTTATGCTGTCCTCTAAATGGTGTAATTCAATTTTCTGTCTTGGTAACAAACTCTAGTTCTATGTATTTTTATAAAGTGACAATATTTACACGTTTGGCTTGTGAATTTGCTCTTGATAGCATCTAGTGAAACAACAATATATATTTCTGAGAAACTTTGCAATAGTTTTAAGAGTTCTGGTTTTTCTTACTCAGACAGTGAATTGGATAATGATTCAAGAGAATTTGTAGATAGTGATGAAAACCTTCAAAACGATTTTTCTAGTGTGGCTGATGAGATATTTCACTGATATTCCGTTACACATTGACTTTGATATTGAAAACTAAAGAAAAAAATGATATTTTCCTATAACAGTTTCTTGGGACTTTTTGTTAGTCCCCACCAAAAGCTAACATGCATAATTTTAAAGCATAAACACCTAACAAGGATAAAAAAAATTCAAATTACATTTTCTATTTCTCACCAACTAAAAATCTTTGTGGTGTTAGTGTGGGGTCAAATTTTAACAGCAATTTGATCTTGGAGAATCAAAACATCTCAACCTTCTACTGAACAATCA